>CM060616.1:29210584-29816834 GCA_030578275.1 Meda fulgida | reverse complement strand
ATAAGTTATTCTAATCACAACGCAATGAGCTAAATGCCATGCCTGCAGCTAATTGTGAAATGTGACAAATGAGTGTTCATCTGAGGAGAAACAGACAAATTGTTTACCTAAGAGTGTACATTTGAAGGATTTTAAGGGGGAGGGTAAAAACACAGACAGCTTTTTGTGCATATAAACAAACGCACTGAAATATGTCTTTTTATGACAGCCTATAAAGGATACAACAACTCAAAACAAGTGAAAGTGTCATCCATAGACCTTATTCACAGCAGCGCCATCTTGATTTGTAATGGTAATGAAAGTGAGGCTGTGAGGGATAGACATAGACTGCATCCAAAATCGCATACTTCCCTACTATACAATAGGCAAAAAGAGTATGTGACAAAATAACTATGTCCGAATTCACAGCCCTCATACCTACTACTTCCGGCGAGATTCTGAAGTTTGCTTATAATGGACACTTTCCCATGAGGCCACGGGGGAGGATTTGAGAAAGGCAGTGAAGCAATGCAACTGACGCTGGTAGGTCACATTATAATGACAGCATAGTCAATATAGTACGTCCCGATTACATTCATACCACACACGTTCATTCTATATAGAACATATTTTTTTTAGCGATAGTGAAGTAATTACTAATTCAAAATAAGTACCTACTCAAGAGAGTATGCGATTTCGGCCGCAGCCATAGGCTATATCTCTTCAGTGGGATGTACTGTTATTTAATGTGTTTTTGGATTTCTCTGCAGACGAAAAAATGCAAAAATATCTTTCCAAGCAATTTGAAGAGACAAAAAACTCCAGACAACATGAGCTGTGGAAAATTATAAGTGATTAGGAGCTTTATAGAACTTTTTTTTTTACAGTGGATGACATTTAAAAAAAGGCTATCCCTCACAGCCTCGCTTTCACCTGCCATAGCGCTGCTCTGAATAAAGTCGATAGCAACACTGTACAGTATATGTGCATTCCTTGCGAATTTACAGGAAATTCCGTCATCCTAGACTCCAATCCAAAGGAAGTGTACAGTTAATGTTCAGCTTGAAGGGCACTGCAAACGGCATCAGGAAAACATTTACATCGATGTATCACACTTGATGAAACTATACGTTCACATCTGCTACGGAAAAATACGGATCCTGTCTGCTTAGAGGGATAGTTCACCCCAAAATTAAAATGTTGCCATTACTAACTCACCCTCCAGTTGTTCCAAACCTGTCTGAGTTTCTTTCTTCTTTTGTGTTCAACAGAAGAAAGAAACTCATACTGGAACAACATGAGTTTGAGTAAATCATTACAGAAATTTCATTTTTGGGTGAACTATCCTTTTAATCCCACTTACTGCATTCACGCCCTTTCGTAATTACTAGATGACGACCAGAAGTGTAAAGTCCAGGTTCAGAAAGTAAAAGTCCTCCTCAGTATTTTGTTCCAATCACCTGGATTTGCTAATTATCACAGTTTTTCAGCCAGGAGATAGAACTAATTAGTGAAATCATCTGGCTGAGTTAATGGGTGGAATAAACACATGGCAGGACTTTTACTTTCTGATCCCTGCACTTGTTCATTTTCCTCAGACTAGAAATGATGCCTTTCGGCAGCAACACTTTTAATGGCATAATGAATCAGTGTAATTTGAGTAATCAATAGATAAAAAACACAATACATCAAGTAGCAATGTTACGCATATGCATTATCAATCAACTTAAACTTTATTTAGCGGACATTAGACATCTCTGTGATAGCCAGAGTAAACTGTGTTGTATGTATTTAATTATTTTCAGATTATTCTATAAACATTGTACAAATAAAACCCTGCTTAGCTACATTTTATTGCTGAAGCTGCTATTATGAGTGTTTTCACATGATGTTGCAGTGGTTACACTAAAAAAAATAGCTCTTTAACTGAATATGATTCATTCATGGACAGTGGTTCCATGTGATTAAAAAAAGTAATCTTAACAAAACAGGAACAAATAAAACCCAGTACAATCAACCATGTAAAACCAACTACAACCAATGATGTTCATTTAACTTGAAAGAATGATTTTAGATTAACTTGAATGCATGGTTTTAGTTTGACTTGAATTAATGGTTTAAGTTCACTTGAATTGATGGTTTTCAGTTTACTTGAATTATTTAAGTTATCCTAAATTTAATGCTTCTTGTTTAGTATATAACACATTGGACTGTCACGGAACAGATAAGGAAAAAAGTGTGAGGACTCAAGTGCAGGAGAAATGATATTTATTTACAAAAGAAAACCTAACACAAAACAAAACCCACGAGGGGGAAAACGTAACTAATAAAAATAAAACAAAAACAGAACATGAAACTTACTGGAGGATCACAGGGAACAGGAAACATTAGACAACGATCCGACAAAGACTGCAAACAAGAGGAGGCTTAAGAAGGGGACTAATCAAGAGGGGACAGGTGGAAGAACTCAAACAATAATCAGGTAACGAGGGAGAGGGATCAGACAACGACAAGAGCACATGGCCCAAAATAACAAAACACCCATGTGCAGCACAAGACAGGACCAGCATGTGACATTACCCCCTCCCTACGGAGCGGCTACCAGACGCTCCATAAGATCAGGGCGGGACGGGAAGGAAACACCAGGGCGGGAGGGACAGACCAGGGCGGGAGGGACAGACCATTTAGTCTTGGGAGGCCAGGGTGAAACAGATGACCCCTTGGGTCGTCTGCACCGCCCTGGCCGCCCGATGGGTCGTCTGCACCGCCCTGGCCGCCCGATTGGTCGTCCAATTGGGCGGCCACGGCGGTGAGGACCCCTCGGGCGGCCAGGGCGAAGCAGACGACCCATCGGGCGGCCAGGGCGGTGCAGACGACCCATCGGGCGGCCAGGGCGGTGCAGACGACCCATCGGGCGGCCAGGGCGGTGCAGACGACCCATCGGGCGGCCAGGGCGGAGCAGACGACCAATCGGGCGGCCAGGGCGGTGCAGACGACCCATCGGGCGGCCATGGCAGAGGCTCTGGAACAGACACTGGCTCCGGCTCAGGAACGGGCATTAGCTCAGGAATGGGCATTAGCTCAGGAACGGGCATTAGCTCAGGAACGGGCATTAGCTCAGGAACGGGCATTAGCTCGGCATTAGCTCAGGAACGGGCATTAGCTCAGGAACGGGCATTAGCTCAGGAACAGGCACCAAAACTGCAACAGTCACAAGAACAGACACAAACACAGAAACAGGCATTGGCTCTGCCTCCGGCTCTGGAACAGGCATTGGCTCAGGAACAGGCATTAGCTCAGGAACAGACACCAAAACTGCAACAGTCACAAGAACAGACACAAACACAGAAACAGGCATTGGCTCTGCCTCTGGCTCTGGAACAGGCATTGGCTCAGGAACAGGCATTAGCTCAGGAACAGGCATTAGCTCAGGAACAGGCATTAGCTCAGGAACAGGCATTAGCTCAGGAACAGACACCAAAACTGCAACAGTCACAAGAACAGACACAAACACAGAAACAGGCATTGGCTCTGCCTCCGGCTCTGGAACAGGAACAGGCATTGGCTCTGCCTCCGGCTCTGGATCAGGAACAGGCATTGGCTCTGCCTCCGGCTCTGGAACAGGAACAGGCATTGGCTCTGCCTCCGGCTCTGGCACAGGAACAGGCATTGGCTCTGCCTCCGGCTCTGGCACAGGAACAGGCATTGGCTCTGCCTCCGGCTCTGGCACAGGAACAGGCATTGGCTCTGCCTCCGGCTCTGGCACAGGAACAGGCATTGGCTCTGCCTCCGGCTCTGGCACAGGAACAGGCATTGGCTCTGCCTCCGGCTCAGGAACAGGCATTGGCTCTGCCTCCGGCTCAGGAACAGGCATTGGCTCTGCCTCCGGCTCAGGAACAGGCATTGGCTCTGCCTCCGGCTCAGGAACAGGCATTGGCTCTGCCTCCGGCTCAGGAACAGGCATTGGCTCCGGCTCAGGAACGACAGACACTGGTTCCGGCTCTGGAATAGCAGATACCGGCATGTCCAGGATCCGAGCCAGACATTCCAAATAGTCCATTAAAGCCTTGGCGGCCACACGAATGGGCATCTCCTGATCTGTATCAGACTGGGCAGACGGGACATGCACAGTTTCTGAATGGGCAGACGAAACATGAACAGTCTCTGGCTGGGCAGACGTGACGTGAACAGTCTCTGGCTGGGCAGACGAAACGTGAACAGTCTCTGACGTGGCCCCTCTTCTCCGCTGAGTCCTCATTAGGTCGGATCGTTATGTCACGGAACGGGTAAGGAAAAAAGTGTGAGGACTCAAGTGCAGGAGAAATGATATTTATTTACAAAAGAAAACCTAACACAAAACAAAATCCACGAGGGGGAAAACGTAACTAATAAGAATAAAACAAAAACAGAACATGAAACTTACAGGAGGATCACAGGGAACAGGAAACATTAGACAACGATCCGACAAAGACTGCAAACAAGAGGAGGCTTAAGAAGGGGACTAATCAAGAGGGGACAGGTGGAAGAACTCAAACAATAATCAGGTTACGAGGGAGAGGGATCAGACAACGACAAGAGCACATGGCCCAAAATAACAAAACACCCATGTGCAGCACAAGACAGGACCGGCATGTGACATGGATGAAATCCATTTGGTTAGTTTAATACAATTTAAGAACTTTCTCTTTTTGTGTAGTGATAGTGATTGAGCCGTAGAAAAACAAATCACATTACGCACCATAGCATGACGTCATGTGCAAACAATATGCTCCTGTGTTTGCTTAATTATTATAAATGATTTACAAATTCAATTGAATCACAAAGTTTATGGTTTCACAATATCACTATGATATATTATAATTTTTAAATGCAGTAAAAGGCAGAACAACCTAATGCAAAATAGGCCTAAATTTAAAATGGGGTTATATACATTGTAATTTTAAAATCATTGCAAGACAAACAACCGAATAAAACAACAACAAAAACAAAACAGTAGTTCCATTGCGCTTATAAAATAATATAATTCAGTCAAGAAATCAGCAGTCAAGACAAAACATTTCAATAAAGCATGTGAATTATGTGAATTATTTAATTCAATAATTTATTTTACTTAGAAATTATCAAGTCAAATGAAAGTTGCCCGTTTTTATTGAGTTATTTGATTGAAACATGTTCTTTCAAAATGATAACATGGAGTTAAACCAAAGAGTAACTGTTTCAAGTTATTTTAAAATGATGCATTTGTGTTTGAAAGAGAAACCTGATAGAATGATGTTAAATGAAAATTAACTGTTCATGTTAAGTGAACAGCATTAAAAAATCTTTTTTTTTTTTTTTGAGTGGTACAAGTTTACAAGTTGTAATTATGAGTTCGAAAAGGACGTGATTGGTTTTTGGAATCTCCATGAGTGCACGTGAATGCACTTTCCATCCACCTTATTTTTCAATGTTTAAGTAAGCTATTTCAAGTGAATGTGCAAGCTATTGTTAAATAACTAAAAGAATAACAATGTGCAGCAATTGGTTAAAACCAGTAAAAGAAGCCTATACATTTGCAACATCAATCAGCATTATGGATTGTTTTTCCAATGGAAGCCTTGCACATACAAATCAACATTCAACGCTCTTACAGGTATGTTAAGATTATGATGGATGTCACAGAGACTCTTTCTGGTTTCATACGAACCGATATTAATTTCACTGTACTTTTTGTAGTACTTGTCTTGTTACCAATGCGATTATTATGTACATTATAATAGAGTGATTTGTTCTTATCAGAAGCTTTAAGATAATACATATCTTGATAATAGAGACCAAATATTATGTTTAGACTATAACAAGCATTTTATATATTGGCTACTATGCAGAGAAATAAATATGCAGATAATTGTTAAAGATAAAAGTTTAAGCAAGAGTAGGCATCTAATTTCCTAGAAATCTACTTAAATATAAACAATAAGTTAAACTGTGCCAATTTTCAGTAAGACTTTGATTCACATATCAGAAAATCATCACAGGGACCCAGGGCAAAACACAAACTTTGTTCATTAGACAGCTCTTTGAAGTGGAAATAGGCCTTGACAGACTGCACGAATTCATAAATCATTTCACAAAGGGCTGAACGATTTCATAACATTCATTCGCCTGGGTAGAAGAAGGTCATATTTAATAGGGAATGTGCCAGTAGTTACTAAAGTGTTAACATCAATAAAAGAGAAATGTAAATTGATGCAAGACCTCACGCAAACTCACAAAATCTGGAGGGGTGAGCGATTCCATGGCTGTTCTGCACAGCCCTTCATTGCGCAACCTTTCTACCAGGTGTTATGGTTCCAGTGTACATTGCCAAGGTCTATTCACATCACCATGTTCTCCACGCTGAACAGAGGAAATGATTGCTGAGAGCAGAGAGAACGGAGCCCTACTTAATCCCTCTTGACTGGGAACAGGGATTTCCTCTTACGCTTGTTAACCGGACACTGCTCGACACAATACTTCACAGAACGCATCTAAAATTCCCGTCTACCAAATATACTGCCGGCACAACACTAATGTTTCACAGGCCTAGTCTGTAGAGACTAGACAGCTTCGCTTCATTTCACAAGAACACAGATCTCGATTTGGTGATATTTTGGATTGACTTAGAACTGGAGAACACTGAGGCAAGCCGATTAAAGAAGTGTCAATCAACAACAAGAGATTAAATGCACACGTCATTAACAATATATGACAGAGATTTGATTTTCCTGACAGCAGAGCATCTGTGCCTCCGAGATGAGGCAAGTGGGCCGCATCGGTGCTGCTGCTGCAGTTCTTTGAGCACAGGTCTACCGCAAGAGATGAAAGCCGAGGATAAACCAGACAGTTGCCGTTCAAATGGATGCTGCAGCTGCCTGCATGTGCAGTGATAAGGAAAAGGACAGCGTGAGAGCCCTCCAGAGCCCGCTGGAAAAGAACACCCAGGTTCAGCTTCAATCGAAAATAAATCTCCCGACTGAGTTTTAGACAGCATAGCAATGGTCCTCAAACAGGGGGAGAGAGGAGTGACAGTGCACATCATATGACCAGAGATCATAATCTGGACCAAATACTTCTCGAGGTTATTTTAGTTGATCATTTGTTTACTTTACTCTATGTATGTATGTATGTATGTATGCATGAATGTATTGCACTCTAAGCATGAATGAATGAATGAATGAATGAGAGAGCGTGTGTGTGTGTGTGTGTGTGTGTGTATTGTACTGAACAAATTACTGAACTAATGAATTGATTGAATGACGAATGAATGAATGTTTACTTCAGATTGCAGTCTTCAATTTCAATTATGAACAATAATTTTGGTAGACCATTAATTATTTTGTATGACAATGTTTATTTTATGTTACCAAACTAGCTTATTAGACAGACAGATAGATAGATGGATGGATGGATGGATGGATGGATGGATGGATGGATGGATGGACGGACGGACGGACGGACGGACGGACGGACGGACAGTAAGACAGACAGACAGACAGACTGACAGACAGACAGTCAGACAGACAGACAGACAGACTGACAGACAGACAGACAGACTGACAGACAGACAGTCAGACAGACTGACAGACAGACAGACAGACTGACAGACAGTCAGACAGACAGACAGACTGACAGACAGACAGATAGTCAGACAGACAGACAGACAGACACAGACACACAGACTGACAGACAGACAGACAGACAGACAGACAGAAAGACAGACAGACAGACAGACAGACAGACAGAAAGACAGACAGACAGACAGACAGACAGACTGACAGACAGTCAGACAGACAGACAGACAGACTGACAGACAGACAGACAGACTGACAGACAGACAGTCAGACAGACAGACAGTCAGACAGACTGACAGACAGACAGACTGACAGACAGACAGTCAGACAGACAGACAGACTGACAGACAGACAGACAGATAGTCAGACAGACAGACAGACAGACAGACACAGACACACAGACTGACAGACACACAGACAGACAGACAGACAGAAAGACAGACAGACAGACAGACAGACAGACAGACAGAAAGACAGACAGACAGACAGACAGACAGACAGACAGACAGACAGACAGACAGACAGACAGACTGACTGACTGACAGATGTCTTTGGTACAAAAAGTGTTGTGCCTGAAATTAGTAGCAAAACTTTTCATGTATCAGAGTCATTACACCCATTGTGGCGAATCAATTTAACAACAGGTCTATAAATTACATTGTGCAGACAGAAACGTCAATCCGGAAAATGGAGGGGGAAAGATGGTCTAATTCAGCCGAAGTCCACCTAAGTTCTCAAAAGATTTATAACTTTGATAAACATCCAAAACACAGCAGGGAAACTACCAGACACACAGGAACAAGATACATTGCACGGCTTCAAAAGAGATCATATGTCCTTGGCTGTCAAAGAGCAGACTTGAGTACAATCGGAAATGTCTGGTGGGATTTTAAGATAGCTGGCCGTCAAAAAGAAAACACAGTGCCTTGTATTGAAATCATCAAAAATGCAGACGTTTATCTTTTATCTTCTTTTTTTTGGAGGTCAGATCAGTCGTTTAGGCTGCTTGTGTTATGTGCTGACTTTGCAAGACATGGGCAATAGTTCTACAATTATAGGATAGTTAAGGAATGTAACCTACACCCTGGTACCAACCTATACAGTAAATCATCCAAAACTTTAAAAAATTTTGATTTTAGAGACATTTGATCTCATGCTGTTAAAGTTTAATTATATATATTTTTTAAATAAGCGATTTGATACTGACACAAAAAACATACAAATCCTACACTTTAATGAACAAACCACTTGAATTTAGATTACAATAGTGCCAAATTTGATATCACACACGCAGACACATTGTGATCTTAGGGCTTGAACATTGCCAACAAATGTGCTTTGAAGTGCCATTTTAACATTAATTTCGCTGATTACGTTTTTTTTTTTTTTTTTTTTTTTTTTTTTTTTTTTTAGCTCAGAGAGTGTGTTTCCATTTAAGTGAGCCTCTGGCTCCAGGCTTAGCCTCAGGACACAGGCTACCTTCTGATCCAGTCTGCCAAAATCAAGAGGTTAGGTTTCGGAGGGTCCCTAGTGAGAAAACTGGAGTGTGCCATTGAAAAGTCTATAGTCATCCATTTCACCCTTATGGTGAAAGGCCCTGTGCAAATGTAAGCTCCCTATTGATTGTATGCACCAGCAAAATAAAGGCTGTACATTTCATAAAAGTGATTCAGTCCAAAATCATCAAGTTTACATAATAATTAGGTTTTGATCAATGTTAGTGGCTTTTAAAAAAAACAAAACATTATTATTAATCTCTTAGGTGCCTCTAGAACAGAGATTGGCACAATTATGTGAGAAGCTAGTTTATGCAGGTTTGTTTTAATGACTCAATAAAAAGCGAAGTGCTAAAGAGCCGCCCATGAATGGTCCTTCAAAACAAAATGCCTGTTATATAGGGCTGTAATGCAATGTGATTAATTTCGACTTCATGAAAAAGATATTGGTAACACTTTAGAATACTGTATCTTACTTACTGCATAACTAATCAGGAATTATTGATGAACTAGTAAGTAATTATTCATTAATAATAATAAATTGTATGATTGTGTTAAGTAACAGCTAGTTAATCAATAATTAATCAATAACTAATGAATTATGTCATACCTCCTGAAGAACTACCATTAATTATCTATTAATGAAGGTTCAAGAAAAATAATGAAGTAACTACTAATGAACAGTCATACACAGTAGTCACTACAATAATCCAGTTTTTCTTTAGCATTGTAGTGGTGGAAGAAGTACACAAATCAAGTGCTTGAGTAAAAGTACAGATACCCCAATAAAATATTACTCCATGCAGTAAAATTATAATTAGGCCATTTTCAGAATTACCTTAGTAAAAGTACAAAGGTAATTAATTTTTAAAGTACTTAAAAAGTAAAAAGCATATTATTATACTTAGTTCTTATATATTTTAAACTTATTTTGCACCATTCAAGTTCTGGCACTATCACGGTAGCCAACATTTTACAGTGATTTGGTGATGCAAGAACGCGGGCATTTGCATCCTCTTCTGGAGAGTTCTCAGTGCCGCCGATTTGGTGCATTTCTTATGCGAAATACAGGTTTGTTTAATCTATAAAATCATTACTGTGCTGTAAATCATTTTATTTTATCCAAGGCAACATACAAGGACCTGATTTCAGTTATATCATGTATGTTATATCAGCCTATAGCCTACCTAGCTGAGTCTGTCTTTTTTGCGTGATGGAAACGCCTGATCCCTTGCATAAAACAAATTATTTTATTCGTAAAGATACTAAATCTATTTACAACAGATGTTAAAATATGTTCTTAGAGCTGTGCACTGTTTGTTTATGGGCAAGTTATGGAGTCAGTCACAACATATTTCGTCAATGAATGAAACGCAGGGCGGCGGTCTGAAGTTAAAGGGATACTCCACCGTTTTTTTTATATTAAACTATGTTATTCTCTTATCTAAGACGAGTTGATACATACCTTTCTCGTCTCAGTGCGTGCACTTAATCGCTCTGTCGGGTGGAGAACTTTGAGAGCAGTTAGCTTAGCCCCATTCATTGTATATGGACCAAACAGACATGAAGTTAGAAGCGACCAAACACATCCACGTTTTCTCTATTTAAATATAGTTACACGAGTAGTTACACGACCAAGTATGGTGACAATAAATAAAATATGCCGCTTTTTATAAGTGGGTAAAATGGATAACTATATTGTATGGCGGAATAGCACTTATTGGGAGCACTTCGACTCGGCGCTGTAATATCTTCACTCGTGAAAAGTCCTCTCCCCCCTCTCCCTCTTCCTGTCATTTCCGTCAATAGAACCAACGTGACCTGCACACCTGCAGTAGTAGTAGTTTTTTTGTGCAGAGTTGACGAAGTATCAGGTTGTAGGAAGATAGTTTGTGAACAATCATGGTTAAAACGTTGGTTCTATTGACGGAAATGACAGGGAGAGGGAGAGGGGGGAGAGGACTTTTCACGAGTGAAGATATTACAGCGCCGAGTCGAAGTGCTCCCAATAAGAATAAAATAGTTTAATATGAAAAAACGGTGGAGTATCCCTTTAAAGCAGTCTCCCTGCTGAACACGAGCCCAGCTCCCGCAAGAGATCCAGCACCACTACCGTGGAAACGAGACCAGTTGATTACTTGAATTACTTTTAAAGGTTTAACTTTTGATTTTAAAATGTTTGTTAAATGAGTTTAAATGTAGGCAGTATACATGTTAAAACAAAATATCATCTGAAATAAAGGAAGCTGTCATGTAGCTTAAACGAGTCATCGTAGTGTATTTTACAAAGGTTATAGATGATTACGTTAATAGTGTTTTTTAATATAATTATATATTATATTATATACTTATTTTTCAATAAGTTTTATTTGAGTCAGAAGTATGTGGTAATTCTTTATTAATTACTAATGGGTTCCCTATGTTTTCACTTTCGAATACTGTTTCAGGTTCTAAGTAGCCTAATTCCAGGATAATTATTTGATAATTCTTTATTAATTACTAATTGGTTCCCTATATTTTCAGTTTAGAATACTTTTTCAGGTTCTAAGTAATTCCTGAAGAATTATCTAGTAATTCTTTATTAATTACTAATAAGTTCCCTATATTTTCACTTTAGAATACTGTTTCAGGTTATAAGTTGCCTAATTCCTGGATAATTATTTATTAATTACTAATGGGTTTCCTGTATTTTCACTTTAGAATACTGTTCCAGGTTATAAATAATTCCTGAAGAATTATCTAATAATTCTTTATTAATTAATAATAAGTTCCCTATATTTTCAGTTCCCCTCAGTTGTTGCCTAAAATACATGAATTTACTCAATGGCATTCTATGCTGAGGAAAACAGTCACACACAGTACTGTATATAAAATATAAAAACTAATCTGAGGTTAGTTTTGTATTAGTTACTTCTTAGTTATTTTTCTTGATCCTTAATTAGTAGATAATTAGTAGTAGTTCTTCAGGAGGTATGACATAATTCATTAGTTATTGATTAACTAACTGTTACTTAACACAATCATAAAATTCTATTACATACTGATTAGTTAACACATCTTCCTTAGTAGTTAACGGCAGTGAAGAAGTAGTTAATAAAGAATTACCTACTAGTTCTTCAATAATTCCTTATTAGTTATGCAGTAAGTAAGATACAGTATTCTAAAGTGTTACCAAGATATTTATCTGCTCATTTGTGTTTTTCATTGTTGAAGTTTGTCCCAAGGGAAATGTACTCTGTTATATTATCCCAAACATGTCTGAAATGACAAATTAGACTGTCCAGTGTGCACCATTATGGAACACCGACGTAAATGAGCTGTTGGCATTGTCACATTTTGGCTTGTGAAACGTCTTAATAGTATGAAAAATGTCTAACGTAAAATCCATCAAACATTCAAACTAAATGCTCAATTGTGTACATCAAAATGCACACTAAATAGACTATTCCTTTTTGTATTATCCATCCGTGTTTATGGAGACAAATAAAGCGAAACAACAGTGCTATGACTTCTGCTGAACCCAAAATACTATTTGTTGAACATAATAAACATAAACTAGATTGCATGAGATGGTATTTTCCATAAAGACACTTTCCACCAACATCGCATGCAGACTGAATTTACGGGGCAAAAGCTAAAGGTGGGGAAAAATGTCCCTTGCAGTAACATGAGACGGACGGCGGCTGGCAAATAGCTCTAATTTGTGGGTGAAAATAGATAGGAATGCATAACTAAATGTTGGGCACCATCTTTCTCTGCATGACAACTCTCCCGCTGGGCATCTCTCTCTCTCTCTCTCTCTCTCTCTCTCTCTCTCTCTCTCTCTCTCTCTCTCTCTCTCTCTCTCTCTCTCTCTAACATGCTCTCTTCAACCTTTTGGAGGTGGGAAATCTATTGAATTTCAATTTCTTCTTCTGTGGGAAAGAATACCCCTGAGGTGGAATATTTGACACAGGTACATCGCTGGAATGAAGTGAAATCTATATCAGGCTCTGGGAGACCACGTAAGGGCGAGAGCAACTTCCTTTTGCTTACATCATAATACAAAGAAAGGCCATTAGGTATCAACCAGTTGGCATGTGTTGGAGATAAAAAAGGGATAAATTGTAGCTAGACAAAAAAAAATGCTTGATGTACATGTGGTGGGAATTAAAATTTGTGCTATTTGACCACTGACTCATTAGTCGGTTGAATTACCACTCTTTAAACAGGTGTGATATTGTCCACTATAGTGTTGTCGGTTTTATCCCACCACCTCAATACTCATGGGATGGAGCGATGGTCCAGGTGAGAAGCTTGGCCTTGTTCATTACTCTTCATTAGTCTGGACTTCATCCCTTAGTTGGACTCTGTGACGTGATCAGGGGAGAGCTGCATTTTATTCGCTTCTTAGATTTCCTGCCCTCAGCGTGATAATGAGCCCATCACATACTCTGTGTACAGGGGTAACAGATGTCATTTCCCTCTGCATTTCTCTGTGCTCCACAGTGTGATGTCCATTCTTTCCTCGGGCCCTGAGGCCCTTTAAGTCTCCGTGGCTATTTGACATTCCAGTCTGCAAAGCTTCTCAAAGCTTCTCTTTACGTCTCATGGCGCCTAGCGTGCAGGAGTCGTTTGTCTAAGTCGAGCCAATGAGACATAATCATTCACCTCCCGCTCAGGAGTTCTGCACTTTGACTTTAAATTAGTGCTAGAGAACCTGAGGATACCGGACAGAGCTGATAGCAAGCAGATGTTAGTAAAACAAAGCTATGTACTGCAACAATTAGTTTAGTCGTGGCATCAAGAGCATTCATAAATTCAGTGTAAAAAGATGTCAATCACACTGGAGTACCTGATCTTCCTAGGAAGCAGTAATTGATGCTAATGAGCAAATAACGGTAGTGATTCACCTATCTGAACGTGAATATGTGACTATACCCAAATGTTTGATTATGCTTTTGAGACTTAATTTTGTTTTTCAATTGCCAGGATTTTAACTGTAATCATTGAAAATTGGGGTTCGGAACAAATTAAGGCCAATAGGTCCATTTGTACATTTGAAAAATTGATTACCACAATTTTTTTTTCTTCCATTTTCCATGAAACATTGGATTAAAGTTGAGGCACTATCAATGTAGCTAAGTGAATGGAACCAATATTCAGAAAAATCTTTTGATAAAAAATCTTTTGATCTTTTGACCTTTGATCAAAGCCACATAGTGGGGAAAAAGGTCTTATCACAAAAGAATTTTATTTTTATTTTGGACTGAAATAAATGTATTTCACAATTATTGGCACCCCTTATTTTAATATTGTGCAACATCCCTTCACAAAAAGATAATGCGTGATAAGGTTGATGATGAACATATGGCAAGAGATCTGAGACCATTCCTTAGAGTCAGAGGTCCATGCTGTGGACTCTTTTCCTCAGTTTATCTCATAGGTTTTTTTATGGGGTTTGGGTCAGGGGACTGGCAAAACGTTAATTCTTTGGTAAGTGAACTATTCTGTTGTTTATTTTGAGATGTGCTTTGAATCATTTTCATGCCGGAAGATCCAACCACAGCCCAGTTTAAGCTTCCTGACAGGGCCAGTCAAGTGTTTATAATTGCTGGTACTTGATGGAAGTTGTCCACTGTCTCTAGAATAAAATTATCCCGCTGCATTAAAGATCCACCACCATACTTCACAGTGGGGATGAGGTACTTTTCTGCATAGCTATGTCTATACCCACCTCTAGGGCCATATGTATTAGCCGCTCCGAGTAAAATTTTAGTCTTGAGTGTAAAAATTCGAAGAATGAACTAAGAACTTCTCCCACTCTACAAAAGCAATGCTCTAATTGCAGAACTGAAAGAAATAATGACATTTTTGGTAACTGAATATATGCATCAGTGCACTGGTGATGACTTGGGCTCATCAGTCCACAGTAAGCAGGGGTCTTAAATAGAACTATTGTAGCACTAACCAAACCAAAGATACAAAATTGATGTCCTGAAGGGGATATTTGTTTTTGTTACAAGTTTAAACCATCTACCAACCTACATGTTTGATTAAACCATCAAAATAAGAGGATATTAAAGAAATATATAATATAATATGTATATATATATATATATATGTATATATATATATATATATGTATATATATATATATATATATATATATATATATATATATATATGTATATGTAACGTCACGCCAGCAGAGGGAGCCCTCTCCCGAGTTCTGACTGTGTTCCACGCCCTCTGCTTCACTGGTTGCTTCCTGTTTGTATGACTTTAAAGCAGGGCCAGGCTAGTAGGTCATTGTGAAGTATTGCCAGTCAACCTGTGCTACCGAGCGTTATCTTGTCTTTGTCATGTTTATCTTGTGTACAACCCTTGCCAGCTTTATGCTGTTTATGCCTCTTGGATTATCCCTTTGTACCATTGTTTGGATTGGACTGCCTCTTTGTGAGTTACCTCTGCCTGTTTCAAGTTTATGCTATTTGCCTAACGATTCTGATCTGTTCACTGTGGATTCAAATAAACATCTGCATATGGAGTCTGCCTCAGCGTCCGCTTCGTCACATAATACTTCGCCTCCGATGACTCCAGCAGAAATGGCTAATCTACAGACAACTATAGCTTTCCAAAACGACCTCCTTAAGGGATATCAAGACCAGCTGGGTAAAATGCAGGCTGCTAATGATTACCTCACACAATATCTCCATTCTTTACCACCTCCTCCGTCCAAGAAGGTACATTTTGCATTACCTGACAAGTTTGATGGTTCAGCAGAACAATGCAAGGGGTTTCTCTGGCAAGTAGAAATCTTTTTCAGACATCAAAGGGATGATTTTGACTCTGATGAGAAGAAATGTGCTTTTTTAATGACTCTGTTATCTGGTAAGCCTATTGATTTGGCAGCAGCAGTCTGGGAGACTGACAGCGGGATTCAAAGATCATATACATATTTTATGCAACAAATCAGAGAAGTATTTGAATATCCGGCGGGAGGCATGGACGTTTCTACACAACTCCTGCAATTGAATCAGGGTCGCCGATCAGCCGCTGATTTTGCTATTGAGTTTAGAACGATTGCTGCTCAGAGTGGTTGGAATGATGTTGCGCTCAAGGCCATGTTTCAAAGAAGTCTTAATGTTGAGTTACAGGCGGTACTTGCATGCAAGGGAGAGAACCAATCATTCTCAGGGTATGTGACACTGGCTATCAAGATTGATAACCTTATACGTAATAGTCCTGCTAAATCCAAATCATCATCACAGGGAATCACTCTAAGTCAATCTTTTCAAATCTCCAATCCAGCGCTACCTATTGATCAATCCAGTCCCGAACCAATGCAACTAGGAGTTACCAAGCTTTCTATGGAGGAGAAATCACAACGGCTGATACAACGTTTGGGTTTTTATTGTGGGGAGGCAGGCCATATCAATGCTGTATGTCCACATAAAGCCCAGAGGACTACCACGCGTGTTACCCGGGTGAGTGTTGACCAGTTTCCTCTCCTTACCACTAAATTCCCCACTATCAGTGTCAAGATTACCATTGAAAATGACTGTGTTGATTACTCAGCGTTGATTGACTCTGGATCAGCACTAAATTTATTTCACCAAGACCTCATCAAGAAGTTCAACATCCCCACGCAACCCTGTGATCCACCACTCAGAATCAACGCTGTTAACAATAAGCCTATTGGAGATGGTATCAACCAACAAACTCTACCCATGCAACTTCAAGTAGGACCATATCAATTGGAAACCATTTTCATTCTACGTGATTGATTCCCCACGTCATGAAATCCTTCTAGGATACCCATGGTTATCAATGCATCATCCAATCATCTCTTGGGGTCAGGGTGAAGTTATGCAATGGTCACAATTCTGCAGTAAACAGTCTAAGCACCATAGTTACCAAGCCGTGTTGTACTACAAGTATTGAAAGTCCTGATTCCAAAGTTGTCACCATTCCATCATGTTATCAAGAATATCAAGGAGTCTTTAATAAGGCTAAAGCGACCATTCTTCCACCGCATCGTCCCTGGGATTGTGCTATTGACCTTTTATCCAATGTAATGCCCCCCAAAAGCAAAGTTTATCCCCTATCACGCCCAGAATCTCAGGCCATGGAGGAATACATTGAAGAAGCTCAGTTCCAGCTTCCACCATCTACTTCTCCGGCGGCTTCAGGCTTTTTCTTCGTGGAAAAGAAGGATGGGGGATTACGGCCCTGCATTGACTACAGAGGTTTGAACAATATCACCGTTAAATTCAGTTATCCATAACCATTGGTACCTTCTGCCCTAGAACCGCTCCGAGAGGCAACAACTTACACCAAGTTAGACCTCAGGAGTGCTTACAACCTCATTAGAATCAAGGAAGAGGATGAGTGGAAGACGGCATTTCTGACCACTAGGGGGCACTACGAATATCAGGTCATGCCATATGGTCTTGTCAATGCACAGGCAGTCTTCCAGTCTTTTATCAATGAGATCTTCAAGGACATTCTGAACGAGTATGTGGTTGCATACATTGACGATGTTCTCATTTATTCCAAGTCTGAAGGTGAACATCAAGATCATGTCAAGACTGTGCTATCCAGACTACTAAAGGATCAACTTTATGTAATAGCTGAAAAGTGTGAGTGTCATGTCAAGCGAACCTCTTTCCTGGGATATAACATCAGCCATCAGGGTGTAGAAATGGACAATTCAAAGATTACTGCAGTCACTGAATGGCCCCAACCAACCACAATCAAGGAACTTCAACGTTTCTTAGGATTTGCCAACTTCTATCGACGCTTTATCCGTAATTATAGCATCACTGCAGCTCCACTGACTTCCATGCTGAAGGGTAAACCTTCAAAATTAAAATGGACTGAAAATGCCACACAGGCTTTCATTAAGCTCAAGAATAGTTTCACAACTCCACCTGTCCTCCAGCATCTAGATCCCAACCTGCAGTTTATAATAGAAGTTGTCGCTTCGGACAATGGAATTGGTGCAGTGCTATCTCAACGCCATGGACAGCCGGGAAAGCTTTACCCTTGTGCATACTTTTCAAGAAAGCTCACAGACGCAGAACGCAACTATGATGTCGGCAACAAGGAACTTTTTTCCATGAAAGCCGCAATAGAGGAATGGAGACATTGGTTGGAGGGGTCCACTCTCCCATTCCAGGTTATAACGGACCATAAGAATCTGGAATATGTCAAGAGTGCCAAGAGACTTAATCCACGACAAGCGCGTTGGTCACTTTTCTTCACAAGATTTCAATTTACTGTAACTTACAGACAGTAAAAACAGTAAGGCTGATGCCCTATCCAGGCGTCATTATCATCCCTAAGCAGAATCCACACCAGAATTCATGCTGTCACCATCAGTTATCATCGCTCCCATTACATGGGATTTGATGGAGGAAATTCAAAGAGAACAACAGAATGAACCTACTCCGAAGGGTTGTCCCCCCAACAAGCAGTATGTTCCTACAAAGCTTCGTACCAGAGTCATTCAATGGGTCCATACATCACTCTGTTCAGGTCATCCTGGCGTCTCAAGGACTCTTTGTCTCACACAGAATTCATTCTGGTGGTCATCTATGTTTAAAGATGTGGCCATCTATGTCAAGTCCTGCTCGATCTGCGCCCAGTCAAAGACACCCAAACAATTACCCTCTGGTTTATTACAGCCATTTCCCATTCCACAACGACCTTGGTCACATCTTTCTATAGACTGTTACTGATCTCCCTCCATCTAATGAATTTACGACTGTCCTAGTTATCATTGACCGCTTCTCTAAATCCTGTCGGCTTATACCCATGAATGGTCTCCCCAATGCCATGGAAACTGCGCAAGCTCTGTTCCAACATGTCTTCAGAGTTTATGGAATACCCAAAGACATTGTTTCGGATAGAGGAACACAATTCGCCTCACAAGTATGGAGAGCCTTTTGCAGGCAGCTAGACATCAATGTTAGCTTGACCTCAGGATATCATCCCCAGTCAAGTGGAAAGGTTAAATCAAGAGGTTGGTACATATTTACGGTCGTACTGTGTTTATGATCAGCATCGTTGGTCAGAGTTTTTACCATGGGCTGAATACGCACAGAATTTTTTAAAACCTTCATCTACTGATATCACTCCATTTCAATGCGTGCTTGGATACCAACCCCCCATGTTTCCATGGTCTGGAGAACCATCCATGGTACCTGCAGTCGATGACTGGATTTGTCGTAGTGAGAGGGTGTGGAATACTTCACATGTACGTCTGCAAAGGGCTGTCAGGAACCAGGAGATCCAGGCCAATAGACGACGTCGTCCACACCTCCCCTACCAACTTGGACAAAGGGTTTGGCTCTCCACACGGGACCTCAAGTTGTGGCTACCTAGCAAGAAATTAAGCCCAAGGTATGTAGGCCCATTTAAAATAAGACAAATAAATGAGGTCACATATCAGTTGGAGCTTCCTATAAATTATCGAATCTCTCCATCTTTCCATGTTTCCCTCCTTAAACCGGTTCACCCGGGTGCTGACCCCAACATTGAGAACTCAGAGCCACCTCCACCGCTGGACATTGATGAATCCCCTGCTTATGCGGTAAAAGAGTTGTTGGACTCAAGAAGGAGAGGGGGTCAGCTCCAATATTTGGTGGACTGGGACGGGTACGGACCTGAGGAGAGATCTTGGGTAACATCCCATGACATCTTGGATCCATCGTTAATCAGAGACTTTCATCGAGCCAGACCCGATCGCCCAGCACCACGACCACGGGGTCGTCCTCGTCGAGTGCCAGGGGTCGCTGCCAGGAGGAGGGATTCTGTAATGTCACGCCAGCAGAGGGAGCCCTCTCCCGAGTTCTGACTGTGTTCCACGCCCTCTGCTTCACTGGTTGCTTCCTGTTTGTATGACTTTAAAGCATGACCAGGCTAGTAGGTCATTGCGAAGTATTGCCAGTCTACCTGTGCTACCGAGCGTTATCTTGTCTTTGTCATGTTTATCTTGTGTACGACCCTTGCCAGCTTTATGCTGTGTATGCCTCTTGGATTATCCCTTTGTACCATTGTTTGGATTGGACTGACTCTTTGTGAGTTACCTCTGCCTGTTTCAAGTTTATGCTATTTGCCTACCGATTCTGATCTGTTCACTGTGGATTCAAATAAACATCTGCATATGGAGTCTGCCTCAGCGTCTGCTTCGTCACAAAATATATATATATATATATATATATATATATATATATATATATACATACTAAATATTAGGGAAGAACAAAACACCAAACTTGGTGAAGGTTATTTATCTGACTCAATTATTTGGCAAAAAAAAGTCAAACTAGAGTTTTAATTTTACTGTGCAAAAAAAGGGAAAAAAGCACAAAGTTCACAGGTAAAAGCAATGGCTACAACATAATTAGTTATTAATATTTTGTTGATTCTCTCATCTTTGCATGTGTTCATAATTTCTTTGTATGACATCCTGGCCAAAAATTATGTCTGTATACTTTTGCATGTTTCATTGCGTAATCACAACTAAAACAATTGACTCAAAGCTCAACTACACAATATGCTTACAAATTATTTTATATTATAATATTTGGATAAAGGGTGAAGATGTAAATTTTCCTAGGCCGGGCATCACTTTTGGCCACAACTGTCTGGCACTTCTCAAAAGTTCAAACCATACGCCAAAGCAAGCTGATTTGATGAGGGTTGCAAGCGTAAGAGGTATTGATGGAACTCATATTCGCATCATCGCTCCAACTGTAAATGAGGAGACGTATATTAAAAGAAAGGATTCCACATCAATACTTTATTAAATGTTTCAGTGTCTTAATTAAATGATTTTATTATAATTACGGTAACACTTTACAATAAGGTTCATTAGTTAACATTAATGTATTAACTAACATTAACTAACCATGAGCAATACATTTGTCATTGTATTTGTTAAACTTTGTTAACGTTAGTTAATACGAATACGGTCATTCATTGTTTGTTCATGTTAGTTCACAGTGCATTAACTAATGTTAGCAAGATTTTAATAATGTATTAGTAAATGTTGAAATTAACATTAAAAAAGATTAACAAATGCTGTATAAGTGCAGTTCATTATTAGTTCATGCTAATTAATGTAGTTAACTAATGTTAACTAATGAACCTTATTGTAAAGTGTTACCATAATTACATTAAATGATTGGTGTCATGCTGCGTGACTACCCTTCCAGGCTAACTATTGGCTGATTCAGAGGTGGCCATTTTTGGGTTGACAATATTGTAGACCTTAAGGCTGGGCCACACTAAAATATTGTTTTAAATCTTAAACATGACGATAAGAAATAATAGATTTAACCATTTTGTTCATCTAGAGTATGGAGTGCCGCAATGTGACCAGGAAAGCACACCACACTAACAGATTCCGTTCACAAAGTCCTGCCTGTGAACACAGGAAATCTTGGATAACTTCTCACCAAATTTCTCTCATCAAATTTCTCTCACCAAAATTCGCGAGTGGAGTCGTGGAGACGGTGTGACTGTGTGAACATGGACTTTACATGTTACAGAGCAAGCTGGAGGTGAATCTTCACAGCTTAAAGCCCACCATACACTATTTATATATATATATAGCAGTTATTTCAGGTTCTCAAATTTGATTGGCTGAGAGCCTTTTCCAGCTGTCTGATCCCCAGTCCCAAGTATTAGCACCGGAACTGGTTCACCGTTTGTATGACTCTGCTTGCGGCGACTGTCATGGCAGTCAAGAAGATCCACCATATTTATTAAAAATACTACTATTGTTGTCACAAAATGTAGTTTTAAAAGTTTTTTAGGCGAGGATGTAGTTATTTAGACTTCAAATATGTGACTCATATATAAACATAGTGCCTATTTTACAATTTGTTAAGACGATTTTGCAGATGCGAGCTCCAGACTGTCAGCGGCCTTTCAACGCTCATGTACCCGCAGAGAACAGCTTCATCTCGGCCAGTCCTTTGGGAATTTGCCACTGGCTCTCAAGTAGATAGTGGTGGTTATACATGAGATATAATTGATTTGGGATATATCAAATGGGCAATCTTTAGGTTAAGGGGGGAATTAAGTTTAATAACTTTATATTTAGGCTATATTTAACAGAAATCATGTAGCCTACTTGAACACTGCTGTTTTATGTTTGACTGAATTATTTGATTGTATGTATTTCCTATTGTCTTTTATAGTGGCTATTGTTGTTAATTTAAAATGGTTGCTCAATAAATATTATTTTAAATAAATAATACATCATATTTGGTTTTGAGAAATGGTCTGTTAGTGATTGTGATATGGACTTCAGTGAAATTACACCATTAGATGGCAGCAAAGACTGTCTTTATGAGTGAGTCAGAACAAGGAAGTTATATTAGCGCTGTCAAAGGACACAGACAACGATATCACTTTCCTCAGCGGACATTAAAACTGACTTTTTATAGTGGATATAATGTTATGGACATCGACTGAGTAGTATATCAGATGCAGGTAATACACTTTTTTAGTCAATATTTCTCTTATTATACCATAATACTCTCTTTACTTCATACGATAAGCTTTAATGAAGCGATTCAGTGTTCCTTCTTTACTAGTTCTAAGTGACGTTTTAGAATTAGTAACGGAGGCTTCAGGTCAATAGTTAAACTGTCAACTTGAGATTTGAATACGTGGCGGAAGTTCTGCACATAAAAAGTTTTTTTTTAAAGACACTCCGTTGTTGTTTATTTACTTATTTATTTACTCACTTGTGCAGTCAAACTGCTGTATGAACTCAATATCACGCTCGTGAGATATGGCTGTAGCCTATATCAGCACTATGTCAGTGATTGCCACTATGGCACTCTACCTGCGGCCACAGTCAGTTTTACCGAAATTGGGTGCCAATATTTGTGGAGCCCCCCTATGGCTCCTTGTTATCGTCTTGCCACCTTCCCCCTTTTCTACTGGGGGTCTGATCCCTCTGTCAAGGTTTATATTGCAACAATAACTGGAAGACTGTACATTATTCCTTATTAATATTCCCCCAGCCAATATTAATGATGTTTCAAAAAACAACTGGTTTCATGTTATATGGGAACATGAAGCCTCTTAAGGCTATTTACATTAGGTGGCAATTTTGTAGCTCTATGTTAGAATACGGTGAACGTCATTTCACCAAGTGCAACATGTTCAATCAACCAATCAGATTTAAGTTTAAAGGAATGGACAAGTTAAGAGTTTATGTCAAATTTAGGCTTACAACCCTGGTTAGGTGCTTCAGTGTTATTCTAATAGTGTCACATAGTGGACACATAGTGGAAGAGCCTCTTCTCAATATTAACTCATCTTTATCTATAGGTCATGTTCCAAAAACGTTCAAGCTGGCAGTTATAAAACCTCTTAATAAGAAACCACAATTAGATCCAAATAACCTAGTAAATTACAGACCCATTTCAAATCTTCCATTTATGTCTAAAATATTAGAAAAAGTTGTGTCCGCTCAACTGGGCTCTTTCTTGCAAGAAAATGACATCTATGAAAAGTTTCAGTGTGGATTCAGGCCACATCATAGCACTGAAACTGCGCTCGTTAGAATCACAAATGATTTACTTTTAGCTTCAGACCAAGGCTGTATCTCTATACTAGTTTTACTTGATCTTAGTGCTGCGTTCGATACTATAGATCACACAATACTCTTATATCGACCACAAAGTTATACGGGTGTTCAAGGACAAGCATTAAGCTGGTTTAGATCATACTTATCTGACCGCTACCCTTTTGTCTATTTAAATGGAGAAAAATCGATCATAACTTCGGCAAACTATGGAGTGCCGCAGAGATCTGTGTTCGGCCCTCTAATATTCTCAATATATATGCTGCCACCTGGTAATATTATAAGGAAACATGGAATTAGTTTCCATTGTTATGCTGATGACACTCAAATATATATTTCATCACGGCCAGATGAATACGCTAAATTATCCAAATTGACAGATTGTGTTAAAGATATAAAAGATTGGATGACGCGTAATTTTCTTTTATTAAATCCAGACAAGACAGAGGTACTGCTTATCGGTTCTAAAAACCGTCCACAAAACCTCTCACAACACAACTTTAACATAGTAGGATGCCCTGTTACTTTATCCTCTACAGTAAAAGACCTGGGTGTTATACTAGACTGCAACCTGTCTTTTGAAAATCATATTTCATATGTTACGAAAACAGCCTTTTTCCACCTTAGAAACATTGCTAAGCTACGTAATATACTATCAGTTTCTGATGCAGAAAAGTTAGTTCATGCATTCATGACCTCGAGACTAGATTACTGTAATGCTTTATTAGCTGGTTGTCCTGTATCCTCAATAAACAAGCTACAGTTAGTCCAAAATGCAGCCGCTAGAGTTCTTACTAGATCAAGAAAATATGATCATATAACACCGATTTTATCATCACTACATTGGTTACCTATAAAGTTCCGTATTAATTATAAGGTATTGCTACTGACTTATAAAGCCCTAAATGGTTTAGCTCCAGTCTATTTAACGGATCTTCTATCGGCCTATAATCCATCGTGCTCTCTAAGATCACTAAGTTCGAGGCTTCTGGTCATACCTAGGATATCCAGATCCACCAAAGGAGGGAGAGCATTTTCGCATTTAGCTCCAAAGCTCTGGAATAGCCTTCCTGATATTGTTCGTTGCCCAGACTCACTCTCCCAGTTTAAAACTAGACTAAAGACGTATCTCTTCAGCCAGGCATTCATATACATTTTTTTTTATCTTACAGTTACTGTAAATCAGGCCTCTAGTTCATAAACACCAGAGGAGAACTGGCCCCTGACTGAGCCTGGGTTCTCCCTAGGTTTTTTTTTTCTCCATTAGGTCACCTGATGGAGTTTTTAGGACACCAGTAGGTCACTTGATGGAGTTTTTCGGTTCCTTGCCACTGTTGCTTTTGGCTTGCTCAGTTGGGGATATTCAAATTAATTAAACAATCATTAATACCATTGATCAGCCCTACCAAATGTGGATGTTTTTCCACTAAGAAACAAACACTGTTATGTTATTTTGATTGATACTGTGAAGCTGCTTTGATACAATTTATATTGTGAAAAGCGCTATATAAATATACTTGACTTGACTTGACTTGACTTAATGGGTTAGGTTTAGGGGTAGGGAGGGATATGGTTAGGTCTAAAAATGCAACCGTATAATTTATGCATGCCTCAATGCATAATGAGAACCTATTGTAAGTGCCAGTACATCACTGTGGACATCATGCTACAGTTGATATGTTAATAAACAATAATTTTCTGGTCCTGGTCACTGTGAACTCTAAGTATGAAATCTTTTTTTTTTTTTTAAATGACTGTAAATTTATGGTAACTAGCAACCATTTAATCAATGGAAAAAAAAAAAAACAGCTCATCCAAGATCACCAGTAAGCCTGAGCCAATATACCTGAAGAACTCTATCAGGCTGAACTGAACTCTCTTGTCCCTCACGTTCTCTGGCCTTCCTTCAGCCTCCCAGGGGGATAAATCAAGAGACCTGCAGCCCTGTAAATCAACAGGACAGGGCTCTGCAAAGGTCAGGCCATATGTAATTACAGCTAATTAAACTGTGCCAGGGAGATGGAGTTGAAATTTACCACCACTCATTAAAGCAGAGGAGACGGCGCTAATTGGACATCAACCCTCCTGTAACTCACTGCCCTGTTAACTGTCATGCTGAATCGCCTTCATAAGTCACGATCAATGTAAAACATCAGCAAGCGCTTTCAAATGAGGCACAGCCACGTGCACAGCATAACTGCATGGAGAGGAACCTGATTCATCCTCGTGTTTTTGGTGACTCCCTACTTATTTTAAATTTTTTGATATTGAAATTTTTTTAATCAGGGCATTTGTCTGGTTGGACAAGTACAATTCTCTTTCACTTGTCCCTTCAAAAAAACACACGTGTCCTGGACAAGCGTTAATGTCGATTCATTGGAATGTTATGCTTTTATTACTTGGCCCAGAATGTTACATTATATGATCCCGCTCTTATTCATGCAAATGCTTTTAAACCATTAATGTGCAACAAGACAAAAGATCACGCTGCCTGTGAATGTCCTGACTGTGACACACACACACACACACAGAAAGACACGCTCCAGTACAGTTCTCTTTCGTGCTTGAACTTACAATAACACACACACAATTATGCCAAAATGTCAGTTTTGTCAGTTGCCTATCTTGATAACATAAGCGCAGTCTTATGATGAACGTGAAGAGTTGTGAGAGAATGAGGCGCTTGTGAGATCAGTGTCTCGTTCAGCAGGGGCTGGATTTAAAGAGACAGCAGCCAATAAAGCTTTCTGTCAGTAAAGTTAATCAAAGAACAAAGGGAACAGAGAAAATTACTCACTGCTCTTGACTAAATAACTTTTGTAACTTTAATAATGATTAGTAAATTTAATTTATAATTTATGCAGTGCAGACTGTTTGATAACTTTATTCAATTTCGGTATAGCCTATGTTCTAGGCCTACCTGTTAGACAGTAAGGGCACATGTAAATATGACTGTGGCGAACAGGACGGCCGAGGGGCGTGAGAGAACGGCGCGAGGCCGGTGGTGCGATTGCTAATGAGCAGCACCTGTGAAGCACACCGGTCTCGCATCTCTCACGGAGGAGCGGAAGCATAAAGGAGGAGCGAGACCGGTGTGCCTCACAGGTGTTGCTCATTAGCAATCGCACCACCGGCCTCGCGCCGTTCTCTCACGTCCCTCGGCCGTCCTGTTCGCCACAATGACATTTATTTTTTACTATTGTACTATTGAGACAATTAACAAGTTTGCAGTAATGCAAAGATGTCATTATTTAATTTAGTAAAAAATATTATTTTAATTTGAAAACACAGTGCATTTAGTTGTTGTTTCTAGTTGAGTTGAGGAAATACACATTTCAGCATTATCACTAATCTGTGTGTGCATTTTACTTGAGAACCAAGCAAGTTGACTCATGAAACCATTTGTTTATTATATCGCAATCGCAATATTGACCTCAATAATCACAATATGACATTTTTCCCAAATCGTGCAGCCCTAATTAATCACATTTTAAATAGCACAAATGTGAACAATGACTCTTTGCTGACGTCAAACTTGGAGAGGAGTCTGTATGATTGCTGTTCCCACAATTCACTCTCATTGTGGTTTTTTTCCTCTCTTTTTGTAACCAGAAGGATAGTTCTGGATTGATTTTCTCATCGATGTTGTAAACTTTGATTGATGCGCTTTGACACGAGGGGGAGGCGGGGCCTTGAGTAATTTGCGGGGCCCTACGAAACTTGCGTAGTGTGTTTATAACCAGAGCACAAGGTCCCTCACAAGATCAGCCAGTTGTCAAGATAGTTCAGGATGCGAACCCCGATGACGACCTTCGTGAAGACGCGAGGAGACAGGGCTAACACGAATGGGAGGACCGTGTACTGGTATGCCCGCTCCTCGAAAGCAAATCGTAGAAATGGTCTGTGTCGAGGAAGAATGGGGACAGGAAAGTAGGCGTCCTTCAGGTCTATCGCTGCAAACCAATCCTGATTTGAGGCACCAATCCTGAAACGCAATGAGAACATGAACCATCCACAAAAGCTGCTTTAGCGTGATCAATGCCCAAACACGCAAAGCAGCTATTGTGCCCATCAGATGGTGAAATCACCCGACCTCAACCAGAAGTGCACGGACGAGACATCTTTCAGTTTTTCCGGAAATATTTATCGCGCGTACAACTCTAAAAAGATAGGAAATAAACCCCGCAGGTGCTGAAGCGACCAGGGAGAAACACACGGCTGGCAGTCACTTCACAGATCAGCAGGTAATGTGAATCTCGCTGGAATTCGCCGTAACACCAACACCTGGAGAGTAGCTCGTCTCGAAGAGTGAAAACTCAGAATGGCTTGTGGAGTGAAGATCAACTTGGCTCCGAAGCGAAAACATATCTGGATGTTGCCGGCGTCCTCCTTTTATACCCATGAGGTGGGGCGGAGTCACGCTATGCAAAATCCGCAGACCCATGGCATTTCTTTGCCATCGGCTCGTTTTATAGTTCCCGAAAGGGAACATTTATTTCATTATGTGATCCCCCCCCACACACACACTTTCAATTCTTTTACTTCAATGAAATGTTAGTTTTTTTTTTTTTAAATGTAACGAAAGATCAAAAGGATAAACAATGCAGATTTATTTTTTACTGCCATATTTGCCAGGGGTGTCATTAATTCTGACCACAATTGTATATTGCCCATAGGCAATCATATAACAAAGTTAAAAACAAAAACATTAATTGTATCCATCTTAACTGATAGCCATTCTACTGCAACACATTGTTTCTAGCAGACATACACTTTTGCAAGTTTTCATACCATACAAATCATTTATATGACTGTAACTATTATAAAATGACATTCACTCTCTAACAAATGTGAAAAATATTTTTTGGCTGAAAAATTCAATTGAAAAAGGGCAGTAGGAGGGCAGTGTTCTCCAGAGCACAAATGTGCTTCTCCACAGAGTACCATGCCAGAAAACTAATTTAAAATGACTGCCAAGTTGTGTGACCAACAAATCCAGAGTCAAATCCAGTCCATCATTATTAACCATTTTACAGGCATTCTGTATGCGTCATGTGTTTTGCAGAGTCAATAAAATCTGTGCTATCCTGAGGCAACATCATGCAATAGACGGTTAAAAGGAAGTGGAATCTACAACAACTCATGAACAACATACAATAAGTGATGCAACTATGTGACTCGCCATGATTTGCTAACATAGAAAACTGGAGTGTGATCACCCCTATAGAGGTTAATGCTATAGATTTCATAAGTTCTCTATATTTTGTTATGCATGTTCGATTTTTTTTTGGTGATATTCCCTCGGAATAAGTGACTCAGCAATTGTAATTCATTCTTTATCCATCGTTGGATCTTGACAAGCCTGATAAACACTCCCCTCGGTTGTCAAAGCTAAGATGTTTACGTTCCATCAGTCTTTGTGATGTACCACCTTCCTCTCTCTCAATCAGTCCTTCAGTTTCTGTCATTCAATCTATTTCCCCTCTTTATTTTGTAGTTTAACTAATAAATGTATGAGCAATGTATAAATATACTATAATTTGTACACTTTTAGTATCATGTTTTGTTTATTATATTTTGAAATGATGTACAATAAGAGCAGCAACATTTTTTTTACCATAAAATGACAACAGATGGTAGTTGTGGTTTTGTGAAGTGCAGGTTCTAACAGCTGATCAAACAAATCTTGCACTTTGAAATCCATCAATTTGTCTCTTCAGCGAGGGATTCAGTAGAGTCAGAATGTTGAGCTGTTAGGATCACAGCTCAGTTCAACCATCAAATCCAAGGTGTTCTCATAAAAAAAAAAGATTTTTGCCATATGGAACCATTTGGAACTCTGCAAAGTCTTTTTCTAGCATTTGTCGATCTGTTTATGATCTGTTAAGTGTCCGCATATATATATCATTCAATTCAGATCAATGGAATCATTGGAATGAATTCTGAAGGATCAGTGTGTGTGTGTGTGTGTGTGTGTGTGTGTGTGTGTGTGTGTGTAATAAACCATAGAAGAATAAATTAATTTTCCAAAATACATTAATACTTTACTCAAAAGTATTTGAAATCAAGCCAAACTAAATGAGGTGTACAAGATGAAAATCATAAACAGCAAACCTAAAAAAACGATTCTTGCTGATTTTGTTATTGCGTTTGAGGAATGAAATATCTCTTTTGAGTGAGTGTTGAATTTCTTTGATTAGCAATTCCACTTCCTGTCATTCTTACCCCTTTACATTTCAACATCATGTTGAGCGTGAACAATTCAAATAAAATCCAAACACATAAACTGAACCAATTCTTAAATTCTGAATGTTGCCAAAACTGTTGCTCAATAAAGGAAAGGATTATGACAAAAGCCAGCTCTCTACAGCAGCCAAATCACCCTGTAGCCAAAGACTGGTTGCCCACTGAAGCTAAGCAGGGTTGAGCCTGGTTAGTATCTGGATGGGAGACCTCCTGAGAAAACCAGGTTGCTGCTGGAAGAAGTGTTAGTGAGGCCAGCAGGGGGTGCTCACCCTGTGGTCTGTGTGGGTCCTGATGCCCCAATGTAGTGACGGGGACACTATTCGGTCAAAAAGCACCGTCCTTCGGATGAGACATTAAACCAAGGTCCTGACTCTCTGTGGTCATTAAAGATCTTCGAAAAAGAGTAGGGGTGTAACCCCGGCATCCTGGCCAAATTTGCCCCTTGGCCTCTGTCCATCATGGCCTCCTAATCATCCCCATAGGGAGATTCCCCCTTCCATGTAAAGCGCTTTGAGGTCCCAGAAAAAAGCACTATATAAATGTAACAAATTATTATTATTATTATTATTGTTATTTTTATTTTTATCATTATCATTATTATTATTATTATTACAGTGCCATAGAATCACTCACCCTGTAACCTGTGCTGGAGAAGAAAAAAAAAACTAAATTGAAGCTGCACTGCCATTACCTGCGGCGTCACGTCAAATAAGCACAGCCTGCATATTGTACATCTGAAAATCACATCGACAAATAAATGAAAGTGTAGTTCATCGCTCTGTGCCTCAGCCACAAGTACCTTCATACATAATGGAAAAGAGATCTGAAAAATAGGAAAAATAAGTATTTTACAACTGCACTTCGCATATGATGTTCAGCGGGCATGAAGCTAGTCTCTGCTGTACCCTGAAGGGGAAAGCTGAACCCCAACAAAAGTGATGCAAACTCTTTGTGAACTTTCTCAGACTGACAAAGGTTATTTATTTGTTTACTTAGCATCTTTGTGCTCGTAAGGCACCCTGATGTAGCACTGTTGCTTGTGGAGGTTTGCCGTGCGAGCAAAGACACAGGTGGAAAGCTTGTTATCTTGAACAGGGCGCAACTTTCCCACACAGGGCACATTCATCAAGACTGAGAAGGCCAGACAAGGTTCCTCGACTTTTTTCCTCCAGCACGCTTCTGTTCTTCCTGTAGCCTCTCATGTATGCTTCTTTCCATTCCATGCTCACCTTCAACCTCATATTTCCATGCTGAACTGCAGAGAGCTTTCGCTTCCTTTCCCACGGCTCATCTGTCTTCTCAACACATCCCTTTCAGCTTTAACTCTCCCTGTTCCCCTCTCCCCCATTCTGCCATTCGTTTTTACTTCTCTTCTTTTGACACCATTTTCACATTCACTCGTCACCTCTTCTCCCCTGGCATCATGTCTGGGCACATCCAGTCTCCGTCGCACATGGCAACATCCACCACCAGGCTAGTCTCCTGCAGTGTGGAATGGCTTAGGACACGCCAATCAATAGAATGCATTTCCCGTCGATGTGTATGTGTTCTTCAGAGAGAATACATTTTACTGCACCAACAGTACCTTCAGCTGTGCAGCTGTACATGTGTACAATTTGCTTATTGCGGTTAATAATGGTGCTTGCTAAATGGTGCTTGTTATGTTTTCCAGGAAATAATCGTTTGCAAGTTACTTGTCCACAAAGGCATGAATAATACTTCAAATCGTGTGACTTGTTTAAGAGAGTTGTGATTGGACAGTGACAAGCAATTTTGACACTGCTATGAGACATGACAAAATCAATCAAAAATCCCATCCAATCAAAAGAGTCTATGGGCGGTGTCTACCTGCAAGACTACTGCACTCACAAGAAAATGGACATGTACATAATCAAAACCAATGATATATTAAACAATTTTAATATTTTTACAAATACATACTGAGAGATTGAAACAATCTTTGTCAGAATAAATCTGTTTGTTTCAAATTTAACAAACAAATCAAATTATTCAAAGTAAATTTGTTTCCTTTCATTTATTTTCAAGATCTGAGGTGAATTACCCATTGTTGTTTTCAGTATGGCTATAAATGTCATGCAAAATGATCACAAACTCACTTTAGACGTTGTTGTTTCAACCATGACGTTGTAGAAATAGAAACTTTTCTAAAATAGAAACCCATGTTGCTTGCTGTATATCGTTATCATGGCAAAACTCTGATTAACATGGAAAATATACATTTTCTCGTATGTATCAGCATCACATCTTTAGGACACGGTGTAACTACCAAATACCCATCACCAACTATCTACAGTGTTAATAGCCAAGCAACCACTCTGAACAATCTAGAAACCCCCTAGAAACAAAATACCAATAAACTAGCATCTACTCAGAATACCTTGCAAACTGTAGAGTACCTTGCATAGATGTTGTTGTGATGGAGGGAGCATCCAACAAGCATCCATGCATGTGCGTGCGTGTGCATGTGTGTGTGTGTGTGTTCTGACTGGAGACCTCCCACATTTGAGTCTTTCTGTCATGCTAATCACCTACACAGCAGCACATCAGGTGAGCAACAGATGTCGTCTAACACTCCAGTTGCTTCCTAATTCAATTATTCTGCCCGTTTGTTTTCAGGTCACACTGCCAGCATGCTTCACAATGGCAAGCAAACTGGGCCAGTTCACACCTGCCACTAGTGAAGGTGAAGTAAGAAGAAGAGAGCGGAATCCAGAGGAGAGGTCTCGTCCGCTGCACTGGTGTGGCTGTAAGTCAGCAGGGCCTGAGCTTGATGCTGCTTATTTTCAGAGCATCTGACAGTGTGATTCATTTCTCCTCTGCAGTCCAACAGACTGTAAGGTGAGAACAAGAGCAGAGCCTGGGGATGTGTGTACACAGAGTGCGTTCACTGAGATACTCGCACTCGCACACACACCTCTCGAACTCTTTCCACGTGTCAGCAGAGGATGAGGATAAGAGCAGCCTGCAGCAAGGTGAGACCGCGTGCGTGTGAAGGCTATGGATGTGATTCAGTGACAGGTTGAGGAGAGAGACACACAGATGATGTTCACAGCGGTGCTCAATACCAGAAGTGACATCTTCAGTGTCTGTCTCATGCTCCAGTGAGATTTCTATCCACATCCATGGGCATTTTCACTGAGGGGTCAGATATGGGCTGAATCATGCACTGGCAGTTTACATAGCAATCTGCAAGCTCAAATACATGAATTCATATATTACCAAATAAGGGCCAGATTTACTAACACCTTGCGCCAACGCAAACCCTCCTACTGTCAGGATTTACTAAAGAAAATTTGTGAACATTTAGCACTGAAAAGGTGTGGACAGGTTTATTTTTGCGACTGACCTAATTGCCATTAATTAAACCAGACGCCAATTTGCGCTGCTCCTGGTAGATTGCGTTGGTCATTATGGAAATGATCCGGATGTGTCTGGGTTCTTTATTTTGCGTGTTGTCAGTAGATCACGTGCATAACTTTCCACTCCCATTGGCACTTTTTTGGAAATGTGTTCTAATGCTAATTTGCCTGGTTTAGTAAATCTTGCCCTACACGTATAATGTTATAACCAATAATGTTGTTATTACTTGCAGAAAGTTATCCCTTAATAATTTTTACATTAGCACCACAGAGCTTTTCACACAAATCAACCCAGCCTTTTAATATTGATAATAATAAGAAATCAGCATATTAGAATGATTTCTGAAGGATCATGTAACTGAAGACTGGAGTAATGATACTGAGGATTCAGCTTTGCATCATAGGAATAAATTACATTTTTAAATATTTTAAATATTATTAATATTACAATACAAGAATTATTTCACAATATTGACATTTACTGTTTTTTATCAAATAAATTGAGATTTTGTGAGCATAATAGACTTAACATTTAAAAAAAAAATCGTACCAACCCCAAACTTTTGACCGAGTGTATATGTTAATTAAAATATTCACACATCAAATTGTGAATAGTGTAGTTACAGCATCTGCTAGAAACAGGACCATGCTAGCCATGTAAACCCTTTTATTACAAAAATATGTTTTATGTTTTAGTTGTGTTAATAATGTGCATAATGTGATTTAACACATTCAATAATGTGTAATTTAACACATTCAGCATATTTTCATAACAATCATAAGCAAGCACCATTCCCGTGCCTACACCATCACTTGGTGTGTCATGCCAAAACAGCTTGAGGCTGTCTGCACTGAAAGCATTAAATAAGCTCAACATCTCAGAATATTAGTTAACTCAAAGCTGAACCTAAACCCTACAGTAAAATTAATAACCCTAACCCTACATAATTTTCCAGAGATTCAGTTGGCATACAAAATAATTTTACATACAAATGTTACTAACACAACTACACACATGTGGTGTTTAATAATATAATATAATATAATACACACATCCATTCCAAACCAAAAGTTTGGGGTCAGTATGATTTTTTCCCTCCATGTTTTTGAAAGAAGACTCACCAAGACTGCGTTTATTTGATCAAAATTATGCTCATAGTGGTAATTTAGTCAAATATTGTTACAATTTCAATTACCATTTTCTATTTCAATATATTTCAAAATTCTGTGTTTTATCATAATTCATAATTACTCCAGTCTTCAGTGTCACATGATCCTTCAGAAATCATTCTAATATGATGACTTGGTACTCAATATACATTTATTATTATTATGGAAGTGAAAAGTGTAAAAGTGTTTTTTTTTTTTTTAAGGATTCTTTGACAAATAGAAATTTGAAGAACAGCATGTATTTATAATATAAATCTTTGGTAACATTATAAATGTTTTTATATCATTGGATCGTTGACTCTTTGCTAAATAAAAGTATACATTTTGATATAAAAAAAAACTCTCAGGAGTGTGTATTTAAAAAGTGGCTTAAGTAATTCTGCAGTTTTTCAAAGATGTGTCAGTTCATCGAGTGGAACACTGCATTCTATTGTAGACAGTGCATACTACAATGAAACATTGTGACAAACCAAACGCATCCCACATAGTGCGGATACATCCCTAACCTGATGCCTAAATATAAGCCTAACCCATAAAACCTGATTAGCAGATGAAAATATTCTTTCAGGACCAACACAGATGTTGATTCAGCAACATGTCCTCCTTGTCTACATCACATTAAGCTCATTAACTTCTAATATTAACAATAAGACAGAGGCACAACTAGAGCTATTGAAACACCAGGGGAAAATGAAGAAACCTTTAATGAAACTTATGCCTACCTAGAGGTGTACTCATCAAATCATTATAATCTATTTTTCTGTTGCTGTGGTGCCATTGGCTTAATGAAGTTTAGATGAAATGCAAAAAGTTGGCCGCTAATGGGATTTTCTTTTTCATCTCCAAAACAATAATTCCCTATTACCTCTGTAAACCTGTAAGAGGATAAAGCACTCACTTTCCAGGCCTGGTATTAAACAGATGACTAAGCACAGACTATTTATCTTAATTAAAGCTCCTCTCAATCACAGAGAAAGACAGAGCCTCTGAGGACAGGGACCAGCCTGACAACACACACACACACACACACACACACACACACACACACACACACACACACACACACACACACACACACACACACACACACACACACACACACACACACACACACACACTCTCTAATTCTATGTTCATGGACACATCTATTACGGTTGACTTGTGAAAGAGATGTGCCCTTCCGATGTCCTGAAGCTTTGCTGCTTTTATTTCCACCGGAAATCAATCACGGGCAGATGAAAACCCAGCCGTAAGTGAAAACACTCTCGCTGTACTCTTTCACCTTTCACTGTACACCTCTTCTTTCTTCAAGTCTCATAACGGTAAATTTACAAATAATGTTTTTAGTTCAGAAAAAGCCATTAGCTGCACACTAAATAGCTAAATGCAATGAAATAATTTAAAAATCTAAAATAAAAATAATTTGAAATCTAACATATGAAATTGTTTCACCAAATCCCAACATAAAAGAGCAACCAGTACAGTTTTCTGTTTTTACTGCATGTATTTTTTTTACATGTTTATCAGATTAAATATTAATACAATAATATTCATTGCATGCTTCAATTCCATAGTCCATAGTTTTTAATTATGGTGTCATTATATGAATAAGTAGAGAGCAAGTCTAATGAATAACATGCATTTAATATTAGTGGTTAAATGGCTTCTCCTCTCCTCTTCAACATCGTGATGGATGCCATAATCAGAAAAGCATTCCAAAATTCCAATTTTAATGGCAGACTTAATGTTCACTGACAACAATGCCATACTGGCTAACAACGATACAGAGGCCACAGGCATACTCTATGATATCGCCCGCGTTGCCCAGTCATACGGTCTCAAGATTAATGCGGACAAGACGAAAGTATTGAGAACAGATGGATCGGCGGCCATCGTTCATCTTGATGGCTACAAAAATCAAGCAAGTTAAAAATGTCAAATACCTGAGAACGATGGAACAAGAGAAGAAAGTAGCGACCACATCAGAGGTCCACACTCGAACTGGTCAAGCAACCGTGGCATTTACTTCCCTCAATTAGTGCCTGTGGAAGCGAACCAACATCTCCACCTCCATCTTCGTTGCAGATTCAGGAACAGCGACTACAATGGTTTGGCCATGTCTGAAGAGGTTTGGCCATGTCTGAAGAATGACTGACAGCAGGCTAGCATTCAAAGTCCTCTGGAAATCTGGCAACCATTAGCACCCAGTTAGCAGCATACGGTCTTAGGAAACTATCCAAAGCAATCACCAGCTAGGGATCAAAGAAGAAGAAAGACTCCATTCTCAACATCCTCTCCGCTGAATCCGTCCCTTTCCCCGGACTCACCTGTCCCACTGGTGTCTTGTAGCTCCTCGGCTCTGCCCTAGCCCGCTGATTACCGCAAGCATTTTGGCTCCAACTCAGGCCTCCAGGTCCATTTCTCCACCTTGACCTGTCAGCCCTTCGGCTACGCCTTGGCTCTGTGCTCCCTCAGCTCCGCCATGGTCAGCCATCACTAAGGCTCCACTGGGGTCCCTCGTCCCACCAGATCCACCAGTGACCCAGGTTTTCTGCAGACTTCCGAGCCTCCGGCTACTCCAGCCCTCCACCCCTCCAGTTCCGCCTTGGTCCTCGCTCCCTCTGGTGTCACCTCATTCTGCCAGGCCCCCACCTCCACCTTGAGCTGTCAACGTCACTTCGGCCTTCCGGGCCTGCAGGCCTCACCCTCCTCATTAACCCTCTCCCTTCTTCCACTGATTGACTTGTGCATAATTTTTTCTAAAGTTTATATCTCATAATTCTGACTTTATAATTCGCAATTGCTAGTTTCTATCATGCAATTCTAAGTTTAAAAAAAAAGTCTGAATTGTGAGTACCTCGGAAACAAGCTTGTGTGGCATTCTCACATGCTGCCTTTTCTGATTTTATTTCTAAGCTGACAGAAACAAATAGCTGTGCAAACATTTGAATTTGCACAAACAATATAACTGTGCCATAAAAGAAAATTACAGGGTATAGCTGATCCTTCATGTCAGAACCTTGTGTGCCCCTTACAACAATATATGAGAGTGTGAAAGGGATTCTATGTTGCAAACAACAACCACACGGGCAGCTAACAGTCCATGTTTGGTTGCTACATGTTGGATTTATAATGTCACAGTTCAATGTGTAAGTAGACAGATCAATATATCAGTGTATTAAGTGGGTTTCAAGTTTTGAAAATTGCAAGATAAACATTTTAGAAGCTGACCATTATCACTATAGTTTGCCATTTTCTCACAATGTTCTTCTAGAGTAAAACCCAGAGGAAAAATTCTCTGCCTCACACACTTGGATTCACATTCACAAATTAGTACAATTTAGCTTTTGCTATTGGACTACATGCATAAAATGCAATATATATTAAAGCTATTAATGTGTTTTCCCCCCGTCTATTGCATTTTGTTTCATCACCTTTTAAAACTGTTCAAAGCGACATGCTAATTTTCTCTGACCTGATGTTAGATAATGATCAAACAAGAATGACCCCAACATGTTTTACATAAAACTGTTCATAGAAACATGACAAATCTATTTTTTTTTTACAAAACAACTGAACCTTAAAGATCCTTAAATATTAGTTCATAATATTCATAGAGTTTTTTGTTTGTTTGTTTTATCAGACTGTAAGCTTTCACATTATAAGCAGAAGTAAGTTTCTACCTCACAAGCTCCCCTGTATTATCGAGTCAGGAATGTTTGTCGGCAGATCTAAAACCCTGTGATTTCAGGCTCAGCGTGTGATTCGCACACTCATATCATTCATCTTGTGCACGATCCTCCCATGTGACTCAAGTCTTTTGGATTGCTGACACTTGTGTGTAAACTATCACTGCTAGAGGGTGTGCAAGCTCTGAAATTTGTAAAATCGAATGGCATTCGTTTAACTAGGCCTATAAGCACAACTAGTGATTAACACTGCCACTGTGACATTTCATGCAAGATAAACCTTCTACTTAGCAACTTGTCTCTACACACTTCCTTAAAAAGGCCATTTTAACCTTTTCATTTTCGACTAACACATGGGATGGATATTTGGTCTGTGGTTAAAAACACTTTAAAAGTATTTGATAATGTTGTCATGGGGCACCTATGCTTTGATTTAGTGCTTGGATAAGGCTGTGTTTTAAATAATTGAACAAAAAGTGTTTTTTTTTGTTTGTTTTTTTTAAACGTAATGCTTGCATCAAATGTAAACGGGGCTTTGAAACAAAGCATTCTGGAAATACCAACTCGAGAATCTGCTGTGAGACTCATTTATATGCATACACAGATGGAATATGAAGAGTCTTTGGGGTGAAGAATTCTGTGGAATAGATTTAAACATCATATATTTTAAACAGCAAGTTATACACTCTTATTGCTGAAATCATTAAATTAGCTTTAGTATTTCAAAATGAATACATGAATGATGGGTGTTCAAATTGTGAAGTGTTCTGTGGGGGCAGAATCCATGTGTGCCTTCTGAAGTGATAAAATGCAACACTTTGCATATTATATGCTGTAATGTCAGAATAAACTTTGTAAACGCATCTTGGTCTGTTTGACTGATATAGACATTTCACCGTGGCCCAAATCAATGCCTCAACATTTAAAGCATTTTAATTAAAGATCAGTATTTGATATTCCCCATTTGAAATGACATTTAAATCAATATTTCAGTGTATTACCAAGCACACACGTTTTTGATTAGCAAAATATTTGCATTTCAAAGCACCTGTATTATGTATTAGTGTGGGAACTTCTAAAGTTCTGCAACAGAAACCTGATTAATCTGATTTCTTCAGAATCCATAATTACCATTATCTTACAAAATCAAGGCATGATGAAATTCCTTTGGAAATGCACTGAAGTCACAATGTTTCAAATCTGTATGAGGTCACGTTTAGTTTTTGTCCAACTTGTTTTTATATAATATAGTGATAATATAGTGATGATAAAATCATTGTCACAGAGCTGGGTATAAATCCAAAGAATGAAAAATATAAATATATAACACCAAGAATTATGAGCAAAAAGAACTCAGGGCTTGAAACCTATTTCAAAGTTTGGATTCTCAGGCCACCAAAACACTGTTGTTGTGTAAATGAACGGCCAGAGCGCAGATTTTTTCTGTATTCAGTTGTAAACGGTGTCGTGTAAGCCCCCCCCCCCCCAAGTTAATAACTAATTAAACTTTTTTTTTTACAATGGAAATGATTCAATCAAAAACTTATAACTTTCTGGACAATAACTTTCTTATAGAGCTGTTGTACAGTCAAAACAATTGTGTTGCATTAGTTTCTTATTATCAATGTAAACTTTCTTTGAAACAATCTGTATTGTTCAAAGGGCTATATAAATGAAGGTGAAACGATGATGAGAGGATGCTGACTTGCTGAATGATGGTGGTGACTTAGTTGGCGATGACTGAAGTGGATTATCTGTGCAGGTAATGAGTGAACACGAAGACAAGTGATCTGGATCAGGATGACAGATGGAAGAAAGACTGGATACAGGACGAGATGATCTCAGGTGAGTAGAGTGGTAAGGAGCTTGACCGAATGCAGTGTATACTGCGACGAGACTAGATGATATGAGTGGATGGTGAACTGTGAATATATAGACTGTGTTGATGAGGGAGTGCAGGTGCAGCGAGTCAGTACTCTGGTGATTGTGAATGAGTGGGCGGGTCCTGGTGATTGGGTGATGATTGGGGACGGTGTGGCTGACTCTGTGACAATGAGAAATAAACCACCCATGACATTTTTTCAGAGAGAAACTGAGGCTACATTTACACGTGTCCGGCTATTTTCATAGACGGATATTTCTCTCTCTGTTTTCAAAAATAACATCGTGTACACCTGTCATTTTTCAGAAGTGTTTGTTTACGCGAACCCGTGTATATATGCCGTCAAGAGCATGCCAAACCTGTAGGTGGCAGTGTAACGAGAAGCTCAAGCCCTAACGAAGTAGCCTAACGCACTAACGAAGTTTTCCAAAATCTCCACTCTGGCCGGAGTTTTTAGAAAGAATTGTTTTCAGAGACGAATTTTACAAACAAAGGGAAATGTCTCAGTTTTTTCAAAATAACCATGTACGTGTAAACGTTGCATTAGTCTATTGCACATTTGCAAACATTCTCATACGTGTCTTCACAGCATAATCTTTGTCCTGCCACTGTTTGTATCCTTTGCAAAAGGCCTGGCTGATGGATAAGGGTGAGAAAGGTGAACAATCGCTCAACCTAGATTAGATGGATTGCAACAGCCCACAGCATGTCCCATGTCACTACTGCCTCCGCTATAGTTTTCAGAGCTGCGTAAGAGTGACTGCACTGGTTTAAAATGACCTTAACAAAAAGCAGAATTCTACAGTGTCCCTCTTTTGTTCCACCAATCCCTGGATAATAACTCTAAAGCTCAAACTCCCCCTGCATGTGCTAGACAACAGTGTTAATTGCCAGCCCCGTGTCTAAAGCTGGTCAATATGCGACAAGCGTGTTTTGTTGAAACTTACAGCAGTGTGCTAAATCCAATCTGGTTAACCTCGTGGCCTCTGCGTAATTCCTTACATAATGAAAGAGGATGAGCGGAATCTGAGATCTGGCAACTAAAACCTGCTTTGACAGCTGTGGAATCATCACTGTGTCACTGGGCTCGTTTTCGCTCAGAAAGGCAGCCGCTTTTTTTAATGGAGATGATTGCAATAATTACATCCTGACATATTCCAGCAATTAAACATCACCGGCATGCAGCTGATTACTAATGAGGAAACTGATGGAGTGAGGTGGTTAGCTCATGCGGAAGACAATGATATGCTGGACTAAAAAGGGAAAACAAATACAGTACATAGCTGATAAGATATAAGATGATAGGGTATTAGCAAATTCAAAATGGGAAGATTATCGTTTCATTTTGAGCTTTTTCCCCTTATTGTTTGTAGAAAAGTGAAGAAATTATTTTGACGCAGACACGAAGAGTATTTTGAAAGTGTGAGAGTTTGAAAGTGTGTTTGGTTTTGGGATGTTTGCCACCAAAACAGCATAGTCATGCCATCTACTAGCAGGCTCTTACAGGACCATGCTTACCTGCCAAACCTTAACATTTTGAAATTAGGCTATTTACTTTTTACCCCTATGTTGATGCAAACCAGCATCCTTTTGTTGACTGTCCCAGGTCTGCATAACAAAGCCTGTTTGAACTTTTGGCAACACTTTAGTTTAGGGTCCAATTCTTACTATTAACTATAGTTAACTATAGTTTCTTATAGCATGCATATTAGGATATTGGCTGTTTATTAGCACTTGAGCACCTATTAGCACCTTATTCTACATGACCATATTGTGCATTCAAAACCTAAACGTAACAACTATCTTACTAATTTTAATAAGCAGTAATTATGAGTTTATTGAGGCAAAAGTCATAGGTAATAGTTAATAAGAATTGGTCCCTTATCTAAAGTGTGACCGAAACTTCTATGAAATAATGGAAAAACAGATGTCAAGAAACATACAGGTTAATAAAACATATTGTGTCTACAAAATACCCAAACACTGCTGACACCGACTGAAAAGTTTCTTGTTGACAAGTTAGTTTGTCACTAATGGCTAATTTGAGCATATCATTGATTGGCTAATTATGAACTGATTTATTTACACACATCTATGAGCTGTGGTGCGTGAGTGTTAATGAGTGTGACCTGCATGCAACACCGGTCTCGAGTCTCATGTAGGAGCTTGGAAAATATAAAAGAGGAGTGATGACAGTGAAAGACGGGAAAGGACCAGCCCTGGACTTTAAGTTGTTGTTTTAGTTTAGTTTATGTGGCAATCGTCCATGCGGCTTTCCTTTCCTTTTGTTTTTCATGTTTATTTTAGTATCAGGTTACATTGAACGTTAGCCGGTTCCTGCCTCCTTCTTCCCTTCTTTGTTTCAGTCATGCTTAGTCTGTCATTTGAATAAGTATTTGACTCTGTCAGGTTCAATCTTCTTTTCCTGCACTGCTGGTGAATTTGTGTTAGTAAAAATGATTCATTCTGGCTGTGGACAAATGGTTGAGACAGTAATCCTGCGATAGCTTTCAGTAATAAGAGAAGAGAAGTGTTTATGGTGCTCACAGCACTGTCAGCTTCCTGCTTAGATTATTCTCAAGTTTGACAGATTGACAAGAAAAGTGCAGAAAGTATGATGTTTAAATTGTCTTATTTGTTATGAACAACTGTTATAGTCTCAACAATCTCATGTCAATTTCTTATCAGGTGTTGTAGGATAATATGACCTCCAGCTAACCAGAAGAGAAGAAACAGCTGAATGAGTGAGTAGGATAAAAATCAGTGTGCAGCTCAAACAGACAGGAGTCGGCCCATGAGAATCTCCCTCTCTGTACAAACATGCTGAAGCTCAGCACAAAGAAGAGTGTTTTCTTCTTACTAGCCCTGATGGGAGGAAGTCAATCTCTGGACCCTCTCGAGCAGGGCATGGTGGTCCACTCCGGCTTAGCTGAACATTTGTCTGGCGGGCTGATGTATTATTCATCTGGACAGGTTTGCAGCTGGATTAGTCCCTGCCATTGCCTATTTTCTCTCTGTCCGCAGTGATGTGCTGATGGCTTAATGATGCGACAGGTCTCTGGGAGGTGGTTAATGCATCTGGCGGCTGGTGACACCTGCCAAAAAGAGAATCTCCTGATGGGAAGAGAGCAGCTGCACAGCAGATGCAGGCTAATAAAACACTGCTCTTTACTGGCCTCTGATTGGCCGGCTCACGACAGAGGTGACGGGGAAACGGCTCTTTGTTTAAGCTTAATCACCAGACAGGATGCTGATGTGACTGATGTGTTTAACCCATCTTCCTGTCACACACCTACATTTCCCTTATAATGCCAGTGACACTTTTCATTATTTATTATATATGCTTACAATCTATAAAAGCGTCTGTTTGTGTATTAAATAACAATAAATTAAGTTTATCGAGTGATCCACACAAGACTTGCCCATGGTGTAATGTGGCATCACTAATGCAGCATGACGGCAGATGGCATTTAGTTGTTCTGGACTGCAGCATTAAGTTACGCAGGTCACTAAAGAAATCCTGTTGATGAAAAAAAAAGACTAACACTCATGTAAAACAATTTTTTTATTTTATTAATATCTGTGAAGAGAAAATAAGAAAATACATAAATTAAAACCATAAAACTAATTTAGAAAAGGGATTTAATTTAATTGGATGAAGATTGGCCAATTAGACGAGTGGGAAGTTAGCCCCGCCTTAACGGGTAGAACCAGGACACAGACGCGATGCAACACTCCTTGCGAGAGAGAGAGTAGCAGCTGGCGTGATCTTAAAAAGGAGAAGAAAAAATGTAATTAGAACGAACAAACTAATAGGGGTGGGTAGATCGAGGCTTCGTGGAACACTGAAACTAGTTGAATCCTACAACCAACTTTACGGTGACCCATAGTGGTCAGAACAATGATAATGCAACAAAAAAACCCAGCCAGACATGCATAAAAAAGTCTTGGTTACGCATGTAATCCTAGTTCCCTGAATAGGGAACGAGACGCTGCGTCAAACGCTGTGGTAACGCCCCTGCGTGAGTGCGTCATGAAGCACGTATGGAATCAGTCCAATGGAGAGACGGAACGTTATAGGTAAGTGATGTCATCAACCAGGAAACTATAAAACACCCCAAAATCACAACCGCGTCAGCTTGGGCGGCTTAGACGAAGCCTTCTTGGCCATAATAACTGTCCTCAGATCAGTTTTTCCGCCAGAAGACTTTGCCTGAGAATGCCGCGTCTGGTCCCACTGTTTTGCTGCGCCCGGTGTGAGGATCTACTCGACGGCTGGGACTGCTCACACCAACGCCGCTGCCTGCTTCTTTCTGCATCACCGAATAGGCCAGCAGGAGATAAATAGGCGTCCAGAAGGTAGACTTTTTCTTTCTCCTTCATACCTGAGAGGTTCAGCCAGAGATGTCTGTCTGCGGCCACCAGGGCTGCCATAGTACGGCCCATTAGCTTGGCCGACTCCTTGGTGAATCTATCATCTAATTTACTCTTTGATTTAGACTCCTGCCTAACTGTTGGCCACTCGATGCTTAATTAAGAAACAGCACGAGTAAGCATCTCCACAAGCTCCTCATGTTCAGGGGAATGTGGTGGCGAGTCCTTAGTATCCCCTGTCTCAATACTGACAACCTCCAGCTCCTCAGAACTGGATAGGATTGGGGCCTCAGCCAGGGCGGAAGGAACCGCAGAGCGTGAACTGAGGCACTGGAACTGGCAGGTGAAGGCTGAGATAAGGCTGGGCTCGTCTCAAACCCTGCTGTCAGATCCATTCGAACCCCACGACAAGCGCCGCCGCTCTGCCTCGACAGTGATCAGCGAGAGCGGAGTGTTCTTAGGGGAAAACGCTCGCAATGTTCACAATCAGCCCCCTCGAGAGCTGACTAGGCATGCTGCACTCCCAAACAAACAACACATAGATCGTGTGAATCCCCACTCGTGATAACGAGTACAGGGGAACACACTTTCTATAAAGCAGGTCGATGACGTCACCCGCCTATGACGTTCCGTCTCTCCATTGGACTGTTTCCATACGTGCTTCAAGACGCACTCACACAGGGGCGTTCCGACAGCATTTGACGCAGCTCGAGTTCCCTTGAAAGGGAACACCTTTTACAAATCTATTGCATTTTTTTTTTATTAAAATCTTTCAAATGGAATTATCTCATAATCTAATAAGATTATCAAGTGTGTAGATGTTATTTTATCAATTGTCAGAGTTTGTTTTGCTTGTTCTATAAAGAAAGCTTTGGCATCTATGGCTCAGCTAAACAGGCCAATAAGACTCTTAACTTTGCAAAATACGAAAAGACAATGCAGAAAAACTGAGTGCATGTGGCGGAAGACAAAACTTGTAGTCCATTATAACATCTACAAAGTCACCATCCATGCTTTCAATATGGAACTAGGCAAAGCTAGACAGACTTTCTTAAATATTATAAACAGCAACTTAAACAACACACCCACTCTTTTTGCTACTGTAGTGAGACTGACAAACCCCCCAAGCCAGATTCCCAATGAATTGCTCTCAGACAGCAAGTGGAGGGAGTTTGCGTCTTTCTTCTCTGGGAAAATCAATAATATCAGAAAGGTGATCAGCACATCACTGGGGTCAGACAGATCAGACCACAACCTGAGAAAGTAGTTACTAAGTCTAATTTCAAAGAAATTGATGGCAACATTTTGGAAAAAGCCGTAACGGAACCTTAAAACATCAACCTGCGCCGTTGACGCACTTCCCACATCTTTCTTCAAAAGTGTGTTAAACAGCTTAGAAGATCTCTTAGAAGTGGTAAATGCCTCACTTATCTCTGGGAGTTTTCCAAACTCCCTGAAAACTGCAGTTGTCAAGCCCCTCCTGAAAAAGAGAAATCTGGATAAGACCATATTAAGCAACTATAGACCGATCCCAAATCTTCCTTTCATAGGCAAGATCATTGAAAAAGTTGTCTTCAATCAGCTGAACAAATTCTTAAGCTCGAATGGATACTTTGACAATTTTCAATCAGGTTTCAGATTGCATCACAGCACAAAGACAGCGCTCATACAGATAATAAACGATATTCGCTTACTGATAAAGGCAAATTATCAGAACTGGTACTACTCAACATCAGTGCTGCATCTGACACTGTCGATCACAACATACTTCTTGACAGGCTGGAACACTGGGTGGGGCTTTCTGGGATAGTCCTAAAATGGTTCAGATCATACTTAAAAGGGGGAGGTTATTATGTGAATATAGGAGACAATAAGTCTGAGTGGACATCCATGACATGCGGAGTTCCTCAAGGCTCAATTCTTGCGCCAATCCTATTCAACCTGTACATGCTCCCAATGAGCCAAATAATGAAAAAGAAACAAATTTCTTACCACAGCTATGCAGACGACACAGATCTATTTAGCCCTATCACCTAACGATTACAGCCCAATTGACTCTCTGTTCCAATGCATTGATGAAGTAAACAGATGGATGTGCCAAAACTTTCTTCAGTTAAACAAAGACAAAACTGAAGTCATTGCGTTTGGAAACAAAGATGAAGTTCTCAAGGTGAATGCATACCTTCACTCTAGGGGTCAAACAACTAAAAATCAAGTCAGGAATCTTGGTGTGTCTCTAGAGTCAGACCTTAGGTTCAGTAGTCATATCAAAGCAATAACTAAATCAGCATATTATCATCTGAAAAATATTGCAAGAATTAGATGCTTGGTTTCCAGTCAAGACTTGGAAACTTGACTTCCAGAAACTTGTGCATGCTTTCATCACCAGCAGGGTGGATTGTTGTAATGGACTCCTCACTGGCCTTCCTAAAAAGACGATTAGACAGTTGCAGCTCATACAGAACTCTGCTGCCAGGATTCTGAGCAGAACCAGAAAATATGAACATCACACCAGTCCTCAGGTCTTTACATGGGCTCCCAGTTACATTTAGGATTGATTTTAAAGTATTATTACTGATATATAAATCATTTAATGCCCTAGGACCTCAATACATTGCAGATATGCTCACTGAATATAAACCCAACAGATCACTCAGATCATTAGGATCACATCAGCTAGAAATACCAAGGATTAACTCTAAGCAAGGGGAGTCTGCTTTTAGCTACTATGCCAGCGCAGCTGTAACCAGCTTCCAGAAGAGATCAGATTTTAATTTCTTCTATGTAAAGCACTTTGAATTGCCATTGTGTATGAAATGTGCTATATAAATAAACTTGCCATTATTCATTTAAATTATACTAATGACTAATTAAAACGTCTACAAATGTACAAAACTGATCAGAGATCAGGAAAACCCCACAGACACTTGTTCATTGGTTCTCAGTGACTCCTCATGATTCATGGGTTGACAGAGATCATGACCCCCAGCAGTGAACCATTGAAATTTCGAAGTATTTCGAATGCTGCATGTTTCCTGGACACTGGACTATTTCTGAAGAAGTTTTTGTACGTGTACTGTCAGATCGGAAAAACTATTGTGAGCAGGAACCGGACCGAGCTTTGTGGATCAATGGATGAACGGAGTGGTAGGATTCTGCATGTTTTCCCTCCCTTTCTGACGGAAGTGTGTTGCTCAGAACTCAATTGCGGAAGAAGGATCTCGTGCAAGCAGCATTGAACTGGAACTGAGATTTAGTGAAATCCTAATTCATATTGAGCCTGCTATTGTGAGCAGTAAATTTGATTTATTGTGATTTTATTTCCCCTACTGTTATTTTCTACTTTCAAATTCTACTGTATTTTATTTCTTTTAATTATTTGGTTTACATATTATTTTTTCTTCTGGAGAACAAGAGTAAAAAGGGTATTCCAAAGGGTAATCAGCCCTCGCTGGACCTGCTTATTCCGCCCATACGCCGTACAAATCCAGGCCGTGGTTTCCAGAGCTGGTCCAGTTATCAGACATAATCCCCTGGCCTGTTCCAATGAGGAAAGACCTCCTCACACAGGCCAAAGGGACAATATGGCATCCTCGACCCGACTTATGGGCCCTCCATGTATGGCCCCTAAACAGGTACCCAGGGACCCTCCTGAGAAGGTCTTAAACACTATCTCTGAGGCTAGGGCTCTGTCTACTTGGCAACTTTATGCTTTGAAGTGTCAGGTTTTTCCAGCTGGTGCTCGAAAAAACGTTTTGATCCAGAGTCATGTGAGGTATCTGTGATACTCTCCTTCCTACAGGAGTTGTTGGACGCGGGCAGCTCCCCGTCCACGCTCAAAGTGTATGTAGCAGCCATTGCAGCGCATCATGTCCTATTAGTATATTATGTTGGTTTAGTTACTGACACACATATTTATTCTAGACCTGACGGTGTCCGGTCTGTTTATTATATATACTGGTTTACGGCTTGTTCTGTGAGCTCAGGGGTCCTGAGTTGCAGTTGGCAACCAGTTACTTTTGGTGCGGCCTTTTGGCATCCCAACTGCGTATAGCTAAGCAAAACGAAGTGACCGTTCGGAAGGGAACTACTCGGGTAAAGTTGATAATTCCGCGAATAACTACTTGGTTACTATCGTAACCTCAGTTCCCTGAGAGAACGGAACGAGTATTGCGTTCCCGGCCGCACAGTAACCTGGCGAGTTGTCGCTTCAGTTGTTAAAACTGCTATAATGGCGAATTCGGGGGAATATTATAGGCTCTGACGTGTGATGTAGTGATGTAATGATGTAGTGCTGGCTCATTGGTCACACGTCAGAGGCGCCCGCGCCATTGGATGTGCAGTTGCCGCAGCACAGCCAATTAGCGAGCTAGACACTCAATGTGCTATCTGTGCAGCTGCAAATGCGTTTTACATATAGGCTTCAGTAAATCGAGGAAAAGGAGTTTCCCCCACTGCGTATAGCTACGCAATACTCGTTCCCTTCTCTCAGGGAACTGAGGTTACGATAGTAACCTAGTAGTTATACGCTGAATTATCAACTTTACGTGGGTTGTGCCTCGGCACAGCACTGCACGGATGAATCCAATGTTTTGAGGAGAATGTGCGGCTGTCAGTCACCGCGCCGGTGTGTATACTGTCATTCAGAATCACAGATTATGCTTTTTGGAAGTATGACCAATATAAGAATTTTCACCGGAAAATGTCATCTGAACAAGTAACATCCACTTTTGTTCTGACCAACTATGGGGAAAAAAGCATTGCAGTAAATCGAGCTGATTAAAAACTAACGATCGCTTATCATTTCACGTCAAACTGTATACAAACACGTCAATACTTTTGTTCTCAAATTGTTAATGTTATCAACATCAGCATTGCACGACTACATTTAATGCCCTTCAAGTATGTATCCTTGCTTTTGCATGGGCCCGGTTGCAATCTCTTTTTTTGTCTAAAGTCTTTTGCATTTTACAACGGGTGTAATTTTTTGGAATGTTTGGTTCAGGAAATGTGCTGCCAGGATGGTGTGTCCATTAAAACACAAAGGTGCAGTACTCCGTCCATAATCATTGTAGCAATAATCAGATGATCAGCGCAATCATGTGGTTTTAATCAACTAGGTCTCCAATTAAGTAAACACTCCTGTTTCTTTCACAATCTGAAGAATGGAGATGTCATGAGACTTTTTAAGTTACTGATTCACACACAAGCAAATGGCGATGGGACTTAATTAAATGACCGATGCCAGAAGTGCCCCCGCAGCGTTTTTCGCTGATAAGTAATCACAGGGTCCTCTGTTTTACCACATGTGACCCAACAGGAGCGCCTCTCTGGCCGGAGATCCCGTGGTGTCCCCTCTTCAGGACACCTCACAAACACAGACAACCTTGTGTGATGAACCACACTGGTCATTGTAACCAGACTTAAAACTCATCAATTCAAAGAATACGCACACACATATCATTGCCCGGGAGGGGGGTGAGCAAAAGTTCACCACATCTTCACCAACGAATGACCCAGCCACGTTCACCACACACACACACACACACACACACACACACACAAGGACTTTTTCTCCAATCTCCTCAATTGAGAGACTTGTACTATGATATATTCGATATGTTTTTATGTTTGCCCATGTTCCACTGGGGTTAGATGTGATCGTATTATAATTCTAAATGAACAGAGGTGCTTTTAGATGCATTTTTAATGTAACTGTGTTTTCCTATAATGTTTGTATGTCGTTCTTCACACCTTTAGAATCCTCTTGATCTGACCAAACCATATATATATGGGTGCAAACCGTAAAATGTATGTTACTATGTTTTATCATCTCTGGAGTAAAATTGAACGCATTTTTACATCACGGTCATGAAACATGCAAAGTCGATCTCGAGGGAACAAAGGAACACTTATCCGCACACTTTCCTCCCAGCTGATTGGTGCATTCACGCCAGAGGAGGCGTAAACAGAAGTGTCTTTAAAGAAGACCACCAAGCACCTCATCTTTAGTTTTTTGGTTTTAGTTTTGGAAGAGTAAGGAGGGGGGAGAAAGAACTGCATCTTTGGGGGAACTCCCTTCTTCGAGGGAACTTCGACTTTGGTCTGGACTCTTCCCTCTCCTTCGATCCGATGTAACCATCATACTCGTGATCCCCGCCCTGGGGGATCTTTCCTCTTCTTTTCTTTTGTTTAAGTTTGTTTTTCCTTTGTTCATTTCACCAGAAATGAACTTAGTCTGAATTATTTATTTGGTAATTTACGTCAAAGACCTTTAAGCCTTCTTTGAAACTGCGCGCTCCAGACCGCAGCAAACCACGTGACGCTCCAACGGAACACACAAAGACCAGCAGCTCACACACGCCGCAGGGCTCAGACACCTGAGAACTATATGCAAGTATATTTGAGTTACCAAGATTTTAGAGCATTAAGACTGTTTTTCCGTGTTGTCTCTTAAAGGTTTAAATGTCCAGGTGAATTTTGCCAAGCTGTGATCCTACGGATCTCTCTCTCTCTTCCCAACTCTCTCTCCCTCTCATTTTTATCTTTCTCTCTCATCCTATTTTAATTCGTGTTTGTAATGTTTTTCGTTTTGTTTGTTTCGGGTGTATATACATATATTCTGTGTGAATTGTAGTTCGATGTATTATTAGTCCAACTATTAAAACCATTATATTCTTGATTGCCTTCTGTCTAAAATGCTCATTTTACAGAGTCAATGAAATTTCGATCATAGCTACAAAGCTTTCATTATTGACTACGTTGCGTAGTCTAATTTTATAAACACAGGAAAATTAATGTTCACGGCCAGAAAATTGATATTTCTTGGAGTTTACAAGAAGGGATAACTTTGTTGAGAAGTTGATAAGTTAATCTTACGGCCGTTTGCTGGACAAACAGTTCGATAGCTAAATTAACTCCATTAAAGGTTATCTCATATAATCGATCTGAAAATGGACCATTGACATATGAATGAGGAATTATAATTCGTTGTGATTGATCATTCGTGTGTACAATCAATCTATTTTCAACTTCGATAATTTAACTGTAATATGCAATATATTAATCATATTCATGATTAATTATTAAAATTCCCTATATATAATTTGAGCTAATTTAATGTAAAACTAAATGTTGTTACATCATTTATAGCAACAGATGAATCAGGCCACAAAGTAGAATTGGACTCAGATATAAAGTTGTATGGTTTCTATTACCAAAGTAAACGCACAGAATCTTAAATATAATTAACACCATAGAACTTTAACTAATAAAGCATTAATCACATAATCCAATCCCAAACAATTCAACATCAAAATAGTAAGACACACGAAAATCATAATCACATAGAACATCTCACAATTAGACAAACAGAATCTCAGAAATTAACATCAAGAAACAAATCAAAAGGGCACAAACTTACATTGTCAGGAACACATCAACTATTCAAAGGCTCTCATTAAGAGAGAAAGAAAGGACAGTCTGTTTCCATTGCATATGGCACACACCAACACACCCAACAATAGTACCTTATCACTCATTAAGTGCACCTGAGGAGACTTAGCTCCTCCCATGACTGGCTATGTCATGTGATCCATAGGAATTCTCAACAACGATGTCCAGTTGTCACTGGTGCTTGTCATTTGAACCTTGCTGGATCCGCCATAAAATTAATATGTTTAATTATATCCAGTGCTGTGAGAAAAGGCTACCTCCAACATCCTCTCACGCAACATAGCCTACAAGTCGAGACACCTTCTTTATGTGTTGTGACGTAATGACGCAAAGACATGCTCGAATTAGGCACGCAGATAGTTTTTGATATTTATTTTGGATAATTTTTAACCCAAAAAAGTTACGAACTAGAGCTTTAAATAAGCCAATTAGAAACAATTTGAATAAATAGGTTAAAAAACAAAATTATACACATATTAATGGAGGATGGGTCAATTCACTTTATTAGCTTGAATCCAAATATGTTACAAAAAAAGAGAGAACCAATTAATAATAGTTACAAACTATATAGGAAATATAAATCTATATAAATAAGGGTTATAAGTCGAGTCAAGTCAAGTCATCTTCATTTATATAGTGCTTTTAACAATTTAGATTGTTTCAAAGCAGATACCTTATACCTTCATAAGAAGGTAACATTTCATTTGTTTGGAACAAGTCTTTACTGCCATACTGATCATTATTTTCCTGTGTGTTATGTGGTGATGATGTTTTGAATTTCACTGCTTTATTCTATTTATTTTTATTTATCATTCTCCTAAACACATCTTACCTGTTTCTAACGCAGCCAGTGTTGTCACCATTTCCTTCTCCCCTTGTTGTTGACACGTCTCTTGAGCAAATCTAATCTTCTGGTCACTGGTCCAAATCTAGAAACGGTGCACTCCCTTCACGCTCATTTCCGTATTTCCCTGTTTGAGAGTGAGGGTTGCACTCTCGCCGCGACACACATTACAAGTACAAGAGGGAAATGTTGTTTTTAAAGTCATGATTAAACAGAAGTAGTGACTTAATTTATTGTGACGTACATCCAAGTGTAATGGATTGTCGAAGAAAAAAAAAAAGTGGTGGAGGGTCCCGGTTTTATCCATTGGTTGTTGATTGGATTTTGAGATGTGGACATTTGTCTCAAAAAGGCAGATTAACTTCTACAAATAAACTTTTCTGTTCCAATAGCTTTATACTATGGGACACTTTAAAGGCTTAAAGGGTTAGTTCACCCCCAAAAAATAAAATAAAATAAATCCCATAAATTACTCACCCTCAAGCCATCATAGGTTTAGAGGACTTTCCTCTTTTAGCCAAACACAATCAGAGTTATATTAAAAAAATATCCTGGCTTTTCCAAACTTTATAATGGGAGTGAATGGTAACTTAGATTTTGAAGCCCAAAAAAGCACATCCATCACACAAGTAATCCATAAGGCTCTAGGGTGTTAATGGAGGACTTCTGAAGCAAAGTGATGTGCTTTTGTAAGAAAAATATCTGCTTTCACTCTATTTTTATGGTCCCTTTAACACATTCTGTGGTCTATAAGTAACATTGCATCTACATGTCTACTACCTCTCATTAGAGTGTTAGTAGAGTATTAGTAGACTGGTAGGGTTAGGGTTAGAATAAGTTGACATGTAGTTGCAAAGTTACTTAGTCAGTAGAGTGTCTGTTGGAGGAGCATCACCATAAAGAGTTTGCAGATATTAAGCAGACAGTCTACTCTAATGAGAGTCAGTTGACATGTAGTTGCAAAGATACTTACAGTTAACAATGTTCAAAAGGGACAATAAAAATAAAGTGTTACCAAATATCCATAAACTACAATCACTGGCTTCTGGTAACGGCCGTACGCGAGTCGAGTTCCGGCCGAAGAGTGAACTTCTGAACTCTTCTGATTGTTGATAAACAGCAGTATTTTAATTGACTAATGCTAAGAAAGATAAATAAACACTGTAACACATATATTGTTAGTTATTGCTAGTAAACGCATTAACTAACATTAACTAATTTGACCTTATTGTAAAGTGTTACCAATTTCATTTAATATACCTTGTGACAGTTAAGCTGCTGTAGTCACTGAACATATTTTATCTGCCTTGACCATAAGTCTGGATTCACATGAAATATCATCAGCATATTCTACTGAAAAATGAGGTCAGGGTCTCAATGGGCCTCTTCATGAAATTGCAGGTAGGAAAATGAAGTACAGTGAAAAGGAAGAAAACCCGAGCAAAAGTGTGAGTGATAGTCTTTTTGTGAAATTGTCAGCCTTACAAGTTAGTTTAGTTAGTAATACAAAATTATGAGAAAGAAATAGTTTGGGTTCGAGAATCATGCTCATTAGTCTGAGCAAACCAGAAAATGTCTTTGTTTTAACTCAGCACAAGAATTCCTCAGCCAAAAATCACAAAGTAATTTATTTCAAATTGGCATGTCTTACTTCAGTGCTGATGGAAATTCACTGTTCTGACTATTACAGTAACCATGATGAGAAAAGACAATATATACCCAGCTTTCAAATGAGTTTTTTTCTCCCCCTCTCAGAGAGATTTCACTGCCGACTGCTCCATCAAAACGCAATCAAATAGTCATGTAAACAAGTTGATGAAGGACTTAATTTAGAGCATTTCTCTCAATGTGTGTGATTCTTGAGACAGCAACAGTAAGACAAAAAAAAACTTAAGACTGTTATAATAATATTGTGTTTGGATGGATTCTTTACGTTTTCTTCTGACAGAATAAATGCAGCCAGCTGTCCAGAATACGTGAATACAAGTCTGCCTGAAAGTCAGCGGTGCTAAATGTGTGTTTGAGGGAGGGAGAGAGAGGGAGAGAGAGAGAGAGAGAGATGAATATGAATGAGGAGCTGTTTTCTCTCGACGTCTCCCTGCTGTGCTTAAACAATGCTTGTCTATTGAGAAAGCCAGACAGGTGCATATTAATATGGTCACAAATGCAGCATCTGCAACTCTGGCTCTTCTTATGCAGCGCAGCACATGTAATTGCATATTTATGGCTCCTCGCAATATCTCAAGTGACTTTTATTACAAGGGAGGGTTTAGAACGCAACCAAAATAATCTTCTCGCAATCCGATAGAGTCGTTTCAATTACTGACAGCGTTGACTTGTGTGTTGTGATAATGCATGCTGTACTTATTCATACATATTCATATCTACATTCAAAAAATGAGATGCTAAGGAAAGAAAATGTTAGACAGAACCACAGATGGTTTGGTCTCAAATTTTTCAAAATAACTGAATCTGTCACCCCACACTCTCAATCAATTTGGAGGACTGGGGTCACACTTAAACATAAAATTAAGAAATCAAATGGCCAAATTGGTTATATATATATATATTTAAATATACATTGAACAGGTAAACTTGTATCAAATTACCAGTTTAAATGTTAGTCTTAGTAGTTAAGGACACCTAATATATAGTGGAATCACACTTTTTTGCTAAATTCTTGTCTTTATCCATTTATCAATTGGGTTAAAATATCATTTGACAGCAATAACTTAGCATTAACTTCTAGTCCTTCATTTATTTTGTAATATTGTAATTTATACTTACATATAATAGTTTATATTGCACCATCAATGCTCATCATATCCAAGATCATTTGATTCTCTTATTTCATAATAAAGTGTTGTGATGTGTATATTTGAAAAATAAAATACTGCGTTGTGCATATTTTAATACTTCGTAATTACTCATATTGTACTCAATAGTCTATTGCACACTATATATAACGTGTACTTAATGATGCACTGTCATTTATTCATTCTGTTAAAGTTGCAAAGTTACATACTGTGATCTTTGATTTTTTTGCTTCTGATGATAGGCTGTGATTCATCTAGGACCTGGATGCTTTGGTTCAAGGCTTAAAACTCATTACTGAAACTTATTGAAATGTCTGTGGAGAAAAAGATTTGGAAATTCACCTGAACAGTTGCTACTGCTCTCTCTCATGCTTGCTATGGTTTAGCAGTGAGATTTTTCTTTATGATTCAGAAATTTAAGATGAACTCACAAAAAACACCCACAAGCCTCCTACCTAGAGCCAGCTCTATGACAGTTTCTGTGGTCTCATCCAGAGCTTCGATGGCCACAGTCTCTCGTGTGCACAAAGCTCTTCTTGCCAACGTGTTGTGTAATGCCATTGCCCCAGAGCTGTGCAGCAAATCTGTAAGCCTCTGCTGTCTTCATGGACAGCTGGCTGCTTCCACCGCTGTAATCACACAACACATATGCAAAGCACAGAAGCTCAGTGACATGCCAGCTCCCTCTAATACATGAAAACAGAGCACATGGACAGAATTGATCTATTTACAGCAAAATGATCCACCAAAAAAAAAAAAAATTAAGAATATGTCATGCTCTCAAAACGAACGGCAGACATTTTGCTTTCAATGCTTCTCATATGAAATAGGACATTTCAGCAAGAACAGTTTTCCAAAAAGAAACAGGAAAAATAAAATGATGGCAATTCACTAAAAATATCGGCCCAAATATCTGCATGGCCCATTAAGACATTCATTTTTGTGAATCCTATTGAATTCTCGTATTCGATGCGTTCTTACGTAGACCCAAGCACTTTCATTGGGTGCTTATGGACGCACTTTACAATGACGAACGATTCGGTGGAGCACATCCACAGGCTCTGTGATCAATCGATAAGGAGTCCTGCAGTTCCAGAGCCATCCATCTCCACTCAGTGTGTGACTTAAATCAACAAATTGGCTCTGATTCCAGGAGGTAAAATGCTGATGTGGGAGACTCAGCATGTCACTTTAAACAAGCATCTATTGTGGGGGAATGAAGCCTCAACAAAGAGAGAGAGTGTCTCAGCAAGACACAAACTAACAAATAAAATGAATGATTATTATAGTTTGTACATATTAATTGAGGCAGATTTTCAATCAAAATCAATCATTTCAATTAGCAAATGATAATGGATTATGAAGTTTTCTTTCTTCTGTGGAACATAAAATAAATTATTTTTAGGTCCATACAATGACAGTCAGTCTCAGTCCAATGTTGTTTTCGACCCAGTTAACTTTCATTGTATGCACAAAAACAGTTGAAACATTCTTCAAAATACAGTGTCTACCTTTGTTTTCCACAGAAGAAAGAAAGAAAGTCAATCAAGTTTAGAATGATAAAGGGAGATTAAATGATGACAGATTTTCATTTCTTTTCTTCTTAACCTGTTAACCTTTGCCAGTGCGCCGGTTTTTATGATGATCATTTATCCTTAAAGGGTAAGTTCAATAAAATAATAATTGCATCATCAATTACTCACCCTCATGTCATTCCAAATCCAAAATACTTTTGGTTACATTTGAAACATAAATAAAGATATTTTAATGAAGTCTGTGAGATTTCTGGCCCTCCATTGAAAGTCCAATCGACCAATCCTTTGATGATTCAAAAAGTACATAGAGGACGTAAAAGAAATCCATATCAAGTCTTCCGAAGAAACATGATCAATTTATATGATTTATTTATTTATTATACATTACCTGTATTATATATTATTTGTATTATATAGCAACCATTTCTTGATATGCAATAAGGAATTTGAGATTTGTGCCATATTCCATCTTTAGTCACAGATGAAGGTTTTGCAGGCACAGTGAGAACAGTTCACCCATAAATTAAAATGGGTGAGCCCTTGTGCCATTTCAAATCCATAAGACTTTTACTCATCTTTGAAACACAAAGGAAGATATTTTTTAATGAAACCTGAGAGATTCCGGTCCCTTCATTGAAAGTCCAATCCACCGCAACTATGATGCTTCAAGAAGTTCATGAAGACAATGTGAAAATTAAAGTACAGATAAAAAAAAAAACACATTATTATATAATAACCTTTTTTTTTTTTTTAAAGCAATAAGGAACTTAAGTTCCCTTTCGTTGTCACTCCGAGTTACGTTACATTGGTTCGCATGACCCCGCTGGTTCAGTTCCTGGGAGCCTGGCTAGAGCTTCCCCGTCTGTCCCGCTGGGTCGCCCGAACCATCAGGCTCGGCTATGCGATTCAGTTCGCACGGTCTCCTCCCCGCTACAGGGGAGTCCGCTCCACATTGGTCGGTGGCAATGCCCCCATCATGAGAGCAGAGATTGCCACCCTGCTGGCGAAGGGTGCAATCGAGACTGTCCCTCCAGCCGAGATGAGGTCCGGCTTCTACAGCCCTTACTTCATTGTCCCCAAGAAAACCAGTGGGTTACGACCGATCCTGGACCTGCGCGTGCTGAACCGCTCCCTTCACAGGATGCCGTTCAAGATGCTCACCGCCAAATACATTTTCGAATGTGTTCGGCCCTAGGATTGGTTTGCAGCGATCGACCTGAAGGATGCCTACTTCATGTCTCCATTCTTCCTCGACACAGACCGTTCCTCCGGTTTGCTTTCGAGGGGCAGGCATACCAGTACGCGGTCCTCCCTTTCGGGCTAGCCCTGTCTCCTCGCGTCTTCACGAAGGTCGTCGAGGCAGCCCTTGTTCCCCTTCGGGTTCACGGGGTTCGCATCCTGAGCTATCTCGACGACTGGCTGATCCTAGCTCACTCTCGAGATCAGGTTTGCGAACACAGGGACCTTGTGCTCCGGCACCAAGCTCGTCTGGGCCTTCGGGTCAACTGGGAGAAGAGTAAACTTTGCCCCATGCAGAGGATCTCTTTTCTCGGTATGGACATCGACTCGGTCGCCATGTCCGCGCAGCTTACGAGCGAGTGAGCGCAGTCACTGCTGACTTGTCCGAGACAAATTCAGGGCAAGAGTGCGGTTCCACTGAAATATTTCAGAGGCTCCTGGGGCATATGGCATCCTCCTGGACAGGACCCCTGCGCCTATGGCATGTCAATTGCCTCGAGTTGCTGGCAGTACGCCTTGCCCTGCACCGCTTCCGGGCGTTGCTCAAGGGTCAACACGTACTAGTCCATTTAGAAAATACCGCCACTGTATCGTACATCAACCATCAAGGTGGTCTACGCTCCCGCCGTATGTCGCAACTCGCTCGCCACCTCTTATGGAGTCAGAAGCATCTGAGGTCCCTTCGAGCCATTTACATTTCCGGAGCCCTGAACTGTGCAGCCGACGAGCTCTCACGGCTTCAGCCCTCCCCGGAGAATGGCGACTCCATCCCCAGTCGGTCAGCTGATTTGGGACCAGTTCGGGGACGCACAGATAGATCTGTTTGCCTCCCACGACTCGACCCATTGCGACCAGTATTATTCTCTGACCGAGGGCACGCTCGGCACGGATGCCTCTGGCGCACAGCTGGCCGCGGGGCCGCAAATATGCGTTTCCCCCAGTGAGCCTTCTTGTGCAGGTCTTGCGCAAGGTCAGGGAGGACGAGGAGTAGGTCCTTCTGGTTGTGCCGTACTGGCCCACCCGGACTTGGTTCTCCGAACTAGTGCTCCTCGCGACAGCACCTCCTTGGCCAATTCCTCTGAGGAAGGACCTCCTTTCTCAGGGACGGGGCACCCTGTGGCACCCTCGTCCCGATCTTTGAAACCTCCACGTGTGGCTCCTGGATGGGACGAGGCAGGTTTGACTACCCTACCACCAGCGGTGGTGGCTACCATCACTTCCGCTAGAGCGTCGTCCACGAGGCACGCCTACGCATTGAAGTGGAACCTCTTCGTCAACTGGTGCTCTTCTCGCTGAGAAGACCCCCGGAGGTGTTCGATCAGTTTCGTGCTTTCCTTCCTTCAAGATGGGTTGGAGCGAAGGCTGTCTCCCTCAACCCTCAAAGTTTATGTTGCCGCTATTGCCGCACACCACGACTTAGTGGAAGGTAAATCCTTAGGGAAGCACGACCTGATCGTCGGGTTCCTGAGGGGGGCGAGGAGACTGAATCCTCCTCGCTCTCCTCTCGTTCCCTCTTGGGACCTCGCAGTGGTTCTAACTGCCCTGCAGAGTGCTCCCTTTGAGCCTCTGCAATCAGTGGAGCTTAAGTTCCTGTCAATGAAGACAGCGCTCCTGGTTGCATTGGCCTCTCTCAAGAGGGTCGGGGACCTGCACGCATTCTCCGTTGACGAAGCGTGCCTGGAATTCAGGCCGGCTTACTCTCACATGATCCTGAGACTCCGGCCTGGATATGTGCCCAAGGTTCCTACCACTCCCTTCCGGGACCAGGTGGTGAACCTGCAAGCGCTGCCCTTGGAGGAGGCAGACCCAGCCTTGGCACTGCTCTGTCCAGTACGCGCTCTCCGCGTCTATGTAGACAGGACGCAGTGTTTCAGGACCTCAGACCAGCTCTTTGTCTGTTATGGTGGGAAGCTGAAGGGAAAGGATCTCTCCAAGCAGAGGTTGTCTCACTGGATAGTGGACACCATTGCTTTGGCATACCAGCAGCAAGGTCGACCGTGCCCCCTTGGTGTGACTACCCACTCCAACCGGAGTGTGGCATCCCCTTGGGCTCTAGCGCATGGCGCCTCGCTGACAGACATCTGCAGAGCTGCAGGCTGGGCGACACCGAACACATTCGCCAGATTCTACAATCTCCGAGTGGATCCTGTGTCCTCTCATGTACTCGCTTCAACTAGCTAGTACTGGACCCGCTCAGGTGTCTTCGCTTGCTCGCCATTCCACTCCACGGACTGGATACGTGCGATATTCTCCTCAGGTGAGCTTCTCCGCAAGCCCTGAGTTCCTCCAGCACCCCTGATGCTAGCGCCAGTGTCTATTGCCTGTGCGTCGGCTAGGTGCCTCCCGTGTGTATGGTCCCTCCCCGGAGCTACCCCCACACGTGTATTTCCACTGTAAGCCTCTCTGAGCATGTGTCTTTCCCTTGGCAAGCCACCTTGCCACCCCTGAGGTTGAAATATTCCACCTGCGGCTGGACACCTCAGTGTTCTCCATATGTTTCCTTCGGGTCATATGTGTATTCCCAAATGCCCCCCCCCCCCCCCCCCTCTGGGGTTGGTGTTAATTGCATATTTCCTCTAAACTATGGGATATGCTTCCCAGTGTACCTTGGTATTCCTGTGTTAAATAGGAGTCCTTAGTCTAAAGTCTCTCGAGGGCTCAGATTTACGCAGGGGCACTGGAAGACAGCTGTGAAGGTGGCGTGATTAGACTGATAACCCCATTCTTTGTCATCCGACGTAACTCGAAGTGACAACGAAAGGGAACGTCTCGGTTACGTATGTAACCCTCGTTCCCTGAGTAGGGAACGGAGACGTTACGTCTTCCTGCCACTTCCGCTGTACCGTGGGGATCGCCTGAGCTCAGTCTTGGCTCCTCAGCGAAGAAACATAACTGCATGTTGCCGGCGTCCTCCTTTTATACCCACGAGGTGGGGCGGAGTCACGTCATGCAAATTCCGCAGACCCATGGCATTTCTTTGCCATTGGCCTCGTTTTTGTATACTCGAAGTCGATAGGTGTTCTAAGCGAAACCCCATTCGTCGTCATCCGACGTAACGTCTCCGTTCCCTACTCAGGGAACGAGGGTTACATACGTAACCGAGACGATTTGTGATATATAGCGAATTTAGTCATTTTGATATATTTAGAATTTACTCTATGTTTGCAGACATAGAGAGAACAGTCAGCAATTATTCTAAATGTAACAGCAGTGTTGTGACTGTCTGATCCTATGTTCGACTTCAATGACGGCACAGTTTTCAAGCAATGCTTGCCAGGAATCCATGAAGCTCCGCGTCTCCTAAAAGCTTGCCCATTTAAAAATGAACCATTTCCTGAATGTTAATAGACAACGCTGGTGGAATGAACAATAAGCTGGACCAGCTGACAGCTCAGTACACTCTTCCTCCACTGAGTATGTGGATACGTGGACCCCACTCCTCTAACTTATATGCATTACAGCAGAAGGGCCAGAGTGCAGTCTTTCTCTACACACACACACACAAACACAGTCACCCTTCATCTGCTCTTGTCACTGGATTATAACAGCGGCCAGACTCACATTCCTTGCGGTGCCCAGAGAACACAACGTGTGGTTATTACCTGCCAGCTGTTTGGAAGTGAGGAATTCCTTATTTCTACCATATATACTGGGGGCCCTATTTAGCAGACAGACTGAGAGGCCATCATTTTGCTTCAAGCTGGAGGTGATGCGTTTCCTCTTTCTAAAAAAATCACGTACGTCTATGAGGGACTATTCTCATTGCCTGGGCCTAATGCCAGTATAAGACAGAGAGAGACCTGTAAGATGAAGATCTGTGAGAGAATGGACATGTGGGAAGCTGTTTTTTGGGGGGGTTCATAACCAGATGAGCTTAACCACCATTATGTATTGTATGGCATAATGTTGATTATCACCAAAAAAAAGTTTTCTTAAGCAGAAAAAAAATCAGGTTACAATGAGGCACTTACAATGGAAGTGAATGGGGGAAATTAATTTTTATAAAAGAAGTGTGTATTATTTGGGCTGTACAATTGTTCTCGTCATCTCAACAATATTACTCTAAAATAAAATAACTGTGCAGCTCTTATTAGCTTAAGATCAATTAAACAATCTGTACTCAAGAATAGTGCATTGACAATTTATCCTGTCACACAACTGCTCTTCCCGAGAGCTGGAAATAGCAGAAAAAAAGCACAACAAATCCTTCAGAAAAGTCAAAACACACGCTTCTAGGGATATTCTTTGTCAAACAGTGCAATGGACTAGAGAGATTCACACAAATTAAGTTTCACACTCACCAGGAAGGACCGTAGCGCAAAGTCATAAAAGAGTGTATGAGGCAAGCTATGAAAAGAACCATTGGAATACCTAACTTTGAAATAAGCGAGGAGGAAAAAGGCTTTAGGTTATGTACTGTACAAACATATTTTTGGAGACAGGTTAGGCAAGTAAGACGCTATTCAACAAGTGAACTGCTTGTGAAATTTCAAAGCCTTGTGGGAAATCGTTCTCTCATGGGAGCCTTTCAGTAAAAAAAAAAAAAAAAAAGGTTTAATGTGGTTCTCTGCATGGCATTTCTGAAGGCTTGTAAATGTATCTCATGCAGAGAAATGTAAAACTTTGAAATAAACTTAATGCAGTCTTGAAGCATACCTGTGAAAAAAAACGCGACTCAAACTTTTCTAAAGTTGTTTCGCATGGAGACCAGCTTAAATTTAGGCCTTATAAATCTTTTTATTTTAGGTTGCAAAAATGAGTTTTATTCTGTTTATTTCTTGAAAAATTCACTCATGTTGATTATTCTTTTTCTGAGTTATTTTAATTATGCAAGAATAAATAACAATAATAATACATTTCAGCAATAACCAGTTGCAATTTGAAAAACAAAATCTGCAGATGGTATATATATATATATATATATATATATATATATATATATATATATATATATATATATAAAGGATTATTAGGAACACCATACTAATACTGTGTTTGACCCCCTTTCGCCTTCAGAACTGCCTTAATTCTACTTGGCATTGATTCAACAAGGTGCTGAAAGCATTCTTTAGAAATGTTGGCCCATATTGATAGGATAGCATCTTGCAGTTGATGGAGATTTGTGGGAAGCACATCCAGGGCACGAAGCTCCCGTTCCACCACATCCCAAAGATGCTCTATTGGGTTGAGATCTGGTGACTGTGGGGGGCCATTTTAGTACAGTGAACTCATTGTCATGTTCAAGAAACCAATTTGAAATGATTCGACCTTTGTGACATGGTGCATTATCCTGCTGGAAGTAGCCATCAGAGGATGGGTACATGGTGGCCATAAAGGGATGGACATAGAAACAATGCTCAGGTAGGCCGTGGCATTTAAACGATGCCGAAATTGGCACTAAGGGGCCTAAAGTGTGCCAAGAAAATATCCCCCACACCATTACACCACCACCACCAGCCTGCACAGTGGTAACAAGGCATGATGGATCCAGTGGAGATGAGTGGTACCCGGAGGGGTCTTCTGCTGTTGTAGCCCATCCGCCTCAAGGTTGTGCGTGTTGTGGCTTCACAAATCCTTTGCTGCATACCTCGGTTGTAACGACTGCTTATTTCAGTCCAGTCAGTGTCTATATATTATATTTGTCTGGAAATGTCCTAAATTGTAGGCATTATGGATATTTTTTTTATATATATGTTAAGAGAATGAGTGAAAAAAAATAGCTAGATATGTTGATTGTTTGGTATTATTGTTGCATGATTTCCTGGAATCATGCTAGAATAAATTACATTAATACGGTTTCATCAATAATCAATTACAATTTTCAATATGTTTTACTACGATTTTCTTGTAAGAAAGCCAGCCTAAATTTAGGCATTATGAATCTTTTTATTTTTCAAAATGCACAGAATGAGTGCATAAAAAAAGCTGAAATCATGCTTGAGTAAATAACAATATTAACCAATTTTCAACAATAATCAAACACAATTTTCATGAAATTGCCTTGTATGGAAACCAGAATAAAATTAGTACTTTTTTAAGTTCATTGAATAAACCAATTAAACATTTGCTTGCGTAACACACAATTGTGCTTAAACCTATATTTAAACCTTTGCACATTCTGGAATGGCTATATAAAACCTGATTTTAGATAACTGCAGGATCATTAGTATTCCATGGCCAAAGCCTAAACAAATTGACATGTTAGTGGCGAGCACAAGTCTGGCAACGTCAGTGCAAAAGAAGCCACCTCCCTCTGTCTTTTGTAATAGAAAAGCCCAACTGCAAGACAAGAGTGTGATTTAATCTATGGAGTCAGAAGACAGTCAATTGTAGAAGAGAGGTCTGTTTCCCACTGATCTATAAGGGCCGTGATAGCACTTTTGATGTTCACATCATTAATTGTGATCAGACTGCAACTGCAGGCTGAACATCCACAGCTGGCTAAGTACTTTCAATTAGCAGTTATTTTACTGGAACAGGATTTTACAGTTATTAGCAATGGAACAAGTAGCCCTGCATGTATAAATAATTCTATCAACTGGCTTAAAAAGTAAAAAAAAATGGCAGGTTAGAAAATAAACAAATTGTTGCACTTGCCACTAAACCAGAACACTATTACTGTGTGAGGTGCGTGGAAAAGCTAATAATGACTTAGGACCTTTTCCTCAGCCCTCCACACATGGTTGCCCCAACGGGACGCGCTCCAGCTGTAATTAGATGATGTTACCGTTGGTGTCACTGCCCGGGTTAATGAGTACCTCTATTTACCATTAATATGGCTACCTTTTCTCAGTCCAGAGGCTAACGTTGCACATTTAGCTAATTATAGGACCTCGTAATACACACCTTGACCTAAAACACACCAATTCAGTTACGTAATTTAGATGCTTTTAAAGAACACATATTACTTTAAAGATGACTTAGCTGTAAATATTTCCCACAAAAACAACAACTCCTGTCTTGACATTTTGCTTTATAAAGCTCCATATCTGACACATCTAAAGCTAAGCTTCTTTCTGTCTTTTTGGAACAAGGTGTGTGCCTTCATCTCAAAATGTAATTTTGTCAGCTGAATGAAGTGTAACTGAAAGGATGAGTTTGTTTTGTGAACAACATGTTTGTCTTCTTGATATGAGAATATGAGGCACATCACAGAGTGGAATGGGGGAAAAAAGAAAAAATAATAAAACTCACAGAGAAGACAGCGATTGGATTAAAATGCCACAGCAAATACCACCATGTCATAGGTTGCACACAGATTTGCTTTAAAAAATATCCTATTCAAAATAAGAAAGTCAAACTGTGTGAGTGGCAGTTGTGAGATAAAGCAAATACAATAACATTTTTTAGTTTTATAATTTGTGATTTGCAATGCAATATAAAGTCCCTTTTAGAAATAATGATGTGCTGTGAGAGATACAATATGAAGTGAAAATAAGGAAAAAAATCCTGCAAGACAATTTTGACTACAAAAATATGCCATTAATACTGACCAAGGGCAGACCACTTAGACAGGAAAGACTCATTGAAATATAAAGCAGCCAACCATAATTTTTCTTTTGTTTTAATGTGCAGTGTACGAGCGAATTCATCCAAAACACATATAACGCGTGTGCGTCGACAGGCTGATGAAGACAAAGACGAATACATTTCCAATACATGGTTTAATATGATAATCCAAAAAGGTATGAATCCAAACAGGTAGCAGGAGACACACACTTCACTGAAACGAGACCAGACAAACTCACGAGGTGAACACAGCTGAACCAAACTAACTAATAACAGTAACCATAGAAACTACAAAGTGGTGGGAATATAAACAAATGACACATGTGACAAATGACAAGTGACAAGTCCATGAAAACTGAAATTAACTTAACATAACATTGTCAAGTGTTTATTTGATCAACTTATGGTATCTTGTACAAGGTAGTTTCCAGGTGGACTGATAAAATAACTTGGTAACAATTTACAATAAGGGTACATGAATAAGCATGTACTTACCTGAATTATTAGTTACTTCAACATGAACTCATGATTAGTGAAGATATGAACTAATCATGAACCAGTGAAGAGCTATCCTTAACTACGACAGGAGTCACAAGTATTTATGCATGAATAACAGCAGCCTTAACTACATGTTAGAACATTTTTGATAGTTAATGCGTTAATTAACATTTAGGGGGTAAACTAAATCAATTAGGCTTCATAAGAATAATTAAGAAGTAATCTAAATTTAAAATAAACATGATTTAATACTGCCATAATTTAAGCTGTAATATCATAATCTGCCATCTGCAGCTTTGTGACAAATTATTGGAATAGTACGTGATTATTTAGCCATTAATTACACAGATCAGTCTAACCGAACATGTAAAATAGACTAATAACTACCACTAATAAATTGAATTTGATCTAAACCATTTTCTGATTTTTTATAGTTCATTTATGCCTATGTGGCGAGAATGGACTTTATAGGCAGAGGGGCTGCGAGAGAACGGCGTGAGGCCGGTGGCGTGATTGATAAGCGACACCTGCGCAACGCATCAGTCTCATATTCCTCATGGAGGAGCGGAAGCATAGAAGGAGGAGCGATGACAGTGAAGGACGAAAGAGGACCAGGCCCTAAACATTTATAACATATTTAGTTTTTTATGGGCGTTTTTGTTGTTTGGTTGTTTATTTATGATTATTAAAAGTCTTTTGATCATTCGCCGGTTCCCACCTCCTTCCCATAACAACTAACCTTGCTACAGCCTATGTTTAGTAATAGTTACTTTTCTTCCAGGAACTACTATGTGGGATTTGTTTCGGTGGGGACACGTTAACAACTCTGCACCTAAGTTGGTGTTCCTAAGTTATGCTGGCATTTTAATCTAATACATGTTGACTGCTTTGGTAAACAGAATTAATAATTAATAGTCTTTGATGTTTACGTTGTATTGGGAAGTTGTCAGGAAGTTATGTACAGCAATTAACTGTATTCTTTGTCGTTTGAATGTATGTGGTTCGATTAGCATTAGCTTATATACGTGCCATATTTTGCATGTAAACGTGCCTTATTTGTCTTCACAGGACTGAATTCATTCTGATTGATGAATCTGGAACGTAGTGTTTACATGAATATAATTAAATGTAGTTCAAATTTAGAAGACCCATAAGACCTATATTGCAAAAAAAATAATTTTAATCTAGGTCCTATTCTTATCTTAATAAATATCTAGGCGAAATTAAATTGTATATTATCATAAAGTTATACCGCATTGTACTGTAGACATCAATGTAATATAGCTTTTTCTGTTTTTCCTTCTTTGTTTACTTTGATGTATACTAAAATGGAACTCAAAAACTGAACCCCTCAGATTATAGGCGTGTTATTCTCAGATAGGTGACTTCTATTGACTTTGCGAGATAAAAATTAATTACCAGCCATTGATTCAAAAGTCTTTTCTAATGTCCGTTATATTCCAGACTGGACATAATGGGATTCTATAAATGCCATCAGTGGAAGCCATTTGTGTTGGGCTGCCACAAAAGGAGACTGCTGATTGGCAGATGGGAAATCATTATATTGAATAGTCCATTACATTAATAATTCCTCCTACTTTATCTGAAGATTTGGGGACTGTCAGGCAGCTCCTAGCACATTCAAATTAAAAAATGGATCCATGCTGGATGCAAAGCAGCAGGGACAGACGTTGTCCACCCATCTTCCTGAGAGAAAAAAAAAACTGTAATTGTGAACGACTGAGAGAGAAGCAGAAAAAGAGCTATTGATCGCAAAACAGGCCTCTGTGTGATGAGAGCTATTTTGTGTAACTGACAGTGTGGTCTTATCGTTGAAGCCTTGTATCCACAATGAAATATTCCTTTCTCTGCTGTTTTTTTTTAATCTTAAATTTGATTGCATATTTGTTTCTTGAGACAGTGTTATTTGTGAATCAGATGGTTTCACCTCAATCACACTTTTGTTTCCTCCCAGCGAAAACAGAACGTGCAGACACTTTAGAAAATGTTGTTTTCATTTGAAACACATATTTTAGTGGCTGTGGCATTAGATCAGCATCACACGCAGAAATTATTGAAGACACAATCACACCGTAACAATTTATTTGTTGATTTTAGTTAAAGTAAGCCTATATGGTTGCCTTAAAATTGGAGTTCAATTTTAAACAAAAATTGAGTTGATACAAAAAAAGAGATGCGTTTATTCAACAGAACTCAAATTATTGTATTATCTGTAAAATGTGAATGCTAATCTGATTTGACAAAAGAATGTGAATGTTGTAAGAAGAAATCATGGAAAAATATGTTTTAAAGAGCAGTGGCAAACAGCACTCAGTCAATGCACGGATTTAACTGCTTATCGGGAGTGATGGAGTGACAGAGACATGCGAAACTCATTATTTTGTTATTCAACATTCACATGATACTGTGAACTCTTCTTTTAAAAGAACAATGATAATAAGTCACAACCTTTAATTTACCTAGTGGCTTTTATTTGATGTCAGGTACATTTGAAGAATGAGGGATATATTAGAATGAGGGATGACCCATGGTTTTAAACAGCATGCACTTCTCAAAATATATTTAAAGAATTAAACAAACTAAAAAATATAAACAGACAAAACATAAATAGACGGACAGATAACGAACAAACTAACGAATGAATGATGACTATATACCTTGTTTCACTATTATTTATCAAAACCTGGACAAACAAATTATTCATGATATTCCATCCTAAAACGATTAAATCCTTAGACCCTCCATCAGACTTTCATTACACAACAACTGGTCCTGAAAAAAACACAAAAAAAAAAAAACAAAATCAATTTTGGGCAAGGCTGAGCAAAGTTTCAATTACCTGTGTATATTAAGTTTTGTTGCATGGGTTTTAAAGACAACCATCAAAATAGATGTCTTAATAAAATGCTGGAGTAACCTTCTACTCCAGTCCTTGTTTGCTATGTTATTTCCCTGATTAAGCATCCACAGCTCTTGTGCTCATTCCTTAATGCATAATTTGTATTTCCTCTTTTGACCAGTCAAATCTCTGTAGCAACTTTATATTGGCACTATCTTAAGTGAATAACTATAGAATTGACTCAACCTCAGAATGAGATGAACACATATTTTTCGGCTAGTTTTTTTTTTTCAAAAAAGCTTGTTATTCGCTCTCCCACTGATCCTAGGACAGCTGGTTAGGGTCCCTGCTTGTATTGTTTCCAGATAAAGCAGCTTTTTGAGCCTCTGGTTCTCAGGGACAAGAGGTGTCGTGTTGTCCCTCTGTGCTTCGGTCCGGGCTTGATGTTTTGGGGGGGTTCAGCCTCTAAGGACCACAACAGCACAAGGGATTCAAACCTAATTATTACTGCATTTGCATCCAGGGACCTATTTGCAGTCATGTGCTCTAAGGGTTCTCGCAACCAGGCTAGATTGCGGATTCAAGACTATTTGCAAAGGAAAGATTGTGGGATGAAAAAGCCATCTCTGCTTGAGCAAAATATGCCAAGTATAATTTTAGTAATATTTAGCCCGTTTTGCTACTTAAAATCAATCTATGAGTCCCTAATGCAATGTTTATAGAGAATGAAGAAGATTTTTTCTCAGTTCTAAACAATAGCCTACTGCATGTCAATGAATGATGCATTATAATTAAGGAAAATGTTTATGATTGAATCAGCAGAGGTTATTTTTTCCTGCACTGCCTAGGGGGAATTTGTGAAAATGATTTTAAAGTTGCAAAATTATGTTAATTGGAGCCAAGAATACACTCTTAATTGGTAGCTAAAAGCATATTGAATAAGCAATAACATTTGATAAATTCAACAGGCAGGGAATGACGGATGTTCTAAAATCTGGGACATCTGTGGTGCTTCTAAGGATTCTGTGGGTGTGGAGTCAGTGTGAGTTTGCTAATAAGGCCTTGTGTCTGTTCTAGGACATGACATAGGTGTGATGATATTATTTGACGTACAGGAGGAAATCTTTTTTTTTTAATAACTGTAATAAAAAATGCAAGAAAAACTATGCCACATCCAGAATTGCATACAGTATAGTAGGTAGTACCGTTAAAAAAAGTATGTTCTAAATAGTATGAATGTGTTTAATATTACTCAAATTTGGCCATACAACATCTGTGGCTTACACTTTATTTGGATGGTCCCCCTTTAGACAGTCTGTTGACTAAAAATAACATTGCACACTTTACATGTCAACTAACCTCTCTTTAGGTGAGTATTAGGCTGTTAGGATAGGGCTAGAGTTAGCAGAACATGTTGACAAGTTACTTATAGTCAATAGAATCTCTGTTGGGGGACAATCAAAATAAAGTTTTAGCAGATATTAAGCATTAGGGCTAGCCTGGCTAACGCCAGACCCAATTCTCGTTGAGACTTGGGTCTGGGAACCACATGTACATTTTCTCGTATTTGAGGCGTGGTTTACGATTGCCCGGTGCCGTTTATTGGGTGCTAAGAATGTCTGTCAAATGCGCCTGTACGTAGCTCATACGCAATCGTTTCAATTATACCAGATGACGTATGTAGAGCGACAGAAATTAGACAAGGAAGAAGACGATGGGTAAGATATTTTTTGTGTAAACAATGACGTTCAGCGACTATTGCCGTTTGTGCAAGATAAACATGCGGTAGCTTCGCGTCTGCTGCCATGTTGAATCCATAGAAAAAACAAATTGCTTCGGTGTATCGCATAGATGTCGTCATCGTCTCGCTGCTCCCTGCCCGTTCTGTGATTGGTTCCCTAAATGAGGTGAAAATCTGGCCCATGGTATCCATACTGCCTTTCAGCGTGAATAAAATCGCGCTGCGGGAAGGCAGCATGGGGAAACCCAGACTACATATAGGGCTGCCCTCTACAAAAGATTTTTCTAGTTGACTAGTAGTCGTTTATTTAAGCAATTAGTCGACCAATCGCACATGTATTTTAATAAGCCATATAAACCATAGGCCATTAATTGCCTATATGTAATACATAGCCAAGCGCACGCATAAAGCTTGCAACAGCGCACTGGTAAAAGTAAGAATTATGAACATGTTGTGAAGAAACACCAAGGAGACAGTCTAAACATTTTAATAATTTATTGATAATGTTTTCTGTGTTTTCGGCTGCAGAGACTAAGTCAACAATGCAGACTCGTCATCTCCGCAGTAGTGGACATGCATGATGCACGTTTCATAGGGATTATATAATCTGAGAATATTGTTTTCCACTTGAATTGGTTGACAATTGCTTGACATTTCAAGCTTTTTATATTTCTCATGTCTGTGAGGCAAATATATATATTTTATATATATATATATATAAATATATATATTTATATATATATATATATATATATTTATATATATATATATATATATATATATATATATATATATATATATATACATATATATATATATAAATATATATATAAATATATATATATATATTTATATATATATATATATATATAATTATTTATTTTTTTTACGCACAGAGACCGAACATGTTTGTCTTCTTTATTTTACAAATGCACAAAGTTTTCTTGTTATTGTGTTAATGTTAGAGCGAGCGGCCAAGTTACTTACATGTTTCAAATTATAAGCCATATTTGTGGTTGATGGATAATAGCCGAACGTTTTGGATTTCCTCCCCGACATACTGTAATTACCACAAAGACCCGCCGTTAACGGCCTGTCCCTCACAGACTGCGTGATTTCGACTAATACAATTTTTGATTGACTAAGCCCTATTAAGCATAGTCTATTTAATACTCTACTAATACTTTTCTAAGAGTTAGTTGACATGCAGGCCAACTTACAGTCAACAGAATGTCTAAAGGGGATCATCAAAATAAAGTATCTGCCAAGTTGTCACTGTCGCTTCACCTCCATTCACAAATTCCCTACCATGGCCTTGCAGGATACTTAGGTCAATTGGATACAGAATCTTTTTTTTTTTTTTGCCTACTATAGGCATTTTGGACACATGAATTACATTTTAAAATACATTCAAATAGAAAGCTATTATTTTAAAGGGGTGGTATAATGCCCTTTTCACAAGATGTAAAATAAATATCTGATGTCCCCAGAGTGTGTATGTGAAGTTTTAGCTTAAAATACCCCACAGATATTTTTATATAGCATGTTAAAATTGTCACTTTTTGAGGGTGAGCAAAAACGCACCGTTTTTGTGTCCCTTTAAATGCAAATGAGCTGCTGCTCCCAGCACAGAGGGCGGAGCTTCAAGAGCTCATAGGGTAGTTATTTTCTAGTCATTGATTAGCATATTCTGTCATGATAATCTATAAATCGTTGTTCCGGGGATGGGGTTTATGTAAATGTTAGAGTTAGTGATGTCACTAACCCGGGAGGAAGCTTGTGTAGTCCCTACCAGCCGTTTAGTAGTCCTTAAAAAAGCGATCTCTGTAAAAGAAAAGATGTCCCTTTGCTTTGAACTTTGAGTGTCGTAGATGTTGTTTATGCTCAAACAGCAACATTACACACCAACTAAAGTTAGAAAGATGAAATCATAATCAGCAACCCCTTTAAAATATAATAACATTTCACAATATTAATGTTTTTACTGTATTTTGATTAAATAAAACTAGCCTTAGTGAGCATAAGAGACTTATTTCAAAAGATTTAATTATTTCAGACCTTTGGTAGTATATACAGTATATGTTTGTGTATGTATGTTTATATATTTCAAAGAAACATCAACAAAGGCAAGATTTTTCAGTAGCAAGGCAGCACTGACACAAATGGGCAAGTGACCATTCCACAACCGCCCTGAAATGCTTTCACACTGGCTTTAAGCCAGCAGACATCATTATTGATGAGTCCTAGACATGTGCTGTCATATTTACTTTTCTACAAACCAGAAATAAATCGTTTTCTCCGGAAATGTTGTCTTATATACAGGTTTGCATTGACAAAATACCTGCAGAATTTACCACATTTTGGTATGTCCCCAAATATGGCTGAGAGAACAGAACATTTATCTGTTATATAGTAATCAAGTCATTTGAGTTAGCTGATATATCACAGAACAGAAGGTCCCTGATTGTTGTCCCTGATTGTGGACACTGAATCATTGAACGAAACCAGTGGCCATGGTCGTAAAATGGTGTCTGAGCTGGTTTAGTGAAAGAGACAATTTCTATCATCCTTGTAGCAAGCAGTTAAAGATCAGGCAAGGCTGCCCAATCATTGCTCCAGATTGCCTATCAATTTTACTCAGTGTTAGGTTCCGTGTGAAGGTATGGGGTTATTTTTTTCCCAGTAGCCTGTAGTTAAAGACATACTAGGACTAAAAGGATTACATTTAACTTGGTTTTACCAAATGTGCAGTCAAACCTAAATGAAGCACTGGTTTAATCCTCCACATCTTTGCTTCATAATAACATTTCAACCAATTAAAAGACTTATGTTGAGCTTGAACCAGATGCTGTTTCCTGTACTTGGATAGTGAACAAGCTCTACATTGGACTTGTTTCTTTAAAAACACGGGAAGCAGAAAATGCAACCATTTATGATACTTGCTAACGTTTTCACTAGCATGACCTCATTTTGCATGGCTGTTCTGTTCAGCACGAGTGCTACCGTCAGAACCCATTTCTCATTACAAAATTTGTTTCCTGTAGACAAGAGGTTTGTGTATCTTTTATGCGGTTGAGATGCTCAGGATGGTGTTTGAGGAAAGTTAAAGTGACATCTAATTGCAGTCCATAAAGTACCATTTAAATAGTGAATTCTAATCAGGCAGCACTAGGTGTACCGAAGCAAGAACTCCTCTATATAAATGATGTTACAAGTTTGTGATGAATATTTCTGCAAAACAAGAGAGAAAACCAGAGTCATCCATTACTAATGCATCTACTGTGTGCTACAAGAGAGAATTTCTAACACAAGTCATGCAGCAAACCTCATGTCTGAAAACTTCTCTCTCAGTTAGTACAACAGCAGAATTTCGCCATCGTTGCTCATTTTCATGTAGAGAAACAACTGGCAAGGAGGAAAAGTGCATGTACCTAATGACTATTTCACAATATAGATTCAAATAAATTCCTGTAAATATAGGATACAACAAGATACACAGAACTAGATTATTAAAAAAAATTAATACTACTCTCAAAGCTTTGAATTCTTTCTTTCTTCTTTTTTTTAAATGCCACCAGAGCAAACTGGAATAACAGAAACACACAAATATTTTTTGAAATGGCATGACAGCTGTAATGTCCCTCTGAAAGATTCTGTCCTGATGCCTTTAGCAACCAGTGTTTGGGGACATGCAGTTTCCTTTCTGATGAATGCAGAGTCAGAACACAAGAGTCTTTGCTTAGTTTTAAAAAAACTGTGATCACTCACCCCAGTAGACGAACCAAGATTTACCCATTGAAGGAAATCACAGCAGCATCCTCTGCTGAAATAATCAATCTTCCTCAACCACTACACAATCCTAACTGCCCCACTTACTCCCATAAATGTCCTTCTCGGCTTTATAACCCTTCTATAGAGCACCAAGTGATGGCAATGTGTAGAACTGTGTTAGACATGGTCTGGGAGGTAGTGCTGCGTCTTTCAACTGTTGTATTTTCTTTCTTATAGGATATTGCAATAACTGGCTGGTGTGTTTTATTATAACATCCATGTGCATGACTTAAATGTTGGCTAAAATGTGAACTAGTATTTATTTTAGGTTGCAGTGGCATCGCTTTAGACTACTGACACTTACTTCTGTGGATACAGCGTTGCACAAGACAATGCAATTTTTTTGGCAGAAAAAAAATGCACCATGATTAATTGATTAAGTATAAACTTTAAACTTTATTTCAGACCCAGGGGGATCCATAACACAATAAACCATAAAAATACAAAAATACAAAACCTTCCACAATGTTCCGTGTCTAACATACAGACATGTTCGCCAATGGTTCCAAGGTCTGGAAGAAAATCTGACATAACTTCGTACAGGGTTAGCCAAAACAACGATTAAGTAATTTTCTGACTCAGATACCCTACACATAAATCTATGCATCAGGTTAAGTAAAACTGCAGAAAACTTGCACTGGAGCTTCTTGAAACTCTCGGCAATAGCCTCATGCTGTCATTATATGCCACTATGAGTTTTCTAATGCTGCCTTGCTTATAACAACACCACACAGTATACAAAGGTGTACAATACGTTCTAAAGAGTGAAATCTTCACAGATACAGAAGCACATGCTAAACTTACGACACAGCATGTTCACTTGAGCATATAGCTTCCGACGCTGCCTATAGATATCCTTATCATCAGACAGGTCATTTGCAACAGAATGAACCAAATATGTTATCTCTCTGCACACCCCAAGTGCAGTGCCAGACAGACAGAAGTCAGGAAAGTTTGACTGTCTATCTTCTCTACTTCTGATAATCATGATCTTATTCTTTTTTGCAATTGTATTTTATATCAAAATCACCACCATACTGTGAGCATATTCTCAGAAGATGTAGTAGACCAGCACTATATAGGATAAAAATGACCAAATCATCAGCGTATATGTGATTAATTAGTGAGTCACCAACCCTACAACCTATACCACATGCATTTAAAATCACAGACAAATCATTCATATACATATTAAAAAGAAAAGGAGACATAATTCCGCCCTGGCGAACACCATTGGTCACTTGGAAGGGAGCAGATGTTACATTCCCCCATCTCACTCTTATTGTCTGAGGCGAGTAACAATAAACCAATATTCTATGAATAAAAGAATTTCCATTTCTTTGTGTGTGAAACCTAAAATTACAGAATGCACATTTCAATTTAGAAACATCTCAATACTGCAAACAGTGTGGTCACTACAGTATCTCGCTTTAAGTTCCTCATTTGTAAGTCACTTTGGATAAAAGTGTCAACAAAAATAATGTAAATGTATACTATTTCATCATATAAGCGATCTAAATATTTTGATACCAGTAAATGTACTTTTTCCAAAAGTGGATATAGTCTCTTTTCCAATTCAATATTTTGCTTCATAATATTCAAATAGTCTATAATGTAAATTATTTATAAATAATCAATTACAATTACAGCTGCCACATTTAACTTATAGTGAAATGTTTCGATTACAGCCTCCCATTCAGGTCTATTTATTGTCTTAACATTTATTTTAATGTAAATGTAGCATATATCATAAAAAAAAGAAAAACAAACAAAAACACCTTTGTGTGGCCCTCGCCTGTCCTTCATTGTCTCTCGGAGGCAGATCTACAGACAACTGCCACCCTAAGAAAAAGCTTTGTCACCACATCTGCCACCCCAGAATTATCCCAGTATAAAATAAAAATGTAAGCAGTGCTTCTTGTTCCACTTTTCAGCAGAGGCGCTTCAATTCAAGCTTACCACAAAATAATGGCAAAAACACGTCTTTCTATTAATTGTCCTATAGTGTGTTGCAAATAAAATGACGCTATTGAACCTGTCTTTTGTGAGTCAAACAAGACAAGTGAGGCCAAAATTCACATACAAATTGATTGTTTTCCCATTTGTTCGTGAATCTGAAATTTCCCTTTTCTGGCTAACTCAGAGGTCCTCTGAGAAATCTGTTTGCTACACTTTGCTTTTTGCCTTCCGACATCAAAATGAAATCAATAAGATCACGGAAACTAACAGCAGAGTTAGGTTAGAACCTAATATTAAATAACTAGACTGAAAAAAAATTAGCTGGCATTGTCTTAAAGCCAAAGGCTTGTTTAAAAATGTAAAATAGTTTGATGTCGTTAGGTCAGAATGTTCCGGGTGTTTGTATAAGTGTTGCTGGGTAGTTGATAATCTCTTGCTATGCAGTTTCTGAGGTGTTACTATTTGGTTGCTAGCGGCTGTTTCTCAATATGCGTTCTTAAGCGATCCTGTTCTCGCACTACGTCATCGTCAACCGTCGGAGTTCAATAGAGTGGTGCAGGTATGACATCACTTTGTAGGACAAAATGTGGAAACGAGTCAGCATTTTAGCACTTCCGGTTCTATTGTCCCAAAGTCAACAAGTTGTTTTAATGGAAGGTCTGTGGTGTACACAACCTCAAGACACTTTCATGTTTTATTCTATGACATAAATTACATCATTACCCCACTTGTGATTTTTTTTTAAGCTGTTACATGTCTTGAAAAAGGCAGTTGCTAACAAGTGGCTAAATGGGACTACAGAGGCTGTCGAAGAGATTAAACGTCATCACACCGAACAGGTAAGTTCAGTCTGCTTTATAGCCTTGTTATGCTTAATTGTGCTCTTATGAACTATTTTAACTCAAGCATTCTGGGAAAATGTTTTTAGGTACAAACTGAAAGAGTTGTCAGTCACTGAAGCCGTGGGACCATGGTGTAGTTTGTTTAAAGCCTACCTTTGGCTTTTTACTTCGGACAACTGCTTCTAAATTCATAAATGTTGTGTTAATCTGTGAAAATTATTCTGATGGACAAAATGTGTAAGTATAATAAACTTTTGTTGATCACAGTGCTTGTTTTTTGCAATAATCTAAAAGCCAATGGAAAATCCAAATTTTTTGTTGAGGGAACCAGTGTGATGCTAACTGTCGGTTGGCCTAAAGTGACGTCATACCTCCATCACTCTATTTCAATACGCTGATTTCACGCAGCCGTCATTTTGAAATCGAAAGCGAGGCTCCGATGGGAAGAAAACCGGAAGGGTCGCCTTGAATCACAGGAGAGTTGCGAATGCGATGACGTATTGTTGTGTTTAATGTAGAAATAAGTTATTCTAAAACTGTACATACATTTCTTTCATACTTAAGACTATATACAGTGAAATTCATTTATAAAATAAAATTATTTTTGTATATATAATTCAGAAAGTAAAAAAGAAGCAGGAACAAACTATATACATATCCTACATTGGATTTTAACATCCAATAGTGTAAATCGTGGCAGCAGCTTCAGGTTGGTAGTACAAGGCATTGTTGTTTATCTTTACTTCCGGGTTTCTTCCCATCGGAGCCTCACTTTCGATTTCAAAGTGACGGCTGCGTGAAATCATTGTATATACTCAAGAACGCAAGTACAGAGGATGTATGAAAGTACCTGGATGTGTTCTCGATATTGAGGATCCATCGAATGCAGACTTGAGGGAATCGAACCGTTAGAACTCCCAGAAGACGCTGCGGGTGGGCGGACAACGTACGGAAGCCTGTAAGCTTTAAACTTCTCGTTCTCAGTTCAGAGATTTCCGCTGCAAGCTCGAAAATACTTGTGAAAGTAAACATTTGTCCGTTTTTTTTTTTTTGCTTAATTGTAATAAAATGATAACCTGCAAAAAAGCCTGCAATATTTTTATTGGCAAATTAAAAAGAATCTTAACAGTGACAAAGCATAGGTAAGACATAGGCGACTCATTTTCATAAATACAATAAGATAAAAATATTTAAAATTAAATCAAAATAATGTCTATAATAATATAAAATAAATATTTTAATATGTTGTGACATTCGTTTGTGATGTTATGTTGGGATCGGTTGAGCAACAAGATCGCAGCACATCTCAATTCTCACAAGGATGCGTTCTGTGTCCTCTCGTCCTTCCGAGTTCGTTCTTTCAAGGTCGCCTGAAAGACCCAGTCTCCACGAGAATGCAAGTAGTTCTTTGCATTCTTGTAGTTGAGAAACAGCCAGGGTGTTCTGGATGACCTTCCATTACATCCATAGGTATTTCCACCATGTTAACAACAGATACTAAAACATCATTTGCTAAATTGATCTCAGTGCTTTGATATTTTGGAAGACTATTTCTTTCTAATGTTAGCAAATGTAAAAGTTAGCTAAATGTAAAATTTGCTCTTAAACGTGTGATTTATATCATCCAAGTAGCCTATTTAATATTAATAAAACAGTTTGTATTCTAGTACACTGGCCAGGAATATACAGAATTAAAGAGTTATTATTTTACAATAAATTACTGTAGTCAGAAATTTACTGTGAAATCAGTGCCTAACTGTGTTCCTTTCATGTACACAAACATGTACACACATCTTTCTTAGATGTTTGGACAGAGTAAGAACAGCCAATATCTAAGTCATCTGTATTTAGACAGGCTAATTTCACAGCAGATTTGAAGTGGATAGTTAGATTAATGTAGCATGGAAAAGCAGAGAGGTTGAAGTGACCCAAATGCCCGTTCTTGGGCAACCAGATAGCCCTCATGAAATGGATGAGAGACTGGCTGTAAACCCATTTTCATGGCCAAATTTAACAGCCTTCTTGAGTCTCCTTAACACACACACACAAACCGTCAAACATATATATTTATTTCTATAAAGTTTCACTTAAGATGAAACTGCTTCTGCATGAAATTGAACATCCAGACACATCATTTCATACACCAAACAAGAACCAAGAATTTCTCTATGAGACTATATGTAACAAAGCCATTGATATTATAGTTTCACTATATATCCTTAATAAAGATCATAAACAAAAAACCAAGGTATTTCATAGATACATTTGCTATAGTCACAAAGATGCTACACTGTCATAAAATTGCTATATGCCCATTTTATAAGAGAAAAGCTACCTTGAAGGCAATCATAGAGAATACACTCAAAAAGTCTGTTCTGTTGCCTTATAATCTCACAGTACAGATATTGTGTGGGTGGATGAACTTGTTTTCTGTGATGCTATCATAATTTTCAAATTTTTTCAGAGCAATTTTTGCTCTGAATACAAAGCCTGAACTCATAGGAATTTGTAGGAATTTTCATATCTAACATTACAAATTTGGACATAAGCCAAAAATGTACAATATTGACAGTATCTAAAATGATTTAAGACCATGATTTAAGACTAAAAATATTAATGTTTTTATTATTCTAAATATATATATATATATATATATATATATATATATATATATATATATATATATATATTTTTTTTTTTTTTTTTTTTTTTTTTACGAGTTTTCCATTAACAATTTTTTTAAGGCTCGAAAACAAAATCACCTAGCAACCATCCCTTAAAATCCCTACTAATAACACCAAATTTGGTAACTCTTTATTTTACAGTGTCCTTGTTACACGTTACATGTAAATAAAAAATTATGCATAATTACATGCAACTAACCCTAAAATCAAACCTAATCCTAACCCTATAGAAATTAATATTACTCAGTACTTAAATGTACAAATACACTGTAACAAAGACACCTTAAAATAAAGTGTAACCAAATAAAGAATATGATAATAGCTGATTTTTCTGCTTAGCTGTCAGTTTGAGAAGCGTGTCACTGGTTAAGGGCTATCCATGTAGCAAAATTATGCAACACAATATCAATAACAGCATTAAATAACGAACTGCCCATCTCATGTTAACAAGTTTATAAAAAAGGACTAAATTCTGGGAAAGAATTTTCATGATTTTTCCTGCATTGATTTGTGGCAAGATTAATAGTGATCAACAAAGTGAGCGAAGTTAATTTAATAGTCATCACAGTTTCATATTGTGTCCATGCCCAACCATTGTTAAAGATTTGTTTACATTAATGTCCATAATCATCCTGTTTAGGTGGTGGCTCATTATCACAGAAGCAGTCATTCATAAGTTGAGCAAAATGTTCCATATCAGTTGCTCCGAAAAGATTCACCAACCTTAGTGCATTTAAAGCATTAGCCACCGACTGAGCACTCTCACTATCTTCCATATCCATTCATTAAAATTTTACTTTTCATGTCTTCAGAGGATGGACCCTTCCATGATACCACAATGCACCGCGTGGTGTGTTTTGATTAATCACCGAAGGCGTTATTACTGGTTAGCAAAAACCTGGTTTTGTTTACATCAGCATGGGTTTGAAAACCACATTTCATTTGTTCATACTCATGCCATCAAGAATTCGCTATAAATTTCACAACGATGGATGTGCTTTACAACGACACCAAACTTCTGCTGAGAGGACGCACAAGTCGTCAAGAAGCCAGCAGAGAAAAACTGCAATTTTTCATGGATTGTTAAAACAAAGGAATGATTTAAGAAGGTACACCTCTCAGAAAAGGCACAGATAAATTATTTTCTATGTTTATTTGCTATTTGGAGCAGTGGGATCACTAGATGAGGGCTTAATGAACTAATCTTTTGTGAAAACCTTAAATTCGACCAAAATGTACATTTCACTTGTTTTGCTTGTAACTCATAATTAGCCTGTGCACATCCCTACTCATTTTGCCTGCACGGTATTATATTATATTATATATATTATATTATATTAATGAGTTGGTGTAAGCAACACGCACAAACAAGGAATACATGAAAATCTGACTTTTTCCATGTTAAAGTGCTATTATGGGGTCCCCAGTGCATCTACCAACACAGAAAACGTGAAAAGTGACAACCCAGTAACTTTGTTTTGGTAAGACTTTCTCTGCAAACATGTCAAAAAATGAGCCGATCAGATTTTGCTCCCCTTCTGACATAGAAATGCTATCTTATATACAATAAACAACTGTTTGGATTTTTTTTTATGTCTTTGGGTGTGGTTTACCATGAAAAGATGTAATATAATATAATATAATACTCCATAATAAGAGTCCATAACTTCACCCATAGCATAAATATGACCACCAACAGCAATGAATTCTAATGAGATCATGTTGGAACACACCTTTCTTCTGAGTCAGTGGATAAATTTTTTTTTCACCAATATTACATTGTGCTGCACCCCACGCAACATTTTGATCCAATGTTTCAGTTCACCAGATCAGAGAGAAGATGATGTAATGTCGCTTTGCATTTAAGTCTAAACATTTGTAGCTCAGGACCACAGCAATCCTTCAAAACAGAAAGCATTATTTCTATCACTTCAGTTTTAGATAGACGACGCAAGCGAGACAGAGCTATTATATGAAACATAATAATACAAGCCAATTCAGTTTTGACCGTAATGGACAAAATGAATGCAGAGACAGGAGAAGACACTGCATAAACATTATAAAAATGCAGCAAATTCAACAAAAAAAAAAAAAAACACAAGAGAAGGAGACAGAAAATAGAGAACAAGATTAATCAAGATGAGGGGAGGTGCATGAAAGGGGGGTATATGAAATGCTGTCCAACGTTGCACAGAAATATCATTCAGAGAAAGGTCATTAGGCAGCAACTTGGGCAAATTGAAAGCGCAAAGATTGTCGTGTCGTAAATAAAGGCTTGTCATTTCACCTGCCGCCGTGCATGCAGAAAATTCCACCCTGACATTATCTGTGTCACTTGGTCATTATTCTTAATACCAATGGCTGCTCTGCAATGCAAACACAATCCCATGACATAAAAACACCAATACCCACGTTTCCTGAAGGCCCTCGCCACAACTGTCAAAAATGATATGATATATTAAGATTCGTTCCTGAGACTGCAAAATGGCCCCCTCCCCAACGCCCTTAGAGAAAATCCAAATCAATGTAACCTTTTCAATGTTGAATAATGAAGCTGAGGTAAAAGCCACCAAAACACTGACTGGATGTCACCAAGCAAACAGCGATAATTACATGATTAATGCCACACGCCGAATAGCAATGGCATGAAGAGATGGGAGCAGCCACCTCAACTGTAACAAGATATTAAATATTAAATCATTTACATGATAAAGGCATATATAATCCTATTGTCTCTATACAAACCTGCATGTTGGACCAGCTGTTCTACAAATCACAAAAACAGTATAAATATGTTGTGACATTCGTTTGTGATGTTATGTTGGGAGTATAAATAAGAATTCGGTTTTGTTTTACAAAAAAATATATTAAACAAAAATATCAGATGTACATTAAAATACCCCTTTAAATACCAAGCGCAATTTCCTCTTCTAATGTGTTTCCCATTTTTTTCCTTTTAAAAATAGCCAAACGGCTTTAGTTATGTCACAGGCATTGATTTGTTGCTTTCTATTCACCTGAGGTGTTATTAGTGGGGGAACATTCTCAATGTAGAGCACCTTTGATTGGGCATAACGAGCAAATGCAGAAAAAGTCATCAACATGTCATACTCAAAATATTATATTTATTTATTTATGAATTAAATGCCAAATTATAAAATTGAGTTTTTAAACTGGATTTAAAAGCTGAAAGTGATTGGGCCTGCCTAACATATAGGGTACATAACATATAGATATGACGTATAAACTTAATCTGTGTCACGATTATGGACTTCTATTTTGTTATTCTGTTCTGTTAGTTCCTGTTTTGCATACTCTGCTTAGTTCAGCTTTGCATTTCTCCCATGTATTCCAAGATATCTCCTGAGTGTTTGTTCTTTTAAATAATGACTTTGTTAAATAATGAACTCTATCGTTGTGTGTGCTGCAGACCACCATTACAATCGGAAGAGAAACTCCCCATTCGATTCAATTCTATCTAGTACTTTAAGTGATAAACTTGGTTCAAAAAGTGAGCAAGATAAAGGTGTCAGTGGTGAAAAGAAACTTGAACGCATAGGTTTTAGTAAAAAAAAAAAAAGACTACTGTCCAAAAAAAGTGCACACTAAATTACATGTAATTGTGTTTTTTATTTCTTTCAGTTCAAAAATAAGGCTATCAATAGAATAAAATATTTGTGAATTATCTCATGATTTCCGACGAGTCTTCAGAAAGCAGAGGTAAAAATAAAAAATCCAGTAAAATGTTACAGTAATTCATTTTAATGAATATATTGAGGAAACATTAACTTTTAACTAAAAAACGAATATTGTAAAATCTTTTTTTTTTCTCAAATTTTGCATACCCCCTAACCCCCCCTGAACTCTCTCGAGGCACGAAGTTTGAAAACCCCTGCATTAGCATATAAATATCTACAAAACTAGCAGATACAGTATGAAATAAACACCACAAAACTCCAATATTAATATGACACGAAGAAAGAATATGTAAAATATAATAATAACAATTTAAATGTTTCTGATGTTCCCCTTAATACATTAGCAACCTCTAGCCTTATTTCTTTACATTCTTTACATTTTTTACATCAAGTTTGCATTAGCTTAATCTCAATTTGTGCACAGGGCCAGAATTTCAATAAAAATTGTATAATAGAATTGATGTAAGACAGAGGTGCCTCCGGTTTTGCAGTCTGAGGTCTGAGGCAAAGCAGTATGAAAGCAGATGGTCAAGGCTGTTCTTCTTTAATTGAGCTCTCAGGCCTTTCAGGAGGACAGGAGCATTCAAAATGAAATCTCTTGGTTAATAATGCAGCAAACACATAAAACATGGTCCTATAATCACTGTCTGCTTCATCTATCTCCCTCAGAGTCCTGTATTGATTTGGCTGACACGCTTCATGCTGAAAGGACACCAATAAAGAAAAGAACCGATGAAGGAGCAGGTCTCCGCTCTCAAAATATCCCGCCCTCAATGCAGGGCAAAGTCAAGTCATTTCCATGTCTGGAAAGCCAAACAGGTAAGGAACAGGCAAGATAACAGCTTCCTTTCCAGTAGCAAGCTCTTTGAGGGTCAGGGAGTGTTACTGTAAAAAGAAAACTTGGCTGTGAGTAATTGGCTGCCTAATGAATTGTATTGGCAGACCTTGTTCTGTGGAGGGTTGAGTGTGTCACAGGGCGTTTGGCTCACACTCAAGGGCGGCACTTTATTGGCTTCTTCTTCGCTTCTGCGGCCAGTCATTCACCTTTACAGCTGCTGCAGTGCAATCCTATGGACCTATGGAAACTATACGGATGGAATCATTAAAGAACACCGATACGTGTATGTTTTCTAGGAAAGTATAATGAGGGTACCAGGATACTGACCACAAACTCAATCTTCAAATTTAAATGAAAGTTTCACATTCAAAATATTTCAGAAGTCATAGAAATTTGAATTGACTTGTTGATATTTCTCTTTTTTCATTAGAAGACTAAGTTGTCACAGTCCTCGTCTGCACCTGTCTGTCCTTGTCTGCACTTCACTTCCCAGAATCCTCCTTGTCTGCACACCTGAATTCACTCCCTCAATCATCCACCTGTTCATCGTCTTAGTCATCTGTGTCACCTGTCCTCACCTCGTTAGTTTCTGTATTTAGTTCTCTCTGTTCATTCTGTCTGTGTCGGTTCTTTGTTTAGTCAATGCATATGTACTGTTTATATATGCATAGGTGTTTATTTGTATCCTGCCTGTATTCCTGCCTGTTCCTGGTTTTGTTTCAAGATTAAATCGTTTATATTGGAGCTCTTTGCCTCAGCCTGCCGTCCTTACTCACCACACCGTGACAGAAGAACCGACCTTAAAAAGATGGAGTGGGCAGCAATGGACATCCTCCTTCTGGCCCAGGAGGACCAGTCCCTCGAGGCCCACACACAGAGGTTTTTGGACTTGGTTCCCCACGTCCATTACGATGACACCAGCCTCTGTGGGTTTTTCCGGGCAGGTCTCAATGATGAGACCAGAGCACGCCTGCCTGGAGATGGGCCTCGAGGGAATTTCGAGGCTTTCATCGAGTGGGTGCTGTGGCATAACGGTTCTCCGTTTACCATCGGGCACGCCACCAGCCCAGCCGAGCCTTCGCCGCTGGTCCCGTCCAGCCCAGCCGAGCCTTCGCCGCTGGTCCCGTCCAGCCCAGCCGAGCCTTCGCCGCTGGTCCCGTCCAGCACCAAGCCCTCTTCGCCGCTGGTCCCGTCCAGCACCAAGCCCTCTTCGCCGCTGGTCCCGTCCAGCACCAAGCCCTCTTCGCCGCTGGTCCCGTCCAGCACCAAGCCCTCTTCGCCGCTGGTCCCGTCCAGCACCAAGCCCTCTTCGCCGCTGGTCCCGTCCAGCACCAAGCCCTCTTCGCCGCTGGTCCCGTCCAGCACCAAGCCCTCTTCGCCGCTGGTCCCGTCCAGCACCAAGCCCTCTTCGCCGCTGGTCCCGTCCAGCACCAAGCCCTCTTCGCCGCTGGTCCCGTCCAGCACCAAGCCCTCTTCGCCGCTGGTCCCGTCCAGCACCAAGCCCTCTTCGCCGCTGGTCCCGTCCAGCACCAAGCCCTCTTCGCCGCTGGTCCCGTCCAGCACCAAGCCCTCTTCGCCGCTGGTCCCGTCCAGCACCAAGCCCTCTTCGCCGCTGGTCCCGTCCAGCACCAAGCCCTCTTCGCCGCTGGTCCCGTCCAGCACCAAGCCCTCTTCGCCGCTGGTCCCGTCCAGCACAGGGCTTCACGTCAGCCACCCCGAGTCAAGTGAACCGAATCCCGAGTCAAGTGAACCGAATCCCGAGTCAAGTGAACCGAATCCCGAGTCAAGTGAACCGAATCCCGAGTCAAGTGAACCGAATCCCGAGTCAAGTGAACCGAATCCCGAGTCAAGTGAACCGAATCCCGAGTCAAGTGAACCGAATCCCGAGTCAAGTGAACCCGTGGATTTCCCCAAGTATTTTTTGGGGGGGGGCCATAGGCCTTCGCCTCGTCTGGCTCCGCCGTGGCCGCCCGAGGGGTCCTCACCGCCGTGGCCGCCCGAGGGGTCCTCACCGCCGTGGCCGCCCGAGGGGTCCTCACCGCCGTGGCCGCCCGAGGGGTCCTCACCGCCGTGGCCGCCCGAGGGGTCCTCACCGCCGTGGCCGCCCGAGGGTTCGTCTGCTCCGCCCTGGCCGCCCGAGGGTTCGTCTGCTCCGCCCTGGCCGCGCCCACGTCCTGCTCCGCCCTGGCCGCGCCCACGTCCTGCTCCGCCCTGGCCGCGCCCACGTCCTGCTCCGCCCTGGCCGCGCCCACGTCCTGCTCCGCCATGGCCGTCTGTTCCATCCTGGAGTCCGTCCTCCTGCACCTGGTCCGCCTTCCCGTCACGGACTCCAGGATGCCCACCCTCCCACCCCTGTTCTACGGCGTGAGGTCACGCCTACCGGGAGGGGGGAGTAATGTCACAGTCCTCGTCTGCACCTGTCTGTCCTTGTCTGCACTTCACTTCCCAGAATCCTCCTTGTCTGCACACCTGAATTCACTCCCTCAATCATCCACCTGTTCATCGTCTTAGTCATCTGTGTCACCTGTCCTCACCTCGTTAGTTTCTGTATTTAGTTCTCTCTGTTCATTCTGTCTGTGTCGGTTCTTTGTTTAGTCAATGCATATGTACTGTTTATATATGCATAGGTGTTTATTTGTATCCTGCCTGTATTCCTGCCTGTTCCTGGTTTTGTTTCAAGATTAAATCGTTTATATTGGAGCTCTTTGCCTCAGCCTGCCGTCCTTACTCACCACACCGTGACATAAGTAGACAGGACTGAAGCATTATTATTTATAATACAGTAAGTGATATTGGTGGCTCTTTATGTTACAAACTCTGCCTCAGCATGGGAGGATCTTTGACATTGTATTTAACTCGCAAATGCATATGTGGGGGGCTTTTGGATCTGAAGTTTGGCAAATTCCATGTGAAATTGTCCTCTGATGCACGTTATAGTTAACTCATGAGAAAAATTATTATGAAATATAAGTTTAGTAACAGCAAATATAGCATAATTAACTGTTCACATAATGCTAATTAAAAAAGTGTCAACATGTGCCACTTTCTTTACAGGAAATGTATCTACCATCTGACATTACACTATTTATTTAATATATCAGGCAAATTTGAATTAGATTAACCATAGTGCAAAATTTTATATTGTATAACAGGCAGAACAATTATCAAATTTTTAATGTGAAACAATCCATGAGTGTCTTACACATAAATAAGGCAAATTTATTTTGTTTAGGATGCGCAATATTAAAGATCTGACCAATACTGATAAGTCAATGCCTATTTTATCGTGTTATCGGCCAATAACCAATAAATGGCCATTATTAAAGACAAATTAAAAATTAAAAAAATCAAACAAAATCAAATATCAAAGATGAATTTAGGCATTACAACATTACAGTATGTACTATAGTGAAAATTCGTTAGATGACAATAAAGTAATCTAAATGTAAAAATAGGGGAAATTATCATGCATTTGTAACCCAATATCAGCAAAATATATCCAATATTGATTAATATTTAAAAAATTCTAATATAATATAATATATGCTTATGAAGAGTTCAGATGCAAAAGCCTCCAAGTGCCATTTGAAATTTTCTTCTAGAATGATAATTTTTATCAAGCTTGTATATTTAAAATCAGTAATTTCACGTATTGCCATTTAAGTGAAATTACTGAACTTAAATATACAAGCTTGATAAAAATTAACTTTCTAGAAGAAAATTTCAAACGGCACTTACAAGCTTTTGCATCTGAACTCTTCATATGGTTCTGACATATTAAGAATCCCCATATTTTTTGTGAGTACTAGGTGAGTATTATGGGTATCAAGGCCTTTCTTTGTCACAAACTAAACTGAATTGAGAACCCCTAAGGCTCAAAGTTGAACAGTAGAGTAGTTTGTCATTTTTATCTCAGTACAATTGAATCAGGTGCCGCTGAACAAAAACACTGTAACTTTAAACAGTGTTTGGCATAATGGCACATACTCCGAACCCATGTCCCAGTATAGAACAGAAGGGTGATAACTATATTTTGAACGCAGGATTCTGGATCCATCTCAGAGGCAATCTAAGATTACAAAGTATGTTATGGTCCAATTAATGATTCACATAAAATGTTTTAAAATATAATTTTAGGTCTGACACTGAAAAATATTCAGAGAATGTAGTAATTACTGCTAATTAAGTTTCTTCTGTCCGAATGCTGATTGTGTCTGAGGGATACATTATTTAAATTTGAATGTGATGGCATTTAGCATGCATTTAGAGCATTGTTGACCCAGAGCACAGTTTGACAGCTGAAGAATGATAGGACAACTCATCTGCAGAGCGCTGAGAAACAATGTGCACACAGTCATTATAGAATGCATGAAAAACCATGCCTAATTGTCTCTCCTGGGGTGAAGCCATTGGACTTCAGATGCACAGAGGCTTGTTCTCTCCATTCTAGGGTATAAACATCATCTTGAATGCACCAGAAGACATAAACAGCTAATTATAGCAAATATTTATGGTCAGGGAATGATTAGCATGCTAAATATGGATGCACATTTTCTTTTTAAGCAATGCAAAATAATCCAAACAGACTGATGTGGATCAGGAGTGATGCTGACTAGATTTTTCCCCATTTTTGTTTTCAGCGAGGTCTGGTGTTGTGTAGATTGGATCAGGTTGAGTTATAGCCTTAGCAAATAAGTTAGAATAGAATCCAGACTTCTAGAGTGCAATAACAATCCATCAGGCAACCAGCAATGGTGAATGTGAAGAAGGCGAAATAAAAAAAAAAACATTACTAAAGACAAGAATATGATATATAGGATGACAATTTATTATGTAGAGGTCTAAGAGATGCATGTGCTAAATTCCATAACAGGCAGGATGTGAAATGTTGCCTATTCTGTCAAAACAGAGGGCAACTGTAAGTAGTTTTGGAGGTGAAAGCATTTTTTTTTAATTCCTGAAATTCAGGTGCCGTTTAATGATATATATATATATATATATATATATATATATATATATATATATATATATATATATATATATATATATATATATATATGTTAGCTGTCAATTAATGAAGTTTCACATATTGGCCCCTCACACTAAACTTTACAGTTTTTGCCCGTTGCTTGAACACTATAGACACATGCTTAAACCAAAGTAACATAACTTGAAGCTGTTGTTACTATACCTTAAACAAAGTATAACCATACCTTAAACAAAAGTGCTGCTTTGCACTTTAGTTGCAATTCTGTAACACACTTGCTCCTTTCTGCAACACACTTGCTCCTAGACACTACACTACAATTTCATACATAAGACACTTAGTTCAACAATTAAATCTCAGGGTACCATTGGGAAAACCCATCTATTCAAAATACAACACACATTGGTTAATTGAAAAGACGTAGACATACACCTGAAAATACTTATACAAAACTGAACACCAATCAGCCAGCTACAAAAAGGCCTCAGTAAAACCATTTTGAGAACTTTGCAAGCATGGAGGCAGGGAGAGCTAGAGGCAGAGGAAGAGGAAGACAGAGAGAGAGAAGAGGACGTGGTCGAAGAGGCCACGCAAGGACCATTATTTCGGATGACATAAGAGTAACTTTGGTGGATCATGTCATAAACCATGGCCTGACTATGAGGGAAGCTGGGCATCCTGGTCCATCCTAATCTAAGCCGTTTCACAGTTTCATCCATAATAAGGACATTCCGACTAGATAACAGGTATGTCTTCAACTCTCTTCTCTACTCAGACTGTATCTAGAGTATTTACAGTACTGTACCATATCACGTTACTGTATCACATGTATTGTATTCCAGGGAGGCTAATGCTCCTTTTCCAACAAAAGTGGTAGTTTTGTGAAACATATCGTGATAACGTGTTGAGATGTTTCAGTACTGTGTATGGTAAATACAGTAAAATTCAGTATACACAGTACTGTAAAAAAGAAGCAAATGAGAACAATTTGTGGTTGTATTTTTCTATAAAATGGTTAGAAGACCTACTGGGGGTGGATGTCAAAGCCTGTTCACCCAACAGAAGGACTTTGCCACTTGTCGTGAACCTAGTCAGAGCAAACAATGCAATCCGTCTCCACCAGCTACAGCAACAAATACTTGCAGATAGGCAAGTTCAACAACAGAAATCGAGTAAGCATTTCAACTTCAGACACATCTTGGTAAAGCACAACATGATCATGAAGCAATTGTACAGGGTCCCATTTGAGAGGAACAGTGTCAGGGTCAAAGAACTTGGACATGAATATATGTACAGGTAAGTGTTTCAGTCCTTTACATTTACTATAAAGAATGGGTGCAGTCCAGTAACAGATGAATATGTACCACTGGATTAGTACCACATAGATACATTCAGAAAGCTACACAGGTACCTGTGTGGTGGGGTGGGTCGGCTCTGTATGTGTAGTAGTGTTGGTGTGTGCTTTGAGTAAAGCCATCCACAATATGTATTTCTTGTTACAGAGAATCTTGGACATGGATGGAGCTGTCCAGCCGCATGAATGTATTTACATTGACGAGGCTGGATTCAACCTTAGCAAAAACAGACGACGGGGACGTAATATAATTGGCTAAAGGGCAATTGTGCACGTGCCGGGGCAGCACGGGGGAAATATCACATTGTGTGCTGCCATCAGTCTTCGAGTCTACTGCACCATAATGCCAAACTGGGTCCCTATAATGCACAACACATAATCACATATCTATTTGCACTTCATGATGCAGTTGTACAGGAAGGACCAGAGCAGCCCAGGTTTAGTTGTCTGGAATAATGTTAGTTTCCATCGGGCTGCTCTGGTCCAGAACTGGTTCACCAACCATGATCAATTTGAAGTTTACTGTACTGTAAAATATACTACTGTAATGTAATAATTTTGAATTCAGCATTTAATTTTTGGGTTTTTTGTGAAAACATGCCCTCTGTGGAACTGAATAAAAACAGTGAAATCAAAAGACTGCAGTTTTTTATATAAAGTAGACTAGTGTGTTGCTGCTGATCTGAAAGTGTATTCATATGATGCAAGTGGGTATCATTTTGTCATCAGAGTGACATTTTGACAAAGGATTGTTAGGTTTCGATAGCAGGGTTTCAATTTGACATAGATGTGAATGGTTTATTTCCCAGTGTTGTGTCTTATTTGCTTGTGTGTAGAGTTTTGACACAATGAGCCAAGTTTTGCAAAACATGTTCAAGCAACGGGCAAAAACTGTAATTATCATTGCCTGAAGAGAGATGCCATATATCTGAGGTAAATTTGATTTAAAACAGTCTAGAGGAAAGTAAAACCCTTGTACTCGGTTGTCGATTACCATCAACTTGGTAGCTCCTAATAGTTGATGTAACTACAATGTGTGGTTCTAAAAATCATATTCCTCTATTGACAGCCATTTAAAATGAGCAGTGTGTGTGTGTGTGTGTGTGTGTGTGTGTGTGTGTACACATACATTTACATAAACATTTTTAATACAAGGGTGATATGTTACTGAAATATGTATGTAAAAATCTGACTACATAGCTCATTTTAAATGGCTGTCAATAGAGAAATATGTTTTTTGGAACCATGTTGAACCAACAGTTTACAACAGTTACTTTACTTGTATAACTTAACTAATGGGACCTTATTGTAAAGTGTTACCATTTTATGTATGTAAAAGTTCATTTAATCAGGAATGAGAATGCAAGCTTTCTCTTTGGTTGTCATAGTTATTGTACTGCAGGTTGCAACTGCTATGATAATGCTAACTGGTATCATTAATCAATGAACGAAATCAATAAACGATTCAACAATCCAAACCTATATGACAGTGATCCAAATCATTCAGCATCCATAATCACCATAATTAGCACTATCTAGCTAATTTCAGTGTAGAAAATGATTCCAGGTTTTTTTTATCTTTACAATGCAAATAAGGCAGGAAGTCTCCTGATACAACCTCATCTGTGTATTAAGGCAAACAACTCCTTCTGAGCAAAATAAAATTTTATGTGATGACTTAGCAGGGATTAAGTCACCAAACACCCTGAACTTTTAGGAAGATAAAACGCATTGGACACAATTAAATGCCTTTGCTACAGAAAGTCAGAAGGTTTAATTGAGTCCCTTGTGGATACGGACTCCCCGAGCATTGCTTTCTTTGGGTTAACCAAACACTCAAGATAGGATCAACAAAAGCAGTGCTCAAAGAAATTGGTGTTGTTAACTTTTTATATATATATGGTTCAAGGGAAATTAAAAATTGTTTGGCTCAGTATTTTTGTAAGGAAGGGAGTAATGACCACAATATGAAAAGACTGTTTAAAAAAAAAACAAATTCAAAACAACACAGCATACACATCTTCTCTCTACCAGAATATTTCCATATAATGAATAGTATATGTTGGTGAATTGTGTTAAATGTGACACAACTGCGCATCTCAGGAGGGTTGAAGTTTTTAATAATGAAAAAAGACTGCTGCCTCAAAAACAGCAGTCACATCATGCTTATTTTACCAACAAAATTGCTTTGTAAAAGTATATTTGGAGCCAATATTCCAGAGGGGACAATTTAGCCCTTCAGGCGAATGAACTGCGGTAAAATGAGAGCCTGAAATGTGGAAGGAGACCACTGGGCTCATTTCAGAGGAGATGAAGGTATGCCTTTGCTTCTGATGTATTGATGTTGACGTATATTGCTTTCTCAAGCTGTTCTTGGAGAGCTCTGGATGTGAAGAGTGATTTCTTCATTCTTATTTATATGTCCACAGGTCCATAAAAATACATTAAAAAAAAGAAAGGTGCACTTGGTTCAAAACTAAGTTCAGACTCTCAGCATGTAGTACAAGTAATTTAACACAACGAGCAATTTAGAAAGATTTTTGTGTTCATTTCTGTTTAATACTGAAGCATGTAATTTATTCCTGTCTCAAAGCGTGCCATAAGGGAAGATTCATCATCAGCTACAATGCAATAATGCTTCTTTCAAATGTAATACTGTCCTGTGGTTTATCCTCTGAAACGTATTAATAAAAGCAAGGGCAAACTAAAAAATGTATGGTTGTGTTTATGTTCCCGGGTGAATAGAGCAAAAGATGGGAATATTTTGGTTTTACTCATCTGTCAAAATCTCAGTGACAGAGCCTATAAGTCAAATGCAAATCTGCCTGACATTGGACTGGGCCTGAAACGTTCTTAAAATTCATAGGGAGAAAAACTGCCTCCAGAGACATCTTATATCCTCATTAAACTCTCCAACATTGATCTTTTTCATTTCCCCTGTAGAGAGCATAGCTGCTCACTAGAAAGAAAAAAATGGTAGCACTTAATTTTACAGACCTGTTCCCCATGTACACTTTGTACTTATTACAGTAATTGCAATAACTGGGTAATACCTAGGTTCTAACCCTGAACCTATCTCTAAATAACTCTAAGTAACTTTGTAGTTACCTTATATTACCCAGTACTTTCTTAGGTAAGTACACTGTTAGTACACGTAAGTGCACATAGTACTGTAAAAGAAAGTGAAACCAAAAAACACACACGTTGAATAGCTCTGTATTATACAAGTGTTTTTATTTTGGTGCTCAACTCTCTAAACTTGAAACCTAGTAAGTTCAGTTGAAAGTAGTACAGTTAATGTGTAGCTGAATTATGCAGTTTCCAAATTACATCTGCATGAAACACTTCATGTCGGTTAATGCCTTCAAACTTGTCATGCTTAAAATACTGCATATTCAAAGGCATAACCAAACCTAGCATATATCTACATTAAAAAAGGAAGCATTTAATTGATCAACAGTGACAGTTAAAGGCTTACATTCTAACAAAAAAAAAATCTAATCTCAAATAAATGCAGTTCTTTGTAATTTTCTAAGGATCATGAAAAAAAATGTATCACAGTTTCCACTTTTGCACTTTCCATAGGCATAATGGGTTTTATACTGTACAAACTGTATATTATCCCCATCCCTAACCCTACCCCTTAAACACACAGCCCTCACAGAAAACGTTCTGTATTTTAACATTTTCAAAAAACATCACTTAGTATGATTTATAAGCCGTTTTTTCACACTAAAAATGTCCTCACAAGGACAAGGATTTTGGATAGTGCCATCTTTGTTAGGACATTTTTTCCCCATAATGTAGGGCTTACCTGAACCACCCACCCACACACACACACACACACACACACACACACATACACGTCTATATTACTAACAGGGGACTATCGCTCTACACTGGCCAAGAGGGGACTAGTGTTTCTAGTCATTTTGAAGAAACAAAAATGACATACAAAATTTTCTTTTAAGGTCTTTTTTCATAATATAACTTTAAATATGCATTTTTTTATTTTTAAAAAAACATGCCAAGTGGGGACCTGAACGATGTCTACCTTACCAACAGGGGACTCCCATAGACTGCAATGGAACTGTGTGTGTGTGTGTGTGAAGAGTGAAGTCGGTCTTCATTATGTAACTTTATATATATATATATATTATATATATATATAATGTTTATATATTAGATATGTAATCTGTAATTATATAATGTTTACACAGGCATCACACACACACAAACACACACATTTCTATATTACTAAAAGAGCACTGTCGCTCTACACTGGCCAAGTGGGGACTTTCATAACCTACAATGGAACCGTGTGTGTGTGAACAGTGAACTCTGTCTTCATTGTGTAATATTGCATATTGTGATATGCATATTGTAATCTCTGATGACTGTGTGAACATACATATATATATGCCTGTATGTGTTAATACAGGCATCAGAGATCACAATATGCACAGATAAACATATTCAATATACAATTAAAAAAGAATGACCAAACCATCAGTTATCAAAAATTTAAAAAATTGCAATTTTTGAGGAAAGACCATTTGAATCTGTTTTTCATTCAACGGGGTAAAAAATACCGACGGCAACAGTTCAAAAGCAGAGGCGAGAAGATGCTTCTTATCATTCATAATATTATTTCTCTTATTTAACGCTCTCTCTTCATAGATACTTTATATTCTTGGTTATGCAGTCCCTAACAATTTTTTTGCCATTGTTATGTGCCATTGTACAAACACACACATTTCTATATTACTAACAGAGCACTGTCGCTCTACACTGGCCAAGTGGGGACCTGAACGATGTTTACCTATCGAACAGGGGACTCCCATAGCCTACAATGGAACTGTGTGTGTGTGTGTGAACAGTGAAGTCTGTCTTCATTATGTAACTTGTATATATGTAACTTTTATATACATTATATATATAAATTATATATATATATGTATATATGTGTGTGTGTGTGTGTGTGTGTTCACAGAGGCATCAGAAATCACAATATGCATAGATAAAAATATACAGTATACAATTAAAGAAAAATGACCCCATCAGTTATCAAAAAAAATATTGCTTGAGGAAAGACCATTTAAATCTACAACGGGGTAAAAAATACCGACGGCAACAGTTCAAAAGCAGAGGCGAGAAGACGCCTCTTATCATTCATACTATTATTTCTCTTATTTAATGCTCTCTCTTCATAGATACTTTCTATTCTTGGTTATGCAGTCCCTAACAATTTTTTTGCCATTGTTATGTGCCATTGTACAAACACACACATTTCTATATTACTAACAGAGCACTGTCGCTCTACACTGGCCAAGTGGGGACCTGAACGATGTTTACCTATCGAACAGGGGACTCCCATAGCCTACAATGGAACTGTGTGTGTGTGTGTGTGTGAACAGTGAAGTCTGTCTTCATTATGTAACTTGTATATATGTAACTTTTATATACATTATATACATAAATTATATATATATATGTATATATGTGTGTGTGTGTGTGTGTGTTCACACAGGCATCAGAAATCACAATATGCATAGATAAAAATATACAGTATACAATTAAAGAAAAATGACCCCATCAGTTATCAAAAAAAATATTGCTTGAGGAAAGACCATTTAAATCTACAACGGGGTAAAAAATACCGACGGCAACAGTTCAAAAGCAGAGGCGAGAAGACGCCTCTTATCATTCATACTATTATTTCTCTTATTTAATGCTCTCTCTTCATAGATACTTTCTATTCTTGGTTATGCAGTCCCTAACAATTTTTTTGCCATTGTTATGTGCCATTGTACAAACACACACATTTCTATATTACTAACAGAGCACTGTCGCTCTACACTGGCCAAGTGGGGACCTGAACGATGTTTACCTATCGAACAGGGGACTCCCATAGCCTACAATGGAACTGTGTGTGTGTGTGTGTGAACAGTGAAGTCTGTCTTCATTATGTAACTTTTATATATATATATAATATATATATATAATGTTTATATATTATACATGTAATATGTAATTATATAATGTTTACACAGGCATCAGACACACACAAACACACACATTTCTATATTACTAACAGAGCACTGTCGCTCTACACTGGCCAAGTGGGGACCTGAACGATGTTTACCTATCGAACAGGGGACTCCCATAGCCTACAATGGAACTATGTAACTTGTGTGTATATATATATATATATGTATATGTATATGTGTGTGTGTGTGTGTTCATACAGGCATCAGAGATCACAATATGCATAGATAAACATATACAATATACAATTAAAAAAGAATGACCAAACCATCAGTTATCAAAAATTAAAAAAATTAGAATTTTTTGAGGAAAGACCATTTGAATCTGTTTTTTAACGGGGTAAAAAATACCGACGGCAACAGTTCAAAAGCAGAGGCTCTTATCATTCATATTATTATTTTTCTTCTTTAACGGTCTCTCTTCATAGATACTTTCTATGCTTGGTTATGCAGTCCGTTTAGGGTTCATGGGATAAATCAAACAGAAATAGCTCTTTAAGGTAACAATTTCAGGTCACTACTTTATACAGTCAATAATGATTATATTAATCAAAGTGAACTTCGCGTCCCCAGTTGGATGGTAAAGAACGACACTAGTTCTTCTGCTTTGTACATTTCTTGCCATCACAAAAACACGGTAAAGATTTTGGAGGTCAATCTCAAAATGTTCTGTTGACTTGCTGCACTGAACAATTTTACTTCATTCAGTTGAAATATATGAAGTAGAGATGTTCATTTAACATTTTGTTTTCTGACTGACAGCTGATGCTTGTTAACCAGTCATCAGCAGTTAACTGACATTATTTTAAGGTTAGATTAGAATTAAATGTAATTAGAAAAGATAAGTGTCTGTGACCCATTCAAATACCTCAAAAATGTAGATTTACATGTGCAAATAGCAGCATAAACAACAGAACATGAGGATTCACACACACCGTCACATCGAGCACCCGCAGTGCTTCTGTGAACACAGTAAACCAGAATAAAAGTGTATATATAACTGTATGTATATATATATATATATATATATATTAGTGCTGTCAGTTTAACGCGTTATTAACGGCGTTACCGCAAACACATTTTAACGGCGTCAATTTTTTTAGCGCGAGATTAACGCTCTTTTTGGCCTAGCAAACATTGTAGTTTTTTCACATGCTGTTGCAACAACTGGTAACGTTAGAAAAACTACAACATCACACCGGATAGCTAGACCGGAAACAAAACCAAACGCGGGACTAGATTTGATGGCCGAGTGCGAGCGCGGGCGGTAATGCACTCACTCTGTGTGTGCGGGTACGGGAGAATACAACGATTCGGGACTCCCACAAACTAGAAAAATCTATGAATAAAACATAAAAACTAATACATTTTTATTCTTATGTTGCAGAAAAGCAACAAGAACAACTAAAACAAAATAGAAACGATTTACAGGCCAGAGTTACTTTTTATAACATGTTTGCAGCGTTGAGCGATGTAGCCAATCACAGACATGTGTTGATTTCTTAAACGCAATGGCCAATCAGATGCATTTAAAATAGACTCCCCTCACTGCTCAAAACTGACTTTTTGTTCAGTGCTGAATTCTGTATGTTGGCAAATCCTCTAATTAAAACAAAGTGTATATATTATGACAGATTCATTGTGCAGTCAGCTTCATTGATAATAACAGAGATGTGTGAGATTGCGATGAACTGATGTCAGCTTTTTAGGAATTTTTAAAGGATTGCACTTTGTGCGCATTCAGTCATCCCAAACCATGCACTCAGTAGCCTGCTTGCTTTTATATTATAACAGTGGTTTGTGTGTTAATGCTTTAATAACAAATAATTGATCAGGAGCATTTATGCTGATGTGTATGGTGGCGACACGTAGGCGAAGTAGCCTACAAATAAAGTCTATTTGCGGGCGGGAGCGGGACAAAAATGTTGCGGGCGGGAGAAAGTAACATAGAAAGTAGTTGAGAACGTCAGTTATAACGCCCCACGTATTAAAAAGAAATGGACGGTTTTAAATCGGGCTCGGGACGGGCTCATAATTACAGTTAATGTGTCGGGCCGGGCTCGGACACAATGCGCACGGGCTCGGGTCGGGCTTGATGTTTTGGGCCCGATCTAAGCTCTACAATGGATGACTTCAGACAGAAGCACATGGATACCACAGCTAAGAACAAACTTATTGCTGATCCACTTTTCCTTGTTGATAAGAGCATTCAAATTAGAAAAAATGATGGGACAAATAGAAATCAAGGGACATTTAGAATAGATAAAATGTGCGATTAATCGCGAGTTAACTATGGCATTAATGCGATTAAATATTTGAATCGTTTGACAGCACTAATATATATACATATATATATATATTTACACAACATTATTTTCAACTGAAAATTGCAAGCTTTTCATGTGTTTTGGCCGCTCATTTACACGAAAATGCCATTTTGGAGGCCTGACAATGCAAACTTTCCAACCCGGTCACACTAAATGCGTCTCTGCTTAGAAATCTTGGCTTGCTCAAAACTTTTTGTCTTTAAATGAAGTCAAAACTGAGGTGATAGTTTTCGGCCCCACTGATAATTTTAATACCACCAGCATCGATTTGAGGAGCTTCTCTGCATTCAGATCTACGCATGACAAACAAATATCTTCGGTAACTGGATCTAGTTTCTATCAACTCCGTCTTTTGTATCAAATTAAACACTTCCTATCTGACAAAACTCTAGAGATGTCTGTTCATGCTTTTATTACTTCCCGTTTAGACTACTGCAACTCATTGTATTGCGGTATTTCCAAGTCACAAATCGCTCGCCTTCAACTGGTCTAAAATGCTGCAGCAAGATTTATTCGCAAAAGTCCTAAATATGATCACATGATGATAATGATACATTTTATTTATATTGCGCTTTTCTCCAACCCAAAACGATACAAAAACAATACACAGTACCAATATATATATATATATATATATATATATATATATAAAGAGATTAAAAATTGTAACATTACAAAATTTAATGACAGTACATTTCAAATACCTAAAAATGGTACATTAAGTGGTTTTGTTCAAGTCAAAATATTACTTAACATTAATGAACCAACCTACATACAATAAAACTACATTTTTGGGGGGTTAAATCAAGCAGAAATATCACTTCAAGGTAACAATTGCAGGTCACTACACAAGTTAAACTGTACATGATCTAGACTCTAGATAAATGAAATGCAATCGCAGCAGTAAGTCAGGGGAATGCTTATATTTATTTCTTTGGTTTCAATTTTGAACATGTTGCAGTTCTTTTTAAAAAGGTATACATTTTGACATAATTATAAAATGATATAACATGATTTGATACTGTATATTAGCAGAAATGACACATTTTTCACTTCAGCAACAAAGTGGAGACCCTCTTTTCTGTAATGAAAGACCAATCTTATGGGTTGTGGTCTCTCAGACATTGGCCAATATCAGTAAAAAAAAAAAAAAAACATTGTTTCCCTTAGGGCTTAAATGAACCAGATTTTTTTTTTACATCCTTACACTTTTAGACAGGTGATGCTTGCAACCCGACCATAATCCATTAGCCGACAAGATTAGAATGTTATATTCTAATTAAATTAGAATCTATGTATTTCTCAATACTTATCACTGTTTTAAAAGCTCTTCACTCCTTTGTCTTAACCAACTTTCAGCTTCACTGCAGTAAATTTCACATTCAAAACGCATTAAAACTACCAAAACACATCATTCATGTCTCAAAATAAGTCATTCTTTCAGAACACTAGTAAAGGTTTCACCCAACAAACAAAATTAAAAATACAAATCAAAAAACACAAACAACAGGCAGTAATATGCACTATTTTCTGCTGTTCAGAATTCAAGGCAGTTTATTTTACATGGTTCATGTTTACATTAATGTACACAATTATTTCCTTTTGTATAGATGGCGATGAAAATGAAAGACTAAGACTAGTGTAGGTGTTTAGTTACATCTTAATTGTTCTGATAGGTTTTTTTTAGATTCAGAATATATTTCAATGTGGTATACGGTATAAAAATATTGCAAATTTCAGTCTTATTCATTTTTGTTTGAGTTGAAATGTTTTTAACTTAAATATAACAGTCTTGGAAATAATATGTAAGCATGTGCAAATTGGCCTGTACAGTAAATCAAGTTCTGCTGGTCTTTGTGTTTAAGTGAGAAATGAATTCATGTAAATTGAAAGATCTCAGTTTAGCCGGACACTGATCTTGTGATCACTGTGTGAAGAGTTTCATGGTATTAATTAATCTTGAGAAGGTATTAATCTTTCAATTTAAACACAAATGTGTACTGTAATGTAAACATTGACCATGTAACATAAAATGCTGTGAATTCAGAAAAACAGAAAACAGCAGAAATATTTTATAACGCTCCAGTTATTTGTGTTTTTTGTATTTTATGAGTGAAAAGTGTGTTTGTTGGGTGAGCTTTACTAGTGTTCTGGAAGACCTGTATTAGCAGCTGTAAATGGATATTCTGACATAGGTAGTTTCATGTGTATGTAGACTCTTGTGTGTGGATTGAGTCGCTGCACATCCCCCCACACGCAATTTACATCTCAATACTTGAAGGTGTGTGTGTGTGTGTGTGTCATGGAGAAACCGGCCTAAAGATCTCACAACTCTAACAATACAGTTACCAATGTCCAAGAATCTGTGGAACTTCTCAAATAAACTACAATAAACTAGAGAAAACGCTGGGATTTACTCTGACAAATTAAATTACAGGTTTTTACAGCCGCTAGGACACATTTCTCAATATTTAGGTACATTTTCAAAACTCTTCACTCAGTTCTTCATTTCACATTCAAAATGCACTGACACTTCCTTCATGTCTCAAATCCCAACTCAATCTTCCAGAACACTAGTAAAGGTTTCACCCAACAAACACACTTTGTCACTCATAAAACAGAAAAAAACACAAACAACAGGAGCATTACACAATATTTTCTTTTGCAAATTGCTTTTACAAAACAAGAATGGCACTACTCTACTGTTTTTAATTCACTGCAGTTTAATATTAGATTTTAGAATCAGAATATTGATTTCAATATGATATTACTGTGGAAATGTTGCAAATCTCGGTCTTATCATTTTTTGTTGTTAGGTTTTGAAAATAAGTTTAACAGTTTTAAAAAGATATGTAAACGTGCAAATTATCCTGTATAGCACATAAAATTCTCTTTTTTTGTAAACTCTATTCACACAGTGATCACACCATCCGTCTATATGAGCTAAACTGTGGATCAGTGCTTTGAACAATGTCATCGGATGGATTTTGTTCCATTTACATGAATTATTTTCTCTCTTAAACACAAACACTTACAGAATTTTATGTGCTATACAGGATAATTTGCACGTTTACATACTCTTTTTAAAACTGTTAAACTTATTTTCAAAACCTAACAACAAAAAATGATAAGACCGAGATTTGCAACATTCCCACAGTAATATCATATTGAAATCAATATTCTGATTCTAAAATCTAATATTAAACTGCAGTGAATTAAAAACAGTAGAGTAGTGCCATTCTTGTTTTGTAAAAGCAATTTGCAAAAGAAAATATTGTGTAATGCTCCTGTTGTTTGTGTTTTTTCTGTTTTATGAGTGCCAAAGTGTGTTTGTTGGGTGAAACCTTTACTAGTGTTCTGGAAGATTGAGTTGGGATTTGAGACATGAAGGAAGTGTCAGTGCATTTTGAATGTGAAATGAAGAACTGAGTGAAGAGTTTTGAAAATGTACCTAAATATTGAGAAATGTGTCCTAGCGGCTGTAAAAACCTGTAATTTAATTTGTCAGAGTAAATCCCAGCGTTTTCTCTAGTTTATTGTAGTTTATTTGAGAAGTTCCACAGATTCTTGGACATTGGTAACTGTATTGTTAGAGTTGTGAGATCTTTAGGCCGGTTTCTCCATGACACACACACACACACACACCTTCAAGTATTGAGATGTAAATTGCGTGTGGGGGGATGTGCAGCGACTCAATCCACACACAAGAGTCTACATACACATGAAACTACCTATGTCAGAATATCCATTTACAGCTGCTAATACAGTTCTTCCAGAACACTAGTAAAGCTCACCCAACAAACACACTTTTCACTCATAAAATACAAAAAACACAAATAACTGGAGCGTTATAAAATATTTCTGCTGTTTTCTGTTTTTCTGAATTCACAGCATTTTATGTTACATGGTCAATGTTTACATTACAGTACACATTTGTGTTTAAATTGAAAGATTAATACCTTCTCAAGATTAATTAATACCATGAAACTCTTCACACAGTGATCACAAGATCAGTGTCCGGCTAAACTGAGATCTTTCAATTTACATGAATTCATTTCTCACTTAAACACAAAGACCAGCAGAACTTGATTTACTGTACAGGCCAATTTGCACATGCTTACATATTATTTCCAAGACTGTTATATTTAAGTTAAAAACATTTCAACTCAAACAAAAATGAATAAGACTGAAATTTGCAATATTTTTATACCGTATACCACATTGAAATATATTCTGAATCTAAAAAAAACCTATCAGAACAATTAAGATGTAACTAAACACCTACACTAGTCTTAGTCTTTCATTTTCATCGCCATCTATACAAAAGGAAATAATTGTGTACATTAATGTAAACATGAACCATGTAAAATAAACTGCCTTGAATTCTGAACAGCAGAAAATAGTGCATATTACTGCCTGTTGTTTGTGTTTTTTGATTTGTATTTTTAATTTTGTTTGTTGGGTGAAACCTTTACTAGTGTTCTGAAAGAATGACTTATTTTGAGACATGAATGATGTGTTTTGGTAGTTTTAATGCGTTTTGAATGTGAAATTTACTGCAGTGAAGCTGAAAGTTGGTTAAGACAACGGAGTGAAGAGCTTTTAAAACAGTGATAAGTATTGAGAAATACATAGATTCTAATTTAATTAGAATATAACATTCTAATCTTGTCGGCTAATGGATTATGGTCGGGTTGCAAGCATCACCTGTCTAAAAGTGTAAGGATGTAAAAAAAAAATCTGGTTCATTTAAGCCCTAAGGGAAACAATGTTTTTTTTTTTTTTTTTACTGATATTGGCCAATGTCTGAGAGACCACAACCCATAAGATTGGTCTTTCATTACAGAAAAGAGGGTCTCCACTTTGTTGCTGAAGTGAAAAATGTGTCATTTCTGCTAATATACAGTATCAAATCATGTTATATCATTTTATAATTATGTCAAAATGTATACCTTTTTAAAAAGAACTGCAACATGTTCAAAATTGAAACCAAAGAAATAAATATAAGCATTCCCCTGACTTACTGCTGCGATTGCATTTCATTTATCTAGAGTCTAGATCATGTACAGTTTAACTTGTGTAGTGACCTGCAATTGTTACCTTGAAGTGATATTTCTGCTTGATTTAACCCCCCAAAAATGTAGTTTTATTGTATGTAGGTTGGTTCATTAATGTTAAGTAATATTTTGACTTGAACAAAACCACTTAATGTACCATTTTTAGGTATTTGAAATGTACTGTCATTAAATTTTGTAATGTTACAATTTTTAATCTCTTTATATATATATATATATATATATATATATATTGGTACTGTGTATTGTTTTTGTATCGTTTTGGGTTGGAGAAAAGCGCAATATAAATAAAATGTATCATTATCATCATGTGATCATATTTAGGACTTTTGCGAATAAATCTTGCTGCAGCATTTTAGACCAGTTGAAGGCGAGCGATTTGTGACTTGGAAATACCGCAATACAATGAGTTGCAGTAGTCTAAACGGGAAGTAATAAAAGCATGAACAGACATCTCTAGAGTTTTGTCAGATAGGAAGTGTTTAATTTGATACAAAAGACGGAGTTGATAGAAACTAGATCCAGTTACCGAAGATATTTGTTTGTCATGCGTAGATCTGAATGCAGAGAAGCTCCTCAAATCGATGCTGGTGGTATTAAAATTATCAGTGGGGCCGAAAACTATCACCTCAGTTTTGACTTCATTTAAAGACAAAAAGTTTTGAGCAAGCCAAGATTTCTAAGCAGAGACGCATTTAGTGTGACCGGGTTGGAAAGTTTGCATTGTCAGGCCTCCAAAATGGCATTTTCGTGTAAATGAGCGGCCAAAACACATGAAAAGCTTGCAATTTTCAGTTGAAAATAATGTTGTGTAAATATATATATATATGTATATATATTAGTGCTGTCAAACGATTCAAATATTTAATCGCATTAATGCCATAGTTAACTCGCGATTAATCGCACATTTTATCTATTCTAAATGTCCCTTGATTTCTATTTGTCCCATCATTTTTTCTAATTTGAATGCTCTTATCAACAAGGAAAAGTGGATCAGCAATAAGTTTGTTCTTAGCTGTGGTATCCATGTGCTTCTGTCTGAAGTCATCCATTGTAGAGCTTAGATCGGGCCCAAAACATCAAGCCCGACCCGAGCCCGTGCGCATTGTGTCCGAGCCCGGCCCGACACATTAACTGTAATTATGAGCCCGTCCCGAGCCCGATTTAAAACCGTCCATTTCTTTTTAATACGTGGGGCGTTATAACTGACGTTCTCAACTACTTTCTATGTTACTTTCTCCCGCCCGCAACATTTTTGTCCCGCTCCCGCCCGCAAATAGACTTTATTTGTAGGCTACTTCGCCTACGTGTCGCCACCATACACATCAGCATAAATGCTCCTGATCAATTATTTGTTATTAAAGCATTAACACACAAACCACTGTTATAATATAAAAGCAAGCAGGCTACTGAGTGCATGGTTTGGGATGACTGAATGCGCACAAAGTGCAATCCTTTAAAAATTCCTAAAAGCTGACATCAGTTCATCGCAATCTCACACATCTCTGTTATTATCAATGAAGCTGACTGCACAATGAATCTGTCATAATATATACACTTTGTTTTAATTAGAGGATTTGCCAACATACAGAATTCAGCACTGAACAAAAAGTCAGTTTTGAGCAGTGAGGGGAGTCTATTTTAAATGCATCTGATTGGCCATTGCGTTTAAGAAATCAACACATGTCTGTGATTGGCTACATCGCTCAACGCTGCAAACATGTTATAAAAAGTAACTCTGGCCTGTAAATCGTTTCTATTTTGTTTTAGTTGTTCTTGTTGCTTTTCTGCAACATAAGAATAAAAATGTATTAGTTTTTATGTTTTATTCATAGATTTTTCTAGTTTGTGGGAGTCCCGAATCGTTGTATTCTCCCGTACCCGCACACACAGAGTGAGTGCATTACCGCCCGCGCTCGCACTCGGCCATCAAATCTAGTCCCGCGTTTTGTTTTGTTTCCGGTCTAGCTATCCGGTGTGATGTTGTAGTTTTTCTAACGTTACCAGTTGTTGCAACAGCATGTGAAAAAACTACAATGTTTGCTAGGCCAAAAAGAGCGTTAATCTCACGCTAAAAAAATTGATGCCGTTAAAATGTGTTTGCGGTAACGCCGTTAATAACGCGTTAAACTGACAGCACTAATATATATATATATATATATATACAGTTATATATACACTTTTATTCTGGTTTACTGTGTTCACAGAAGCACTGCGGGTGCTTGATGTGACGGTGTGTGTGAATCCTCATGTTCTGTTGTTTATGCTGCTATTTGCACATGTAAATCTACATTTTTGAGGTATTTGAATGGGTCACAGACACTTATCTTTTCTAATTACATTTAATTCTAATCTAACCTTAAAATAATGTCAGTTAACTGCTGATGACTGGTTAACAAGCATCAGCTGTCAGTCAGAAAACAAAATGTTAAATGAACATCTCTACTTCATATATTTCAACTGAATGAAGTAAAATTGTTCAGTGCAGCAAGTCAACAGAACATTTTGAGATTGACCTCCAAAATCTTTACCGTGTTTTTGTGATGGCAAGAAATGTACAAAGCAGAAGAACTAGTGTCGTTCTTTACCATCCAACTGGGGACGCGAAGTTCATTTTGATTAATATAATCATTATTGACTGTATAAAGTAGTGACCTGAAATTGTTACCTTAAAGAGCTATTTCTGTTTGATTTATCCCATGAACCCTAAACGGACTGCATAACCAAGCATAGAAAGTATCTATGAAGAGAGACCGTTAAAGAAGAAAAATAATAATATGAATGATAAGAGCCTCTGCTTTTGAACTGTTGCCGTCGGTATTTTTTACCCCGTTAAAAAACAGATTCAAATGGTCTTTCCTCAAAAAATTCTAATTTTTTTAATTTTTGATAACTGATGGTTTGGTCATTCTTTTTTAATTGTATATTGTATATGTTTATCTATGCATATTGTGATCTCTGATGCCTGTATGAACACACACACACACACATATACATATACATATATATATATACATATACATATATATATATGTATATATATATATATATATATATATATATATATATATATATATATATATATATATATATATATATATATATATACACACACATAAGTTACATAGTTCCATTGTAGGCTATGGGAGTCCCCTGTTCGATAGGTAAACATCGTTCAGGTCCCCACTTGGCCAGTGTAGAGCGACAGTGCTCTGTTAGTAATATAGAAATGTGTGTGTTTGTGTGTGTCTGATGCCTGTGTAAACATTATATAATTACGTATTACATATATAATATATAAACATTATATATATATTATATATATATATAAAAGTTACATAATGAAGACAGACTTCACTGTTCACACACACACACACACAGTTCCATTGTAGGCTATGGGAGTCCCCTGTTCGATAGGTAATCATCGTTCAGGTCCCCACTTGGCCAGTGTAGAGCGACAGTGCTCTGTTAGTAATATAGAAATGTGTGTGTTTGTACAATGGCACATAACAATGGCAAAAAAATTGTTAGGGACTGCATAACCAAGAATAGAAAGTATCTATGAAGAGAGAGCGTTAAAGAAGAAAAATAATATTATGATTGATATGAATATCTTAAGGCCTCTGCTTTTGAACTGTTGCCACCGATATTTTTTACCCCGTTGAAATACAGATTCAAATGGTCTTTCCTGAATTTTTTTTTTTTACATTTTTGATAACTGATGGTTTGGTCATTATTTTTTAATTGTATATTGTATATGTTTATCTATGCATATTGTGATCTCTGATGCCAGTGTGAAAATACACACACACACTCAAACACACACACACACACATATATATATATAAATAATGTTTATATGTGTTACATAATGATGACAGACTTCATTGTTCACACACACACACACAGTTTCATTGCAGGCTATGAGAGTCCCCACTTGGATGGTTAGAGATCGTTCAGAGATGGAGGTCAGGTCCCCTCTTGGCCAGTGTAGAGCGACACTGCTCTGTTCATATATATTACATGCATGTGTGTGTACAATGGCACATAATAATTGCAAATAAAGTGTTAGGGACTGCATAACTAAGAATAGAAAGTATCTATGAAGAAAGAGAGTTAAATAAGAAAAATAATATTAATATGAATGATAAGAAGCATCTTCTCGCCTCTGCTTTTGAACTGCTGCCGTCGGTATTTTTTACCCCGTTGTAGATTTAAATGGTCTTTCCTCAAGCAATTCAAATTTGTACATTATTGATAACTGATGGTTTGGTCATTCTTTTTTTAGTTGTTTATGTTTATCTATGCATATTGTGATCTCTGATGCCTGTGTGAACATTATATAATTACATATATATGTATGTTTGGGCATTTTTGAAAATACTTGAAAGTTCGGTAACACTTTATAATAACTGCACACTATTAATAATTAGTTAAGCATTAGTAAAGAGTTACTTCATAATTTGTAAAGCATTAATATGCATTAATGAGCAGTTTATAATTACAGCTATACATGCTTTGTTCTTGTATAAATGCTTTATTCTTTATTTAGAAGCATATCTATATTTTGTTTAATAATTGTATTTTCATACTTTATTAATGATCAATTTATAATTTCTAAATGAAATATAGCATTATTTACAAACAAGTTATTTGGGATTTGTCAGTGATTCATAAGATCACTTAAGTGTAAGTAAATGCAGTAAATTCAGGTAGTTATAAAGCATTTAGTAGTGGTCAGTTAACTATTTTTGTGAGCTCATCACAAAATATAAAGCATTTATAAAGGAGATTTAAAGACTCAGTTATCTTCTCAACAGAAAAATGAAACAAACACAACACTGTGATACAGAACATAGAAATATATAACTGAACCTTTAAATCTCCTTTATAAAAGCTTTACAAGGCATAACTAGTCCTCACTTTATAAAATACTTATACTCACCACTACCAAATGCTTTATAACTACCTGAATTACAGTAGAAATACATGTTAATAAAGCATTTATTAACACACTAAGTACCTATTGCAAAATGTCGGTATAATGTATGAATGTACATTTGAAATAGTTTATTAATCATTTTACTCACACTTTCTAAGTGATCTTATGAACCACTGACAACTCCTAAATAACTGGTTTGTATATAATGTTATACTTCATTTAAAAATTATAAATTGATCATTAATAAAGTATGAAAATACAATTATTAAACACATTATAGATATGCTTTTAAAGCAAGAATAAAGCTTTTATAGCTGTATTAATATACTGCTTACTAATGTCTATTAATGCTTTATAAATTATGAATTAACTGTTTACTAATGCTTAACTAATGATACATAGCGTGGGGTTATTATAAAGTTACCGTAAGTTCTTTAACTAAGCAGCAGTTAAACAGCAGCTCTACAGTTTCAGAGCCTCTCTGGGACAGCAAGCCATTCCAACAATAGAGAAGTGTGAACGACGTGTGTTAATGGGCCACTGCAGTTCCTGCTCCAGCCTACAGGAGCGCTGCTGAGTATGGGCTTAAACACACACACACTTGCAGGTCCCCACTTGGTCAAAAATGTAAAAAATTCACCAGAGCGTATTTTAGATGATTTTAACATGTTTTAAGGCATGACCAACAGGGGACTTGAAAAATGTCCCCACTTGGCTCGGCGGTCCCCTGTTGGTGAGTGTGTAACGACACCAAGGTCCCCTCTTAGATAGGTAGACAAGTACACACACACACACACACACACACACACACACACACACACACACACACACACACTATCATTTAGTGTTCATATCTATTCGTTACATCTCACAGGAATTGTGTCTCTCAGCTGCAGCAGGGGATGGATGCTTTCTGACATCTCTTTATCTAACTCATCCTATTTTCTTCATGTCTTTCTTCTTTCCCATTACAACCACGGTGCATCATGGCATCATAAAGGATGCAAGCACATATAAATTTACATTTTGCACAAGCACATAGACACAGAGTACAGTTGAATAACCCTCAAATACTGCATGCAAAGTAAAATGGGCTAGGATAGGACAGAATCCATTAATAATACATATTTTAAGAAGTCTAGCACACCTAAATATTTTGTGTAATTATGTGTAAATGGTGCAAGTGTGCAAGCTAAAGGATGACCAAGAAATTATGAAAAATATGAGCAATTGCAAATGCAAAAAAAAAGTTGGCTATGATGTTATTTATAGCAGTTTTTCATTCAGCTTGGTCCTGGGGTTTTGTGTTTTGTGAATGTAGAGTAAATACATTTTAAGAGTTTTTTTTTATTTTAGTTTTATCAACAGCAGTAATTAAATGATTCGCGAAATAAGAACTCTTCCACTAGCAGGTCTGAAACTGACCTCACTTCTTACATTGCTCACTTTCACTTGTTTTTTGTTTTTTTTTATCACTTAGCCTACTGTATATCTGTAAGTCGCTTTGGATAAAAGCGTCTGCTAAATGAATAAATGTAATGTAAATGTAAATATATCTCTCTCTGAAGATCAGTTTCAGCCGACGGTGTGAAACACACTGAGAAAACTTAGTCGGCCGACGCACAAAAACTGCCCCACGGCCGACCATCGGCTTGGTGTGTTCCAGGCTTAAGACAGCATTGTAAATGCAGGCAAGTAACATAGAAAGTGCATTGTCCTGAAAGTGTAGAAAGAGGTTGTCAAAAGCAGACTTGTATCACTCATGTCCAGCTGAAGCTAACACATTGGCCTCTAGTTCAAACATAACATTGTACAAATTCATGCACTGACCAGGCTAACTGACCACAGAATATAGTGAACAATTAATGAATTTATCTAAAATGTAATAACATGGTAATTTTATAATTATGAATTGCACCATAAATGGCATGATTTGTTGTATGTACATAATGCAATTCATTATCTTTAACTCTGATTACACGTGTATTAAAATTGTGCATGTATACATTATATGTAGGCTAAGTATAATGTAAGTATAACAAGGTCCAAAAGTCTGGTTAAAATGCTCATAGTTTGTATTATTTTATCATTTAATTTTAATTTAATACTAAATGTTTCTTTAGTACAAATTATATTCACAATAATAAGTTAAGTTTAAAGTTGAACTGAAAAAAAAATACTGTATAGGTAGGCTACTGTATAGGTCCAAATTTGTTTATTTACAGTAGCCCAAAAAAGTAACATGTTCTTGAATCACTCTTTGATCATGTAATATTTTTTCATATTTAGTTTATTTATTTATTTTTTTAATGGCACTAGATTATGCATGTATGTATGTATGTATTGTTATGCATATGAATACAAATTCCCTTCCTCACTGTTTGATGCATTAAACTAATATATCATGAATAATGATTTATTATTTTGTTTATTTCCCGGAAAAGGCTTATATGGGCAATGATGTAACTGTTACATAGGTATTTTATTTATAATACAATGAATATAACATTTGTATATTGTGTTATTCAGCCAGTATGAGTGTTAGGCTGAAGAGCATTGCAGAGTTATATGTGTGTGTGAAGAAGTGGCTGTACAGAGTTAAATTTGAGGTCAAACAGCTAAGGATGAGACTCTACACTCTAAATCACTCTACAGATGACTCAGACGAAAACATGTATTAGAGATAAATTTTATAACTATTATGTGTTAAGTATGTTGCCGTGAAAGAAAAAAAAAGTGATGCAGACAAGAGGAGAGGAGCTCGCCAAATGCGAAGGAGAAAGGCACATAAAACAGGCCTTTTTAAAGGGGGTGTACCCAGTCTGGATGACCTCATTTAGGGAGGTCACTTAATTATCTTTAAATATTCGTGACAACAACAGTGACATCAGATGAAGAGCGTCTCCGGCATCAGAATCATCGCTGAAATTGCCTTTATTTATTTATTTTTTTGTTGCTATTTGTACTTTAACTTTTATAGAATATTAAAACTTGTACTGCTAGAGAAAGTAATTGCAATAAATACATATTTAATAACAGTCTGCCTTCAGGGGCATAGATTTATGACGTTATGACGTTGAGCCAGATACTTAACCTGAGAATAATAAAATCGAGGTGTCAAATAACACACCGTAAAACAGTATGCATGCATTTATATCAATCCATTATTTATATATGTACAGTAAATATAAGCAATACTGGATATCAACTGGCAAGTAAATATTAAGTTATCATTGTTGAAGTTAGAAAGAAGCTTTGTTTGTGGGGTGAATTCTAAAATCAGATTCTGTGCATATTCACAGTTTTCCTGAACACGGAAGTCTCACCCGACTCATAGCGGGATTATTCTTTACATTTGTGGTCTAAGGTGTTTCTAGTCCAATTAGAGTATTTTCCAAGCTGATAATGTAACTTTATAGTGTCGCAATGACCATCTTTTGTCAGTCCCTCACTCATTAAATCAAAGTTTAATGAGGGTCTAGATGTCATGAAGCAGCCTGAAGTTAGCTTCATAGAAAAGATAGACGCTCATATCCTATGCAGTTCCTGATTGGGTGAAGTTTGGGGGGGGGGGGGGGGGGGGGGGGGGGGGGGGGGTCCTCAAAATGATAAGAGCGCACATATACCTTTTATGGGGAGTATTTTAACTTAAGTGCTGCAAGCCATGCTCGTTTTCTCTTGTCAGTCTTTGGCATAAAATGCAAGGCATATGGCACCACATACGGGCAGTCTTTTCAGAATTGCTGGTGCTCAAAACACGTACTTTCCAAGAATCTCTTTAGTTTGTATATACACTACCATTCAAAAGTTTGGGGTCAATTTTTTTTTTTTTTTTTTTTAAAGAAATTAATACTTTTCTTCAGAAGGGACGCATGAAATTGATATAAAGGACAGTAAAGACATTTATAATAATGCAAAATATTTATTTTTAATGAAATGCTTTTCTCTTGAACTTTCAAAGAATCCTGAAAAAAATGAATCACTGTTTGCACAAAAATATGAAGCAGCACAACTGTTGTCAACTGTGATAATAATCATAAATGTTTCTTGAGCATCAAATAATCATATTAGAGTGATTTCTGAAGGATCATGTGACACTGAAGACTGGAGTAATGATGCTGAAAATTCAGCTTTGATCACAGGAATAAATGACATTTTAAAATATATTCACATAGAAAACAGCTGTTTTACATTGAAATAATATTTAACAATATTACTGGGTTTGTTTTGTATTTTTAATCAAATAAATGCAGCCTTGGTGAGCAGAAGAGACTTCTTTTAAAAACATAAAAAATCTGACCGACCCCAAACTTTTGAACGGTAGTGTATATATATATTCCCCCATATATATATACATATATATATATATTGTGGCGAGGCGGGCGTGGTTCAGCGATGTCTGTGACGGGAGAGAGAGCTGGGAGGCGAGCGGCACGTAAGTAGTTCAAGTGCAAAATGACGAACTCATGATCTCGTTTTCAGTGATTGCCGTGGGGAAGCATAAAAGCCAGCGGGAAGTGGGAAGCAGAGAGAGAGAGATCAGTGGAGATATATATATATATATATATATATATATATATATATATATATATATATATATATATATATATATATATATATATATATCTCCACCGGGAAGTGGGAAGCAGAGAGAGAGAGATCAGTGGAGATATATATATATATATAAATATATATATATATATATATATATATATATATATATATATATATATATATATATATATATGCACACACACACCTCTTGACACCATCATGCATCACTTGAATGAAAAAAGGGCAAGAGACGTCTGACAATAGAACATCAGTTTTCTGAGCTGAAATACGTATTTGAGCTAAAATGAGATGAGAAAGTTGGGCAGACACAATGAGTTGGGGAGGGAAGTGAGAAAGAGATGTTGCACATCAAGGCAAGAGAAGTTGAATATGCATTGTCCTACCAGACGACAGCTAAGGAGCTTTAATTGCACTTGTCAAAATCCAGTGCTGGATAAAAAGCAGATTGTATCGCACTGTCAGTTATTCTGTGCCAATATCACCGACCGGCATGTGAAGCGAGACCGAGAGAGGTTATGAAAGTTGTCATTACAGAGTGCTTCTCCCTCAGAAGTAGTGAAATGATTATTGTAAAAGTTCTGAAAGCATTCAGCACAAAATTATAAATTAATGGGGAAATTAATGGATACAATCATAAATAACTCTAGTTCCCCATTAATAGTAACCTCATAATTTGTGCCATTCAAAATTCCTTGGTGTAGCGGCTGGACCAATCAGACACACAATTGTTTGTTATATTTAATGAATAATCCAACAGACCCCTTACCCAATAACAAAAGTAGGTGCCAATATGTCTGTGACAACCCAAAATGCAGAACAGTACCCCTCTCTGGATACAACAAAGATTTTACGACCCAAAAATTGTAGATTCATAGACAAACCTTTCTTGCTCCAATTCGCTCGCAGACCCCCAAAGTTTCAGACGGTTGACAAAACTTCAGTGAGAAGCAACGTGGATCACGTACTTCACGCCGAAATACAGAATCTGTTAGCAAAAGGAGCAATCGAGCTAGCCCCCCCCCCCCCCCCCCCCCGCACTAAAACACTCGGGTTTCTACAGAAACTATTTTCTAGTCCCGAAAAAGACGGCGGTCTAAGACCCATACTAGATTTAAGACATTTGAACAAAGCTCTCATGAGACGGCCTTTCAAAATGTTAACTACCAAACACATCCTTGCGAAAGTTTGCCAGAGGGATTGTTTTTATTTTTTTATGATGGATCTGAAAGATGCATACTTTCACATTCAGATAAACCCTGGTCACAGGCCATTCTTGAGATTCGTCTTCGAGGGCCAGGCGTATCGATACACCGTTCTGCTGTTCGGTCTATCCCTAGCACCCCGTACATTCACAAAGTGTATGGATGCAGCGCTCTCTCCCCTGAGACATCAGGGAGTGCGTGTGCTAAATTATCTTGACGACTGGCTGGTGTTGGCACAGTAGAGAACCGAGTTACTGTCACACAGGGATTTGATTCTCGGCCATTTGAAATGTCTGGGACTCAAAATCAATGTAACCAAGAGCAAACTGACCCCCAGCCAGAGTGTGGTTTTTCTGGGTTAAGTTATCAACTCTATAACGATGACAGCACGGCTTACACGAGAGCGCATGCTCTCTGTGCAAACGCTAGCAGCCTCATTCAAGGCGGGCGAGCACGCACCCCTAAAGAAATTTCAGAAACTTCTCGGTCTCATGGCAGCAGCATCATCAGTACTCCGTATGGGATTACTGCACATGCGCCGGCTGCAGCACTGGCTAAAACGCCGCGTGCCAACCTATGCATGGCAATCAGGCAGCCTGCGCATCATGGTGAATCATGGTTGTTTACGGATCCTGATTCCCTGGCGGGCTCAGGACTGGTACCACGAGGGTGTGACCATGCGAGTAGTTTCCAGGAGGAAGGTGGTTTTTACAGACACATACATCCTAGGTTGGGGAGCGCTGCACGAGGGTAAGCCTGCCTCCGGCCTCTGGTCGAGCAACGAGCAGAGCTTACATATCAAGTGTCTGGAAATGAAAGCAGTTTGTTTGGCCCTAAAAGCTTTTCTGTCAGACTTCAAAGGTCACCACGTCTTAGTCCGCTCGGACAACACGTCAGTGGTGGCCTACATAAATTTCCAGGGCGGCATCAAGTTGGGCAACCTGTATGCCATGGCGAGAGACCTCCTCTTGTGGGCACAGACCAATCTGAGTTCTCTGAGGGCAGCGCATATCCCTATCATTCAGAATCTGGGTGCGGATATGCTCTCGCGGGGCAACACTCCCCTAGACGAGTGGTCCCTGAACTCACAGACGGTCAGTCTGATATGGAGTGTGTTCGGCGAGGCCGAAATCGACCTTCTCGTCTCGAGAACCAACACCCACTGCGCAGTGTTCTTCTCGAAGAAGCCCAGCCGCCCCCTTTATGCATTTCCCCCCGTTTCAATGATTCCCCAGGTCATCAAACGGTCATGGAGAGCAGATGCCCAGTCCTCCTAGTGGCCCCCCTCTGGAAATCCCCTGGCCTGTTTCAATGAGGAAAGACCTTCTCACACAGGCCAACGGGACGATATGGCATCTGCGACTCGGCTTATGTCCTATAACTATATGATATATATCATTTTCATGAAATAAATTTCTCATATAATGAAATATGTGAAATGTGTGTGGTGGTGGGGGGGGATTGTGCCTGTTAATCCTGTCCCGTATTCCACATGAGAAACCTGGTCACCCTAAGCCCACTATGATCATGCAAATGAGTCAGCTTTCAAAAAAAGGAACTTTCCCCGCCTGAATTTGCACCTTTTTCATCGGTCAAGACAAATTATAGAGGTGTGACCTCCACAGAAGTTAAAAGGGCATTATATGAGTGACCCTCCATCTCTCTTCTAGTTGATGTTCATGTGAGAAAGACTGGAGACATCCCTGTCTGACCACAGCTGGAGGGGTCTCAAAGTTACAACCAGCCATGTTGAAATTTCCCTTTCAGGAGAAAGAACTCTCCCGACCACAGTCAAGTCATACTAACATCACTGAAGTTCATTATTCATCAATGTGGAAGAACCTGTTGCAACTTCACAACCATCTAACTACTGAACCATCAACACTTTCTTCTGAGACTGCATATAAAGGACATTCGTTCAATTGCTTAGGAATTGTGCAATATCGTACATTTAACTATCTAGTTGGAGGTTTAGTAAGCTGTAGAACCCTTGTTAGCAAGGTGCTTTGAATTAAGAAACTGATGGTTGTTCAGGAGATTAACTAACTCTTTTGTTTCCATAGCTTCATTCGGTTTTTGTTTCGGTTTCATTCATTCACTTTTTTACCCATGTGCATGGTCTGTGTGTATGTGTTTGTTTAGTCTAGTTCGTTTTAGTTAAATAAAACTCTTGTGCATATTCACGAAAGTGTTGATTCTATGGTCAATGCTTGCAAAACAAAGTGACTTTCACAATGTGATCACAGCTACATGTTCTGTAGTACTGTGCTCAGTAAGATGGAGTTCATTTTCTGTGGCCACGAAAATAGAAACGTCAGATGTTTAATACTGAGTGTTCGCTGGACGAACATGTTAACTGATTTTAATATTCATTCTGCTACATCAAGATAATCCCATTGTCGTATCCAAATATATATAATTAATTATAACAATTTATAATTAATTATTCATATTTCTTTTTCTACAATATAGCTTTGAGAGAGCATTTAAGAAACAGTATTATTCTTGCCCTATAGTTGAAACACACCATTCAAAATTAATTATTCATCTGTTAGGGGGAAAAAATGTTTCAGGTGACTTATTTTGGATGAGCTTTACACTAGCTGACATTTATACTAGAGGGAACATGAGTCAATGACAATGTATTTTTAAAGTCCATCAGCTTGGTGATCAAATCACTAATATACATGAATATTACATTAACTTATATCCATGTGGGACCTTTCTGGTCTTAATCAAAGAGTGATGTGCACACTGAGCACATCCAGAGAAGGCTGGTTGGTGTAACCACGCCGGTCATATGAAGGATTTTTAAATGTGTTGGTGTTCAGTAATGAAAAGTCTGGGGCCGTTCATCTCTCTGGTTGCGGCAGGTGGCCAATCTTATCAATAACAGCACAGTCTTTCCAAGACTCTCAAATCAAATGCTCTATTACACTGACACTGAGAGAGGGGGCGAGATAGAGAAAGAGGATGACAAAATGGAGAGAAAGAGTGCCGAAGCGGTAACAACGGGGTGATGTCACCTTCGTATAACAAAATTATGAGTAGAATAGAATTTTATATATGACTACAGTAAATCACTCGGCTGGTTGGTGTCTTTGTTGAAGTGCACAGCTCAGGATTTTTGTCTAGGTTGTTTCTTCATTTGTACATCCAAAGTTTCAATCAGAATAAGAAGTCAATCTTTAAAGGATCTAGCAACAAAGTCAGCACCAAATTAAAGAATGGAAAATTGTCAACATTTACAAAAACACACTTGCCGTATGTTTTCCTTGAAACATGAAAAGGATTTTATATTTTTTTAATGAAAGAAAATGGTGGCCAGGTGCTATCAAGCTCCAAAAAATGAAAGCAGTTTGCTCAAAATTCCATTACTGACATACAACAAAAATCTTTTTAATCTCACCTATGTTCTCATATACTCAAACTTTGCGTGTCACATATGGTTACAAGACACATGGAATCAATGCCGTTTAGTGTCATTATCTTGGTGCAATGTAACTTCACGCATCTTCAAGGCAACTTACATTTGACTGCTAGAGCAGAGGGCAAAATGTTCATTCAATAAAAACGTAAAGGGGTCATGAAATGAAATATGATTTTTTTATTTTCTTATTATACTATATCGACAATTGGTTGATCCTGGCTCAAACTGAGCAGATGGTAGTTCGGCATCGAGATGTCGTTCTGTCTCATATAAAGATGTTGGGGTTGCGGCAAGAATAAAGTGCTCCTCCCAGCTCAGAGGACCACTTTTCTAGGTGTAATATGGGATTCGGCAATTTGATGCGGGTACGATTGTCTCCAGCACGTATTTCTGTGATTCTCACAGCCGTAAATGGGGTAAAACTAGGCTAGTCACGTGAAACAGTTTCAGACTGTTGGGTCTCATGGCAGCTGCATCCGACGTAATTACTTTTGGCCTTCTGTACATGAGACCCCTGCAGTGGTGGCTCAGGACCAAGGTTTTTTTCTCTGAGGGGAAATCAGTTTTCGCATGATCAAGGTCACGCGGCTATGCCTACTTCCTGCCAGACCCCAGAGATCACCATGTGCTTGTCCTTCCGGACAAACACACTGATGGTCTCATATATCAGAGCAGATATCCTGTTGAGGCAGGGGCTGAGGCCCGGGGAATGGAGACTTCACCCCGAGGTGGTGGAGCTTCTTTTGGAGAACTTCGGTCAAACTCAAGTCGACCTTTCGCATCGTTTATGCAACGCATTGCCCTATGTGGTTCTCCCTCACGCATCCAGCTCTGCTTGGATTGGATGTGATGTATTAGGTGTGGTTGACGCTACACCTGTATGCATTTCCTGATATCTTTGCTCCTGGGAGTTCTGGAGAGGGTTCGCCGGGAAGGGGCTCGTCTAGAAATAAAGATTATTAGTAGGCACGTTCTGGCCGGCCCGAGTGTGTTTCTCGGACCTACTGTCCCTTCTAGACAGCTCTCCCATGGAGATTCCGATCAGGAGGGACTTGCCGTCCCAATCAGGGGATACAATATTTCACCCTCATCTGGAGTTATGGATACTGTGGGCTCGGCCTCTGAGGTTTACTCTCGCCTCATCTTTGCTGGGTTATCTCTGAGGAGAGATCCTTAATTTTGTCTTCTCCGTGGTACATGAGGCTGAGGCCTGCACATACTTGGATTTGCACCTGGTATGGTGATAGTATTTCTTCACCCCAGGTCGGGTTGTATTCCTAGGTCCCTACTAAATTTTGTGGGTCATTTGTGCTGCAGGCCTTCTGTCCTCCACCTTTAATACCCCAGATCAGGAAAAACTTAATCTGTTATGCCCTGTCCGGGCTTTGGATGCTTATGTCCACAGAGCTGCTCTGTGGCGTATATCAGAGCAATAATTTGTCTGCTTCGGGTCACCTAATATAGGTTGCCCTGCATCTAAACAGATGATGAGCAAGTGGGTAGTTGAGGCTATCTCACTTGCTTATGAAGCTGCCGGACAGCCTTCACCTTTGGCTGTTCAGGCTCATTCTACGAGGAGTATGGCTGCCTCTAAGGCTTTATTATCAGGAGTTTTACTCTATGACATCTGTGATGCGGCAGGCTGGTCCTCACTGCATACATTTGTTCGATTTTATGACTTGGACCTAGGCTCCACTCTAGGGTCTAGGGTACATGTTTCCTAGCGTGTGCATGGTCTTAATACAGAACAGGCATTTGTCATTTGGCATCATGGGTATAAGGGTTCCCGCCGCGTCTCGTCGCAGCTCGAGTTCCCTTGAAAAGGAATGTCTCAGGTTATGTATGTAACCCTGGTTCCCTGAGAGGGAACAAGACTCTGCGTCGCCTTGCCATACTCCCTGCATGCCTGTGATCGACTTGCTTCGGCTTTTCAGAAGCTGTCGCGGTCTGTTTTCAGGGGTGCTTTATAGCTTCCTGGTTGATGACGTCACCTGCCTATGACATCTCGTCTTTCCATTGAACTGATCATACACGTGCTTCACGACGCAATCACGCAGGGCGTTCCCACCGCGTCTCGACGGAGCATCTTGTTCCCTCTCAGGGAACCAGGGTTACATAAGTAACCATTTAAAGTTCCAGTTGAATGCATAAGGAAGTATACAGAAAAACGTGCGCAAATGTGCAGAGATTGCACGTGTACACTCAAGTGTTTGTGTCAATATTAAATAAACCAATTCATCCATTTTTGTTTTAAAATTAACAACCTGTGATTTTGTTCACAGCCTTCAACACTATACGTGTAGACTGATTTGCTTTACACTAAGCATTCTGTGTCAGTGACAAAAAGTAAGCACACGGTCACGTGAAAAAAAATAAGAACAATAATATTTTGGTTTGTATGACAAAATTTAAATAGTTAAATGATGTACATTTTGATGTACAGCAGAATGTACATTTTAGGTGAACTATACCTTTACACCTTTACAAAGGTTGCAGAGTTGGAGCTTAAGTGTTAATATAATTTACTGTAAAATAAAGCATTTGATCTATTTGCAAATAATATTCTTAATTTAATAGGCTAAATGACTGTCCAAACCACAGCCTATAAATGCACTTGTCAAAGCCACATGTTTTACCATTTCCTAGAGTAGGTCTTTTAAAGTAAATTTACAGAAAGGCTATCAGGGAAAATGTTCTGCTAAAAAAAATAATTCACGATATGTACACATTCATTCTTAATCTCATGCTAATATGGCTGAGTTTTCATTCCTGGATATAACTGTCAGCAATTTACCATTTATACCATGATAAAGTTGTCAAATATTAAATGTTTAGCTACTTATATCTTAAATCTCACATTTTGACATCCAGTCAAAAGAATTTTGCAAAAATGTATTCTCGGCTCCTGTAAAGTTGACCTTCTTTGATTTGGATTGCCATTATTTTGATGTTGACAAGCGAATACCTCTCGCCTCAAAGACACTTGTCAAAAGCGTAAGGGAGGACAGAGATAATTTGTGCAGGTGAATGCCAACAAGACTATTTAAAGTCATTATTTACTCACAATCATGTCATTCTAAACCTGTAAAATATAATTAAGTTGAATAGAAATAAAAGGTTAGCAGAATTTTAAAATGGTAGTTCACCTAAAAAATAACATTCTGACAATTTACACACCCTCATGTCATTCTAAACATGTATGACTTTCTTTTGTTAAACACAAAAGTAGAAGTTGTAAATAATTGTTTTGGTTACCATTGACTTCATGTACAGAGAAAAAACACAGAGACATTTCTCAAAATATATTTTCTTTATGGTCCACAGAAGTAAGAATTCCAAACTGGTTCGGAACTGTAAGTATACATTAATTTTTGGGCGAACTATATCCCTTTAAGGCTGATCTTTGCCATACAACAAAAGATACTGACAAATCCAACTTTCAAACTCCAAAAAGGCTCCATAGTTTATAAAGCTTGTTTTAGAAATTCTTTTAGCATTTTAATTTTTGGAAAATGTGTGAAAAGAGTGTCCGGCTTATTGGAGAGAACATTAGAGTTATCTGCCAATAATTCTCCCACTTTATGATATGCATTCAGATGTTTCAAATACAATTTTGGATTTAATTTGGCTCCTGCTAATAGAATACACACAATGATATTATTCACATTCACCTACACACAGGACTTCAGTGGGAAAGATATAGACTTGTAATATTCACAGCTCTTCAAATCTCTGTTCTTATTGGCTTAACTGAGAGAGAGTTTATTGAAGCGAGAAGATTGAGAATCAGGCAGCACAGTATGAGAGAGAGATCCAGCCTCTCTGCAGAGGGAAATGACGTCTGTGACCCCTGTACACAGAGTATGTGATGGGCTCATTATCACTCTGAGAGCAGGAATGCTACGGAACGAATAAAATCCAGCTCTCCCCTGATAACGTCACAGAGTCCCACTGAGGGATGAAGTCCAGACTAATGAAGAGTAATGAACAAGGCCAAGCTTCTCACCTGGACCACCGCTTTACCAGGGGGAGGATATGTCTGCAGCGACATCTCCGCAGGAATCCCATATGATCAGGTTAACAGCAATCATGGCTGCACACATTATCTTACTTTGTGGCACTTGCTAATGAGTAAAATATATTATTAATGGGATAGTTCACCCAAAAATGAAAATTGTCATTCACCTTCCCAAACGTGTATGAATGGTAACAGGTGATAACAGGTTTTTTGCTGTGGAGAAATTTAAGACCTTTTTTTCCCCATGCAATTACAATTAATTTAATTACGTCTTCAAAATGGAAGCTTTTCCAAAAAAAAAAGAAAAAAAGATATATATACGTATTATGAGAGACTACAGGGACTTGTCTCAAGATCACTTTTTTAACAGTTCACCTTTTGCCAAAATTTTGGAAAAGAAAGATCAGTCAAAAATAGACAAATATTAAAATCAGGAATGAATCAGAATGCATAGTTCATGCATAAAAAATGTCTGTCACAACCAACACATGAACGATGTTCACTTACCCAGCAAAGTTTTTCAATTGGATTGGTATTTATTGCCTTTAGCATACAGTGTAAAGTATTTAGTTCAGTTCCATGGTCATTAAGATGGTCAAAGCTCAGGTCGCCATTTTCACCCCCTTCTCGGAAAGCGATGACGCATTCAAAACATCCGGGTTTTCCAGAAAATGTGTGTAATCCCTGGACTCTGTTTCTCGTAAATACTAGTTTATTGTGCATGTCATTTTTGACAGACATCGATGTCATGATATTTAAATAATGTGGATTTGAAAACAGATGGATTGTAAGGTAATATGTTTTAGCCGGCAAGTATTCAGTGAAATGATTGATGCCCATGATTGTGTAATGTCGATGTTTTTAGTTCTAATGTTCCAACCAACAGCCAGTCTAAGTTTTGAACAGACGTCATAACGTGCCTGAGGGGTGAAATTTGGGTAATTATAAAATGAGCTGGAGATGTTTAAAGTGCGTTTTGCATAGTTCATTGTACTTATATTACAGAATGATGTTTATTTTATAAATTGGATGTTACTCAGAGACTGACATGTTGGGCTTGTTAGAAATTTTACATTCAGCTGTCCAAATTCGTTGACTTTTGAAAATCAAGTAAAAAAAATTACACTGTTGTTTTTATTGTCTTTTATAACAAAAATATTGTATTTAAACCCATGAAAATGCAGATGCTGTTGTAAATAATAGTGATTTTTTTAAATACTTTTTTTTCCCATTAAAACCCCTTTGCAGATTTTGACATTAACAAAAAATTTTGTTTTCAAATTTAAAAATGTTGACATCCACTGTAGCTCTCCTTGGTGCATCCATTGAAGTTCATAAAATAAGCAGTTGTGTGTGATTTCTAAACAAATCAATCATTCAAAGAATCATAATGTGGTACACCTAAGCAGTTTGAATGATTCGTTCTTAAAGGAGAACTCCGGTCAATTTTAACATTGAGCTCATTTTTTTGTACATTTGGAGTGCTGTCAGTACAGACAACAACGACAAAAATCGGTGTTACCTACACCGTGTTATCCTCTTTTTATAATTCGCACCCTGTTGACTTCAATGGGCCAAGTTCTAAACCTGCTTTTAGTCTCTTAACATCCTTGATTTGTCATTACAAGTGCACAGCCATGTGAGTGGTGTTATTAAGAGTGGCCACGGTCAATCTGACTGCAGTAGATGTGAAACATACAGGTCCTTCTCAGAAAATTAGCATACTGTGATAAAGTTCCTTATTTTCCATAATGTAATGATAAAAATTAAACTTCCATATGTTTTAGATTCATTGCACACCAACTGAAATATTTCAGGTGTTTTATTGTTTTAATACTGATGATTTTGGCATACAGCTCATGAAAACCACAAATTCCTGTCTCAAAAAATTAGCATATCATGAAAATGTTCTCTAAACGAGCTATTAACCTAATCATCTGAATCAACTAATTAACTCTAAACACCTGCAAAAGATTCCTGAGGCTTTTAAAAACTCCCAGCCTGTTTCATTACTCAAAACCGCAATCATAGGTAAGACTGCCGACCTGACTGCTGTCCAGAAGGCCATCATTGACACCCTCAAGCAAGAGGGTAAGACACAGAGAGAAATTTCTGAACAAATAGGCTGTTCCCAGAGTGCTGTATCAAGGCACCTCAGTGGGAAGTCTGTGGGAAGGAAAAAGTGTGGCAAAAAACGCTGCACAACGAGAAGAGGTGACCGGACCCTGAGGAAGATTATGGAGAAGGACCGATTCCAGACCTTGGGGGACCTGCGGAAGCAGTGGACTGAGTCTGGAGTAGAAATATCCAGAGCCACCGTGCACAGGCGTGTGTAGGAAATGGGCTACAGGTGCTGCATTCCCCAGGTCAAGCCACTTTTGAACCAGAAACAGCGGCAGAAGCGCCTGACCTGGGCTACAGAGAAGCAGCACTGGACTGTTGCTCAGTGGTTGCATGTCATTCGGAAATCAAGGTGCCAGAGTCTGGAGGAAGACTGGGGAGAAGGAAATGCCGAAATGCCTGAAGTCCAGTGTCAAGTACCCACAGTCAGTGATGGTCTGGGGTGCCATGTCAGCTGCTGGTGTTGATCCACTGTGTTTTATCAAGGGCAGGGTCAATGCAGCTAGCTATCAGGAGATTTTGGAGCACTTCATGCTTCCATCTGCTGAAAAGCTTTATGGAGATGACCATTTCATTTTTCAGCACGACCTGGCACCTGCTCACAGTGCCAAAACCACTGGTAAATGGTTTACTGACCATGGTATTACTGTGCTCAATTGGCCTGCCAACTCTCCTGACCTGAGCCCCATAGAGAATCTGTGGGATATTGTGAAGAGAAAGTTGAGAGACGCAAGACCAAAAACTCTGGATGAGCTTGAGGCCGCTCTCGAAGCATCCTGGGCCTTCATAACACCTCAGCAGTGCCACAGGCTGATTGCCTCCATGCCAAGCCGCATTGAAGCAGTCATTTCTGCAAAAGGATTCCCGACCAAGTATTGAGTGGATAACTGAACATAATTATTTGAAGGTTGACTTTTTTGTATTAAAAACACTTCTTTTATTGGTCGGATGAAATATGCTAATTTGTTTAGACAGGAATTTGGGGTTTTCATGAGCTGTATGCCAAAATCATCAGTATTAAAACAATAAAAGACCTGAAATATTTCAGTTGGTGTGCAATGAATCTAAAATATATGAAAGTTTAATTTTTATAATTACATTATGGAAAACAATGAACTTTATCACAATATGCTAATTTTTTGAGAAGGACCTGTATTAATAAAAATGATGTTAATTCAGCCAGCTCACATACCTGTAGTTTCCGGTTGAAGTCCACAGTAGTCGATTGTAGAGTATGCGCGCGCGATCATTGGTAACTAAGCAACATCACATCATAATGTCATAGAATATCATAATATCAGAACACCACACAACACCGTCATCGGCTGACAGCTGACAGTCTGAGTCTCCACTGTTGCTTAGTTACCAATGATCGCGCGCGCGAACTCGACAATCGACTACTGTGGACTTCGACCGAAAACAGGAAGTAAATACAGGTAAGTGAGCTGGCTGAATTAACATAATTTTTATTAATATCTTTCACATCTACTGCAGTCAGATTGACCGTGGTCACTCTTAATAACACCACTCACATTGCTGTGCACTTGTAATGACAAATCAAGGATGTTAAGAGGCTAAAAGCAGGTTTAGAACTTGCCCCATTGAAGTCAACAGGGTGCGAATTATAAAAAGAGGATAACACGGTGTAGGCAACACCAATTTTTGTCGTTTTTGTCTGTACTGACAGTACTCCAAATGTAAAAAAAAAATAGCTCAATGTTAAAATTGACCGGAGTTCTCCTTTAAACTAGACTAATCCAGTTTGCATGTTCAACTCACTGAATCAGTTATAAACTGACTAGAAATTAAGATTATCAGGAAATAACAATGTGGCAAGGGGGGCATGGTCTAGCGGAGCCTGTGACGGGAGACAGAGACAATTTATATAGAGACATGCCACTTCCTCAATCCTCAATACAACTATATAGGGAAAACCCGTAACGCCAATGATGGCGGTTGTATGCACAAGTCCCGCCTCTCCCGCTGGAAAGCCAATCGTCTGCTTTTAACAGTCAAACCTGGAAACATTTAAGCCTATCGTCTGGTTCCACTGACGCATGCGCACAGTTGAGGTTTGCGACAGCGGAGACGAGAACCCTTGCGCATGCGTAGTAAAAGTGTCACCTGTGGGGAAAAAGGCGTTTTAAACCTTATTTTAGGGCAAAGTCATCAAACTTTTTCAGCGATTTGTATCATATTTTACTGCTGTTTCTATACATGCAGTTTTTATGTCCCGGTGACCAGTGAAAGTGCAATCCTGACTCTCTGCCCATTCATTTAGATAGGAGCCTGGTCTTGTTAGTCCGAAATAGCTGCCCGGAGGCGTTGTCAAGATGGCGGCCGAGTGGCATGACTTGCCTAAAAGGACTTTGCGGGAGAGAAGATTGGGAGACAGGTGTGGCGTAAGTGGGTCAAGCGCAAATAACGCACACCTGTGTCTTGTTTCAGTGATTAGCATGGAGAGACAATAAAAGCCGGAAACGGTTTGAGAGGAGAGAGACCCGCGGTCGCGTGACAAGCTGTAGACAGCGGGAGAAGAGTGCAGAAGCTGAACGCAGAGAGCTCGAAGGAACATATTGAATGATTGCCGACACTAGTGGACTGAGTTTTTGAATATACAGCGCTGTGTGCACGACTTTGTTCTGTATATTTACGTTGTTCCAATAAAGACCCGCAGTCTCCGCAAGCCGACCCTGTCCTCTTCCTTCCCAGAACACTTGAGTCTTGCTACAAACAACTTTTATTTTAGTCCGTTTCTCATGACTTCAGAAGACTCAGAGATAGTTCATTAAAAATTAAAATTCTGTCATCCTTTACTCACCCTCACTAAACCAGAAAACGTCTCGGGTTATGACTATAACCCTTGTTCCCTGAGAAGGGAACGAGACACTGCGTCGAGAATCGACACTTTGGGGACGCTCCCTAAGCGTGCGCCTCTGAAGTATGAATGAAACTAATCCAATCCTGATTGGTGCTGCGTCATGACGTGGCATATGTGACGGCATATAAAAGGGACGCCGGCACACACACACATTAGCCTAGCGATGAAGCAAGACGCTCTCAGGCCTCGAGGGGCGTGGCAGAACGACGCAGTGTCTCGTTCCCTTCTCAGGGAACAAGGGTTATAGTCATAACCCGAGACGTTCCCTTTCGAGGGAACTCCACACTGCGTCGAGAATCGACACTTTGGGGAACGAATGCCCACTAGGCCACGCACCGAAAACAGGCCTGCCCTAGAGTGAAACTGAACTCAGGCACTAGCTAGGACGAGAGCACTTGTGCGCCGGGCGTACTAGGGAGGTGCAGACTATAGAATCTAATGAAAGTGTGAGGAGAGGCCCAACCAGCCGCCTCACAGATTTCATGAATGGGGACTCCTACATGAAGGGCCCTAGAGGATGCTATACCTCTAGTAGAGTGAGCCCTAACAGCCAAGGGTGAAGGTAAATCACGCACCCTATAGGCCAAAGTAATAGCCTGGACTATCCAGTTGCTAACAGTTTGTTTGGAAGCAGGTAATCCCTTTCTAGATGACCCAAAGCACACTAGAAGTTGGTCCGACCTCCTTCAGGAAGAGGACCTCTCAAGGTAAACTCTCAAAGCTCTGACAGGACAGAGCAAATGGAGCCTTTCCTCTTCCGCCGACATATGCGGTGGAGGGTGAAAAGCCTGAAGAACTGTAGACTGTGTCACATTAGATGGCACCTTAGGCACATAACCAGGCCTAGGATGTAAAATAGCCTTTACTCCGCCAGGGGCAAACTCCAAACAAGCCGGTGTTACTGCCAGGGCTTGGAGATCTCCCACTCTTTTTATAGAGGTAATAGCTAACAGAAAAGCCATTTTAAAAGTCAAGTCCTTCGGTGAAGCCGACTGAAGTGGTTCGAAGGGGGCAAGGGATAACCCTTCGAGAACCACTGCCAAATCCCAGGAAGGAACCCTGGATCTGGTTGTCGGTCTCATCCTCCACTTACCACGGAGAAACCGTATGACCAGTTGGTTCCTCCCCAAAGGCCCATCATTTAAAGGCGCATGGAAAGCCGCAATGGCAGCCACGTATACTTGTGGATGGGGAGAGACCTGCAGAAAAGCGGTCTTGAAGAAATTCCAGAACTGAAGCCACCTGGCAGTTGACTGGATCTACATTATGTTCTCTACACCAATTAGAGAACACATTCCACTTAAGGCCATACAATCTCCTGGTGGATGGAGCCCTAGAGCTAAGTATGGTTTCAACTACTCCTGCCGACAGTCCAGCATCTAAGTACTGAGCCCCCCTCAGGTGCCAGACCCACAGATTCCACATTTCCGGACGGGGGTGGAATATTGTGCCCTCTGCTTGAGACAACAGATCCCTCCTCAGAGAAATCTGCCATGGCTGGTCTATCAGGAGTGACACTAAGTCTGAGAACCATACTCGGGCCGGCCAGAACGGGGCTATCAGGAGAAGACTGATGCCCTCCTGGCGAACCCTCTCCAGGACTCCCGGGAGCAGAGCGATCGGGGGAAAAGCGTACAGACGAAGCCTCGGCCAAGCCTGTACCATGGCGTCCAACCCCAGTGGGGCTGGATGGGTAAGAGAAAACCATAGTGGACAGTGGGACGTCTCTCGAGACGCAAATAGATCCACTTCCATTTGTCCGAATCTCTGCCATATTAACTTCACCGCTTCCGGATGAAGTCTCCATTCCCCGGGCCTAAGCCCCTGCCTCGACAGGATGTCTGCTCCCTGATTCTGAACCCCTGGGATATATATTGCTCTGATGGACAAAATTTTCCCTTGGGACCATAAAATTATCTAATGCGCCAGTCTGCACAGAGGGCGCGATCTGAGTCCCCCCTGTCAGTTCAGATAAGCTACCACTGATGTATTGTCCGAACGTATCAAGACATGGTAACCTTTGATGTCTGGAAGGAAGCTCCTCAGAGCCCTGAAAACAGCCAACATCTCTAGGCAATTTATATGCCAAAAAAGATGATGGTCCTGCCATAGACCCCTGGCAAAGCGGCCGTCCATGACCGCGCCCCAGCCAGTAAGGGAGGCGTCTGTCGAAACGGTTTTCCGGCGACATGACGCTCCCAACACTGGACCTTGGGACAGAAACCAAGGTTTCTTCCATATTACTAGAGCACGAAGGCATCTGCGCGTTACTCTGATCATACGAAACGGATTTCCCTTGGGGGAAAACCCCTTGGTTTTCAACCACCACTGAAGGGGCCTCATGTGGAGAAGGCACAAAGGTATTATGCTTGATGCCGCTGCCATGAGGCCCAGCAGTTTTTGAAATTGCTTTACAGTGATAGCCTGGCCTAGCCTTATTCCAGAGACCATGGCTAGGATAGATTCGATGCGTGCGGGAGACATCTGTGCCCGCATCGTAACGGAATCCCACACCACCCCCAGAAAAATAATTTTCTGAACTGGTTCTAGCACACTCTTTTTCACGTTGAGTCTCAACCCTAAATCCTGAATATGAGCAAGGACGACATCTCGATGCCGAACTGCCATCTCCCGAGACTGAGCCAATGTGAGCCAGTTGTCGATGTAGTTTAGTATACGTATGCCCTGGAGTCTCAATGGAGCCAGGGCTGCATCCATACACTTTGTGAATGTTCGGGGAGAAAGTGCTAGGCCGAACGGAAGAACCCGATATTGGTATGTTTTGCCCCCAAAAGCAAACCTTAGGAACCTCCTGTGACATGGAAGGATGGAGACCTGAAAATAGGCGTCTTTTAGGTCTATTGTGACAAACCAGTACTCGGACCTGATTTGATTCACTATAATGGGAATGGTGAGCATCTTGAATCTGAACCTCCTCAGAGCCAGATTCAGATGCCTTAAGTCTAAAATCGGCCTCAGCCCTCCATCCTTCTTTGGAACAATAAAGTAACGGCTGTAAAACCCCGACTCTCTGTCTGGTAGGGGAACGATCTCTATGGCCCCTTTGACCAGGAGAGTCTGTACTTCTTGTTCCATAACCCGAGCCTGTTCTGGAACCACTGTAGTCGGCACCACCCCTGCAAACTTGGGGGGTCTGTGACCGAACTGCAGTCTGTAACCATCTTTTATTATATTCAGGACCCATATAGATATATTTGGAAGATTTTTCCAATTTCCCAGAAATTCTACTAAGGGAACCAGCCTCTCGAGGCTGGTCTCGGATATCTCTTGAGCACTGTTATCGACTTCCTGAAGCGGTAGAACGGCAGGAACTAGATGAGAAATTTTTTGTGACCATAGTGGTTGCCTTTTTTTTTTAAATTCTTGTTGCGGACATCCTAGTGGGTGTTCGCTGGAAATTGATGTGGCCCGAAGCATCAGGGATGGAGGGATAACACCTTTTTCCAGAGGGCTCCGCTGTGAAAACAACCTCGGTTGCCTCACAGCGGGAGGGACAGCCCTCTGAGGTCCTACCACTTCGGTTAGGACCTCTTCCCCGCTCTCTTAGCCTGAATGACGGCCCTCAGGTCGCCTTTCTGGCCGGCGGGTTTCGGCTGAGAGCGTTTCCTCTGTTGCCAAGCTCCCGAGGGAGGGGCTCTAGAGGCAACGCTCTCTTTTTGCTCTTGCCTATATGGGGAGCTGGTTGACGGCTGTGGCTGGCCACTTGGACCAGCCCTCCTAGAAGACTTAGAGCGGCGAGGGAGGAACAGATGGAACGCCGCAGATTGCTTCTTCGCCTCCTGAAACCTGTCGACGACAGTAGACACTGCGTCGCCGAACAGGCCAGAAGGCGAAAGCGGCGCATCCATCAGAAAAGATCTATCCTTATCCTTAATTCCCGATAAGTTGAGCCACAGATGCCTCTCCGTAGCCACCATAGCTGCCATAGAACGGCCGATAGAACGAGCCGTTTCTCTAGTGGCCCGGAGATATAAATCTGTGGCCCTCCTTAACTCCGCAATATCTGATGGAGTGGGACCCTCGCCTTCGTCCAAATCTTTAAGGAGATCGGCCTGGTACGCCTGCAAGATAGCCATCGAATGCAGAGACGCACCAGCCCGACCAGCCGCCATATATGCCCTGCAAACCAATGCTGATGTTTCTCTGTATGGCTTGCTGGGCAGCGCCGGGGTTTTAAGCGAAGATGCCGCTTCAGGAGAAAGGTAACTAGCCAAAGCTTCCTCCATCTGCGGCATCTTGCCATACCCTGCCTCCCTCGCACCCACCACATTACTATAATCGCACGATGTGTGAGATGAGATGCGAGAAGAGTGGGGTTTTTCCCAAGACCTAGAGATCTCTTTACGAAGATCTGGGAAAAATGGCAAACCCCGGCGCTGAGGCTGTGACCTGTGCTGCAGGAATCTCTCATCTAATTTACTGTGACGAGAACCTTCCTGCTTATCTTGTGGCCAGCTGATGTTAAGTCTGGCCACAGCACGAGTCACAACCTCCACCAACTCCTCATATGCGGGAACATGAGCTGGCTAGTTATACTCATGTTCCTCGCTCCCGATGCTGAGAACATCCACTTCCTCAGAAGTGGATAGTTCCAACACCGGGCACTCGTCACGGGCAGAAGAAGCCGCAGTGCGGGCTTCTGCACCGTGAACGGGCGTTATTGAATCCCCAGATGATGAACGAGAAAGTGCCTCAGCAGTCTCATTCTCATCTGCAAGATCCTTTTGCGATCCCCACGATTTAAGCCTCCGCGCCGCCTCAACGGACGCGGGACCTGAACCGCCAGGATCACGAGCTTGGCCATCTTCATTAAAAATAGCCAAGCGGGAGCTCCGCAGCACTCTCAAAGATAGTGCTTCACAGTGTTCACAGGCAGATCCCTCAAGAGCTGCCTGTGCGTGCTGCGCTCCCAAACAGTTCACACAAAGCTGATGTGTGTCCCCACCCGTGATAAATCTTGGGCAGGGGTGCACACATCTGACAAACTGTTCACTCGCCATAATAATCTACTAAATCAGACAAACAACACCAAATAGACAGAGACAGTTTCAACACAGAGCGCTTGCTGAAGAGCGAAAGCTAATGTGTGTGTGTGCCGGCTTCCCTTTTATATGCCGTCACATATGCCACGTCATGACGCAGCACCAATCAGGATTGGATTAGTTTCATTCATACTTCAGAGGCGCACGCTAAGGGAGCGTCCCCAAAGTGTCGATTCTCGACGCAGTGTTGAGTTCCCTCGAAAGGGAACAAAATGTTTTTTTTTGTTGTTTTTTTTTTACTTTTGGTGATCACTGATTTCCATTGTATGGACAGTTTCCATGACTTTCTAAAGCAAGAATATGAGTCACGCAGTTGACTGTCAGTTGGTGAACATCTAGCCATAACACCGCATCGTTCCACACTGTACAAGTTTGGAACCGCAATGCAGAGTTAACACTCCAAAAGCAGTTAACGCTGCTCTGAAGCAGAGTTTCAAAATCCTGGGTAAAAAAAATCCCGGCACTAACCACGCTTTTAAATTAAAAGTGTGAAAAGTAACACAGGGTTAACCACAGTGTCAAAAGCATTAAATAGTTCAGTTACAGCACCAGTGCCCAGCTGAAAATAATCTTAAAAGCAAGTAAAACAAATAAAAAACAAATGATTCTTTTAAAGGGCCTTGTCAATAGCCATCCCATACCAGTTTCGCACAACTGTGAAACAGTTTTGTTGCAAACAGCAACAATCTCCATTACATTACCGTGAACGGTTTAACAACACTTTCTGCACTCAAGCAAACCGTGTAAAACTCGAGTGCGTTTTTATGTTAATGGCCCAAATATCGCTTGTCTTTATTGAGCCTGCATCACTCAATATTGATGCATGAAGTAATGCAGTTCCCTCCTCCAGAACGCCACACCCAGCTTAGAAATTTCTACATCCCATCTCTTTTAGTACCTCATAATCAAGGCAGCTGACACTGTCATTACTCAATTTAATGTGTCTGTCATCAAGATCCCAAATGCAGCATTGTGAATCTAAGCCCTTGTCATAACAGAGGGAGGAAGTTAAATCAGCAATGTTTGACACATTGATAACAGGTTCAAATAAAAATCTCATCATAAGATTTTTTTTCCTCCTCTCATGACAGAAAAACAATATTTCAAACCAGTGGAGATTAGCGAAAGGGACTGTGTACAGTATGCAGTAAATGAGTCCGCAAATCATAACATTTTAGTGATGTCGAAATTCACTGCAGATGCGTGCACTTCACATGACCTTGATGCAAAAATGTTAAAACTAATGCAAAAACTTTGTCTTTAAAGATAAATAGGGTTTCAAGGACATTCAGAACCTCTACGGCTGTAAATAAAGCGGGGCCTGCATCTGTTAATTAATACTCTTTACCCTTGAAATTATTAGACAAGATCAAGCATGAGAATGCAAAACACTGCAGCAGAATGTAACTTTGAATATGTATAAGCTTCTATATCCACCTACATGTGCGTCCTCTCATTTTGTGGGCCTGGCTTTATGTCATCATTTTTTCAGTCATCTGAATATTTATTCTCTGTTCATTATCATATAATAAAATGTCAGCGTTATCAGTGAAGCGAGAAAAAATACTCTTTGTTCTTTGACCTTGTCACAATTTAACTTCACTTAAATCCATAGTAATAAAGGCGAAATATTTCACACTGGGTTTTGGAGTATGACTTGTATATCATTCCATGGATTTACTATTATTTCAGCACCTGGACTATAAGTGAGACGCATGAGGGGTTTGCATTTAGTTTCAAATCTAGGCCCATCACACTGAATAACTCACCTGTCTATATCTGATTATGTGCTGGGAGACGTTGGCAGGTCTACTTTGAAGTTTAAGAGCATTGATTTGCTGTGCTGTAAAACTCAGTTAGGAGATGTAATTTCGATTGGAGATGAACCTGGGAGTTCTTTTCCAGCTGGCTCTTGAGGATCCGCATGCTATCCTCTCTTATCTATGCACATGCAGGCAGCTGCAGCATCGATTCAAGCATACTGCACGGGTTTATCCGCAGCTTTCATCTCCTGCAGTGGACCTTCCGTTCAAAACTGTCTTGAGAGTGGCAACATCTAAAGCTATTATTAGCCGATAGGGCGTACGCAGGCGCGTTTGGCTGCCGCTGCTCACTGGGACTTAGTCCTCTTTTTGGACTGTTTTTATATCAATCAAAGTTTGACCAACCTGAAAAAAGCCCTCTGTTTCTGTTTTTCATGAGTTCGACTGGAGTCTTTTGGATTGTTTATAATTTCTCTGTTGTCAGTTCCACGAGTCTTCCACGGGTTTGGCTAGAGCCCACCGTGGGAAGTTTTTGTTTTGTTGGCTGCTCGTAGTCTGGGCTCCCTTTCTGTGTCTGGCTGTTTTCCGTTTGTGGGTCTCATGCACGGGGCTGGCTATCGGTGCTGGCACATGAAGACGGCTATCGGCAGACAGGCTTCCTTGTCGGCCAGCGGTTAGCGAGGCTTGGTGGCATTCGTCTTTGCACGGCATGGCATTCAGTTATTCCTCATCACAGCTCCACAAACTCAATTCTGCATTTACTTCTGGACTTAACATCTCCATTATAAGAGAACTCCGAATTTTGCGTCGCTCCCGTTATGTCCACCGGAGTGTACGCAGATGCTTTGTTTAGCACCAGCAGGCTGAGTAGCATATTCCGTCAATCTGGACGCCCGTCGCACAACTGACACGTCATCAGAGCGCTGCCACCAAGAGGCTATTTCATTCCAAGCCTGACATAAAACGTGGAGTCAATCACAGCCTACTCGGGCCCCTTCAGAGACACTCTGCTACCTTCAACCCAGCATCCCCAGTCAAAATTGAACTTTTAAATGTACAATCCCTTAATAATAAGGGATCTTTTATTCATGACCACATCATCAACGAGCATATACACTTCATGTGCCTAGTTGAAACCTGGCAACAACCAGAAGTTTACATTAGTCTAAATGAAGCCTGTCCCCCTGGCTATACCTATCTAAGTAAGGCTCGCACCACTGGCTGCGGTGGTGGTCTAGCCGTTGTGCACCGGGTAGAGTCTGAGTTGTCCCCCCTGTCCTTGGCTGTCCACTCTTCTTTTGAATGACTTGCATTCAAATGTAAACTGCCACTTTCTACTACAATGCTCCTGATTTACCGGCCCCCCAAACCGAACTCAGCCTTCATTTCTGAGATACATGACCTCCTTACCACACTTTATTCAACCTCAGGGAATATCATCATACTAGGTGATTTTAATATCCATGTAAATGATCCCTCTTCCTACCTGGTAGCTGAATGCACTAATCTTCTTGACAGTCTTAATTTCACTCAACACGTCAACACTCAACACACTCCAGAGGCCACACGCTTGATCTGCTGATCACTAATTTCACCTCTATCAGCAATCTCTTGGTGCATGATCTGGGCGTATCCGACCACGAGGCCATTTCAATGGAGCTTCCCATCCTGTCCCCCCTCAGTAAGTCAAGCAGACAAATCAGTTTCAGGAACCTTAAAAACATCAATCCAGTCACCTTGACTTCCGATCTCCGTCATCTCTCTTCTGCTAACTCCCTGTCAGTCATTGAATCTGTGGCTCTTTACAATTTATCACTTAGCACCCTCCTGGACCATCATGCCCCAGTCAAGTTCAGAACCGTCACCTTCAAACACTCAGCCCCCTGGTACACCAGGGAGCTGCGGCTGCAGAAGAGAACAGGGCGTGTCCTTGAACGGCGTTTCAAGGACTCAGGGCTTGCTGTTCACAAATTAGCGTACCGGGAAGATCAGAGGGCCTACAGCAAGTCCCTCAGTGACACCCGGTCCCGGTTCTACTCTCATGTAATCAACAATAGCCCTGGTAACCCCAAGCAACTTTTCTCAACTATAAATCATCTCCTCAAACCTCAGATCCCCCTACACTCACAAAACTTGCAGGAGCGTTGCAATACCTTCATCTCCTTTTTCAAAATAAAAGTTGAAAAGATTTGTTCCCTTCTCTCCAGCTCCCCTGCCCTCCAGCCCCCCAATGTGCTCCCTCGCACCTGCCCCCTCTTTTCCCTAGCCCCTCTGTTCCCCCAGTTACATCCACTGACCCTCAATCTGGGACTACACAGCTCCTTTGCTGTTTTACGGATATCACTCAGCATTACATCGAAGACCTTCTAAGGAAGATGAAGCCTTCCACCTGTGATCTGGATCCTTTTCCCTCAGCCTTGATAAAAAGTCATTCCTCTACAATAAGTCCCATGATCACCAAAATCATCAATCAGTCTCTCCGATCTGGCCAAGTCCCTGAGTCTCTGAAAACTGCGGTCATTAAGCCAATACTCAAAAAGCCCTGCCTTGACCCCGAAGTACCTGCCAACTACCGCCCCATCTCCAACCTCCTTTTCCTGTAAAAGGTGCTGGAAAAGGTAGTCTCTGCTCAGCTTCACAATCATCTCATAACAAACAGTCTTTACGAGAAGTTCCATTCTGGTTTTCGCTCTGGCCACAGTACGGAAACTGCCTTGGTCAGGGTCACCAATGACCTGCTGATGACGGCTGATGCTGGCTCTCCATCACTTCTCATCCTTCTCGATCTCACCGCAGCATTTGACACCGTGTTCCACCATATTCTTCTACACCGCCTTCACTCCTCCATTGGACCCTCTGATACTGCTCTTGCCTGGTTTACATCATATCTCACGGACAGAACTGAGTATGTATCCATGGGTGCTGCTAAATCGGACACACACTCTGTCACTTGTGGTGTCCCTCAAGGATCTGTCCTTGGCCCCACCCTTTTCACGCTGTACATGCTCCCCCTTGGTCATGTCATCAGCCGGCATGGAATATCTTTCCATTGCTATGCTGATGACACCCAAATTTACATCAAAACAAATCCAAACCCCTCTGCAGCACCTTCCACACTTTCCACCTGCCTGGAGGAGATAAAGACGTGGGTGGCGGCTAACTTTCTGCAACTCAACAGCTTAAAAACGGAAGCCATTCTTGTTGACACTCCGCACCAGACCCGGTCATCCACCATCACCAGCATCACCTTCTCTGGTCATGACATCCACCTCTCTTCCTCAGTCACAAACCTTGGTGTTAGAATGGACCCTTACTTGACCTTTGAGGCCCACATTAAACATCTTTGTAAAACCTCTTTCTTTCATCTTAGGAACATTGCAAAACTTCACCCAATGCTCACTTTCTCTGATCCCGAAAAACTTGTCCATGCCTTTGTTTCCTCCAGGCTGGACTATTGCAATGCCCTCCTTATCGGGATCCCAAGCAAGAACATCAAACAGCTGCAGTACATTCAGAACTGTGCGGCTAGGATCCTGATGGGCGTGCGGAAGTAACACCACATTACACCCATCCTCAAATCGCTCCATTGGCTTCTTGTCCAGTACAGAATTGAATTCAAAGTGTCCCTTTTGTCCCATCAGTGCCTCCATGGCACTGCCCCCTATATCTCAAACAACTCATCATTCCCCTTTCCTCATCACGCCATCTTCGCTCTGGACAGGCCAACCTCCTCCAGCCTTTGAGGACAAGGCTTCGTACTATGGGTGACCGTGCCTTCTGTTCAGTTGCACCCAGTCTGTGGAATGCTCTCCCTATCCATCTAAGGGCCCCACAGACTGTGGACTCTTTTAAAAAAAGGTCTTAAAACCCATCTTTTTAGAAAAGCCTTTTAGGGCTAAAAGTGTTATTTTAATGTTTCTGTTTTTATTCTATTTTGTATTTGTAGCACTCTGAGGTCATTGAATTGATGTAAAGTGCAATATAAATAAAATGAATTATCATTATTATTATTATTATTAAAGCTGGACTTGACTGAGTGACAGACAGGCATCATTCTAATTTATCCATCTCTCTAAATCATATTTGATTAGGAAGAGGGCAGGGGTGAATGTGATTTTACCAAATACAACATGTTCCTGGATCAACATCATTGTTGATCCTGGAACAACATTCCAATTAACCAATCAGATTTTAGGGATAATTTTACAGTTTAGGTCAAGTTTAGGCTTACAACAATGGTTTGGTGCTTCTACATCAGTGCTATTTACTTATAATTTCCCCCTGAATTTAAGGATAAGTTATGGGTATATGATTAGGATTAGGTTTAAGATTAGAGATAGGGATGACACTAAATTTTCAGACAGGAATGTTGTTCCAGGTTCAAAAAAATATGTCTTGGCAAAATCACGGTGACCGAGGGAAGGATGGCTATGGAGTCAAGAGAATCCTGGAAAAGAAATTAACTGACATCAACTACTTGTCCTCTTATAACCTCATATTCTTCCAGCTGAACGCCAACATAACATATTTTGCAATTAGCTTGAGGCTTGGCATTTAGCTCACGGCATTGTACGTACAGTAACTAATTAAGCCAGTCTGAAATGTCCTCTATACCCTGTTATGTAAACCATTCTAAAGAATTACGCATCAAAAACTAAATAGGGTTGACAATTTATGGAGTGGAAGTCCATGTGTTTTGTTCACTTATTAATACATGACAGAAGTAGCAGATATAAACGAATAATTTACCAATACAAAAACATTTATAGAGATTTCCATGCTCTAATCTGGCAAGTCTGTTCATGTAGTACTCCATAAGCGTATTATACCCCTAAACACAGTTTAACTTTCAATAAATAGCCCAACTGACCCAAACCTCAATTAAGGGGCTTGTCAGCTTATCATAATCATGATACATTCCACCTGACCCAAACTGCCTCTCTGAATTCATTTCCATCTCATTAACAAAGGCTAATTGTGGAGCCAAATACCATATAACAGAAACATGTGGCCACTGATAAACTCCACACCATGCTCTCGCATACTCAGGGATTGGAGTCTGCAGGAAAACCGAGGTCTTTTAAAGGTTGTGCTGAAGACCATACAGCCCCATGGGCACGATTAATACTGCATGCTGAGAAGCAAGCGAGGCTGCTTAGAGACTCAACCAGTCATAACAGGTAATGATATCTATGTGCTGACAGGAGACTGGGTAGAGAAAAGGGAATATTTTGGACAAGTGACCTTTTCTCTGGCAGGACCTGGCCTAACCTCTGCGTCGATATCTGTCGACTGTAATAAGCCAGTATAGGAGACCATAACATGATGCTATTTCGAAGTACAGCTGAAAACCAAAAGAGCGTTCGGGGAGGTTTCATTGTTCACCCATTCAATCACAATGAGTTTCCATGGCAAACTGTGGTTTGGGGGCTCTCTCTGCTAAATAACATCTGGCCACATTGATTTCAGTTAACCTACTGTCTTCACTTAAATAAGTGATAAAAGAGCACTCTGAGGTGGTTTATAACATAACTGTGTATGTATCATCATCCTATAGCCAAACACTAAGAATGGCATTCAATAAACACTTTCCAAGAGTGGTTCATCATGTTAATTGAGGGCATAGACTAAACATTTATTACAAGGCATACAGCCCTGAAACAGTTATTAACTCACAGCATGGGCAAAGCCAACAGTGGCAGTGACGCGGACCATAGCTCTTTAACGGAGTCTAATGTATTGAGGCACCTCAGGTGGCGGCCTCTTTTCTTTGATGAGGATGTTTACTTTTAATATCTTCTTTGCTGGCGAGCTGCAGGGCATTATTAAAGCAATTTTCTGACTTCAGAGAGCCAATTACATCGACTATTTGGGGTAAACAATACCCCTGGTATGGCACCTTCTCAATGGACAAATCCTCCAGATAGAGGTAATGGAAATTACAGAAATAAATAAATAAAGCTTATTAAATTCTCTCAGGGTTAGTTTTTGTGAGTCTATAAATAATCCAGTAATGCTGACTTATTAAAATATGTCTGAAACTCTGCAATTATTTTTGTTGGTTAAATTAAGAATGTACAGGGAAGAAACAGTAAATTAAGGCTTAAATTTGAAAGGATTTTCACAGCTTTCCAGTTTTAGCATTTTTATGCTATAGCAGTGATGATGAATGGGATGCTGTGTAATTTTACAAAGAGTGGAGATGCTCTCTTTAATTCACAGGTCAATTACATGTGGTGTAACCATCATGTAAAAAGTCATTTTCCTCACAGTTTGAATAAAAGTTTCTTTTTTTCAAATCAGAATTATCAATCAATATTTTCTTATCGTTTTAGGGAGTTGCACCACATGCCATTTATGAACTAAACGAACCCCTTGTCTTGTTATAAATTATCTGAAAGATTCTGTTGATAGACATATGACAAGGTTTTTTTGAATATTAATACGCAGTGGAGACGTTTTGCTTAATTTTTTTATTAGAAAAACAAATAAGAGATTATACCAAAATAGTCAAAGGTTTTCTTCAAGAAATTTTCTTTTAATTAGGCTTTTTCCCCCTCTCTTCATTATGATTTAAGGACATTTATATCACCCTGATATTTTTTAAACAATATCAAAACCAATTTTAATGCAAAAACTAAAAACATGACGTGTATTCAAGTTATTGTATGTATGAATTGCATTTTTTTACATATTTTTTAATAAACTAACTAGTAAAAAATTACATACTACAGCTGTGTTAAATTACACAAACTCTACCATGCATGCACACATATAGCTCATGAAATAGTGTGCATTTTACACGTAAAGTTAATTTGTCATCAAATAAAACTGTAATTGCTTTTACTTTCTCAATCAGTGGGACTCCGTTGTGCAATCATGCCGATATTCTACACGTTTTCAGCTTGGAAGGATGATAAATCATGTTTTTCATTCCTTCAAATTTTTTTCCAATATTTCTTTTCCCTCCCTGTTAAATTGCCTTTAGATGGGCTTACTGTTCTCTGTCATATCAAATATGCTCTCATCAGCTGCTTGATGGATATGCAGGCCTGGTCTAATTACAATATGAGGGAGTCTGTGCCAAGTTAGGTAGAAGGACTAAGCCATTTTGCCAGGTATTTTTAGAAGCACGGGCTTCCAATAAGATATACATTAGCTTGAGAACAGATGAGGGTTGTTTTGAACAGATGGTGCTCTCATTAGAAAACGTATTGAGTTCCAAAGGCTAAAACCGCCCAGCATCACAGCAGACAAAGTCTCTGGCTCCTAGGGGAGGAAGCCACCTGTAGATATAACAGGCTGAACCTGAATTAGCACAGATACACAGGCTTTGGTCCCTGCAGGTAAAAGGCAGGTGCTGAAAGCAGTTTGGGAGGTGAATGTTAATAATTTTCATCAAAAAACATTCATGGACTCGCACTGCTTATATTAGGATAAATATGACATTTATTTTAAACTCTCTATAGTGCCACATTTTCTCAGCATCCTCGTCATTTTGAATGGATTACAAGGTTCTGATAGAGATGCCGATTATCGTGTGGTTGTGTTTGCCTGCAACCCAATTTAGGACGAAATGATTTCTCAGCTATATTCTATCAAAACGGAGGTATGAAAAGCAATCGAGTGCAGACTGAAAGATTATATTCCTGAATGACAGAACTGCAGGCTTTCAATCTCAGGCAATTGGGGTGCAATTGGTTATATTACAGGTTGGACATTGTTCCGCCTTGATTGTTCTATTTCGTGTTTTTATGCCTCAGAGACACGAGGAGCGGGTCTGACAGATTTACTGCTGTCTCATAAGGCAGCTTTGACCGACTCCTCAACCTAAGTGTCTGGGACTGGGAGACCGATGGCTCTTGTATTTATGGCTCCTTTCTTCAGAGCATGTGTAGATTTACAGCATTTAAATCTACTGCGTGAGGTCACATTTGTCACGGGTGAAACATACCCACTGTAAAGTTGATTATCAATGCAGCTGACAGTGATTGTGGTTGGCTTATGAGAAAATAAGACATTAACAATCTGCTGCATATACAGTAATTTTCAGTCAACCGTGTATGGGTCCCTGAGGCGTTTAAAAAGTAAACCCTCTCAAAACAGAAGGGTCATATAAAAACAAGCTCTTCTCTCTACAGGCTGCTGCTAGTCTTCTTTTCTGTGATTAATGATATCACACAAACTTATAAAGCCCATTATAATTACACTTAACTGTTGCAATTAATGTGGAAGACCAAATCATCTGCCAGCTTCTAACTCTCATTCATGATTACTGGCAGATAGGGAAACCGTTTTAGCTTTTCCATGCATTATTTGGGCATATTTACACTTGGCCACATGAATTTGTCTCCGCAAAATGAATAAATCGCTTCAACATTTAAAAAGGTTCACTTGTGTTATAATGATAATGCAACAGGCTTAAATGCATGGTTGTTTTCAATGCAATTTAAAAGGAGTAGTTCACCCAAAAATGAAAATCCATATGATTTTTATTTTTCTGTAGATCACAAAAGAAGACATTTTTTAATTAACAAAGTTTTTAATTTTTTATCCCTTTAAAAGTGATATTTGAAGAAAAGAAAAAAGTCATCTGATTATAAAAAAATAAAAGAAATGCAATGACCATGTTACAATACGTTTCATTTGTTAGAAGGTTGAACACCTCTAGAGAAGCAGTGATGGAGAGCTGCTGATTTTGTCTGTGCATCTGTTTGGGTAACAAATTGACTTTAATTTTCATGTTTGTGCAGCTCTCATGGATAAGTCTCCCCATCAGCTTCATTTATTAAGCTGAAGCACCAGTGTTTGTCCTCTAGCACACAGATTAAAAATGTAATTACCGATTAGAAGTGACATTCTTGTCGTTTTGGTCAAAAATGAAAAAACTTAAGTTTTCCAGTAGGCTTTCGCTCAAACTTTGTTAGACAAAGTAAAAGCAATACGTGGCTTGCATTTCTGCCATAACTAACCCACTGTCATAACCAGTGTTAGGAATAACGCCGTTAACAACGTTATTTTTTCAGTAACGGGGTAATCTAACTAATTACTTTTCCCGTCGTTACAATGGCGTTAACGTTACTGGAAGTTAAATGCGGTGCGTTACCACGGGCGTCAGTTTGGTTTGAAATGTGCTGGAGACAGAGACGCATTCGGAAGTGCATTTTCAGAAATGCTGGTACAAACTTGTCAAAACTGTGCAGCCTCTCTGCTCAACCAGTAAATAAATTCATCGATCCGCAAATGTTGTTTGAGTTCTTCAATGGGTCTAGTGGTAGATCTTTTGCCAAGACGTTTTTTTTCTCTCTCATCAAAACTGAATATGTGCATCAGTGGTGACAGTCTATATCAAGCAGGGACACATTTGTGTGCATTTTATTTTTTGATTTCACCGGAACGAATAGAGTCTCCACAACGGCGATAGATTGAAGCGCGCGTCCGAGTGAAGACTGTGCGCGACAGCGCGAGCCACAAGAGAACAACTATCCATGCAACTGATAGCAGCGGGAACAATCGCTCAGCTTGATTTAAAAAACAACACATTTTAGCGCTAGATCTCTTATTTAATAGCGAACTAAATGAATGCTCTGCTAACTGGAGATGTTTTATTTATTTGTATTATCATCGACGCCTATGTGCGTTACTATTAAGGTTACTATGTATTGATTGAATGAACTGTAATCCGTACACACCCCGTGGCTCACACAACTAGTGAGGAGGTGGGTTAATGTGGAATAATTAATCGAGGTAAGCGATTATGATTGGCTAAGGCAGAGTCATGTTTCCTGGTAGCCAATTAGAGCCACACTGCAAAAAGAGATGTGTCAAAAAACAACACATGTGACTGTGTAGATAGCATTTTGACATGTTTTTTTTTAACATGACATGTTTTAGCACACAGTGTGTAATTTTTTTTTTCCCGCTCTGGATAAATTGACACCATATATGTGTTATTTACTGATGGGAAAACATTTGTGTTGGCAGAGGAAATAAATACACATATTTTATCTGGTAGATATGAAACGCTCTACAATTCCGATTAACGGCTGTTTCTGTCTCGCCCAATCACATCGTCCCACTGTCTTTTTGAAACGCTGTTTCCGTCCGCTCTTTTTCACTCACTATGCGCGGGAATAACGACGATGCAGCAGTCAGACATGGAGACTGATGTAAGTATTTTTGTATTATTTTGTGGCATTTACATTTCTCTGCGAGCTGATAGTAATAATAAAAAATCTTCAGATATGTATAAGCTAAGTTTGTAATGAGTCTAATGTTGACCGGCTCATGGTTAGAATTAACGTTAATGTTAACGTTGTAGCTAAGTTAATCAGGAGAAGCTATCCTAGCTAGCTTGTGTGAAGATGATAACTTTAAAGTTACATTAACGTTAACTGTTGGCCTACATCGAGTTTTGAAAAGGAAATGGTGAGGTACAGAACCAAATTTCAATATTGAATGTTATTTGGCAAATGCAATAACTGGTTCTCCGTAGGTCATTTATTTCACATTGCTAGAATGATATTGCATGTTAATGAATGCTAACGTTAGTTTAGCCATAGTTAGTCACCCTAGATATTACGGCAATGTAAGCTAATGTTAATTCATAAATTACATGAATGTCAACATTATTATCTTAAAATTAACGTTAGCATTAATGAGGTCAGACAAATTAACAGTGCTCCATGCATTTAGCATCAGGTTATTTATAGCCAGTGTTATTTATAGTTATTTATAGGCTGTGTTGGAAGTGTTGATGGGCCATAAAGGTAGCTAAATGTAAGCAGATATTTCAGCCGTTGCTGCGTCAGCGCCGCCGCCGTTATATGAGCATGCAGACAGAGCGCCACTGACTTTACATTGCGAGAGGCTGCCTCCTTGTCATTTCTTGCTTCTAACAAAAGACAGAATAATGCCTAAAAGCTGCTATGTGACAAGGTGTATAGCAAAAAAGCTAAGAAACCCAGAATTAAGTTTTCATAAGCTGTCGACCCCAAAAAACGAGCGTCTGAGAACATAAAAGTGGAAACAGGCTGGAACGAACGGGTAAATTAAGGGATCGATCCTAACACTCAGTATGCACTAAAAATACACTACGTTTGCTGTAAGTTAAACATTTAGTCACTGGTGAGTGAAATATCCAAATTTCATTTTTATATATTATATTTCTGTAAGATAAACTATCCTGTGTTGCCGATTACGGTCTCCTCCCGTGGGCGTAACGTTACGTTAGTTCTCAGAGTAATGAGACACGTGACGCTCTGTCTCAACTGCCTGTATCCACTTTTATGTCCTAAACACAATTTTTTTTTGGGGGGGGTCGACAGCTTATGAAAACTTATTTCTGGGTTTTTTAGCTTGTTTGCTGTACACCTTGTCACACAGCAGCATTTAGGCATTTTCTGTCTTTTGTTAGAAGTAAGAAATGACAAGGAGGCAGCCTCTCGCAATGCAAAGTCAATGGAGACGGGTTTGATTGTCGTCGATTAATTCGTTGTCAATTAATTTACTTTTATGGTCAACAACAATCGATTAATCGTTGCAGCCCTAGACACAGGAGCAAGATCGAAGCAGGACCAGGGGGAGAGCAGTGGGACCGGTGAGTGGATCACCCTGATGAAACGACTCAGGCCCGCTGCAGAGAACATTCCTTCAATCAAATCAGCAATGGAGAATACATACACCAGGCGCAGATCATGGATATCAAAGGCAACTCCTACATTGACTGAAATCTTCAACGTATACCCATGCTTCTTGGATATGCCAAGTTTGGTAGGTTTCTCATTGTAAAAGATCTGATACTCTTAGTAACACTGTTGACTTAGAATATATTCTGAAGAAGTCTCTTTTTTATGTAAGATGGATATCAAGTTTGGCAAAATAACAGATGGAAAGACAGACCAGTTCATCAGAAAATGGGAAGCGACCATCATTCCAAAGCTGAGAGCAGTGTCTGCCTTGGAAAAAGGTGGTGTTGCTTCACTTACGTAGGGGATGGAAGACCAGACAGAGGGTATGTGTGTAATGATATGGCATGCAATGTCTCAAAGGTTAAATTCAGAATGTAGGAACCCTTGCTTTATTTCCTACTTACCAATAATATTAATTAGTCCTTTCTCATTGTAATTCATGTTGGTAATACACTGATTATGGATAAACACCTCATACATAGCCTGGTTAAAACCAGACTCATTTACTTTGTAAATATAGTCTGGGGAGTCATGATTGGGAAAACATTTCCAACAGTAACATCATGATGGGGTTATACTTCAGGTTAACTTTGAAATTATTGGTTCCCTTTCGTGGTCACTCCGAGTTACGTCGGAATGACGACGAAATGGGGTTTCGCTTAGAACACCTATCGACTTCGAGTATACAAAAACGAGCCAATGGCAAAGAAATGCCATGGGTCTGCGGAATTTCCATGACGTAACTCCGCCCCACCTCGTGGGTATAAAAGGAGGACGCCGGCAACATGCAGTTATGTTTTTCGCTTCGGAGCCAAGAGTATCTCTTCACTCCACAGCCATTTATGACTTCACTCTACGAGACGAGCCATTCTCTCCGGTGTTGGTGTGACGGCGATCTGCAGCGAGTTCACATTGCCTGCTGATCTGTGCAGTGATCTGCCAGTGAGTGTGTTCTCCCCGCTCGCTTCAACATCGCGGAGTTTTTTTTTTCTCCTCTCACAAAAGAGCTCGCACGCGGCACGTCTTTTTAAAGACGGCTCGCCCGTGCATTTAAAAAAAAAAAAAAAGTGGCGGCAGATTGGTATCGGACTCTGATGGGCACAGCGCTGTCTAGTGTGTTAGGGCTTTGATCATGCTTGTACAGCGCTCGTGGGTGATTCATGTTCTCTCTGGGAACATGATCATCGCGTCATTTAGGTCGAGACTCAATGAACTCGCAAGAGTGAGAGTCCCCTCATCCACACCCCGATCTAGCGCTCCCCCGAGGGGTGCTACTTCGGCTGGTGGCCAGAGTGACCTGAGGGTTACGGTCTGGAATAAGGCGCCGACTATCTGTCCGCGACCCCAGCCCCCCTCCTGTGTGACGGTGCCCGCTAGTGAACCTCCGATTCCCGCGAGTCGACCTTCGGGTGGCCCGCGAGTTTCCGTTGAAGCTACAGAGGAAGATGCTTTGTCTGTAGCAGCATCACAAGGTGGGCTTGGTTCTTTTGGAAGTGACGACTCGTCACAGCTGCCACCTTCTGGTGTGCTATGCTGTGCCTGAGTCTGATCCGGAGATGACGGCCATGCTTTCCTGGGACGATTGGTTTTTGAGTAAGGCCGCCAACCCGCGTCCACGGCAAACCCCAATATCTTTCTTCCCGGATGTGCATGATGAGATCTCGATGTCCTGAAAGACCCCCGTGTCTTGTCAGGACCGCTCGTTGGTCTCATCCGCCTTTCCCCCCTCAACGGGGCCGCTGCCCATGGGTACACTGGGGTCCCCCCGGTTGAACGCTCTGTTGCGATGCTACTGTGTCCTCAGAGTGCTTCCCGGCGCAATCCTAAGCACCCGTCCGAAGCCTGTAGTTCTTTTCGTCTACACTTATCTGTGGCGAAATCCTATAGTGCCACAGGACAGGCAGCCGCCTCACTGCATCCCATGACCGTTCTGTGGTCTACCTGGCCCAGATGCTCATGGTTATGCATGAGGGCGGGACTGACTCGAGGCTCTTTAATGAGCTACCAAAAAGCGCGCCGCCACTGACCTTGCTCTGGGAGCGATGAAGGTGGCCGTGCACTCTCCGAGTCAGGTGATGTTTACCACTCTGGGGCTGACCGATCTGATGTGCAGGATGTCGGCAGACTCGTCTGCTCGACACCCCCACATCCCAGGTCGGCCTCTTCGGCGGTGCGGTTGAGTTCTTCTGCCCAATAGTTCTCAACCGCCCGGGAGCAGATTGAGGTTATTCTGCCGACGGCCCCGCCGTCCGCTCAGGTCCCTCAGTCTGCCAACCGCCGAAGGCGCCCTCCCACGGTTCCAACCCCGCCCGTTCACCCGGGCTGGCTTTGAAAGACTGTGGGGGGATGCCTCAGCCCTCTCCAGCCCCGCCCCCCGCTAAACGCCGGGTTAAGCGGCACTTTTGAGATGGGCTGCTCAGAGATGGGACTCAGTTCTTTCCAGGAGTGGTAGCAGGGCCACTCCTTTCCCCGGTGGAGGGCTGGGGAAGAATCCTTATTCAGAAAGAACTGACTCTCTCGTCTCTGAGCACACAGAGTTCTCGGACGACACAGAGCGCCGCTCACAAGCCGTGCTCTCCTCGTCCCCCTCTGTCCCAGAGTTGGTTGACACGGTGTGCCGTCCACGGACCGTTTCGTCCCTGTCCCACTCTGTCGCCAGACCCCTGGCAGAGCAGGCCCCCGTGGAACGCTGGTCCTTCCCTGGCCTCCTCTGTCAGGGCGCGGATGTTAACTGCGCCCCCACACCGGATCGCGATGCCGTCCACGTCCGGGCCAGTTACTCCGCTTCGCTGCCCCTCCGGGGGGACGCCTGTGGTTCGCATGACCCCGCTGGTACAGTTCCTGGGAGCCTGGCTAGAGCTTCCCCGTCTGTCCCGCTGGGTCGCCCGCACCATCAGGTTCAGCTATGCGATTCAGTTCGCACGGCCTCCTCCCCGCTACAGGGGAGTCCGCTCCACTTTGGTCGGTGGCAATGCCCCCATCATGAGAGCAGAGATTGCCACCCTGCTGGCGAAGGGTGCAATCGAGACTGTCCCTCCAGCCGAGATGAGGTCCGGCTTCTACAGCCTTTACTTCATTGTCCCCAAGAAAACCGGTGGGATACGACCAATCCTGGACCTGCGCGTGCTGAACCGCTCCCCTCACAGGATGCCGTTCAAGATGCTCGCCGCCAAACGCATTTTCGAATGTGTTCGGCCCCAGGATTGGTTTGCAGCGATCGACCTGAAGGACGCCTACTTTCATGTCTCCATTCTTCCTCGACACAGACCGTTCCTCCGGTTTGCTTTCGAGGGGCAGGCATACCAGTACGCGGTTCTCCCTTTCGGGCTAGCCCTGTCTCCTCACGTCTTCACGAAGGTCGTCGAGGCAGCCCTTGTTCCCCTTCGGGTTCACGGGGTTCGCATCCTGAACTATCTCGACGACTGGCTGATCCTAGCTCACTCTCGAGATCAGGTTTACGAACACAGGGACCTTGTGCTCCGCCACCTAGCTCGTCTGGGCCTTCGGGTCAACTGGGAGAAGAGCAAACTTTGCCCCGTGCAGAGGATCTCTTTTCTCGGTATGGACATCGACTCGGTCGCCATGTCCGCGCAGCTTACGAGCGAGCGCGCACAGTCACTGCTAACTTGTCTGAGACAAATTCAGGGCAAGAGTGCGGTTCCACTGAAACTTTTTCAGGGGCTCCTGGGGCATATGGCATCTGCAGCCGCGGTGACGCCGCTCGGATTGCTTCATATGAGACCGCTTCAGCTTTGGCTACGCGACCGAGTCCCGAGGTGGGCATGGCAACAAGGCACGTTCCGAGTACCAGTTACTCCGACCTGCCGTCAGACCTTCACCTCGTGGTCGAACCTCAGTTTTCTCAGGGCTGGTGTCCCCCTGGAACGAGTTTACCGGCATGTTGTTGTCTCAACAGATGCCTCCACCACGGGCTGGGGCGCCATGTGTAATGGACATGCTGCCGCGGGCTCCTGGACAGGACCCCATCGCCTATGGCATGTCATTTGCCTCGAGTTGCTGGCAGTACGCCTTGCCCTGCACCGCTTCCGGGCGCTGCTCTTGGGTCAACACGTACTAGTCCGATCAGACAATACCGCCACTGTAGCGTACACAAACCATCAAGGTGGTCTACGCTCCCGCCGTATGTCGCAACTCGCTCGCCACCTCCTCTAATGGAGTCAGAGGCATCTGAGGTCCCTTCGAGCCATTTACATTCCCGGAGCCCTGAACCGCGCAGCCGACGAGCTGTCACGGCTTCAGCCCCTCCCTGGAGAATGGCGACTCCATCCCCAGTCGGTCCAGCTGATTTGGGACCAGTTCGGGGACGCACAGATAGATCTGTTTGCCTCCCACGACTCGACCCATTGCGCCCAGTATTATTCTCTGACCGAGGGCACGCTCCGCACGGATGCTCTGGCGCAAAGCTGGCCGCGGGGCCGCAAATATGCATTTCCCCCAGTGAGCCTTCTTGCGCAGGTCTTGCGCAAGGTCAGGGAGGACGAGGAGCAGGTCCTTCTGGTTGCGCCGTACTGGCCCACCCGGACTTGGTTCTCCGAACTAGTGCTCCTCGCGACAGCACCTCCTTGGCCAATTCCTCTGAGGAAGGACCTCCTTTCTCAGGGACGGGGCACCCTGTGGCACCCTCGTCCCGATCTCTGGAACCTCCACGTGTGGCTCCTGGACGGGACGAGGCAGGTTTGAGTACCCTACCACCTACGGTGGTGGCTACCATCACTTCCGCTAGAGCGTCGTCCACTAGGCACGCCTACACGTTGAAGTGGAACCTCTTCGTCAACTGGTGCTCTTCTCGCCGAGAAGACCCCCGGAGGTGTTCGATCAGTTTCGTGCTTTCCTTCAAGATGGGTTGGAGCGAAGGCTGTCTCCCTCCACCCTCAAAGTTTATGTTGCCGCTATTGCCGCTCACCACGACTTAGTGGAAGGTAAGTCCATAAGGAAGCACGACCTGATCGTCAGGTTCCTGAGGGGGGCGAGGAGGCTGAATCCTCCTCGTTCTCCTCTCGTTCCCTCTTGGGACCTCTCAGTGGTCTTAAGTGCCCTGCAGAGTGCTCCCTTTGAGCCTCTGCAATCAGTGGAGCTTAAGTTCCTGTCAATGAAGACAGCGCTCCTTGTTGCATTGGCCTCTCTCAAGAGGGTCAGGGACCTGCACGCATTCTCCGTTGACGAAGCGTGCCTGGAATTCGGGCCGGCTTACTCTCACGTGATCCTGAGACCCCGGCTTGTATATTTGCCCAAGGTTCCTACCGCTCCCTTCCGGGACCAGGTGGTGAACCTGCAAGCGCTGCCCTTGGAGGAGGCAGACCCAGCCTTGGCACTGCTCTGTCCGGTACGCGCTCTCCGCGCCTATGTAGACAGGACGCAGTGTTTCAGGACCTCAGACCAGTTCTTTGTCTGTTATGGTGGGAAGCTGAAGGGAAAGGCTCTCTCAAAGCAGAGGTTGTCTCACTGGATAGTGGACAGCATTGCTTTGGCATACCAGCAGCAAGGTCGACCGTGCCCCCTTGGTGTGACTGCCCACTCCACCCGGAGTGTGGCATCCTCTTGGGCTCTAGCGCATGTCGCCTCGCTAACAGACATCTGCAGAGCTGCAGGCTGGGCGACACCGAACACATTCGCCAGATTCTACAATCTCCGAGTGGAGCCAGTGTCCTCTCATGTACTCGCTTCAACTAGCTAGTACCGGACCCGCTCAGGTGTCTTCGCTTGCTCGCCATTCCACTCCACGGACTGGATACGTGCGATATTCTGCTCAGGTGAGCTTCTCCGCAAGCGCTGAGTTCCTCCAGCACCCCTGATTTTAGCGCCAGTGTCTATTGCCTGGGCGTCGGCTAGGTGCCTCCCGTGTGCATGGTCCCTCCCCGGAGCTACCCCCACACGTGTATTTCCACTGTAAGCCACTCTGAGCATGTGTCTTTCCCTTGGCAAGCCACCTTGCCACCCCTGAGGTTGAAATATTCCACCTGCGGCTGGACACCTCAGAGTTTCTCCATATGTTTCCTTCGGGTCATATGTGTATTTCCAAATGTGTGTGTGTGTGTGTGTGTGTGTGTGTGTGTGTGTGTGGTGTGTGTGGTGTGTGTGGTGTGTGTGTGTGTGTGTGTGTGTGTGTGTGTGTGTGTGTGTGTGTGTGTGTGGTGTGTGTGGTGTGTGTGGTGTGTGTGGTGTGTGTGGTGTGTGTGTGTGTGTGTGTGTGTGTGTGTCCTGTTCTCGTGCCTCGGCTGTTTCAGTTCGTCTTCTGGATTTTTGTCAGTTCCTCGTGTTGTCTGGTTGTTCCACGGTTCCTGGGTTTCACTCGAGCACGCTCATCACAGCACCACCACCGGATCGCCATCTCGTCCCTGCTTCACTTACCACCTGAGTGTTTGCCCCGACCTGTGTCCAACATCTGACTATCTCTTTAGTTAACTGGATTTTACTTGGATCTTGCATCCTCCTGTTTTTTCCCTAACAAATAGTTTCTCCCTGAAAGGAGATTTTGGTGGGTGTGGCCAGGCTACCTCATTCAGCCCCAGTTCTACCCGGTTCAACTCAGTTTTTGAACCTCAGTTTAAAAAAACATGATCTAATCCTTTTAATCCTACTTGTAAATATTTGTTGTAGTTCAATCTGTTTTCATTTAATTTTCAGATGAAAAGTGCTATACTATGCTGGTTCTTCGGCCACCAATGCCCGGGAGTCGCTGCAGTGTGAAGTCAGCTATAACATTCCTGATTGACTTTGTACCGGTTTGTTTCTTGATGTCTGTAAGAGCCAACGAAGGACTAGGTATGGTGGCCCTGCAATTTCTGACAACACATGCAGATAGACAAAACACACGCAACTTAAGAAAACATCTTCATCAATTTGACAACACATGCACAACATTTAGAAATTGCTTCGCAAATTCATGTGTTGTCATAAATTGCAGGTCTTTTACATCCAACGCCCACCGTAACTAGGTAATTATTAAATTTAGTAAAAAAAAATTTAAATTATTTATGATTTTATTACAATTCATAAACTGTGTAAATAGTCTAAAATGTATTAACACAGTTTTTATGACTATTGAATTTGATATTTTCTACGTATAAATTTAAAGAGTTATCTTATCTTACAAGTGGTAACTGACAGAAGAATAATTACTCCAAAATGTTACCTAATACACTATAGCATGCACATTTACACTTCTTTATGCTGCTTTTTCAACTCTTAAATTGCATCTTTTTCATCTTCTCTGAGCCTGGAACCAGTATTGCATCCCTCTGTGACAACTGCGAGATGGCATCAAGGACCCAGCCACAGCTGATCTGCATCGGCAGTCTGAAAAGCCCAAGACGACAATATATCATCACTGCAAGGAACGACCAAGTGACCATTCCTGTAAATCATGGCCTGACATGTGCAGTTGACAAGCTTTTCAAGCTTTACTGGGTGTGCAACTTGACATATCCACCACAGCTGAGCTCTGTCTTCACCTTCTTTGAATACATCTATGATGTGACCATCTCAACCAAGCGACCCAAGGTATTTGAAGTCCTTTCAAAGCTTCAGGCTGCGCATTAAATAACACAATGTATACATGTCCAAAGTGCAGACAATTTATATCTACAGAAGTAAGGAGAGTCATTTGGCATCTCAGTGAAATTCATGCCTTATCAGATGGACAGGACATTACCATTATCTGCAGCCAAGATGGTTGCCCAATAACGTATCATAACTTCAATTCATTTGCCAAACATCTTCATAGAGACCACCAGTCCACAACAACATTCATGGACAATGTGACATTTCAACCTAATGACCACAGTTTATCAGATGCATATGAGGCTGTACATTTTCGGACTGCAGACTGTCATTGTCATCTTTGAAGCTGTGATTAATAACAATCAGCCAATATATTCAAACTGGGTAATGTAATCTCATAGCCTACTGAGTTTTATTCTAAACGATTCCAAGTCAATTTCAAGACTAATTATCATCGACAAAAGTTCTGTTATTATTATCTCAGTGATCTAAACATGTTTCTTATAAAATGAATTCATGCATCTGTTTTGTGATTGATTGTTATATGCAAGTATGGTTTTCATACAGATTAACTGGACATTAAACAAATGTTTCTTATGACATGTATTCATGCATCTGTGTTTTATGATATGAGTGTTAGGCTATATCTTATGTCATCCATTTGTCATAAATGATTTTATCTTTTAATATGTGTTCATGCTTCTGATATTACTCTTTATCACTGTATATCCTGCTACAGTTAGTGCAGTAGCTTTTGTTGTACTTTGCACTCATTAAATGGCAAATATATTTTGACATTTGACTTTATTTTTTTATGATTACCGTACATATGCTTGGTAATGTTAACACAATATTAGTCGTTTCTGGTCATTTTCAGCTACAATCAGCACTTAATGTTTACATATTTAAGTGTAAAATTTATGTGTAAAAAGTATTGATATCACACATTGGTGTGAGAAGTTATCTACACAATTTCTGCGTTAAAATAGCTCACACATCTATTGTGTAAAACTTATTGACAACACATTTTCTGTGTAAAATTACTTGACACAATTTTTGTTAAAATAGCTCACACATCTATTGTGTAAAATTTCACATAACGGGTGTAGTCCTTGAACACGCTCACCACGTGTTAAAATTCTACACATGATGTGTCATTTTTAACACATCTCTTTTTGCAGTGCAGTGTTTTTACACACATGCCAGCACAAGCGCCACACAAACACACAACAGCTAAACAGAGATTCGATGAAGCAGCAGAGATGTCGAGTCAGGAGCAATCCGATGAAAAGTTTTAATTTTCAAGGTGCAATATAAGCACTACTTCTGTTCTACTCATTTCAACTGACTTGTGAAAACTGCTAAAAAAAAATTCAAATTCTTTGACATAGCAACTTTTTTTTTTTTTTACCAGTAACGCAAATAGTTACTTTCCCTGGTAACGAGTTACTTTTATTAGTAATTCAGTTACTAACTCAGTTACTTTTTGGAACAGGTAGTGAGTAACTATAACTACTTACTTTAAAGTAACGTTCCCAACACTGGTCATAACTTCACACATAATTAAAGGACATACTACAATATGAAATGTGATACATTTAACTACTACTTTGTCGAATTTTTAAAAATATGCTCTCCACAAATACATGCAAAAGCACAACTATTACTTCGCTGTTAAAAAGCTAATTCACCCGAAAAACATTATCCTACTCATAAGAGCCTTGACTAGATCTACTGCCCTATTTATTGTTCTTTGCACACTCGCCAACAGGGATGTCATTCTAGGTGAGGATCACAATCCCTCTGACAAATGCACCTGTCTAGATGTCTGTAAGGTCATATCCTGAAGCGCTGATATGGACCAGCTCAGTCGAGAGCAGTGAATTCATAAGGTTAATAAACAGATTCTTTCTCCAAGTGCCTGTGAGGTAGCCTAGAAATCTAGACGCACCCTAGCGGCAGCAAATGTAATTTTAGAACCAGTGTCGTCTAGCAACTCTCCGTTGCAAGGGCGTAGGTTTCGGGGGGGACTCTAGGTACTAGTCCCAATCAATATTTTGAGATGACAAATTTGTCCCCACCAATATTTAGCAAGCTCCTGTGAACTGCTATTTTGATATTTGCGCTACATTTAAATCTTTGCGCAGCTATTTGGATCGATTCCAACAGCCAGGACGACGACAGTACAAGATACGCCGTAATTTGATTGGCGGCGGGGTATCTGACAGGCAGGCTACATGCGCGGGCCGGGACTACTTTTTGTGCTTGCACTCACTGGCAGCGAGCGGGTGGTGTGTGCGTGTGTGTGTGCGTGACGACCCCGACGGTAAGTTACCAGGGCTGTCTCTCTGCCTGCCATATACAAAGGCCAGAGTAAAACATTTTAATATTCCGTTTTTTTGCCCCTTTTTGTACTTTGTAGATCAGCTATGTCACCCAAGAAGAAGAAAGGGGACATACAAAGCTTTTTCGTAAAGCAGAGTGTAAGTAGGCAAAAATAAATAGCACCAGTAGTGACTGACTGGAGATTCTACTGTGGAAAATAGTATTAACTGGTGATCCTGGTTACCCAGGATATTGTTTCAGTTAAACCTAGCTTCTGCAATCTTTCAAGGTTAGGAGCATTAATTAGGGGTGTGCAGCACGGATACAGATAGACTCGAAGTCGTGCTATCATGATAGAATGCTACGTTAGCAAGTCACTGAATGTTAATTAGCCTACCTTAACTTAGAATCTTGCAGTCATAAACAGTGGATCATCTGAGACATTTTTCGTTTCTACATTCTGTTTATGTAATGTATTTGTGAGTGTAGCCTACTTGCTAGTCACATGTGCTGGAAAACATGCTGGCAATGTTAAAAAGGCAAAAGTTAACACTGTTGGTTATTCAAATATAATGAATCATTATTTGATTGATAATATCCAAATAACAATATCTGGTAGGAGGGTTAAACTTGCTAGCCATAGGATAGACTTCAAAATGAACTAACTGTATGCAGGAAAGACAGCATCAAACCACAACAGATTTACACCAAACCTGAGACCAAACCCTACGCCCATGCTCCATTGGCTTGCGAGCTGAAAAAAAAAAAAACTCTAGTCAGGCAGAGTTGCGACGGTTCCGCGTGAATTCCCTGCTACTTGAAAACTAAGAAGATGGCTGGTGCTCCTGGTGAACAGCGGTCTTTCAAATTGGCTTTGGCCGCGACTCTGAAAGTTGGAGTTAAGCTTTTCTTTGAGAAAAGAACTGCACTGAAGTCCGTCGCTCTGACTACGTCACCTTCTTCGTTGCTCTGGTTGGTTGTAGCACTCATAGACATAATAAATACATAGACACCCTATTGGCTGCTGGAGCGAACGTCAACGGCGCCGCCATATCAAGGAGGGCAACTTGCCCATACCTCTCATTATGGGAATTGAGAAAAATGCCTGTTTCGTGTGCTGCTTGGGGCTGTACAAGTCGCCACACAATTGAAAACAGGTCTCGGGGAATTACCTTTCACAAACAAGACTGAACATTTTTTTCTGGTTGTATTTAGTAATTATATAATTAGTAATAGTAACGTCCACCACATGCAAACCACTGAAATCGTCTGATAAATGTAAACGTTATTATTGTTTTTATCCAGGAAAACCGCAGCTCACCCGTTTACTTGCATTGTTCACAGTGCAGTCTTGCCCTCCGCAAAATGGCGGACACGTTGACGTATCGCAGCAACGCTCCAAAGCGGCCAATAGGGTGTCTATGTATTTATTATGTCTATGGTAGCACTATCCTATAGACCAATTTTCAGTTGGTAAACATGGTGACGTTTTTTGTGGGTGGAGCTTAGGTGGTGGCAGAACAATCCATCTGGCCGCTTCACTAACGTAAGTCTGCAAGTTTTGTTAGCTTGTTTTTAACAATGACTGGAGAAAATCTGATTTTATCTTAATTAGCAAGGTCACGCACTGTGCAGGACCTTGATTGTTATTTGTTAAAGTTAATTTTAACGGCGGAACCAGATTGGCCGACCCGTACACACAATGGATGAACGATCTGACAGGATTAACGTTAACGCAAACGTTACCTCCGGGTGAGTGGCCTGACTTCTACACCTATCCTATAGAGAAACAGAGCGTAAAGAGAAACCGAGGGCATAAAAATCTTTAGATGCCTATAACTATAGCTGAATGGTCATGTACAAGACTTGTGTGGTACGATCCGCAGTTCTGCCTAGCCCGCGCCAAAGAGTGACATTACGGTGCAATTTTAATGAGGTGAATATTTTCTAGAAATAAAAATTGCAGATAAAGCATATTCATTTTTCGTTGATTCTTGCACCCAACAACACAACAAGATGACATTTAATAATAATAATAATAATAATAATTTAAGCTCCTTATTATGTAGCTGGATCTTTGCTGGTTTGTATTAGCCGCCTCCAGTTTTCCCTTTGTTCTGCCACCAGCTAGCGCTGTGACGTAACTGTGACGTCGGCTCGAAATTGGTCTATTGCGTGCAGAGGGAATTTGAAAGACCACTATGAAGGTAATATGATGCCTGGCTTAAAGAATCGCATGCAGATTTCAAGCATAAATTCAATTTGTTTTTTATTTAACATATATGTTTGCATTAAAAAGTACAATTTCAGCAACGAGAACGATGCTGAGCCAAATGAAGATAAATATATGTTCTGGAGACTGGCGTGTTTATTGAACCAATCAGATAAGAGTAAATCGACAGTCAGAAAGACGCTCATTTGATTGGCTACATGATGGAGGTGGACCCGCCCTCCTCTTCGTGCTTGCAAAACTCAATGAGTGAGTGAATCATGCCAAAACTGGAAGCGCAGGTAAAAGAAAGACATAACTGTACAAATCGGGTTATTTCGGGGACATGTACACAATAAGTTATTTAGACATTTGCAACAGTTTATTTATTTACACAAAGTTTGATTTTACGCAATCAATCTGTTTCACAGTCCCAGACTCTGTTGTTTTCAGTTGCAAATTGCTGTTCTCACAGGCTTTCAATGCTTTTGGATGAATTTGTGCAAAAAAAACATGTCAAAAGTGTAAGTGCGGAAAAATGGAAGTCAGAAGATCCTATTTATTTTGTGTTAGCATGAAGCTGCTTAGTTTCAAAATACATGCATTACACTTACTAATAACAGTAAAATGCTGCAAATATTTTTTTTTTCTTACAATATGCGATTTACACCCTTACAAATCTTCTCTTGCACACGCAAATTTAATTTAAGCTTGCAATCTTATGTACACTTTCACAAATCTTACCATGCGCATGTGATTCTTTAAGGCATCATATTACCTTCATAGACAACCGTTTATCCCGCCCCTCGGATCGAGCCTTGCCAATGGTGTGTTCCCAGATCCAACATCTTGATGTGGGTCTGGCTTGTCAAGCTGCCTGTGACGTAGCTTTTAAAAATAGATAAATAAAAAAAACATCATTATCTGTCAGCCAAACAGAAGACTGACCTTAACTCTTTCCCCGCTATTGACTGAAATATCTAATAGTATTTCTGAGAAAACGCTTCACCGCCATTGGCGGATTATTCTGGGCGCTATTACACATCTTCTGAAAGAGTACAGAATCTCCTGATCAAAACACACAGCAGAAACAAGCGATAACATAAGTAAGTAGTAATCTAACATCAACATTAAACCGCATATAAATCAAAACTGTCTAACGTTACTGAATCGGCCCAGGACGAGCTACAGGACTGTGCAAGCTTTGGGGGTGTTGATGGACTCGATCTACTCCATTATGTTTTGATCATCGTTCTGAATCCCATCCAGATGTAGTCAAACACATGTAGTTTTCTCATCTTTTTGCTCAAAATGTTGCTTTAAAGGAAACTTACCCTTTCACTTTGGGTGAAATTATCAAAAGCGCTGGCGATGGCTGGCAACTTTTTTAAAAAAAAATGTTGGCAGGGAAAGGGTTAACATTGTTTACAACCCTAAACACTTTGAGCAAAGATTTATGGACCACCACTAGAGAAAGCCAAGACTCGTAATTTTTCTGCAGCTCCGGAGTAATTAGTTACATGGCATTTACTGCTAAGATGTTTAGACCATAAAGAGATTTCATTGACTGAGACAACTTTTTACTCTCTCAGTACCTGGTTAGAAATTATAAAGCCCTGCATCAATTTCTGCTGATCTGCAAAAAGGAATATGACCTAATTTGATGACGCTGACTTTCCATCATGTACAGTTTTTTCACCCAGAAAATAATGAGGATTATGAATCAGCTTTAATGCGAAATAACAAAAGAAATACATTCTTACAAGTATTTAAAACATATTTTACTTACAATCTGCAAAGGAGTGGACAAATATGTTGAAATACTCTATTTAATGTCAACGAACTTCACCTAATCACAAGTTTCTAAAATTCTGTAATTTTCTGTCAGTGTTTGGATGTAAAAAAAATAAAGAAATAAAGAAATCTGGTTCACGGTTTATATTTTCTTCTCTCACTGTCCATAAAATACATTACATAAAATAATGTCATGCATTTGAAAATCTGATATTTAACAAAAAATGTAACTTGGTGTTTTTCTGATGATTGAACTAAATCTTAGCTGTATAGTTTTGTAGATTATAAATCATACTATAATGACGCAGAAAAATTACCAAAACATTTTTTTTTTCCATTTCATGAATGATAAAGCATTGACAGCCAATCAAACCTGACTTAAAAGAGCTCAAGCATTTAAAGAGGCAGACAACCTAATTGCAGCACACGCTTATAGTAAACACTTATTGTGCATTGGTTTGGATGCTAATATTATTTTTGAAAGTTCCTTCACACTTATTTTTTCTACAGTATAAAGATTTTAAGCTTAACATTTTAGCTACATCAGAATCTGACACAAAGACCATTTCAGAAGCCATCCTTTTTTTGACCAAGGAACACTTTCAGCAATTAAAACCAAAGTGAACCAAGGGGCAGAATGCAGTCCACTATAATGACAAGAGAGCTGACTAGCACTCAGATCCCAGATGCTGTAAAGCTTGAAGCCAAACAAGTTGGAACAGCAAGGAGCTCTCGAGAAACTGAAAAATCTTCAAAACGGAGAGACGGCTAATGAAAAGAAGCTGAGCACAGTGTGTTTAAATGCATTAGGAAAGGCCGTGCAACTCATGTTCACGTTTTAGTGGCTGATTAGAATTTCTGAGAGCAGATTGAAATAAACTGCAATTTGGTCAAGGCCACTTACGGTGCCTGTAATTGTTATTTCTACATACACATGCAGCTGTCGATGTGCTAAGCCTATCAGAAAGCCAGCCTGTGCTTTATAGAAAGTAGAAGGATTTCAAGGTAAAAAAAAAAGCTTGTAGAATGGTTTTCAAGGTCCTTACAATATATTTATTGTATTTTAAATATTTAAATTAACTATAAAAAGAGCCAGATTATTAGAATACTTGTAATAATTAAAAAAAAATTATCATTATAAAAGGAATGTAAAATCTTAAACCTGGAAAAAGAAGGTCTTAAGATTTCAAAAGGTTTTAAGATTTAAAAAAGACACTGAAACATTTTCCTATTGGATATATTTATCAATTTATCATAACATTTATCTCACAATATAATATAAACATTTCTATGGTAAAATATTTACCAATTTAATTTATTCTGTGAGGATTTTTTATTATTATTTTTACAAATTGATTACAGAGGCCGACGACCCTAGGCTGACTCCTCCCTCCAACCTACTTCCGCTCAATTTTCATTTTCCAGTTCGGCATCTGGGTTTGCGGTATATTCGCGGGTTTTCTCTGGCCAATTTTTTACCGGTCCAATCAGCGAACAGAGGGAGTGGCTGAGAACGATTTAAATATATATAAGAATAAATATATATAAGAATATATATATATATATATATATATATATATATATATATATATATATATATATATATATATATATATATTATTATTATTATTATTATTAACAGAAAGTTTGTACAAACACTTGTATGTACATTGAAATGCAGCATAAATATAACAAAGATTTTCACACTAGGAGGATATTGCTAATTTGTATAAATATATTAAAGCAATTACAGATTTTCAGTGTTTTAATTGCTTTTTGCTACATAGAAAATCAGTGTGAGTCAATATAAAGCTCAATTTCTTTCCTGAATGAAGTAAAATAAGTTTTTTTTGCAGGAGAATTTACATTTGTGAACATAAAATTTTGCCATTAAAAGAATAAAATTAAATATAGCTGCGAGCAGCGATTGCGGGCCCAAGCCGGTGGCACCGCCACCCCGGTGCCTTTGCCGCCAGCTTTGGCCCTTCATCGCTATGAAGTGGGCCAATTGTGACAGGGCCTATGATCGTGAACCACAATAGCCACATATATGAGATCATTTAAATTTAGAATAATTTTAAGGTCAATATGTTTTGCAGCACTTAACTGTGTAAATCCAGAAGCCCAGTATTTATCTGGAGGTCTTTGTCCTTTGCCTGTCAACCTGGTTTGTCTCTGCCTTTTCTGTTCTGCCCTGTTTGCCATTGTTCACCCTGCCTGTCTTGACCATTCTTAATAAAAAGCTGCAAATGGATTCCCCTGGCCTGACCCTGCCTCGATACAACACATATGCTGCATCTGCTCGCTATCTGCCGAACGGCTCTGGTAGTTCCGCTTCAGCACTGATGATGTTGTAGGAATAGTGCGCTCTGGTTGGTCTGGATTATTCGGGAATTTTTATTTTAGACAGAAATAAGTTATTTATAATTAAATTTATTAAATCGATCAAACTCTGTGTGTGTGTGCGAGAGAGAGAGAGAGGCGCGGGCGCGATCGAACTGTGTGTGTGTGTGTGTGCGTGTGAGAGAGAGAGAGGCTACCTCTCTGCTCTCCTGTAATTTCAGCAGATGTTTAATCTCTCTCCAGAGGAGGTGAATGTTGCTCATGCTGAACAGTTTTAGATCTGGAGTCCCTCTCCCTACAGGCCACTGGAGGTTAATGTAAATATCAAACTCAGCAGCATGTGACTTTTGGAGCACTAGTGTACCTCACAGCATTCTTTATCTTATACATGTGCTCTGCTTCAAACCCTATTTGAGACACCTACGAAAGCAGGATTTAAAAAGGGTCATGAAACATATTCTAAAAAAATGCATTATTTTTATTAACACTTGGAAGTAAGTTTTATAAAAAAGAAGCAACATTTTGAGCAAAAAGCTGAGAAAATCAAATTTTTAAATCAAAGACTACATACAGATCGGTTTTAGAACAATGATCAAAACAGACAGAGTAGATCGAGTCCATCAACACCCCCAAAGATTGCACAGTCCTATGGCTCCTATAACATTAGGCAGTTTGGATTTATATGATGTTTAATGTTATTATTTTAAATATGCATCTTCTTACTTAAGCTAACGCTTGTTTCTTCTTCTTTTCAGCGTGTGCTTTGATCCGTAGATGATGTACACTATCAGAAGATGCCTAATAGCGCCCCCATCGTATAATAGTGAAAAACACAGAAAGCAGGGAATTTCCATTAATGTCAGGAAAGCGTTGTCTCATAAATTACTAAAAAAATTACCTCAATGGCAGGGAAAGACAATGAATCCAAGCTCAGAAAATGACTTGTTTGAAATTGTGTCACATTATGAATAATGTAGACACAAGTAGAGCATTATTTGTTTGTTTGGTACTTTTCAAGGTGGATTCTTTGGAAAATCAGTCGCAATTTCAGCGCGGGCTTTGCAAACAGACTTTAACTTCAAGATATGGATTAGATGTTCTTTGTCTCAGAATCGTTTATTGCGGTTTATGCATCAGTAAATCAAGCAATGACTAAACGATCAACTTCACATTGTTTCTCGTAGTAACATTCAAATAATTTGTTAATTTGTGATTAAATTATATACAGAAAGCTATCCAAAAACCGTCCCTTTTATAATCACTGGAGCTGTCAATCACACAGCACCAGTCACTGATAAACTGGTGCTGTGTGATTGACAGCTCCAGCTATCCAAAAACCCTCCCTTTTATAATCGCTGGAGCTGTCAATCACACAGCACCAGTTTATCAGTGACTGAGTTCTGAACTCTCGCCAAAACTCATGTTATAATTAATGAAGCTGTCTACACTGCAAAATTAATCTCTTTTTTATATTGTGTCTGAAATGTTAATTATGATGAAAGCATTTGTGAGGGCAGAAATTGAGTTGCATTGACGAGAGCACTGCATTCATGTCTGCCATCGGCAACAATGCTCATCGCTGCAACCTTCATGCGACCGGAGTAAATAAATAGAATGCTATCATCAACACTTTTTATGATTATTTCATCTCAACAACTGTTATAGTAAAAACATAATAAATTATTTCAAGAGACTTTCACATGTAATTATTTTTTCATATGCAAAGATGTTAGCCAAACATAGCGGTGGGCGTTTACTTTGAGTCTCACAGGAGACACGCCTCTTCGAGTGTTCATATTTGAGGGCTAAAATCAGGGCAGAAAATGGCCTTATATTTCATTTTTTTTACATAAAAATCATACAAACATTATAAGTGCACCTGAGGACACATTACAAAGAATAAAAAAATGCAGTTCATTGCCCCTTTAACAGAGATAACACAAAGGCTCACATTTATCATTTAGAGATAATGCAATTCCACAACAATACATTGTGACACTCGCTGTAAAACAAATCCAAGATGGCAGACAAGATGAGACAAATGTCAGTTATGATAAAGTATCAGTAAAAGGTACAGATTAAAAATATATATTATTTTAGACAATGATTGTGCATGCCATGTATTTTTATTCTTAACATATTGTGCTTTTAGCTTAGCAATATGCTAATACCAAACTCTGCCTCCTTAGAATCACATCATTCTGGAACAAACTTACAGACAAACACACACTTGGTGTTTATAAAAATACTGGTAGTTCGATAAGTCGATGATGAAATCTCAAAAATGTAACAATAACAGCTTTTCTGCAGTATCGGTAGTACAGAGTACCAGCTTAATTTGATACTGATAGGTGGCTGCTTTTGAACATTCCTGTGCATATTCATATGAGCGACTAACGACAACATGACACATGCAAGGCCTAGATACTGTAAATTGTTATAAACAGAGGCCAATAATATGTTCTATTTGTCTCCCCAACTTTATTTCCTCACAACAAAATAGTGCCAGAGGATAAACTCCCCAGCTTTTTATCAGATCTTTTCATCATCTATTGTATCTCATTCTTCCCTCTGGATATTAGAAACGTAGCATGGTTTTGTCTTCAATTAAGGATGGAGTACTGATAACCAACACACAGTGCTGAGGCTTGCAAAGCACTGCTCTGCTGAAAGCTAACAAAAATCCTCAAAAGACATCGAACCTGGAAGGGAGACATGTAACACGCGCCACTGATGAATAATGAGATTACAGCAGCACACAAAACATCCCTCCCAGAAAAAAAAAAAACAACAACAATGATCTAATCGAGTATTTTGTGCTCACTTGTGCAGAGAAGAATGCCCCATTTACGAGAACATACTTTGGCCAGTGGTTATCTCCACTGAACCATTTGTGCTGTATAAAATCAATATTATGAATGTGAATAATCTACCCAAAATCCTAAAGCACAGACAGACACACAAAACTGGAGAGTTAAACTGAGAAAATCACCCATAATGTTTTGGTGAACAAACCCTTTAAAATTCATGGTTAGATATAACCTAAGCTCTATCCATATACTGTCTCAATTATACTGCTGGTATATACAGTATTTGCTGGTACTGGTTGGACCCCATTTTACCTTCAGAACTGCCTTAATTCTTCATTGCATGGATTCAACAAGGTGCTGGAAACATTCCTCAGAGTTTTTGGTCCATATTGACAAGATCGCATCTGGCAGTTGGTGCAGACTTTTCGGCTGAAAATCCAGAATGTGAATGGCACAGTATTCTACTGGATGTAAACATCAGAAGATGGGTACAGTGTGGTCATAAAGGGATGGACATGGTCAGCAACAATACTCAGGTAGGCTGTGGTCTTTAAACAATGCTCAATTGGTACTAAGGGCCCCAAAGAGTGCCAAGAAAGCACCCCCCATACATACCATTACACCATCACCACCAGCTTGAACATTTGATACAAGGCAGGATGGATCCATGATTTCATGGTTTTTTACACCAAATTCTGACTGAACTGACCGGGCATAGTTTTTCCAACATTCTAATGTCTGATTTTGGTGAGCCAGTGCTAATTGTAGCCTCAGTTTCCTGTTCTTTCTCAGCTGACAGGAGTAACACTGTGATGCACAGTGATATCTGCACCTCTGCAGATTTAGTGAATCACTGAATCTATCTGCTGCTGTAGTGCATCTGCTTCAAGGTTCGAAAGTGTTGTGCGTTCAGAGATGCTCTTCTGCAGACCTCAGTTGTAATGGTTATTTGAGTTACTGTTGCCATAGTCCTTTGACATCAAAATGGCATTTTCGCCTGTAAACTCTAGAGATGGTTGTGCGTGAAAATCCCAGTAGATAGTTTCTGAAATACTCAGACCACCAATCTGGCACCAACAACCATGCCATGTTCAAAGTCACTTAATCACTTAAACCTTTCTTCCCCATTCTGATGCTCAGTTCAGTTCAACTTCAGCAGATCGTTTTGACCATGTCTATATGCCTAAATGCATTGATTTGCTGCCATGTGATTGGCTGAGCAGATATTTGCGTTAATAAGCAGTTGAATAGGTGTACTAGAGTGTATTTTTAAATGATTTGTTTCCCTTAAGACCACTCATGTAATTTATTTTTTTAAACGTAATTTATCCTCTTTCTCCAGGAGAGATATGCATGCAAGGATTAGACTAGGGTACCTAAGGCAAAATTAGGAGCTCTTCATGGAACCACAAGATGGCAATTTTCGTCTTTTTCTCCTCAACACAAATGTACCCCTTTTATTCTATACAGATCCCTTACCATCACAGCATAAAAGAAACCACCCACGCAAGGTGGGAACAATTGATGATGACAACGTTCTTTAATTGTCTCACTTATTTGGGGCAATAGTTTACTGTTCCTGCCAGAGAGCAAATGTAAGTCAGCAGGCTAAAGGGGTTTTTATTGATCTGGTTGAATTTACACTGCGTTAATAATGTTAAGACGTTCTGTATGCATGACATGCCCAAAGCCTCTGACAAGAAATGGCCTTGATGATGCTTTTTAAACATCACATTATGGTGTGTGAGAGGGCTTGTTAACGTAATGTTAACAAAACCCTTTGATTGTGTGATTAAATGTGCATTTTGATGGGTCGTAAAAATAAACTCTTACCTCACTTATCTACGCATCTTCATTAATACATCTCTCACAGTCAATGATTCACACTCGTAATTTATAGTTTAACCACTGAATCTATTGAGACACTTTGTTTAGTGTTAATTAAATCAGATATACATGCATGCATGTGATATTGCTTGGCCACTAGCTGAAATGTAGGGTAATCTACATATATCATATACACAAGTAAATTTTCAATTAAACACTTTGAGACATTGTATCAGATAATCCTACACTGTAATTAAAGAGACAAGTTAAAGAGAATTAAAGAGACAGGTTCATTAAAACAGTAAAACAAAAACACATAGAAAGTTCTCAATTCTCATCAAGGTTAATTTATTTAAACATATAGCCTATACGTCTCACATTCACAGCTTTATTTGAATGTATTTAACTCCTCAGACTGAATTAAAGGGCACATTATAATTTAATATATCTTTAACAGGCACATCACCTGTTCAGCCGTATACTACTCACTGATCTGACCCTGCTCCTTGATCAACAACAGTTATTAATAATATGAATTATCTTTTTTCAGGTGAGAATTAATACAATCACGTTTGAAAGTAAGTGGTCAAGAAATTGAACTGAATTGCTTTCCATAATTGTGCCTGCACTGCAAAAACTCTTGTCTATAGCAAACTGATTACATACTCCAAGAACTGTGCTTTAGTACACTTCTGAAAATGTTTCTCATTGAGCTCCCCATGAGTGATTAATACAAAGTATTTTCTCTTGTATTCCATCTACATTCTCTGTAATCATTAGTATACCAAGCTGCCTCAAATTTGACTCCAAAAAGAGGAAGTGTGAAGCATTAATACTAAACAATAACATGTGGGCGTTCTGGAAAGATCAAGAATTGTTTTTGAATGCGATTCATGTTCTGCCACAATTTTAAAGGGCTGTTGGTGGCCTGTGTGGGCGTTCCCTCTGAGTAATTATGAACATAGGAAAATGTTGTTTTCTTGAACTATAACCATGAACTGAACATGAACTCAATATATCATTGTTACAACACTGTGCATTATGTTAAATAATGTGGATTATACAGGCTAGATATGTATTACCATTTTTTGAAGGCAAACACTCTACTGGAATAAAACATATCTGATTAAACTGCAACAGCTTGCACAGTGCAAATAACTGATGCTCTGTGTTTGGTGGTGGTGATATAAAAGCCTTGTGTGTTTGTCTACCTGCTGTTATCAATAAAAAAGACTGCTCACTGTCCCACAGACACACCGCCATGTCACCTTATGAGGGAAGCATAGTAATGGTCACCAGGTGATGGGCCTGATGTGTTCTGTTTATTTATGTGCTGTGTAAGAGCCTGTAGTTCTCAGCGTGGGATATGTAACACTGCTTACAGGCAGTATATGAATAAATGTCTCAGCATGGTTCGCACCTGCTGATACTACACTTTTGGAGAATTACCATAGCATTTTTAAACAATGATGAGGAATAAAAAATCCAGTAGAAGAATTAATAAATATGTCATCAACAGCGGGGCTTCTCTACAATAGGGGCCTGTGATGCAGAATTCATTGCATGATCATCCATCATTATTGTTTTAAACAAAGGTGAAGTAGAAGACAGCAAGATGAAGACAATGAAGAAAAAGAAGGAATCGAAGAACAATAACAAGACAAAGATGATGAAGATGACAATGAAGAACAAGATGAAGAAAATGTAGACAAAGACGATGAGGACGACAAGAAAGAACAAGAAAATGAAGATGACAAAGACAATGAAGAAGAAAATGAAGAACAAGACGACTAAGAGTAAGATGAAGAATAAGATGACGATGATGAAGACGACGACAAAAACAACTAAGACAAAGATGATGAAGACAACAACGAAGAAGACCAGCACAATTTAACATGAAGACGAAGATTAAGAGAAAGAGAAAGAATCGATGACATTTATCAATGTCAAAATTGTGGCCAAAGAAAATGCTGAGTGGCTAGTAACTTTGGAAAACCACTAGCCACAGTAACTGGTGAGCAAAAAAGTTAATGTCAAGCCCTGAATAAGATGAAAAATAAGAATAAGATGACTGTGACGAATATGAAGAAAAATAAGATATCGAAGACGATGACAAAGAATAAGAAGATATGGAAGAAGACCTGACTGTGCAGGGCTCATTAACTACATTCAAAAATGTGGAATCACTATGAAACGTAACGTTGAAAGAAACTGATTCTTTGAATCGCCAAGAAGGTTTTAAATTAATTGTAGCAGTCAGTTTAATATATTATTCAGAAGTTTCATCCCATGCCCCTCCCATTGATGTGACTGGCTTGTAGGATGCTCCTCAAGGACCTTCTGGTCCCACAACAGCTCAACACCTGAAACTTACATCCATCCATCCTTTATCCTCTTAATCAACCTAATCGTTTCCAATCCAATCTTTATGTTCTCTTTTTTCTGATTTGCCAGTGTCAGGCTTTTACTTTGAAACTCTGCCCAAAGGGTCAGCATCCCAGAGTCTGCACTGTTGCAGACGAATCTGGTGTATAGTGTGTACATTTTCCGCCATTTTGAATTTCCTCCTAGGCCGTTGCACCGATTTTCCTGAAAATTTAACCATTTTACCTAAAATCAAACTAATATGGTTTTAATTGTTCATTGTTGCAGTTGGTCTGATACTCTCAGACTTGATTAAATACTATATTGGTAAACGGAAGCTTCAAATCCAAAAACAAAGTCCAGACTTTTGAACAGTAGTGTTATATTTAAAAACTTTAAAAAGTCAGCCAATTTTAATACAGAATGATGAATCTTTATCTTATAGTTGCCCACCAGCAACAATGACCTTTTTCCCTATTCTATGACCCATCACATTCCACATTATCACATGAGCTGATCTAAAACATATGCTAAATATATGTAGCGGTTTCATGTATGAGAGGAAAAAAAGTCCTCCTCCTCAGTTCAAGAATTTCAAATAGCCTCCAGATAACCACCCATGTGCACAATGGCATGGTTCTGTTGGACATATGACATTATCTGGCTATTACTATGCAAATAGTTGCCTCTTCTTCTCCTGAGCTGTATAACATTGTAGAATTATCTGACAGGGCAGACAGAGCTGCACCCTGTTTTAAATGCGGGAAGAATTCATTTACACCACCAGTGATTCATGAGCACATCTCTCTGATTCACTTTAAATGTGCATTATCAAACATAGGCTCTATTCACATCTGTTAGTAAATGCCTACAGTATTTCCTAACAGATGTGAATGTAGTCCATGTGTGATAAACACTATTGGTGTGACTCAATTTGCCCTTTTTACAGGTGTGGCTCAAATACATTCTGTATGAACTAATAACCTAAGTCAAGCGCCTTTTGCCACATTAGCCATGGATATGCATGTAACCATAGTGACAGTGACAAATGTAAATATCAAAGATGCTGACTTCCAAAATTCCAGTCTTATCACAGATGATTCAACATTAAGTCCCACTGAAGCACAGGTTTATCGGTCAAATGGGATAATTAACTGACAGCAACATCAAATAAGTATTAACGCGACATTTAGATCACACACCAATCAGGAAAAAAAGAGACTGGACTGAAAAGCTTCAGATAACATACAGCTCATATCACCATGTCTTTGATTAAGCAGAATCCTCTATGGGAAAAAACAAAACAAAAAAAACAACAAAAAACAACAACACATGATACAAGTTAGGACAGGCCAAAAATGCCAAATATTAACATATATTGTACGTGGTAATATATATCAATCTCGATTCTGAGAGATATTAAATAAGTTGCAAAAGAAAAAAAATAGCCTACATCAAAAAAAGATGATCAACATTAAACATGTAACTGTCAATCACCATAGCACACTACATTTCCCATCATCCCTCACCTGCCCTCACTCAGCCATTACCGATGCATGATCCACATCTTCTCTGCTAATCACCACCTTATAAAAGCACACACCTCAGTTCCCTCAGCATCTGGCCTTGAACAAGGAATACAGACCTATTTCTGATTCTCCGTACCAGTATATCTGTGATACGATCTGGGAAACCCCATCACATGGTGAAATTTTACCTATTACAGGTTTTGATACACTTTCGAAATCTGTTTTTATTTCATTCATCGTTTGTCAGTAAAAAAAGATAAAGTTTATCTAATTCGGCTGATCGCTATGATTTACAGGAACATAATTTTGAGAAAAATAGGTTTAATTAACTGTCACGTCCTGCTAGCGGGACGATTGGCGCTCTTTTTTATTGCCTTTTTTTTCATATCACATATTTTAGTAATCATCATAGATTAGGTATCAATCGAAAGCTTACGAACTCAAAATTCATCCTGTGAAATCCTCTTTGAAATTGGACGATTCAGAGGCGAGCAATATCTTCTAAGCGAACAGTTACTTCAGACTCCGTTGTTCTCTTGTGCTCTCTAGTGCATATCAGTGCATCTTATGATAACGTTGGATAAAAAAATAAATAACATACCATATCTTGCATGCTGTTGTAGTTTACACAGGACTGGCGGGAAATGCGCATTGATATACCTTTATTCTAGATGTTATGTGGTTTATTTTGATAGGTGAACTGTCTTTGTAGTGTTAAGAGAAGGAGAGCTACAGTATGGGCGATTTATTTTTATTTTCTTTGCACCTTTTGCATGTTCTTAACGAGAAAGACAGTCTTTTCAGCTTGCCACTATAAATCGCTATTTTTCTGCACTAAACTAGTGAATTTTGTCAAGATATATTTAAAAATGATAGACAAGATGTTATAGAATAATAATTTAACGAAAACCCAATTGAAAAAAAAAAAAATTCGATGGGTTTTCCCAGATGGCGTCACACATGATCTACCGCGTACTTACCTGGGATTCTCCCTCTTGTTTATCCTAGTGTGTTATTCTCCTCAGCATTACCGACCTGCTAACCCTACTCCATTATACTGAGGTGTGTGCTCCACCGGACTGCTAAACATTACCATCTGTAAGACAAAGACTTTCATTAACATCATTCTACCCTGTGTCATACTGCCAACTGTCATAACCATATTTCTCACCTGTTTGTTTCCTGCACCCACTGTGTGTCCAATAAAGTTTGTTTGGATTAACTTTCCCCTTAGTAACCTATTATGTCACCGCTGACATTTTACACTTTATTTACATAACACTTTATTTTACAGTGTCCTTATTACACGTGTTACATGTAGTTACTATAGTAATAACTACAAATTATGCATAATTACATGCAACTAACCCTAAACCAAACCCTCATCCTAACCCTTACCCTAGAGTAAGTACATGTAGTTAATTATTATTACTCAGTACTTAAATGTATAATTACAGTGTAACACGGACATCTTAAAATAGTGTAACCCTTTTTTTCTGATTGTACATAATGTTTGTACATTTTATATGGTTTATGCTAGAATCCTGCTTTCAATGTTACAGTCGGACAACCAACAGAATAACCTATTTATTTAGTGAAAAGTTTCTGTATGTGTCCTGTGGGTAGATCACAAGGTCAAATTTAGCTCCTGTTCGCTGGCTCACAGTCGCTGAATTCAGCTTATGGCTCTCTCTTCCAAATTTCCTTTCAGTCCATTCAGAACAGCAGAGAATGAAAGGCACACTGAAGGTCTGGGGACACAGAGCACTGGGGAGAGGTTACTTTTATCAGCTCTGATCAAACACACAAAATATAAATGCATTAATAGTGAATCCGGTGTAAAGGAGTGGTGCTTAAAGAGCATAGACCACCACAACAGTTTGTGCTGCTTCTCTAAAAAATTTATTAGGTAACCAAAACATGCACAGACAAACAGGACTGGTTAATGGCCGAGATTGTCCTATTTTTGCCCCCTTCCAAACATATTATTAGCCTTTGAGAAGACAGTTGGCGGTTACAGTTAGAATACACATTAGCAGCAAAAAATAATTTAACAAGTTCAGCAATAAGCATTTACAACTCTACACCTGCTCAACATGGCAGAAAACATGAGAAAAGGTCATCTGAATTAACCACGGACGGTGACTGCCAATGCGTCATTATGCTCAACCCTGTAGCAGTCTGTCTCCATAAGGAGCTCCAACCAATTTGAAATCTTCCAATCAACCAATCTTCCCTTCAAACCCCCCGTTCCCTGAAGGAAATAAACATCTCTATTTTCCACAGAACTCACCTTCAAAGTCATATTATATCTAGCCTACATGGAGTTATGTGTTGTTGTGTAGCAAAACATTTTGCTTAAAGACCACATGCAATCAAAATTTATATTTTTGTGGTTTTTGAGAGTACCCAAAAGCTTGTGTACCCCTTCATGTAGGCTATATGAAGTAAATATTTTATTAGTAATATATACTATACAGTGGGCCTACTAGGCCTACTATAGTAAATTTCTCTGAATAAATGCACTAGTCAAGCAATTTCATGAGGTCTTTAATCACGCAGACTACATGTCACGCAATGTCTGCTGTATTCATTCTCAAAGTCCCGTTGTGAGCCATGGCGAGTCAATTTTAACTTAATTAAGTGTTGTAATTATTCTAATCTAGAATGGCATGCAGTCTGCATGACTGCCTCAGTTACAGTAAAGCGAGCGAGCGATCAATTGTGCCCTTTGTTTGCAGAGTCATGTTGTATTCCAGGATTGGTGTATTAGATTATTAACTTTCACCACAGAAAATGCATTTATTAACTGCAAATAATTAATCATATGATCATGGCTAGTGTCCATACGCAATTGTCACTGGCCTCACTGTATGTTTTTATTTCACCAAGCTATCCAGCCAAACACCTGCAACCAAATGTTGCTGAAAAAAATAAAGCTGTTTACAGTAGCTCAAAGTAAGAATAAGTATTTATTTATAGCGGAGCTGTCGCTAGAGGGGAGAAAGGTTGTGATGATTCTCGAGGCCCCCATGATTTCATCTGAGGAAGAACGCAATTTCAACCATGGAGGGCCCACAGCAACACCTGCACTGAAGCCCTGGATAACCTAGCTATGGTTTACAGTATACATCTAATATCAAAGCAAACTAAATCTTATAATAATGAATATCTGCAGTTAATTAAATTGCACAGTTATCAAACCTCTATTACTTTTAGTTGAAATTGGTTATTGAAAGAAAATTATAGATTTAAATATACTGTGATATCTAATGAAACTGAATTATCTTCATTACACACATCATTATGAATGATGAAAAGAAAACCCCTTAAAACAATCTGAAGGTCAAAATAGTAGTAAAAGTTAAACGTCCAGCACAATAATATTCTCTGGTCATATGCAATTAATTCTCACTCCCAAAAGACTAATGAAGAATTTAATACAAAAAATAAAACACCTCAAAGATTCTCTAAAAAATTAAATGTTAGGGTAAGGATATACTGCATATAGTACAAAGTAATGTGATCTTTGCTGTTGAACACACACACACACACAAAGGTGACAGTCCCTTGAGATAAATAAATTGTCATATGCTTACAAATGCACAATTTATAGTATTATGTTATGTCACAACACCATAAGAAACAGCATATAACAACACAAAATTGACCTAATGTTTCATAATCCCTCAGAAGGAAGTGCTATTCCAACCCGATCACGCTAAATGCGTCTCTATAGCACGCAGTGTCTACTATCATGTAATTTATACGCGAAAATTAGTTTTTACGTGCGTAGGATACGCGTGGGTTGGTTAGGGTAGGTTTAGTAGTGGTGTGGGGTGCGTGTGTATTACACGCAAATGAACTGCGTATCAAATGCATGCGAAAACTGCGTATCATATGCACGTAAAAACTCATTTTCGCCTATAAATTACACGATAATACACAATGCGTGCTATAGAGACGCATTTATGTGAGAACAGGCTGGCCATTCAGTCACAATAATGACTGTATGAATAGAGTGATGGTGATAAGTGAGCTCTTGCTGACAGAATATTAAATTATTCTTTCCCCCGATAAATATCAATTTCTGAGGGTTTTTAAGATATGTTCTCCCAGTTCACCATATCAGTCTTGAAGTGATTAAAAGTCTGTTTTGCTACACTTCCTATTTTAAATTAATCAGGCCCTGTGGGCTTTTGGATTCCTGAGGATATATTTCCAGCTTCAGAGACGAGGCCAATAGCTCCATCTACAGAAACTCAAGACAAGCTAGCAAGGATTTCTGCATCTTTTTTACGTGTATGTTGAGCACAAGTAATACAAGAAATATGCTGGCTTCATGCAACACTTATCAAACCAAACAATGTAACATAAAAGGCTAGAGTCTAATTTCTCAAGTTATAAATTGGCCACGGCTTCTACATTTCCTCACACATCAGTCACCATTCGTTATGGCAAGTAGAGATTCCTAGCGAACATTGCTATTGTATAGAAGCGAATTTCTTGCGAATTAAAAACACGTTGCTTTCAAACGCACCCATGGTACTGCTTCATGTTGTGTGATGCATTCAGCTTGTGGTTTGCAGCCAAATCCAGTGGCATCAGAGAGATAGAGAACATCAGACTCTAGAGACTCAATTAGATTCTGCATGTCAGACAGATTTCTCTGTCTCATCAAAGCACCATTGCTAAATTGTGGCTATTTGTTTCCACGCCTACATGCACCACAGTCTCCTCATAATAAAGGCTACAGAAAGCTGCTGGTTTTCTGCTCGGGGTGTTTCAGGGGTTAGAAATAGGATTTCGCTTGGGGAATAAGTTATTGATTTCTCAGACGGTCCAGCGAGGCTGGGCTGAGCAAAAGCGGTGATAAGGGTGAAAGTTAACAAGCACCCAAAAGTCTGCTGAAATGCTATAGCGCCTCTCAGCATTCGGGCTAGTTTCATCTAACACACCATTACCGTTATAGATATCAAGATAAATCTCAGTGCTGGGTGTGTTTATAATGGGGAACTGCACTGCAGAGCGTGAAAGAGAGGACGAGCAAATGTACAGTGGGTTACTGAGTTTGTAATATATTATGACTTGCACATCATAGCCATGAGGAAAACATAAGACTCATAAGTATAAAATGAATGATTCATATATAGCTTGAATACAAAAATGTTTTCAAGATCTTAAAGAAAATGCAATGAGTCACTGATCAATTACCCACAAACAGTGAATATTTTCTGACCAAGACAGCATTTTAAATGTGAATCGCATGAAATTTTTCAGTATAAAATTGAAAAGTTGCCCTGAAGAGCACGTTGTGACATGATAGCTTTTTAAATACTTGATGCAAGCAGTCTAAACGGAGCTCTTACACACTTGCTGTGTGCATGGATTTGCATTCAAATCATGCATTAGTGTGTCAGACTAATTACCTGAAGGATGATTATTTATATGGAGACAGCTGACAAAAAAAAAGTCTGAAGTACACTTAAAAGAAAAGATAATATAACCTTAAAGGGTTCTGTCAGGTGCTTCAGTCCTTTTAGAGGTTGTTTTAATTAATTTTAATTACATTTTATCAATTTAACCCTATTGTCTTTGGGGTCCGCAGACCTAAATCTGACAGAAATGAAAGGCCTGGTAAGTCACCACAAATGCATTGTGGAACATATACTCACACACACGCACGCACACACACACACACGTGACTACAATAGTCATCATTTTTATAGAATTTCGCAAATGAAATCAGGTACAAATTGAGAACATTCATATGAAGGGGTGAGTCAACATGTATTCGCACAGAATTAGCAAATTTTAAATTCAGTATCTAAAATAGCCTACTACACAACTTCATGGGAACAATAACGTGACAGACATTATAGGTTCCCTTATATAATACTATATATTACAAATCAGCCCAATCTTGTTTGCCAAATAATAGATCCTTCTATTATCTGCAAAGTCCACCCAGGTTTTCCTCCACCACACAACCAGTGTCACACCATCCGACTCTCCTGTTAAAGGTCTGTCACAGTCACCTATTAAGAATGGAAGAGGGCTGGCTGATTTTATTAAACGACTGCCTCTGACGTGCATGAGAGAATAAGAGTGAAATGTCAATGCGCAAATCAATTTGAAGCCTGCCAAAATAAGAACAGGAGTACCTCATGAACAAACTATATTAAACTGAATTTAGATGCTGTTTTTGAAGTAACTTTATGATTGTGTCTTTGTCCCTTCAGGGGCTGCTGTAAAAAGAAGCAGATTTCAGGAAGAAAATGAATGGACCTCGAGCACAGACTGTTCTGTCGACTAAACCCAACACCATAAAAATGCTCACTCACCTCTCCATGGATAGCAATCACCATTTTGCGATATGTCATTTTGCATTTGCTGGAGAAAAAAAAAAGTATGCATCAGATTCAAGCAAGACAATGGCTGGTCAGTGGGTCTGTAGGTTGGTTGCAAGACCTTTCAGAACAAAAGACCTAAATAAAAGAGAAGGATGTACCTCAGCAACACATTGTGTCCTCATTATCCAAAAGGTCAATACCGGCTACAAATCACATTATAATCTAGAGACAAACTGTTCTCCACATGTGTTGTAGGTCTGTTAACCATGCATTAAATAAACTAAACAACAAAACACTCTCTAAAAGCCTGTGAGGAAATAAGTCATTCTTTCCAAGACGCAACCTTAACGGCTGTGCTTCTGTCTATGCGTTTAGTATTGATTTTGCCACTGTGACATGGATCATTCATCGATCTCACCAAGCTGGCAAGAGGGATGGAGAGGAGTCTGTGTTAATAGAGACTCTGATGTGGCTCTCCTCTGAAAACTTAGAGCAAACCAGTGGTTTCCAAGCCCACCCCAGTGGATCTGAATTGGACTTCTTGCAACAGCTATCAATTAGAGTTATGTCACACAATCTCAGACACAGATGATTGAAAAGTGGTGTGATGTTCTCTCTGAAGGAGAAATAGGGTTCCATTTATTATGATTATAAACATCAAAATTTATAAAACTGTTACATTTTTTATTTAGTCATTTTAAAACAACTGTAAAATGACTGTTGTGCCAAATTACTTTGTAACTGCAAAAAAAAAAAAAGCCAGCATGCAGTATAATGAACTTGAGTAGTTTGTTGCTGTTGAGATTGATGGATGACGTTCACTGAACTGGTCTTTTATTGTCAGACAGCACAGATTCCAAGTTATTGACCTTGAAACTCTAAATATAATAATATTTTACATTATATCAGTCTTATTTCCAATTCAATATTTAGAATAATAACATTTTTCTATTTAATTGTATTTATTAATCTCTGCATTTATTGATTCTTTTTTTCAACTCAACATTTATCCTGATTACATTCATTGATTTTTGATTTATCAGTTGCTTGACTATGTATCATAGTAAGTCTAACTGAAACTGTGGAGTATCACAGGACACAAGCTCATTACTGTGGCAAAACAGAGAAAACCAACACAAACGGTGAAAGTGTTTGCAAGCATGGCAATGAATTGTGATGCAAACTATACCCAATACTGTGTTAACATCCCACAGAGTAATTGATTTTTATTTTATTTTTTTAATGAATCGCCTCATTAGGATTATGAACAAGCTTTCTACGATCCACAGAAATAATTTAGGCTATAAGTTATCCTCCTACTAAATGAAATCCAATTAACATCTGTTTATCTGCCTGAATCAAAAGCCATAAGTTTAGCTGCAATGACTGAGACAAACAATTATCTCTAATTGCAATTTATGCAGCAGGGAAGTAGTTTGTGATCATGAGCATTCTGAAAGACAACAATGATGACTCCATTACACTGAAACTCACCCTATGTGGCCTAAAGACGAGCGCCAGAAATTTTCTAAATATTACCAAACATTTCATTACACCTCTTTGTGACCTGGAATAAACTACAGTAAAGGTTTTCCAATATGTTCTTGTTTCTTTAGGGAAACCATGTAAACAATGTTTGGGTGAAGAGAGTCAGAAACTCGCTGCAGAAACTAATTAGTAAACGTCCAGTATGTTACCAGAGATGCCCTTATCACTATTACTTTAACATAGAGTGAATTCTGAGGTAGATGACGGTTTGGTATGAGCAGTGTAGTTCCTCATTTTGTACTTCATTATGGTTTGTCTAGTTCAACAATCAAAACTTATGAATGTCCACTGATGAAAATGCAGGCAGAAAGTTTGTTTACCAAACTTGGATGTGATCAGTGTTATCATACTTATCTTGTTTTCTGTAGTAGCTTTTAGTAAATTAGTAAAAAAGCTTTTATATTATTTTTTTTATTTTTTTTTTAGTTTTAAAATATTTCTGAAGAAAGACTGTAGAAAGAGAGATGGCTTAGAGACATTATAAAAGAGAAAAGGATTATCATTGGAAAAAGAAGGGTTATGGATCAGCCACAAGCTTTAGAACCCGCGTTAACAGACTATAAGAAAAGCTTTCCAGCACTGGAGAGACCTAAGCGGGAAGGCCTGAAAATGGACGCCGAGGTTGAGTTGTTTCTGCTCCATATGGTAGTAACACTGGTTTCACAGAACCAATACATGCTGTTGTTGTAATGTTAGCTACTGTAACAGGTCAGTTTTGAGTGTCATTGTTTGTCTGGAGCTGGTGTGCTGCTAGTGACCAACAACAAACTCTTGCTTGTATATACTCTTGTGTGCTGTGTTATTTTTTGCTCTTCCTTGTCATTCATTTGCCATCTTCGCTTTATTTTATGAAAAGACATTCACTCTTGCATTGTCTGTTTGTGCATTTTGGGGGTGGACCAACTAGCCACATGTACTTACTATAGAGTTACGGTTAGGGTTAGTAACTTGTAATTATGCATAATTTATAGATATTCCTATAGAAAGTACATGTAATAATGTGTAACTATCTCAATTAATGTGTTACCTGTGTTTGTTTGGGTTAATTTCAAATATCAAGTGTTTCTCAGAAAATTTTCAGCTTTATTTCCACGAATAAATATGGTTTAAAATAGTTTTGTTTTTAGTTAATGATAACATGACATGATGACATACGGAATATGAAAAAAAACTGAACAGGTTCAGATATTACTCAAATATAACAGTCAAATACTACTTCTATTAACACTATAACAGATGTTAAATTTCACAAAATTTGGCCTATTTATAGACTCAGCATATCAGCCATGCTAACCTACACAACGTTTTAAAAAAATACAATAAAATACTAGAATTAAACTACAACCTAATTTAAAACAGAGGTGTCCAAAAACAAGCTATAGGGGTGAGGGTAAATTGGATGAACAGCTTTTAGTACAACTGCATTTGATTGAATTGAATTTTAATTCCATTAGAAGGACATTTCATCCCAACCTTGAACCTTGTGCGACTCAAAAAAATCTATTTACAAGCTGCGTGTAAGCCAGTTACATGGACCAACTGCAGCAGCCTGGCTTAGATGTGCAGGAACACTCATTATCCTTTTCCTTGGTCAAATTAAACAATGTTTCAAAAGGGTAGTCAGAACTGAGATGGTTTTGTAGAATGGTATTTTAGCGAACAAGTAAATATGCTTCTTGATGGTGCTGATAAAGTGGCATGAATATTTAATGAGGTCTTCTTTGCCGAGTAAAATTCATCTGAATATTCAGAGCTAGAAAGGGCAGGAAGGTTGCGAGCTTAATGTGAAATCAATAAACTGACAATCTCTGCCAAAACAACTAGGTATGACCTGAGGAGACTGGGCTTCTATTGAGGCTTTTCATCTATAGGCTATAAATAATTCATTAATCAAAGTTAAAAGGAAAAATAAATGTACCAGATTTTAGCTCAGACCCCCCACCACCACACAAAACCCATGCATACCTTCATGACCTCACACAAAATAGCTAACTATGATAATGCACCATAATGACACACAATTTTCCAAATGCATGGCATGGTTTCACATGACCTCTTTCCTCTGTAATTTACAGCAGTGATCGCTAAATGGACAGGATGATACCAGGAGGAAACTCTCACAAAGAGACGGATGGGGGATCAAAGGGGGATGTTTAAGTCAGATGCTACTCCAGTCACACAAACACACACACAATTTCTAACTGCATTCCCTAACAGCCCATCTCACATGCACCCTCTTCGTGCTCCATTAAAGTGCCAGAGAGCCCTTGAAGTTTTACCTGCTGTACACCATTAGCTGTTTCATCTAATTCAATGCGCTGGGGCCACGGCCAAACAAATATGCCAGTGCTAACATTGGTTTTCAGCAGTCGGCGAAGATCATGTTTGAACATTCTCTCCTAAGAGAGTCATTTTAGCATTCAGATGCCAGACATGTTTTCAAGAACCAGGGCAAGACCTGATGAAACATCAGAGAGCTCCAAAACAGACTTGCAAATCCATATTCAGAAATATTTGATAAAAGCACACACCAAAAAATAACACTTTAAATTGTAACAGAATGTTTAGATACAAGTGCTGTGTTTAATAAACGCCAACTTGTATCTTAACTAGCCTCAAAGCGTTTAAATGTATGCAGTCACGAGCCAACATTGCGCTGATGTTATGCTGCCCTCTATTGGGAAAGTAGCCTACTCGCAATGATCATTCTTGTGGGCAGGTGTTTCCATTTCATTTTAGTGTTTAAATCAGTATTTCTAATTATTTATATAGCCTACTCGAGCTGTAGAAGCATCAGTTTACAGTAGCCTATAACTAATACACCCAAGTAATGATGAGTAAGCCATAAACGTCAAATCTCTTGATTACACTGCCCGCAAATGACATTCCATTTTGTGCCAGAACTCGAATAGGCTATTCAATGTACCACTATGAATATGAAATATTTTCATTACTGCATTGTTGAGAGGCTGTTTTGTAGCCTACTTGACTGTCAAAAGCGCCTGTTCAAAGTGAATGTTTTTTTAACTGTAAATATATCTGTTAAACGGGGCTAAATGGCTTGTGAGAGAGCAAAAACATTTGTGAGAGTGAGCGTGTGTATTACCTCAGATGAATACATTCAACTCATTCAACAATGTCTGTCTGGGACTGCGATAAGTTATTTACTATTATTAATTTATATTCGGTTTCTTCCTCGCTGTAAAATCGCTCATTGAAGTAAAACAACCGGCCACATTTTAAACCGACCGTGACGTTGCCGCAATGTGCGCACTTTCAACTGACGCAGACACGTGAAGTGACGCAGTTAATCATGTGAGTGCGTCTGTTTTTGTTTGTGAAGAATATATTTGTAAGAGTAACAAAATTGTAGCTACCGCTTTGTATTCTTATTACTCCCAGGCCTTTTCTATTTATGTAGCCTATTAATGAGGACCAATTTGACAGAGTCAATCGTTTAATCTGAAGAAGCATAGAAGAAAATTATATCACAAAACATTGCTCTCATTAAGAATGTTTAATTAAGAGTTTTAATATTAATTTGTTTCCCTTATTTATAAAAACAAACCTACATCAGAACAAGATAGGGTAGCCTACATTCCTCAGAAACTCCTTAAAAGTAGCTATCTTTGCCAGACGACTATGTTTTAGGATTATACAATCGTTTTTTTTTCTAATTGGAAGAGAAGCTTTAAAGATTGATGAACTGATTTAATCAGTTTGAAGACTAAATAAAAAATATTGATCACTTTATGTCTTCAATTTGAAGATTAATTAGTCAAATGCACTGTTCTTTTTGAGCGTGAAGGCCTATCAATGATCAGCACAGTAAAACACATGCAGATGTTTCAGTGATTTAGTGTAGTCATCAACAGTAGGCCTATCGTTGGCTTGTCTTTTGCATTATATTTGTTGTTCCACCACTGACCGCGATCATTTTACCTTTCTCCAGAATCCTTTCTGCAATTCTTTATTTAGGCTATATCTTCTGAAGTCTTAGCACAGGTGATCTTATCTTATCAAACCTGACAGAGAGAGTGTGCAAAAATGTGCATGCAAAATCCATAATCAAACTAAAATTATTCAACTCTTTTAATCTGCCTCGGGAAAAAAAACTAACTTCCAGTGGAAATTCTGTTTTGGGGAGATGCTGAATACTCAAGAAAGCCTGCGGTACAAGGAGGGAATCAATTGTTCAAAAGTGGTTCCTGAAAGATGAACTTCTTTTTCATACATTTTTTTTTTTTTTTTTTTTTTTGGTCAAGGCCTATTCATTTATTTTACAGAAAAGAGGGAAAAAAAGAAAAACATAAATGTTTGTCAAATTTGTCCATCCATCCACCAACAACTTAAAGGATTAGTTTACTTTTAAAAGAACTTTTGCTGACAATTTACTCTCCCCTATGTCATCCAAGATGTCCATGTCTTTCTTTCTTCAGTCGAAAAGAAATTAAGGTTTTTGATGAAAACATTCCTGAATTTGTCTCCATAATGGACTTCAATGGGACCCAAACGGTTCAAGGTCCAAATGACAGTTTCAGTGCAGCTTCAAAGGGCTTTAAATGATACCAGATGATGAATAAAGGTCTTATCTAGTGAAACGATCGGTCATTTCAAAAATAAATCAAAAAAGTTTAAGTTGTATAAGCACAAATGCTCACCTTGCTCTGTTCTGTGATGCGCGTTCGTGACGTCACGTAATACGCTATTACGTTGAAAAGGTCTCACGGAACAGGAATGTTTTCATCAAAAACCTTAATTTCTTTTTGACTGAAGAAAGAAAGACATGGACATCTTGGATGACATGGGGGTGAGTAAATTATCAGCAAAAGTTTTTTTTTTTTAAAAAGTGAATAATCCTTTAAGGGTCGCAGGAGCTTACAAGTGTCTCATACAGCTTTAGGTGACATGCATTTCCTAATCATTTTAGTACATATTTCTGATTTTACAAAGTGCTACAAAAACTGATTATACACGGTTATTCAAGATCATTGTCCTCAAATGATGCACTGTAAAACCAGTAATATGTACTAAATTAAATTGAGTTCACTGCACTCAAATAATACAGAAACTTGAAGTGGCTTGGATGACTGAAACAGAACTCAAACTGAATGAGTTATAGAACATTTCTAGATCCCAGAATGATAATTGAATAATAATTGTATAGTTAAGTTATCAATTAAGTGATGATTGATAATTAATGATGAACACCTGCTGTTAACAATCAGAATCACTGAAGGACAGAGAAACACAAGAACTACAAGGTTTAAGGTCACCATAATGGAGATCAGCGTTTGCTTCAGTTGGGCTCTTGACCCTTGAGGACAAGTTTTTCTTTGGCTGTTGTAATTGAGTGTTTATTAAACATTTGTTATGGCACAGAATCCAAGGAAAAGTATAATCGGGTATGATGGTCAAGGTTTGATGATGACAATCATCATCTAATAACTTGATTCACTGATCTCATTCAGAATCTACTCTCTGATTAAAAGGGTTAGTTATTATAGTTATTAGTGCTCTGAGTTCATTTGAAGTTTGTCATTTCACTGTTTTTACTCAATAAAGTGAAGTTTCAGCTATATAAAGTATTACATGCAGTGTAAAGTTTAATTGTGTATTCAGAAATATTACTGTTTTAGTGGACTTGATTAAAATAAGTTCAGAGTACTCATAACTATTGTTTTTTATAAACTTAAATGAATTGAGGCAATCGGTTTCCTCAAATGAAATGAGTTAGCTTAACTTGTTGGGTTTTACAGTGTGAAGTACACTGTTAGACATTTTATCGTATTTTTGCGGTAACTTACTGGCAGCCAGTTGCCAGTAAGTTACTGTAAGTTACCCTTTACAGTAGCTTACCTGTAAATGTGTTTTACGGTGTGATGCCCTTACCGCAATTCCATTTTACAGTATGATTTCCTTACTGCAATTTCATTTTACAGTAAGATGCCTTTACTGCGATTTCATTTTACAGTATGATTTCCTTACTGAAATTAAATTTTACAGTATGATTCCCTTACTGCAATTTAATTGTACAGTATGATGCCCTTACCGCAGTTTCATTTTACAGTACAATACCCTTACTGCTAGTTATTTTAATTTATTTTACACTATTTTATATTTTACATTAATGCTATTGAATTTAATAAATTCCAAAAAAGTGACTTGAGTTCATGTACATCAACATATTTTTTATTTACTGTCACAATCAATTACATCCAATTTATTTATTGTGATGCAGCATTTTTACAAAAAATTATAGAGAAATTCATGCATCACAAATAAAAGCAGAGATCATGACAATACGCAAAAAAGCAAGTACAATAAAAATACAATAACAGTTCAATAACAGCTAAAACAAGAGAAAACTAAATCAAAAGGAAATGGCACCCACCTCTCTACTAATCCAAAAGAAACAAAAATATACATTTGCATGGTAAAGAACAATACAACAAAAGTTTACTAACAAATAACTGATCTGAGGAATGGTACTGATTTTGCCCCCAAAGCTTCCTCTCCTCCAATCACAGCAGGATCAGGTGGCAGCAATTCCTTCCTGCTTATGGGAAGTAGAGAGAGAAACAGGAAGAAAGGGGGAATGAATAAAGAAAGAAAACAAATTAAAATACATCCTTGGATGTAACACACTCACACAGCAAGTTCTACAGATTGTATCACCAGCACCAGATTTGGTAGCACCGGCAATGTAATATGAATAATATTACATGTTTTGTCTCTAAGAAATGCACAGGTCCTCATTGACTTCCATAGTATTTTTTTTTTTTCATACGATGGAAGTCAAGGGACTGTTTGGTTACCAACAGTGTTCAAAATATATTTTATGTTCAACAGAATAAAGAAATTAATTCAGGTTTGAAACAACTTAAGAGTGAGTAAATGACAGAACTTTTATTCTCTTTAAAGCTTTCTCTTCTTTTTGGCAAATGAATTACATGATTCTCATAAAAAATTTGAGAAGATTGTTGATTTTTCAAATGCACATAATAGACAACAAGTGTACACATTATGCAACTATCGCTTTACATGTTCCTATATTAAAAATAGCGGAACTGTGATCCTTTCATATAATTATCATTCTCACCTTTCCCCCTTTGTCTCCACCTTTCTCTTTTAAAGGTTATATTATTTGCTTTTCTATTGGTGTGTAGTTCTATTGGTGTGTAAGTCATGCATTTTGACAAATAAGTGTGTATATTTGATCGGTAAAAGCACAAAACTGAAATGGGTGCTCGATCGCTGTCAGACTGTGCTCACTCTTCGAGTGTGTGCGCACAAAGGGCTGCCTGTCAGCATGCGAGTGCTAAATTCCGATCTCTTGCATGGTTTATTGCAATTTTAATAACTTATTAAAACACATTTTGCCATTTATTTTCTCATTTAGCCATGTTTCTTTATCGCTCAAATGTATCAGTAACCTTAAGCAGTCATAACACGCATAACACATAACATTTCAGAAAGCAACAAGTGCAAATAAAATGCGGTGACTGTTCGGTTGCATTTTAAGACCTTTGAAACATGGATTTAAGACATGTTAATGCTAATTAGTATGGCGTTATATATGTGCCTCATTCCTGAGCAGTAATTGTAAGTTTTGAGCACAGAGAACTATATTTTGCAAGCACATTACATTATATTTTTAACAGAAATTAACAATTGCAAAAAAAAACGTGCTATAACGTTGCTATAACGTGCAATAATAACCATCTCACGCAGTTTACTCAGGTGCTCTCACAAACTTATTATCTGCGCTCTGTCAAGTCCCTCTCTCTCTCTCTCGCTCAACCTCTTAATTCTGTGCGCGCTCAACTTTTCACACACACACACACACACACACACACACACACACACACACACACACACACACACACACACACGCGCGCTCAACTCTTGACACACACGCTCGCTCAACTCTTGACACACACGCGCGCTCAACTCTTCACACACTCGCTCGCTCAACTTGCAACAGCGTTACAAGTGTGCCACAAAATCAACCAATCAGAAAATTAAAGGTCAATTGTGATTGGCTGTTGGTCTCCAATCAAATCGCTAGTAGGGTTATTCTACAGAAACATCCACTTTTGGTATGGCAAGATGTCTTAAAATGTATTTCTTTTTCTAACATTTAAACTTACACCACATTATTAGATTACCCTTTGGCTTTATGAATACGCATAAATGACAGCTTAATGGTTTTTTTTATATTTTTTGTGCATTTATTTAAAGACCGCATGTACCGTTTTTTTGTCACTGCTGTTACCTTACTTCTTTGGCAATATTAAATGTTTTTATTAAATATTATTTGATTTTTTTCTTCAGCACATGTAGTCAGTTACAAAAAAATAATAATAATGCAACAAATAAGGAGATTGTTTTATTTATTTGAATCAGGTTTGTTATAAGTGTGCTTGAATGAGGTTAGTTTGTGCAACCTTGTATTTGCTATAATAATGAAAATATTTGAAAACCAGTTAAAATCAAGTAATGATGCAATCCTTTAAATCTTACTATAACTAATAACAGCATATTGGCCAAACAGATTTTGCAAACACACCAAATTGCTCATTTGTGTGGAGAGAGAACGTGTTTTTGCAGCGGTGAGCAATGTAGCCAACCAGACTAATCTGTTGATTTCTTGAGCACAATGGCACGATCAGAGGCTTTTAAGTTAAAATCCACTCACCGCTAAAAATGCTGGGGTTTGTTCAGTGCTGAGTTATGCAAGCTCGCGAATCCTCTCATTATAACAAAGTACAGACACGATGTAAATAAGAGATTCTTTGTGCAGTGTAGACAACTTAATTGATTATAAGGGAAGTTTATTAGATTGCGATGAACTGAAACGAGTAACAGCTTTTAAATTATTGTAAAGGGAGTTTGCAAATGTTAAAATATTTTTATACAACAATTCAATAAACATGAAGTTAATATTAAATGACTCAGATTTAGGAACAGTATTTGGTAACAATATCACAGCTGAACCACTGCGGATCTCAGAGCAAACACTGCGGTGTTTTGTTTATGAATGAATCTGCGTTTCCAAATGAATCTAATGAGTCAATGATTCAGTGACCCATTCATAAAGACAGCAGCTTGCTTTGTTCCTGAATAAATACGCCGTTTGAATGAACTGACTGAATGAATGATTCAGTGACAAAGACAGTAACTTGCCATCAACTACTGGCGGTTTAAGTTTAATTTTTAAAGTAAAATTTCAGTTATTTAAATCATTTAATATTTTTTTTAATCAAAACATTCCATTTAATACATTAATCTCATAACATTGTTATCATGAATTTAAATGCATTCATTTACACAGGCGGCAGTGGCTCAGTGGTTCATGTAGGTTGTCGAAAGGTTGGTGGTTCAATCCCCACCACCTGACCAAGTGTTGAGGTGTCCATAAGCAAGACACCTAACCCCAACTGTTCCCGACGAGCTGCATGGCGCCTTGTATGGCTGACACTGCCGTCGGTGTATGAATGAGTGAGTGAATGGGTGAATATGAGGCAAATATGTAAAGCGCTTTGGTGGCCATTGGGTCTGTGAAAGCGCTATATAAATGCAGTCCATTTACCATTTCATGCCACTTCATGCCAGTCTCAGTGAACCGGAAGTTGCAATCAACTTTTCTCCAGTGTTGTGAAGTATTTCAAAGATTAATTTTGTTGATTCTGATTTCATTTGATTGGTAACTTATTCTTCCTGATTGTGTCGTATAATTATAACTCAATTTATAATTGACATAATGGGCCCTATCATACGTTTAGATCGTTAAAACGGGCCATAAAAAATATGACACATTTAATAAGGTTAAATAAAAAAATTCAACTAGGAGCACAAGTGCTCCTAAAAAGAAATGTAGGCGAAGAGCCCTGCAAGTTATGCATTACAATATGTTAATCACATAATGCATCTGATAGTTACTCAAAACATATACTTACAAAGCCAAAGAACCTCAGTGCTGTGGCTCTTAAAAGAGCCTTTGGGCTGTGGTTAGCTCCTGTTGACACAGAGAAAAGAGAAAAAGAAGAAACATTATTTTTCATCAATGATTATTGGCAGATCTAAGATGACTGCTAGATTGATCACTTACACAATCAGATGACAATCAACACTGAAAAAAGAGAGAAGGGAATATTATAACATGCCTACAACATGTACAAATGAATTAAAATGAAATAACAAATAAGATGCCATAATAAAATAACAAATAAGACGCTTAATTATTGCTTATAATTAATTATTGCATTAATTACATAAATTAAATTTTTCCCTTATGTAAACGAGAGAGAGAAAGAGAGAGAGGTTTTACCAATAATCGGCATATATTTTCTAAAATATTGTTCAATTAATATTTTGCAATTCATCTATTAGTCTGCCTTTACATTGCTTTAAAAGCGTTACTATTTTAAACATTTCTGTCCTGTGCAGAGAGCACGTATGATACTATGTAACTTTAGCTGTCACTTCAGAATCAGTTTGCAGCATGCAATTGGCTATCGGTCCAATACATCTCTTACATTGTCTACACTTTGTTAATGAGAGGAGGATTCGCGAGCCTGCATAATTTTATGAGCAGTGAGTAGATTCTGACTAACTTGAACACCTTTGTTTGGCCATTGCGTTCAAGAGTAGGCTACAACAACTGACGTAACAGGTGTTCTGACGATTAATGCTAACAAAAGAAATGTGCTACTTACTGGTTATGCGCATGTGCAGACTCACAGTTTTGTTCTGCGTTACCACGCCCATAAATCTATGCATCCTTGCTGTGGTGACTTGACGGTGAGCATTGCGATATCTTTAATCATTTTTTTATTACATAATTTGAAATGTGAACATGTAAATATTCGCATGCGCACCTTATTTTCAGTATAGTATAGCAATTAGCTATAAATGACCTACGTTAAGCGTCTACTTCTTTAAGAGTTTGGAAAGTTTGAAAAATTCTTGATTTTTAACCGGTATGTTTTCAAGGTTTGAAATGTGCTTACATTTTGAATATCATCATTAAAAATGCTTGATATTTGTTTCATAGAACGTCTCGATTAAAAAAAAGACAAATAACTTTTAAAGATCAAATCATGGATCATTTACACATCATTACAATTATTTCACGCGAGCACATAACTAAGTAACGTTACTAGCCTAATACAAATGGCGCCAAAAATATGCATCCGCGCCATAGACGGGTTTCTTGTATACAAAATACTGGATGCGCGCGCGCATTCAAGACCGCTATAATACATTGTAATTAACGTAGATTTTGCATTCTTTGTAAAAAAAAAAAAAAAAAAAAAAAAAACATTGATTCAATAATAAACAGCCATTTCAGAGTTGGATCTGTTTGTTTGTGTTTCATTTGCATATAAATAACTATGTAAAACGTTAACAAAGTTGACTAGTAGACTAGTAAGTCATCAGGTCTCTTAATGAAATTGTCCAACTAAGTTTGCTAATCATAAAAACCTGACATAACTTACCATATGAATTCATGAACTTACCTGCTTTTATTGGTTGTTGAGCCTTTCTATCCTAAATGTTTACTGTAAGGCTGTTATGTTTTAAAGTTTTATGAAACAAGATCAGAGTTTTGCATTTTAAGAGGTGTCCTACCTAGCTAAAACTCATCTGCCACTTCAAAGACCCCCACCTGGCTGAAGAGATCAATTATCTGTACTGCAAAAGGCCTAACTTTGGCAAAATGGTCAAGTTCACAGACTGCTGCCAACATTTTTCACTATGCATGTGTAAACATTACCAGATACTCTAAAAAATGTGGCTGCAAATAGATCCAAGTAGCCTAATCGGATGTGCAAGTAAGCGTTGTACTTGAATATGTGCAGACACTGGAGATAATACTTAAAATACACAAGTAAATAATTCACCTTCAGACAGAAATGTTAGATAAGTGTTTGTATTAAGTATACTGTAGTAGTATTATAAGTCTTGGTATTAATTATTCACATTTGCTATTGTTGAAAAACGCTTTTTACAAGTGTACATTAAATTTTGATTACATTCTGTTGCCATCATTAGAATGCATTTAAAACTCAGAACAAAACAACAACTCACAACCGATAAGTAAATAAAGTATCCAATCACATTTTATAAGATGATTACTCTCAATTTCTGTCATATAACAGTAATTTGCCTTCAGGAAGTGCTGCAATGATACCCCAGCAATGTGTCTCCTGTCTATTGTCTCTAAACACAGTTATTGCTGGGCCACCACAGTCCTCCTTAGCTTGGTGAGACCAGCACATATGGTTACAGTGTCATCTAGCATATCAACTTGGCTGATGGGTATCACAGTGTTCAGTATCTGAAAGTTTTTAATCTGACCTATAACTCGTTCCACATGTATGAGGACTCTTGACAACCGGCGTGAAGTGTCAACACAAGCACCAGTCAACTGAGACTTCCACTTAGTGAAACTTGGTATTCTTAATGTTGCTCTAACACCAGCCAATTCCAGGATTCAAGAGGATCTGCCTCAGTCTGGTCTGTGGGGGTGGTAACAGCGGCCTTAGCTTCAACCTACCTTCTCTTCCTTTATATCTAGGACAAACAGAAGGGTACGGGTAAGTTAACGAGCTAAAGATAATACAATAACAAAGAAGGCCAAACAAAGTGAACTTGTTTGCTCAGACACTAAACAAGCTAAACAGACAGGTTACAATATTACAAATGATGACTGAATGTCCATATACATATATACATGCATACATACATACATATACACACACATATATATATATATACATTACATACACACACATATATGTGTATGTGTGTGTGTGTATATATATATATATATATATATACACAAACACACACAAATGACATGACACAGACCTTGCCACCTTTCCTGTGGTGTCTTGGTTGTTATGAGGAAAACACTGATATAGCTGCTTCTGATATAGCCGTAAAGAGCGTTGCTTATGCTTACTAGTTGCACGCGCATCTCTGTGATGACGTTGCACAAAAACTGACTGTAAATCCACGCACGTCCTGTCTTTATCAACCGATTTGCTCTTTGTGTAATTTTTTTAAATGTATATTAAGCAAACGGCATGTGTAAAAATGTTTTACAAATTATTATTGTATATAATCAAACTGTATGTGTATATATATATATATATATATATATATATATATATATATATATATATATATATCCCCTACAGTTTGATTATATACAATAATAAAGTTTCTCTACAGCTATGGAAAAAAAGGTGGGCAGTTGTGTTGATTTTGTCTCTCTGGGAAAATACCCATCTGGGTATAATAAGTCCCAAAAATTAAACCTAAGGAGGTACGCTTCCAAATTCACATTAAAGGGTGAGTATCTGAAATACAGTGTCTGAAATAGAGTACAGGCAAATGTGTCTTGGTAAGAAAGCCTTTTAAATGACTGCTATATTCACTGCAGAAGGAGATCTCTTCTTTGGACGTAGAAGAGTCATCAAGTCGAAAGAAGATGCAAGAAAGCTCTTCAAAGAGTTTCACTCTTTTCCAATTGGAGGGCATTCAGGCATCCTGAAAACACGCAGTGCAATAAGCGCCAATTTTACTGGCTTGGCATGTCCATCGATATTGACAACTGGGTATGTGTTTGAGTTATTTTTGTGTTTTAAACGGTTGTGTAGCTAACATATTAACAGCTAGTTTCTTAAAGGTCTTGGAATGCAGTGAATGTCAGAGGGTTGGAAAACCTTTGGTTGCTCCACAGCCATTAGAGTGTATAAAGGTACATTTTTGCAGTGGTATCTTGATATTATACAACTGCTATTAATAAACAAAATTGAAAATGTGAAAGCAAATATATTGATTTTACCTTTTTAGGTGTCTGCTGTCTGGGAGCTTATTGGAATCGACTTGACAGGACCTCTCCCTAAGACTGTGGATGGCTTCCAGTATATACTGACAGCCACAGACTACTTCTCAAAATGGGTTGAGGCTTTCCCATTGAAGACCAAATCAGCAGCAGAAGTGGGACGCCATATATGCTCTATTATATATAGACATGGGTGTCCCAAAAGAATCCTCTCTGACCAGGGAAGAGAATTTGTGAACGAAGTATGTGCATATTTCAAATAGGCCTACTATTGTTGTATTGTTATTTGTCCCCTCTGCTTGTTTTTTGATTTTCATTTTTTTGTATTTAATTTTACTGTAACTGTTTTATGTTTCAGCTCAACACCAGCCTCTGTAATTTGTTGTCGATTGAAAGAAGTGTCACAGCTGCCTATCACCCCCAAACCAATGGCCTGGACGAGAAAACAAATGACAACATAAAGAGGCAAGTTTTTCCCCCAAGCTTTTAGTAGAGCTTTATGATACAGAGTTTTGTTACATTACTTATCACATACCAATATTACCTAATTAATATTATTCACACATTCAATGTATTACTATTTATTCACTGTATATATTATATCCTATTTTATATAATTAATATCAGTGTTTTATGCTGTGCATAGTTGGAGAAATATTTTTTTTATTATTCCTAGGAGAGGCTTAATTTTGTTTATTTTGCATTTCTTAATTACATATTAGAGCTCTCACAAAATTGGTCAATGAGAAGCAGAACAACTGGGATGTCTTTTTGGATGCTACGTTATTTTCATTACGGTCTAAATTCCACACCACCACAAAACACTCTCCTTTTCTTTTGATGTACGGGAGGGAGGCAGTTTTCCCGTCTGAGGTTCCTGTAGATATGCAGGTAAGTTTGCTTCTTAAAAATAATTGTAATTGCATTTTCTTAAGCTGTCAGAGCTCTAGCACAGTATTTAGCAAAGTTAGTTTACAAAATCTTATATATATATATATTAGGGCTGTCAAGCGGTTACATTTTTGTTAAATTCTAATTAATTATATGATGTGCCGATCTATCTAATTAATTGCACATCAAATTTGGCTGAGAAATGACCCCAAAAAAGATCATTTAAAGTTAAATGAAAAAGCATCAAATAGACATTTCAAGAAGTAGCTTTGGAAAGAAATATTTTGATTCAACAGAATGTATTACACACACCTCAAGTGTTTTTTTTTTCAGAAGCTGCATCTGAATTGGTAGATATAGGCCTATTTACAGACCAACACAGTTTGGTTATTAACATTCTTAAAAAGATATTTTATATTCCATAAAATAAATTAATTAATTAAATGAATCCGTTAAATTAATTAAATCTTTAGTTTGTGTTATTTGTCCATAACAAAAAAAATTAACACTTTTTAAATCATCAACCTAACTCAGAATTCCTGTGGAATTCCTGTGAAAAAAAAATGCTTTTCTTTCAGCTTTGCAACATAACTCTTCCTGAGGAGAAAACTTACAGTACATTTTTGGATGGGAAAAAAAAGTCAATGGAGACGGCAAAAACAACAACAGTCGAAAACATTTCAAAGTCTCAGGAAAAACAGAAGCAGGCCTATGCAAAAAGAGTACAAAAGAAGTACAAAAATACTGTGTATGGTGTAGGAGACGAGGTGCTTCTGTTCAACATGAGGAAGCAGGGAAGGAAAGGAGGAAGAATTGAGCCTGATTTTACCGGACCCTATACCATTCAGTCTATAAGTGGCAAGCTTGTTATATTATCTAATTCTGAAGGTGTAACTTTAAAGAGCAAGCACAATGTAAACCACATCAAGCCATATAGAAGGAGCGAGACTGATGATGATCCAGTCCCCAGGCAGGAACCACACAAGATCCCGAAGGAGAACATGGCCTGTACGTTTTCCTGTATCCCTCCTTCTTTGACCAAATGAAGAGGATTTGGAAAGAATGACTGAAGACATTTACATTCCACAGAGGCCTTCAGTTGTTCATTTTGCAACAAAGCTAAACATTCAGAGCCCCGACGACACACACAAGGTAAAAGCAAAATCTCTACACTACTAGGTGGGCTAACTAATTGATGTAGTTTACACGACTATGTTGTATAACTATAACAAATAACAATCTTGAATCCTGAAGCATCCACAAGGCTCATCATCTCTGAATATAAAGGAACATGCAGAAGAAAGAGGTTGTAGTTACGGAGTTCTATATTAGCAAGTTTGACCTGTTGGTCATTTGTTTGGCCTACCCAAGTTTAGTGTTTGCTTAAAAGGGTTTGGCCTGTTCAAACTGTTCATGTTGGCCTTTTCGCTCTTCTGACCTGTTGGTCACTGGTTCTTAAATACATTATATTGACAAAAGTATGTGGATACCATTTGTAATTTATGGATTTGGCCAGGCATCATTGTATTAATAGGAGATCTTGATGCTACAGAATGCATTGACATTCTAGAGAATTGTGTGCATCCAAATTAATTGGATCCATATAGATAGTCATGGGTTTAAAAGTAAATGTTAAACAGGCACATAAGTATGCCTTTTAGGTGTCCATGTACTTCTGGCCAAATAACGGAAATATCTATATCACAGTCAAATATGTAAGTGATTTAACATTCACATTGTGTTTACAGTCAGAAGGCTGTGGGCTGCAAAAGATTGTGGCCAGGTGGAAGCAGTTGTTGGACCATATAAACTGTATGATGTATCTCTCCGTACACTGCATGGGACTGAGTGGCTGGCTGATGACGTAAGAGAACAAACTGCAGTGTTGAAAATGTATCAAAAGTGTTTGATATATTGTTTTCAATGCAGGTTATCGATGCATACGTGCACCTTCTCATTAAAAAACAACAGGCAAGTGGGAATTATATTTATTAGTTCACAGTGCATTAACTAATGTTAACAAGATTTTAATAAAGTATTAATAAAGTATTAGTAAATGTTGAACTCAACATTAACAAAGATTAACAAATGCTGTATAAGTGCCGTTCATTATTAGTTAATCTTAACTAATGTAGTTAACTATGAACATTATTGTAAAGTGTTACCAATTTTTCATAATAAAATGTTATTGTTTTTCACAGAAACCTGTTCACCAGCTCTGTGCTGTTGTTGCTAGTTCGTTGTTTTCTGGAAAATTCCAGGGAATCAGAAAGGTAATTTATTTGTCACAGTTATTATCTAGCAGTATAAATTATGAATAACAGATTTTATCAAAACCACTCCTCAGATGAAATTTCCAGTGGAAGAAGAGTGGATGTGCCCCGTAAACATTGGGGGTCACTGGATTTTAGTGGTTTGGTTACCTTTCATTGTTCATTCTACACTGCAATATTATTTACATAAATTATATATTATTTGCATTAACTAGAGAAATTGTATTGCCTTTTGATGCAGCAGAGATAGTCGCTTTGAAAACAACTTCTCTTAAATAAATATAAATGTCAATGTGATGAGAGAATAACATTAATTCCCTAAATATTTTTAGATCGTCAACATGCCTGACAAGGTTCTTCTGCTGATTGATCCATTGGCAAATGAAGGTGCCTATGAGCGAAAATTACTTCGGAACTGGAGGTAACAGTGCTTGTGAGAATGTTTTAGCTTTAAAAACATACAGCTTGACCAGATTTTAAGCTGACCGTTGCAATTTTACAGAGTTTGATGCCTTTTATGTTAAGAGAATTTGCCTGATGCGGTCTCTGTTATATTATTCTCTTTTTCTTTTTTTTACAATAATTAGGAATTTCTTGAATATGAGAGGCTGTGGAGAACAGGGAGAAAAGTGGATGGTTCACACAATGCAGCACAACAAGCAGCAGGACTCCAGCAGCTGCGGCGTTTTAGTGTTAAGGGTAAATGTGTTTGTACAAATGTTATTATGTATCTAATACTACCAATTTTATAGCATTTACTTGTAAAAGTAACTAAAATGATCGTTATCTGCTAAAATGTAATTTTGCAGTTTGCTGAAGATTATCTTGAGAGTGGAGGCATCAGTACTGTCCAGACATCTGCACACGATGTTAACATGGCACGATTAGAAGTAGCTTGTGCATTGCTTCAGCATAAAGGTCAGTGGCATACTACTAAAGATGATGCCATACCCCACAAACCATCCCAGCTTAATGCCCTTACAGCATAACTATAAGTGTTAGTTCACCCAAAAATGAAAATTCTGTCATTAATTACTCACCCTCATGTAGTTCCAAAACCGTAACTCTTTCGTTCAAACATTAATCAATGCACACGTCAGTTATGGTAAACGGAAGCTCAAGCATGCTTTTGAGAACCAATGACGTTCATTCTCGAGTTATGCAGCACATTTGAGCTTCAGTGAGAACCAATAAGGTTTGTTATTGTGCGTCAAGTAGGTTTGGTTGAGCTTCTGTTTATATTTGCTGATCAATGTTTATATGTGAATAAATGCCTAACTTCAATCTGTTCATAATATAAAGCGATCGAGTCATATGAAAATAAACGTAATTTGGTAACATGCCTTAACATACCATCTTATTTAACCCGTAATCATTATAGTTGTGACTTGTGGCACAAGGACTGGAATTGGGAACCCCTGGTTTAAGTTGTCATCCATCTGTATGTGTGTGAATACTTGGTGAAATATACAGTATTTTCTTTCTTACTCACAAATGAAACTTTTGTAGAGTACCTTGAATGATTTACTCAGAAAGAGAAACTAAAACTAAACTCACTGTTTCTAGGGAATGCAGATGATTACTGCGTTGTATGCTCCCTGCTTGAAAAAGATGCAGATCAGAGTATGATTGAAATGGTAAAGTATAACATAAAAATGTGTATATATTGTACCTCAATGAGTTTTATATATCTAATGCTGATTTTTAATTTTTTTGTAGGTGCAGTGTGATTTGTGCAGTAGGTGGGCACATTTTCAGTGTGCCAAATATGAAAAAGATAGTTGTGCTACATATACGTGCAAAAAGTGCCTGCGTGTGTGAAATGTGTACAAAGTAGGTAGCAGCACTTGACACGCAAGTAATCAAAATGTGCTAATGTTCATGTAGTGTGATATGGCGTGAGACTTTAAAATAAATAAATAAATGTACTGTTTTGCCAGATTACTGTACAGTACTTTCATCATTTATTTAGTTTCCAGGGCTGGCCTGATGTTCTGCTTATGTAAAATAAACTGGGAGCATTATTTGATAGGGCACGTTGGTCTATCAAAATATGCTACTCCTGACATCTTAAAGATGCTATTACAGAATATGCTGCTCCTGACATCTTGAAGACATAATTACAACATATCTCAACATACTCTCCATATTCATACAGTGCATATGGAGTGAGTAGTGATGTAAAATAAAGTCAATTAGCACTGGGAGCATTATTTGATAGGGCTTGTTGGTCTACCAAAATATGCTACTCATGACATCTTGAAGACATTATTTCAAAGTATTTTTTTTTCTAATGACAGTGAACATAAGGTAAATATTCATGTGTTATAATGTTATTTCCCTTTAAAAAAAATGCAAACTACCATATGAATATTTGTACAGTCAATAACTGAAAGTTTCACTTACTAAGGAAAGGTGTACTTTGACAGGTAAAAGATTAATATTTGATGATAATTTTTACTTTTCACACCGTTTTAAAAATAAAAAACAGTACAGTATACAGTACTCATAACTTAGAATTTTATTATAATTGTATTTCATATGATATTCAATAATGTCATTTTTACTTGTTATATCAAATGTGATAATTGCTAGTTCATTTAAAATGTCAAAATAGGCTCCCCATACACTTACCCGGTTTTAAATTAAATAACGATGTCATAATATTGTTAGATTTACTCCATTGTGGAAACAACAGAGAATGAATCGACATTCTCTGGGATCGATTCGCGCTTGGTAGCATTTTTTGAGAAGGCAGCACAAATCGACAGACTCTGCTATCGATTCGCGCTACGGTAGCATTTTTCGACAAGGCAGGACAAATCGTCAGAACACCGGTATGTCTGTGATTGGCTACATTGCTGCTCACCGCTGCAAAACGCTTGTAAATAGGTTAATTTTCCGTTCTCCAGAGAGTGAACACAAATAAGCACAAATATAAACTGGTGCGTTTGGCAAATCTGTTTCGCCAATATATTATTACAGTATGAATTGAATTGAGGGTGCTCTTGCTTGCGTTTGAGGTTGCATAGCACCAACAGAACTGGGCTGAGAAAACGCGCTAGGCCTACTTCAAATAGCCTAACGTCACGCACATTTAATAGTGTTTATTTAAATGACGAGTAAAATATGCCGTAACTGACCGTAAAAATTACGGAAAACCATTGTTTGTGTAAATACTAGATTGGGTCCGTCGACTGGAAAAGACAGTCAGACATAATGGGATATGAAAGCGGCTGTTTTTGAGGAAAACTAAGTTCCTTCAGGCTGTCCTGTTAATAATAGCCTATAGTATTACTTTCTTCATACATTTAGCTATATTTAAGTGATATGATAATAGTTTACGCAGTAAAAGTAACTTATAAAAGAAATTTGTTCAGTTAAAGTACTTACCTCAGAAAAACTCAAAGCTGGCGTCTATCTACGGCGATCCTCTCTCGGGGACGTCCGTTATGCGCGCACTTGACCCAAACCTCTGTTTACATTCTGCGAGGCTTTTGCGCGGGCTTTGCACGCGAGCAACAATTACAATTGTGTGAGTCTAATGTCTATGTATGGGAACCAGTTGTGGATTTAAACTTTTTTCTTTTTTTTAAATCCAAATATAAAAATGACTTATTTATATAGGATTAAATTAAATCCTTCCATCTACGTGTTTTTTTATATAACTTTTAAAGTTCATCGCTTATAAATGAGAATGCAGATTCATGATTTTCATCTGCAGGGGGAAAAACTATAAAACATTATTATATGACATTTTAATAGGCCTAACACATCAATACCATATGCTTATAGCCCTATGAGTAGGCTAATAGAAGTTGGGTACACAATGAACAGAAGTGCAGTCATTCTGTGAATTATAAAGCAATGATTAGGCATTGTATGTACAGGTGAAACTCGAAAAATTAGAATATCGTGCAAAGTTCATGTATTTCAGTAATTCAAATTAAAAGGTGAAACTATTTAAGAGCCTATATATAAATATATATGCATGATTGTACTTTTCAGAGGGCTGAGATTTCTGTATTTAAAATCCCTTTTTAAATTGATTTATATAATTAATTTATTGATTTTTATTTATTTATTATGCCATCAAATACTATGCAATCAAATACCAACAAAGCATACATAACAACAGCCAACGTGTGTGTGTGTTTGTGTGTTTGTGCACATATGTGCAAGTGTAACTGTGTGTGAGTGGAAGTATCTTAGAGGAACATCGTATATGTACAACAGATGTAATAAAAATGTATAAATATATAATAATAAATAAAAAACATTGATAATAAAAATAATAATGATGATAATAGTAAAAAATAAAAACTGGAGGATGAGGAAGATATGATCATATAGTCTTATATAATAATACAATAATAGTAAGAATAGTAATAGCAATAATAGCAACTTTTCATCAGGAATGGGGGGGGGGTTGCTGGAAGATAAAGAAGAGGACAAATAATAATAATAATAATAATAACAATAACAAACAATCACTAATATGGTATTAAAATGCTGTCTCTGGTTCCTCCTTGGCCACGGCATAAGTTAGACCCCCGCACGCCACACTACAATGGGCCACCAAGAAGAGGCGCAGCGGGGCCAAAGGCCCATGCCCCCCATCCCCAAGAACATTCTCCACCTCCGGCTGCCACTCACATACCATGCTTACCCTGTTTGTTTGCTGTGTTTATTTAAAAAAATATATATATGTTTAATTATTTTATTATTATTTAAAAAAATTCCTGTATAGTGCTTGGCATATATGCCGATTCATATATACTGCAGAGAGATTCATATATATCCTTGTCAACAGAAGCCTACACACTTCAATAAATCTGTCTTTTTTCATTAACAGTAGCACTACTGCTTTTGCGTAAACAGCAAAGTACTGCAAATGACCATTTACAGTAAGTTACTGTAAATTTCATACACAATACCCACAATGCAGTGCATATTACAGTAGTTAACCGTAAATAATGTAAATGGTATTTTACTGGGCTTTTTTGCAGTAAGTAACTGTAAAATTACGGCAAAGTCTAACAGTGTATTGTTCATTGCATCGAGGTAGAGAAAACGTCCATGGATCAATTGCTCACACAGAAGTCATTGAGTTGTGCTGCACACTTAGGCACACAGTTCTGACGGAAGTAATAAAAAAACTGTGTCTTGAACAAACCCTTAGGAAGTCATTTAATTTATTTTAATTACAGTGGTCATAACCCACACATTTATTTTCCAAACACAGTAACCATAAGTGTACATAACAAAGCTTCCAAGGCTTGTGACAGAGGACATAAAACTTGCTATGCAAATTGAACTGGAACTTTAATGATTTTAAAGATATTACCAGTTATCATTTTTTAAGGAAGTCATGTTTAAGATTTATTTTACATGAGCACAAAAAAGTACTTGATGGATTAAAAAAATCATTCTTGATTCATTCATTTAATCATTAATATAATTTGGAATAAATATGCAGGCTAATTGTTCAACAACAAGCACATATGAGAGTGGCATTTTTCTTCATTATCTGAAATAATTTGGAAACATTTTTATAAAATCACTTTTATTTTGCTATTTTATTCTTTATGTAAACTTTTTTCCTCACTGGAATGCAAAAACACTCAAACTAAAACTACACTGGAAAAAAAATTGTTTTAGCTAAATCATTACCTATAGTTCATTTTATTAATAACCATATGCACAATATAATGCATAAAAAATAAAAGAGTTTTAGATATGCTTGTCCATCATGATCATTACACATAAAAAAAAGTACCATTTCACTGAACAAACAGACCTCGAGAAATTATCTATATCTTTCTTCAAAGAAAACACAACCTTCGCTTGCTCCTTTTGCAGCAGACGCTCAGAACAGCAGATTAAAATCCATATCCTCTGTAGGAATGAAAATATAGAGAAAGTTGAAAAACCAACCTGGGTTGTTTATAAAGTTTTGATTTATTTAAAAAGTGCGCATAAATAATGCATTTAAAGCAAATTAATAATACATTTAAAACTCTTTGAGCTGTTTAAGGCAAGACCTTTAAAATCCTCCTACCTTCTTTAATGCCAAAGCAGCTGCACCACTCTTTGAAGGAGACTAGTTTGTCATTGTCAGCATCACACTTTTGGAAAAAGACAGAGGTGCAATGCTCCATGGGAACCAGGGGAACGCGCAGAGGAGCCAGCTCAGAGTGAGAAAGAATCCTGCAACAGTATGTATTATAAATATCCACTGGTGAAAAAAAAAAACCCTAGTCAATATCATGATTCAGGTATTGTCCATTTGTCATGAGGACAAAAATTAATTAACAGAAGAAAGAAGAAAAAATCTTGAAATTAACATACTTCATGTCCACACTGTTCAATGGGGTTCTATATAGAACCCTATGGTTTCTTGACTTTATGCTATGGCAAAAAGGTTATATATAAGAAGAAATGTCTTAAATGATTAAATAAATACTTTTGTGTTTGACAGGTTATTAAAAAAAAAAAAAAATATATATATATATATATATATATATATATATATATATATAGTGACAAAGTATGTTTGCGACCTGTTTAATAAATGTATACAATAACAAAATTAATGAATTAAAACTACATCTGTAAAAGATCCTATGATGGGTGCCTGACAAAACTTTTTAGGATAGAACCTTTTCTTTGAAATCACAAACCAACACAACATTCTTAAACCTGCAGTGTGTAATTTTCTTATTTCCAAGCAGGGCTCAACTAACACCTGCCAAATGCGTGTGGACTCCTACTAGGCACGTTGGCGATTGATTTGATAATATACATTTTTCAATTATAGTCTTTTAAAAGTAGGGCATCTGAAATAATAAACAAAGTCCAATCTAGTGTTGTCAAAAAAAAGTTTTTCCCGATACATAATATCTGAAACTCTACTGCAGAATATATACACAATATACCAGCTGCGCGTTCTCGCTCTCTAATCTCTCTGACAGCGAGTGACACACAAACCTGTGTCCCCTTTACTGGTTTAATTTGCTCCAGATGAATATTGTTGGTGTTAATTAGTTACAGGGCTTGAATTTTGGATCTTAAAGTGACAGCAGCCTAGTATACCTGCTGCCTAATTATGAGATATTTTTTTAAATATCTCTATGGCATCGATATCAAAACTGAAAATGCCGAGTGGCTAGTAACTCTGGAAAACCACTAGCCACAGTGGCAGGTGTGAAAAAAAAAGTTAATGTCAAGCCCTGTGTCCCAGTGTTATACATATATAAGTAATTGATTCACTGGTAGATTTTCCCCAAAAGCACACACTGCAGCTTTAAGGCCTCTGTCTCAAAGGCTGACCACTGACGTTCTGGAGGATACTGGCGCTGAGTGTTTCTTTTTCTGTACATGTCCCTCAACCACATCCTCACACCAGCTAAAAATATTACTAAACCTCCAGTATGAGTAAGTTTGAATTAGAACAGTCTCACCCTCAGACGTCTTGCCCACGAACTGCTCATGAACCATTCACAAATGCACCTCAAAATCGCACAGATCTGATTGGGTAGCTTTAAGCAATTTCAGGAGTCAGGGTGCAGATACTTTTATCAGTATTTTTAGCACAGCATCTGGCTGATAATCGGGGTTTCGCCTTTATGATAACAAAACAATTTTGCAAGACGAAATTTGTACATAACCTCAGCCACCCCACCTGTCTGAAGGATGTTGGTCCATTTGTGCAAACTGCCAGTGCACTGGATAAATGTACATGTTGTAGTTCTTCTCAAAGTCCTGCTGTAGAAGCTCGACTGGGTGATCGCCTCCATGAAGACGCCTCTCGCTCTCATAGATCTTCTGAACCTGTTGAGCAGAGCATTCATCATCTGTAATCCATTCACATTTGATGGTTTAGAAGAGCTATTTTCCAAAGTTGTACATGTACTTGTATTTTTTACGGTCAAAAGTTGGAGAGCTGAGTGAAATTTGCCTCCAGTTTCTTGTCTTAAATCTACTATTTGTCTTTTTAGGAGACATCCAATGTCTAAATAAATAACTGTCTGTCCAGTATCCCTGATAGACATACCCTGATTCTTTGTTTAGCTGTGAGAAAGCCAGGAGACATGGAGTCATGCTTGTATAACTGCAGAAGCACGTTCTTCAGCCAATCCCGCATACGCAGAGGGAACTGCACCAGCTCTGACTCTAGACATGGAGCAATAACTGCCAGGAGAAATAAAAATAGACAGAAATGATACAACAGCAGATATATATTAAGTGCAGAGGTGGTCGGTTACATTTGCAGGGCCGAAAGTAAATGATGCATTGTATCCAACTGTATTAACCCTTAAACACGTACCTCAGGTCTTTAGTTACCTGGGACGTCATTCACTACCCTCCTCATTCATTCATTTTTTAAAGTTAGATATCAATCTTTTTGGTATTCCTCAATCAATTTATTATACACAATATAACAAGAAAAATAAAAAAATATATAAAAGAATGTCTGTTTTCCCATTCACTTTTTGCAAACATTGTATAGAGTAGCTAACGACCCGAGGTGTGCAACAGTGCAAGTATATTTTTTCTGCACAACAATAATTTAATCTTTGATGACTGAATAAATGCCATTCACCTTATTTCACAAGGTGGCAATGTCTGATATATAATGATAAAGTAATGTTTCACTCATAGTTACCGTAGGCAGAAAACAAAAGAATAAGAAGTATCATCAGCCAAACTTGAAATGGCTCAGCGATGTATTGCAGAGCAAGTACTGAACGCAATCAAATATTAGAGTCACTGTCACTTGATGGTGGATCTGGTGGAGTCGATCAAAATATTGATTTTGAAGATGTTGAAAATTATAGTTTTGAGAAAATGTTTGATATCGCGAATATGAGGCAGATGCTACAGGGAAATGAGCTCTGATGAGGACAGCGATGATGATATAAAACATCTGCTCAAACTGAACCCTTCCAAGCTCCAAAAGGTAACAAAATATGCTTTATTTTATTCTTCTGTAATTATTACTCTAATATCAAGAGAGTTTAATAGTATCGCAACATGTAGAGATTCATCCGTCTTAGATATAGATTCGGGTCACTAAAGAGCCAAATAGGTAATAATGATTGGAGAAACATTTATTGCATTTAAGGGTTAAAATGTACATTTAAAAGAACTGTAGATATACATAAGTGTATAGAACTTGATATTAAATTAAATGGAAATATTAAATAGTAATACTAAATATGGATAGCTCAGAAAATTATTCTAGTTTTTTATTGCAGACTTTGGTATCTTGCCAAATCAAAATGCAGTTTCTGAGACATTGTAGGAGATCTCTTTGGAAACTACATCTAAAACACAAATGCGTATCTCTTCGGACACACAATATTAATAGGGGCTTTTTCTAATGAGAAACATGGGTTGCTAAAATTATTAATCACATTAGCGTCACTGCCAACCACATTTTACATATCATGTGCTAACAATTAAAATATGCATGTTAGAAGTGTTTCTTACATTTGCAGGACCCAGAGTAGTCCAGGTGAAGTCTGTGGCCTATTTTGGTCCCTTCAAGGCTACACTTGGTGGCAAAGAGCTGACAGGATGTGTCGTATGTCTTATTGTCAGTTCCGCAAACCTAAAGTGAAGATGTCCCGATGCCAATAGCTTATTATTAGCAAATGTTATTATGCTTTTTTATTTAATCAATATTTGTTACTTAAAGGTTTCATCAGTAATGAAATAAATATTTGGAAATAAAGCCATTTTGTTGTAATCAGTTGAATTAAAATCAACAAATTAATTTGCAAGATAACACATACTTACATGGTCAAAATCATTTACACTGGGAGGACATTCTGACGGCTCCTGACACACACACACGGGCTTGTTCTCATCGTTCATTTTGCATGTCTTTCCTCTTTTACAGCGAAAGTTCTCACAGGGGTCTGGATAAAACAATGAAAGAATGTGCAAATATTCTATAAAATACTGTGTATCCTAAATTCAGGGATCCACTGCTGCTTTAAAAACCCTCTCAAAGAGACATCTTATGAAGTTTATATATAACCACCCTGTAAAAAAGTGCCAACATTCCTTTGCATCTGTTGGTTTGGATAGAGCATAAACCAGGGGCTAAGGCTCTCATTGACTTCTTAAGCCAGGTCGGTTTAACAGTCTGTTAAAGAAAAACTCTGCTCAGCAGATTCCTAATAAGAATTTGGCGCTATGGAGACAGAAACAACACTCACCAGCTGACTCCCCCTGTCTGCTGGGCCGAATGTCAGGGTAAAGCTCCATAGTGGCCCTAATCTGTACAGGATTCATTCCCACCAAACGAGTCTGTAAAGAGGCACAACCAATTTGTATTTGGAATTTGCAATCTATCAAACACATTAAACTAGAGCACCTGCTTACACTTTTCACCATGTTCCATTGAAGCTATTTTCCTGTGAATGTGTGAGACTTTCGATTCATTGCCGCTTTATGGTAAATTGGTAGAATAACACAGTGCAGTAAAATGTAAAACTATTTCCACACACAAACCAGATAATTATGATGTCAATAATGAATTGAAACAATAGGAAAACAAATACAAGTTTAAAGCTGGAAGCGGTTGATAGTGTTAACAAAAGCAAATGTGACAACAACAAAAAACGTGATCGTAACCATGCCATTTTAAAACTACTTTAGCTGGAAAATAATAATTCATTTGAAATGAATTTCAAATCTACAGAAAGCACATTTGTGCAGAATATAATTTACCAGGGCTTGTCAAAGCTTACAGCCTGGTTGTATTCATCTAGAAAATCACACTTTCTATATTTTATAATAACAATGAATCTGTGATGCATTTGGTACCCATTTCCCATTCTTCTTTTTGGATTTAGGCTCTGTGTTTTCAGTGGGCTCCACCACTTTTTCTGGGTCTTGCCTCTGTGCACGTTCCTCATCGGCTTCCATTGCACTGGCTTGGTCATTCTGCATCTTCTCCACCTGCAGGTTGTTTCGCTGCTTCTTGGCTTTGGCCTTTCCATGTGTATTACTTTCATTCTTCTGCTTCTTCTCCTTCTTTGCCTTCTTGCCACTAGAAAGAATAGTAGTCTCAGGCTCAATGCTGTCCTTCTCATCCTGTTGATCATTCTTCTTTTTTTCCTTGTCATTCTCAGAGTCTTGAAAAGGCTTTTTCAGCTCATCTTGTGTTTGCTCTGCTGGCACTTCCTGTTCCTCTGCAATGTCCTCTGGGTCGTTGATGGATTGCTGGGAATCATAGTCCATTGTGGCTGTGGGGATCACATCTTCAATTGTTTCCATCGCATCTTTTTTCATAGTGTTGATGGTTGAAGCTTTGGTCTCTAACTTGATGGATAGTGGCTGTGACGCATCACGGTCAGCTGCATAGTCCAAATCCATTGGTATTTCTGACTCAGTACTGCTGTCAGTCTCCTTTGCATCCTCACCTTCACTCTCAGTTACATCTTCATTATCCTTTGTAGATTCTCCATTTTCCTTTCCCTCCTCCTCCTCAATCTCCTTAACTCCTTTGTCTTTTTCTGGACTATCATCATCACCTTCATCCTCTTCCATAGTTTCCTCTGCCTCCTCAGAGACCCGCAGGAGTCGAGTCAGTGCCTCCTCACTGACGAGCAAAGGTGTATTCTCACCTCCCTCTGAACCTTCAAGCTCTTCTGCCCCCGCTTGCTTCATCTCCACATGGCTTTCCTTCTCTTCACTCATGTCCTCATCCTGAGAGCTGGACTCAAAAGGCAGAAATGTGGGCAGAACTCCATCCTTACTGTCAAGAAGCTTCACTGACTTAAAAAAACAACAACAAAAAAAAAAACATTTTAAGTACATATAACAGATTGAAAACATTTAAGACAGCAAATTATATTTACCAAATATACAAAAAATAAAATGATTCCTGATTGAATTAGTGTTAACAAATCGGTTGAGTGAATAATTCAATGACTTGTTCATAAAGACAGTAAGTTGTTTTGTTCCTGAATGCATCTGTTTTTTTAGACGGATTTACAAATTATTAAAGAGTCACAAAAACAAACAAAAAACACCAAACATGCAAACAAATATAAAATTACACAAAAAGTAAAAAGTCCTCAAATTCAAGAATGAAATTTTTAATTCAAACTTTATAAGAATCACCTGCTCTTGTGGAGTTGGGTTGTTTTTGACATGTTGATTTTTTCCACGAGGCTTACTTTGTACCTAAAAAAAAAGAAATTTAGCCTTTTGTTTTGATTTATGAAAGTTAAGGCTAAGCTGTCAAACATAGCTTTCATTTTTACCATTTCCAGGTGGCAAAAAGTGTTATTTTTTTATATATATAGTTTGAATATACTTTATGTGCCACACATGCACACGTCACCGCACATGATGTTCGCCGCTATCTTTACAGAACCAACTGTATTTACCCAGACAACAATCTTGTTTCAGCTGCACGACTCATACAATTACAACATATTGCTTTTCATGTAATCTCCTTCCAACTCAATTGTTTGAGATTATCTTTTCCAAACCCCTCTCTTCAAGTTCTAATTTCCTGGTGGAATGCAGATATTATTTCAGAGAAGTATTGTCTTTCACACCCTGATAAGCAAATAATGTTGAGAGTCCACTTACATTACATTCTCCTATCTGAATTGCAAAACATGCCTCAGTGTTATGATTTAAGCGAGGCATTTTGTCATTTTAAAGCTACACAATTATCACCAGCCATGGGACTGTGGGATTGATTTACTGCCCAGCAGAACTCCATTTAAGAGTTAGTCCACTCCCTTTCCAATCCCAAGTGTAAGGCAATAGAACGATATATAGCTATGTTTGTGATTAGCTTTGTCAAACCCTCTCGGTTGACCCTGATCATATATTACAACAGATTTCATTACTGCTTACAATGTTCCTGCTGATTCATCTATACACTTGATATCATTTGATTGGCTTTCTCTATGTTCTTGGAAGCGTCTACTGGGTTGGTGTTTGTCCATTTGGTTCTTTGACCTTTGGACATGATGCTGCAAGATTCCAATTAAGAGAAGGATTATAGAAATTAATTTTTGTGCTGAATGTTTGGATATTTTACTTACATAAGCTGCCAGTGCAGAGACCAAAAGGCAGAATAGAAACAGGTCTTTCTTCATTTCTAGAAAAAAAATAAAAAAATAAAACAATTTGTATGGATGTCACCACAGTCCTGTGTCCTATCTTAAAACTTCCTGAAAAACTTGAAGTGACATGATCTCCCCATTCCCTATTCTTTTTATCTAAGAATTTTGCTTTACTGCCCTCTGGGCCGTTCTCACAAAGGGTTCAGAGTTCTCCATCTGTATGCTGAACGTACCCCTGCCATGACACCCCGGCATAAATCAGCCACCTCAGTTGTCGTGGTAACAGAGCCCAAGAGATGAGCCCCGCTCAAAAGTCACATTCAAAGTCCGGAGGGGCAAAGCAAACATCAGAAGCTACTAGACTGGAAAAAGAGTTGACTAAGTACACAAGCTTTTTGCCTCCTGCACAGAGACAATATGCCCATTATAGCCATGTTGATGTGGACAATGGCTTGGGTGCAATGGTATGAACTGAAGATACTGCTCTCCTGAAGATGATAAATAACTTTTCGTTATTTAATAAAATGTTTTTTTTTCTTATACTATTTTGTCTGAAATATCCAGGTTTAAGAAAGAAATGCAAAGAAAACTTTAAATTCTCAACAATGACTTATGACTTGTTGAACAATGACTTGTCTGTGCATATTTTAATTCCCGAATATTTATCATATAAAATACTTAGAAAATGTACACAAATGAATAGATTAAAGTTGTACTCTCTCTATAGCAATTAAAAAAATGCAAATAAATGTTAATATGTACGATATTCTTGATGACGGCAACATGATTTGCATCATGCATACATGTTTTTTTTTATTTCCTTTTTTTTTACACTACCTTATTATTTCAAAGTGATCTTTCAGTTAAATCAATTACAGCAACAAGAAATTGGTAATTTGACACTTACCTGAGCTGTGAGGTTGCCAGTAGAAATGGGAGGAATCTTTAAATTTCACGTTGCAGAAAGTCACCGAGTGGCAGTCAGTCAAAGTTCCTCTGACTCCCTTATGCCTCCCCCTCAGCGCTGTACATCAGATTCCCTTCATCTGTACTGGGCCACAAAGAGAGACAACCATCTGAAGCTACTGAGGGGGTGGGGTGGGGTGAAGAACAAAGAGATGGAGAGTGACACGCAAATACACCGTAATACTTTGAACCAACTTTCCATTGTATTACCAGTTTTGGATTACGTTTTTTTTTTTTTTTTTACATTTTATTTTAACAGTCTAGTTGTGCTCTTCCAAAATATTTAATAATCTATGGGGACAACAAAGAAGAAACCCTGCTGGTACCTGACAGGTTGTCAAACCAATTTGAGTAGCCCTGGGACAGGGACTTTTGACATTCAAAGCTACAAGCAGATATTAATAGCCACCTGTAGATGGTGCCCAGTGCTACTGCAGAACTTGAATCTTTGCCAACTGGTTAGTTGTGATCAGCTGTTTTATTAACTGTGCACCAAATTTGATTACAGAGCATCAGTTTATTTACATAAAAATAAACATTACTCACACACACACGTTTTATGGAGACATTTTTTATAGCCTACTGTCGGCTATATTATCCCTAAACCAACACATTTATTTTGTTACATTTTCAAAAAACATCTCATAGTATGATCTATAACCTGTTTTCCAAAGTATTTCGGATATTGCCATCTTTGTGGGGACATTTTTCCCTTAATGTAGGGTTTACCTGAACCACACACGTCTGGTTCAGTATCTTTGTGGGGACTCTCCAGAGGTAATGATTTTATACTGTACATTCTGTATATTCTATCACACACACACACACTTTAAAGAACTTTTGGTTTCACTTCATTTGGATGGTCCCTTTCATCCAACACATTCTGTTGACTATAAGTGAAATTGCATCTACATGTCTACTAACTCTCATTAGAGTGTTAGTAGAGTATTAGTAGACTGGTAGGGTTAGGGTTAGAATAAGTTGACATGTAGTTGCATAGTTACTTATCGTCAGTAGATTGTCTGTTGGAGGACCATCACAATAAAGAGTTATCAGATATTAAGCAGACAGTCTACTAATACTCTAATGAGAGTTAGTTGACATGTAGTTGCAAAGTTACTTATAGTCACCAGAATGTTCAAAAGGGACCATCAAAATAAAGTGTTAGCGAACTTTCTATTGATCAAAGAAAACTTAAACGTATCATCCTAGTTTATGTTATAATAATATATTTTATATATACATATATCTTAATTTTGTGATCAAATAAAAAAATTAACAAAATACTACAAAACAGCTTGGCATATTCTTAATCAGTTTTAACAAATATACAATCAACCTTAACTATTCTGGAAATCTAATAATAATAATTCTCTCATAATAATAATAATAATAATAATAATAATAATAATAATAATACATCTCTTTAATTTAGATCTCTTAAATATTATACCCTTTCTCTCACTTATATTTGTCCCATCTACCCTTTCCACATTCACCTTTCTCAGGAAATCTAATTATAACTGCAAGCAAATTCCACTTAAATAGCAAGAGCTGCATATTCATTATTAGAGAACCACTGTGCATTGTTTAATATTTCCTCTGCTCCGCTATAAGCAAACATCTCGGAGCACAGCTCTATGTGGGTGTTTGGGTACAATGCAATGATTAAATGAGTAAAATTGTGAATAATGTTTGTAAAATGAAAATATTCCACTCTCCTCCTACACAGAAAAAAAAACAAAAAAACAAGAGCAGCACTCCAAATATGGAGCTCCAGGAAGTAGTGATGTAATTAATTTAGCAAAGGAAATAAAAAAGTATATGAATATAGGATATAGGATTATATACAAGCACAAACTATTATAAAAGAATGATGCCATTTCTTGTTTTCAATAATCCATATAGTTCATAATAAAATAGAATGTAAGGTATACACCGTACTGCTTGTCTATGAAAAAACAAATAGGAGGTTGGAATGTTCTCATTATGGACTTCCTGTCCCAGTGTGGGACCAGACTGTACTCTCTTACTTAGTATTTAGAGGACACACACCCTATAGTTTAGCATCCTAAAATAGACAATACAGGAGAGGAAGTTTGGGTGAGCGCACGCTGTAGTGTGTCATTGCATTATGTAAACATTCTTACTGTGGCACTCTCATTTTCTTGTGTTCCAGCTTGAGTTTATGTGCCCCCACAGTAATCTGAGTGTTGGCGAGCAGGAAGTGATGCCGTTACCTTAATGAAGACTCAGCCTGTTAAATAGTGCTTTCTCTAGACATTCCATTAAATTCAGTCTATAGCTTTAGCTATAAACACTCGTTCAGTTAGTCGATCTCCTCTGCTTTCTTGGACTTTGCATTTGGACTAAAAGAAGAGCAAGGTAAGGTCCTCAAACCCTATTTATTATTTTTACACAAAAAGGTTTCAAGAACTCTTAAAACATAATAAATACTTAACAGAAATATAAATTTTTATCTTCAGATTTTTGTATTTCAGAATGAAACCTGCCATACTGATTCTATGTCTGCTGGGAGCAGCCTATGCTAATCCAGTGAGTATGCAGAGAATAACCTAAAAAAGCATTTAAATGATCTTTCCATACATTTCAAGGAGTAAAGATTGTTCCTTCTTTGAATTACATCACACAGATCTTGCATAAAATGGCTATGGAGATGATTCAACATGCATCCAACTCTGTAAGTGATGCTGGGTTTAATTTCAAGAAGCTTTGTTAACTTTAAGAGTGCTTTAAGTAAATCTGTTCTAATCTTTTATATTCCATACAGTCGGAAAGCTCTTCAATATCTGAATCCTCCGACCAGAGTAATACGTCAGAACCTTCAGAAGAGGTACAGGCTTCCAGTCAAATTCAAATTCCACATCATAAACTTAAATGTGCATCTAGACGGAGAGATATAGCTGCACTGTATAAAAAAAATAAAAAAAATAAAAAATAAATAAAAAAAAAAGATATGATCAATAAGTTATGAAAACATATATATGATTTTACATTGCTTTAAATTAGCTAAGCAATTTTTAAACTCTTTCTTTTAAGTTATACAAGATTCAGCTAATGTTTAAAGTCAGTTTATTGTAATTTAAGTTTAAATGACTAAAACATCCAAGCTGATTATGCTTAAAAATTTAAGGCAGCAACTTTTTTTTTTTTTTTTACAGTGTATGTCTTCACAGTATAACAAAACATAGTTCTCTCATCTGATATCATATAGGAGAATATTTGTATTTTCTCATACCAAGAATCTCCAGCTAGGCTACTAATGCTTGTATGTATTGCAAAAGTTCTGCTGTGAAAAAACAGAAAAAGGAAAGAAAAAAAAACTTTGAGTATTTTAGATTTAGACATTTAATAGTCTTTGCCTTTATGACGTCAAACAATATTAATTTTTATAAAAATTTATTTGACAGAAGTCCAAGGAAAATGCCTCCGACAGCAATGTAAGTGCAGGCCTATGTCAACAAATGGTATGACTATACTAATTATATTTCTGTTAAGGATATAGGCTCACTTCAATTTCTCTGTTTTCTTGACAGAGCTCAGAATCGCTTGAATCTGACTCGGATGAAACGGTAAAAATAATAATTACTGTTCATATCTAAAACCACTAAAGAAAATGAATATTACAGAAAATTTCAATGTTTTTTTTTTCATAATTTTTGTTTCAAGATCTCTAAAGAGAGCGAAAGCCATTCTGTGGAAAGTCTGGTAAGTTATGTTGCTCTAATCTAACAACAAAGAAAAAGCTCTAAAGCCTATACATTGCATAGAAATGGATTCTCTGTTTATACGGTCCTATGTTTTATCTATGCTTATCTAGATTGGAAAAAGCGAGACTGCACTGACTTCAGATAACACTCAAAGCAGTAAAGAGAATGTTCGTAGGGTAAGGAACATCGAAATTGTATGCATCATACAAAATGTGTGGTTACACTAGAATAATGACCATCATGATGCATTCATACAGGGCTGGATCTACACCCTCAAATGGGTCCATACGAATAACAGCGGCAAAGTGCAAGCGACCAGCCAGCCAGACATCAAATCCCCTAGTGATGCATCAAAAAAAAGCGAAAGCAGTGAATCAAGTGAAAGCCAGGAAACGGTTGTTCTGAGCACAAAGGAAGAGGATAACGGTGCCGACACAAGTGAAAGCTCTGAACACAGTCATAGTGTTGAAGGGGCTGAGTATAGTACAAGCAACAGCAGCAGCAGCAGCAGTGAAAGCACTGAGTCCAAAAGCAGTGCAGTGGAGAGTGAAAGTCGCTCAACTGAGTGCCTTCCCGGGGCTGACAGCCAAGAATGTGACAGCGAGGAAGACTTTCCTCAGGATATCGGTGATGATGGTGCAACCGACCCTTTCAATGGCTTCCTAATGCCTGATGTCACTGAGCCCTAGCAGCAGTTTAAGACATGATCTTATGACTCAATGCTCTGATATCTGCAAGTGGAAATCCCAGGAACATATTAAAATGGGAATGTTCTATTAAGGAAAATATTTAAAGGAGGGTATGTAAGGAAATTGATACGATATTATATAAACCGTTAAATAAATGTTAATAATAATATTTTTAAGGTACCTCAGTCTAGATCATTCTTAACTTAAAATTAAAAATATATGATAGGCATACATTGATATTTTGTTTTTATACTTTACCATATTGTTAACACTTTACATTATAGAAGTCTCATTTTTTAACATTAATTAGTGCATTAACTAACATGAACTATAAATGAGCAATATATCTTACAGCATTTATTTACCCTTATTAATGTTAATTGACAGTGCATTAACTAGTTTATCTTAAAAATGTATTGGAATTGTAAAATGTAAAAGTACTGTTCATTGTTAGTTCATGTTAACTAATGGAGTTAACTAATGCTAACAAACGAAAAATTATTACAAAGTGTTACAGAATTGTGTGCAGAATTGTTTTTATATGATTATTTATATATTTTATAGTCATTTATTTGTACTGTTGGTATTAACCATTTTCAAATAAAGTCAAGAAAAAGTATGCCGCAGTTTGCATGAGTGCTCTTTTTTCCCAGGAACTCTTCGTGCTAAAAAGTTGCAAATGCAAGCACCTCCACATTCCTAAAATGAAAGGGTTGCCCTAATGCAATCCAAGAGTAATTACCAACTTCATTGCCTATAATTTCACAGATTTACTTCATACCTTTGCAAAAGCATGCCTAAACATTAAACAATAAAAATGTCTATAGAGAGCCGAAATTACTGTTGTGTAAAATCAAGCTAGAAAGAGCACTTTCAGCAGTAAGGAATATTGCAACAATTATGTGTGTGATTGACTTATATTTACAAGTAATATATCATGTCTGTCAAACACATGTCATTACTGTTTTGATACCACAAGATGGTGGCAAACTTTAAAGAACAGAGGTGGGGTTTCCCAATGAAGAACATCTTGAACTCACACAAACATTACACACTGAGCGGGACTTTCTGCTGTTTCATGTGTGCTTCTTTTGGCAGAGGGATAAAGATTCCAGAATGAGGGTTTAGACATTGTAAGTTTGTTAATTACTGTATAATTAAAATTACTGTTTTATGGTTCAATCTTCAGATAACAGACTAAGCACCATTGGCTTTCATTGTCTAGACAATTGGCATAATGTGATCCAAGATAATGGTAGGCATTATCCATTATGACAAGGAGGGATGGTCTAAGATGAAACCTTTAAAAACAAGGGTTTGTTTTAGAGACAAGAGTGTATTATTAAAAAAAAAAAAATGAGTAAAGAATTTTAAAAGACAACCTTAGGCATTATCAGATGTGCTTTTTCTCAAAGTTTACAGTTAAAAAATAATACTGACATAAAGGAGAAAATCTAAATATCTTAAAATATATTGTTTCAACAGATACAGCTAAATAGGATATATATATATATATATATATATATATATTAAAGATATATATATATATAAAAGAATGTAACGTGCATTGTGTACATTTATAGCTATATATTATATACACACCGTTGTAATCAGAATTATTCAACCCCCTATTTCAAATTTAACAAATGTACAGACTTTCAGCTGTTTGCAATGAACAAATAGAACAAAAGTAATTGAAATAGCTCAACACAACAATGTTTCAAGTGGCTCCCCAAATTCAACTGAAAATGCAACTTTTAATGAATTCTGCAATCTCAAAATTATTCAACCCCTTCATGGCAAGCATCTTTAGTTCTAGAACACCCTTTTGCTGTTATGACCTGCTGCAAATGGGAAGTATAACCAGACACCAGCTTCTGGCAGTGTTTAGGGAATCTTAGCCCATTCCTCATGAGCAATGGCCTCCAGTTCAATAATATTCTGGGGTTTGCGTACTGCAACCGCCTTCTTCAAATCCCACCAGAGATTTGGAGTTCAAGTTAGGTGACTGTGATGGCCACTGTATCTTCTAGGACTTCTTCTGCAACCGAGCCTTTGTGTAATTTGAGGTATGCTTGGGATCAATGTCCTGTTGGATTTCTTGATACTTTAATATATCCATATTGACTTCCATAGGCAGGTTTCCTGTGCCAGAGGATGCAAAGCAGCCCCAGAGCATCACCGAGACACCACAGTGCTGCAGAGTGTTCTTTTCAACATTATGCTTTATTCTACTTCCTCCAGACATACTGCTGATCCATAGGGTCCCAAAAAAGGTTCCAGTTTTGTTTCATGGCTCCACAGAACAGAATCCTAAACCTTCTGTGGCTCATTTATATGATTTTGAGCAAATTGGAGCCGACATTTCTTGTGCTTTTGGGTCGGTAGTGGAGTTCTGGCATGGAAACCACATGTGTTTATTGCACGCCTTAATGTGCAAGCTGAAACCTCAGTGACTGTTGCCACCAAGTCTTGCTGCAGGTTTTTTGCAGTCACTAGAGGATTTTTCTTAACTTGCCTTCTCAGAAATCTGGTAGAAGCCATTGATAACTTCCTTATTCTGCCCCATCCAGGTAGTGTTAACACTGTTCCTTTAACTTTGAAATTGCGAACCATGCTTCCAAACTGTGTCTCTAGGAACATTTAGGGCCTTCGCTATCTTACTGAATCCGGTTACATGTTTGTGAATGGCGATTTATTCTCGTACATTTTTGGACCATTCACATTTGACTGCATGCAAGAAATATGGCTCTCAACAAACCCAGTTCAGATTTTTCATGTGTTCTAGCTCAAGCACACCTGGTGCAATTAATGAAGCCCTTGATTAATTACATCATGTGCGCGAACACCTGTTTTGCAGATTGTTGTAAGAGATTCTATTCAGGGTGTTCAAATAATTTTGAGATGGTAGAAGTCAATTTGTTGAATTTGGGGAACCCACTTGAAACATTTGTTGTGTTTTTTGATTACAACACCATATATTGTTGCATTTTAAGTTGAATTTGGGACAAACATACATATATATATATATATACATATTATATACACACACACACAGGTCCTTCTCAAATATGTAGCATATTGTGATAAAGTTCATTATTTTCCATAATGTAATGATAAAAATTAAACTTTCATATATTTTAGATTCATTGCATACCAACTGAAATATTTCAGGTCTTTTATTGTTTTAATACTGATGATTTTGGCATACAGCTCATGAAAACCCAAAAATCTAAAAAAATTAGCATATTTCACCCGACCAATAAAAGAAGTGTTTTTAATACAAAAAAAGTCAACCTTCAAATAATTATGTTCAGTTATGCACTCAATACTTGGTCGGGAATCCTTTTGCAGAAATGACTGCCTCAATACGGCATGGCATGGAGGCAATCAGCCTGTGGCACTGCTGAGGTGTTATGGAGGCCCAGGATGCTTCGATAGCGGCTTTAAGCTCATCCAGAGTGTTGGGTCTTGCGTCTCTCAACTTTCTCTTCACAATATCCCACAGATTCTCTATGGGGTTCAGGTCAGGAGAGTTGGCAGGCCAATTGAGCAGAGTAATACCATGGTCAGTAAACCATTTACCAGTGGTTTTGGCACTGTGAGCAGGTGCCAGGTCGTGCTGAAAAATGAAATGGTCATCTCCATAAAGCTTTTCAGCAGGTGGAAGCATGAAGTGCTCCAAAATCTCCTGATAGCTAGCTGCATTGACCCTGCCCTTGATAAAACACAGTGGACCAACACCAGCAGCTGGCATGGCACCCCAGACCATCACTGACTGTGGGTACTTGACACTGGACTTCAGGCATTTTGGCATTTCCTTCTACCCAGTCTTCCTCCAGACTCTGGCACCTTGATTTCCGAATGAAATGCAAAATTTGCTTTCATCCGAAAAAAGTACTTTGGACCACTGAGCAAGTCCAGTGCTGCTTCTCTGTAGCCCAGGTCAGGCGCTTCTGCCGCTGTTTCTGGTTCAAAAGTGGCTTGACCTGGGGAATGCGGCACCTGTAGCCCATTTCCTGCACACGCCTGTGCACGGTGGCTCTGGATGTTTCTACTCCAGACTCAGTCCACTGCTTCCGCAGGTCCCCCAAGGTCTGGAATCGGTCCTTCTCCACAATCTTCCTCAGGGTCCGGTCACCTCTTCTCGTTGTGCAGTGTTTTTTGCCACACTTTTTCCTTCCCAGACTTCCCACTGAGGTGCCTTGATACAGCACTCTGGGAACAGCCTATTTGTTCAGAAATTTCTTTGTGTCTTACCCTCTTGCTTGAGGATGTCAATGATGGCCTTCTGGACAGCAGTCAGGTCGGCAGTCTTACCCATGATTGCGGTTTTGAGTGATGAAACAGGCTGGGAGTTTTTAAAATGAATCTTTTGCAGGTGTTTAGAGTTAATTAGTTGATTCAGATGATTAGGTTAATAGCTTGTTTAGAGAACCTTTTCATGATATGCTAATTTTTTGAGATAGGAATTTTGTGTTTTCATGAGCTGTATGCCAAAATCATTAGTATTAAAACAATAAAAGACCGGAAATATTTCAGTTGGTGTGCAATGAATCTAAAATATATGAAAGTTTAATTTTTATCATTACATTATGGAAAATAATGAACTTTATTACAATATGCTAATTTTTTGAGAAGGACCTGTGTGTGTGTGTGTGTGTGTGTGTGTATATATATATATATATATATATATATATATATATGCTATATGTATATACACTGTATATACACACATATATATATATATATATATATATATATATATATATATATATAGTGTATATACAGTGTATATACATATAGCCTATATATATATATATATATATATATATATACACACACACACACACAGGTCCTTCTCAAAAAATTAGCATATTGTAATAAAGTTCATTATTTTCCATAATGTAATCATAAAAATCATTACATATATTACATATATATATATATCACTGATTCTTGAGAGTCGGGACAAAACACATTTTAAAAAACTTTTTAAAAAAATACACACTATATCAATTAGAGTTGTATGTTTCTGCAGAGAAAGGTCTTAGCTATTTAACCATGTAAATGAACAGGTTCTAAATAAAAACACATTTTTAACAAACAAACGTTTCCCTTCAGAACTGGATTTGTGTCAACTCCATATACACTAAAAAGTATACAATTTTAATTCTTCCAATCCAACAAGAATCTAAATTTCTGAAGTATATTGTAATAGTGTTTAGTTAATCTGATATGTAAAAAAAATACAATTTATAAACTTTAGTTGTGATTTCACACTATTCTGAAAACTCAGATTTCTAAATATTTGCATTTCCAGACTTTGATTTTAATTTCAAATAAAACATAAGATGACGTAGATCAGATGGTCCTTTATTACAAAAACAACATAAACTGAAGAAAGATTTTTTTTTTCCCTCAAAAAGTTAAAAACAAAAACATACATCCAACGCTGTTGGTAAAGATCTGACGGTGTTGATGAAAAACTGACGGTGTTGATGAAGATCTGACGGTGTTGATGAAAAACTGACGGTGTTGACAAAAAATATGTGTGAATTGTGATTATTGAACAGATGTGCTCTTTAAACTACTACTAAAACTACTCCTTGTTATTAGAGTATTGAACTTATACTGTAAAGCAATCTATAATAAACATATTGCACATACACCATTTCCAACTATTATAAATTACACCGTTTCCAACTATCAAAAAAAAAAAAAAAAAACAATAAGGGAAACCAGGGGCCCTCCTCCCCCTCTGTTTTCATCTACCTCCTCTTTACCACTTCCTGCTCTCCTTTTTCTCATCCACCTCTTCTCCTCTACCTTTCCTCCTTTGTAAGTACCCATTTACTTTAAAGTGCATGTGTGTGTGAGTGTGTGTGTGTGTGTGTGTGTGTGTGTGTGTGTGTGTGTGTGTGTGTGTATGTGTGGCCTGGTAAACCCTACGTTATGGGGACAAAATGTCCCCACAAGGATGGCAATATCCGAAATCCTTGTTCGTGTGGGGACATTTTTTGGTCCCCATGAAGAAATCAGCTTATAAATCATACTAAGTGATGTTGTTTGAAAATGTAAAAATGCAGAATGTTTCCTGTGATGGGTAGGTTTAGGGATAGGGTTAGTGTAAGGGAATAGAATATACAGTCTGTACAGTATAAAAATCATTATGTGTATGGAAAGTCCCCATAAAACTTGAAAACACAACGTGTGTGTGTGTGTTGGATGTGTGATTGCGCTGCACTGCCTACTTTATACTGGTTGTGATTTAAATTCACATTCCTTGACAACAATTCTGCAACACAATCTCAAATAATTTCATTTTTGTCTAACCTGCGCTTATGCCTTGAGCAGCAGGCGTCGGACATGCAGTTAAATAATGTAATGCATGCTATGTGCATTAATGTGTAAATAAAACCCTGAAATAACAGTTTAACCCTTCACTATATTCGCAAATAATATTATATTCGCAAATTAAGAGGTTATTGGTGGATTTATCAACTCCGTCAGCTTACAGGTCAACTCCGTCAGACATAGAACCTGACGGAGTTGACGTCTGACGGAGTTGACGTAAGGGCATGTATTTTCCCGCCAAAACAGGTATTGTACACTGCTAGCTGTCACAATAACCTCACTAAAATGCTTAAATTCAATCCACTATGGTTTAAAAAAAAGTATCTTAACAGAAAGATGGTATTGACATGGTGCAGCTGTGACCATAGGAATATTGACATTGTTTTTCTAAAATATAAAAAAAATGTAAAACGTACCAGAGCATGTGTGGTAGTACTGCATTCACCACAGACAGGGAGATGAAATGGGGTCCTCAAGGATATAGCTGACCATGCTATTTGCTGATTTAAAGAGCTTTATGAAAAAATCTGACGGAGTTGACAGAAACTGAGGACACAACTTAAATAGGCAGATATTTATGGAAAATATTGTTTGATGTTCACTTCATGCATTGTTTTTTATATTTATACCCCTTATTTTTTATTTGATATATATGTTTTCACAATTGTAGAGCTTTTTAAAAGTTTTTTTGGGGATGGTTAATATTGTAACCTCTTGCTGAGGACAAGTGCAATAACATGGACCATCTAACCACAGACCATACATTTAAACAACTTTTCCCCCAAAAGATAAAAAAAAGTTTATTCTAAAAATCAGTTAGGTATATACAATTCCTTTAGATTTAACTTTGTAAGTATGTCATACATGATGAATTTCTTAATTTTTGCTATAAATTAGACGTTTCTATGTGGGACATGTTTTGTCCTGACTCTCAAGAATCAGTGATATATATAGTGTATGTATATGCTGTAATAAAAAAAAGTATATTATAAAAAAAATTATATATATATATATATATATATTATTATATATATATTTATTATATATATATATATATATATATATATATATATATATATATATATATATATATATATATATATATATATATATATAGCTATAGCCTACATATACACACACACACACACACACACACACACACACACACACAAAAGTTAATAGAAACCAAAGCTGTCTGGTTCAGAATATATTATTTTGTGTTCTGTAGACAGCTACATGTTTAGATTGGAACGAAATGTAAAAAAATATATATATATTTCTCCTGATTTCATTCATGCCTTAGATTATTCGACATAGAAGTTTCACTAAGTCTTCAGTTATCTGAGAGCCTTGCCACCTTTCCAAGTTCAACAGGCAGCTCCATTCACAGCGTGGACGCCACATATAGGGACTTTATGACATAGGAACGTGTTAAAATCCAGTATACACCCCGTTTTTTACACTGTCAAACTAAAACGTCCCTATTATAATGAGGAAGATGTCTAAACTAGTTGTTGTTTTATTTTCCGCGTCGTACAACTGCCAACGTACAGGAAGGGTAGCGCGCACTCTTCGTGCACAAGCACCAGGCGGCGTCACGCTGTGATCTCCCCAAACCTGATATGACACCAAAGAGAGACAACTGCCTTTAAAAAGTGTAAAAACCACAATTAAATCACGTGACTCCACAGTTATCCTCTTTTAATGCCAAAATAGGGACTGTTACCTAACTATTTTTCGATGTTTTGTGTGAAGTACGAGAAAAATATATACCCAATTTGAGATGGGGGAAGTCCCCGCAAGGAAATCCCCTCTTCATAAAATTATTTCGAAATTGAGTGTGGCTCTCACAGGCTGAAGCTTTCTGCTTTTGGTCTACAGCAGACGTCTGTAGCCTATGACACTCAAACCTGTACAATCTATGGGAAATTCTTACTTTATGTACTTGTTTTAACGCGCGAGCGGATTGTTTAGCATGGATGAGATGAAGAGGGAGAACGAGGCGCTCAGGGCGAAGTTGCGCAGCTGCTCTACACTCAACACATTTAACCACGAAACACAACAAGAAATTGCTAGTTTAAATCACTTGGTTACATCCAAAGACGGAATTATCGCCGATTTAAAGGCAAGACTGGGGAAGTATGAGAAAACCGTGGTCATTGAGGGAGAGGACCCTTATATTGTTGGGCCGTCGAAATCTCTAATCGAGAGTTTGTGTAAGGAAATTTGCAAATTAAAGCAAAAACTCATGGAATCAGATGCAGACACCGCCCAGATATTGGAAACCAGTAAAACAGTAAGTTACAACACATTTCTCACTTGTGTTCCTACTTCTTCTATGCAATATAACGTGTAATTTTTTTTCTTTCTGGCTAACAACCCCAAAGCACTGTAGATAATCTTCTCTGTAAAGTATTTAAATTCCTTACTCAAAAAAACATAACAATAATGATATTGTGCTATATATATATATATATATATATATATATATATATATATATATATATATATATATATATATATATATATATATAATTATTATTATTATTATTATTTTTAATGGTGGTCTCCCAGAGTGATCATTTGAAAAGTGCCCAAAATCCAAGCAGATAGGCCTGACCAGCAAATCAGTTTATCATGTTTTAAGATGCGTTTCTGCAGATTTGTACCGGTTTGTTTGCCTTTGAGAGTATTTGGATATGTGTGCTTGAGCTGTGGCGAAACAAGTGCAGTTATTGTTAATGTTCACCTGAACTGCATGAGAGAGTCTCCTGACTGTGTGCTTGTTCCAGGAGATTCAGCGATTGCAAGAAAAGTTGAAGGAGAAGGATCAAGAGCTGAAGACCATCAGGGAAAGGCCCGAGCAGGAGAAAGAGAGGGAGATCCAGCAACTACGCTCCACCTTGGCCGAAAGGGATCGGACACAGGCCACCAGGGCCGTCCTTTGCAACTCTCTTGCTGAAGAAGCAGAGCAGTTGAGGGCCCAACTGGGGGCCACCGTGCAGGTGTGCCAGGAGCTTTTGGGGCACATGGAGAAAGACAAAAGCAAGACAGCCATGACCGATCAGAGAGCTCAAGTTAATGAGGTGCGTTGGAAACTATCAGCATTCTACAAAATCTGGACCATCTTTTAAAAAACTTAGAAATTGCTGTTTAACAATTATATTTGACCTTGTATTTTTGTATCTTCATAAGACAAAAGATTCCCCTGAAATACCCCATCTTAATGTCATCATCAGCAAGTTAGAAGAGGAGAATGACCAGCTTAAAAAGAGAGTTGCCTATGTAAGGATCACATGATTACTGACATTTGTCAGAAAATGTCACTCAGTACATTTTACAGAAATAAACAACAATGTAAAAATATTCCTGGAAAATGTCATGTCATTTTTTTCATAAATATATGTTTTTGTTCCATCTCAGGTGGAAAGTTTAAACTCAAAGTGGCAGAAGTATGACTCCAGTAGAGAGGAGTACGTGAGGGGTTTGTGTCAAAAGTTGAAAGAGTCAAACGGTCTGGCATCTGCAGGTCCGACCCTGACCCAAACTCAGGCTGCGGGTAGCATGGCTTTGTTCCAGCAGGAGATCGCACGGCTCAACGGCCTCCTGCAGGACAGGATGATGGAGTGCGAGAGACTCTGCATAGAGAGGGATGACAATACAAGAAGAGACCAGGAGCGCATTCAGATGCTTGAGCAGCAGGTCTGTATCAGTTCAACTAGCAGAATTTGAATTCCTCTTAAACAGGAAGTCAGTGTATTTTTGTAACAATAAAGATGAGAAGTAATTTGTTTGGTTTGCTGCCAATAAACCAAGTCCTTTCCTTGTTCTCTCATAGGTTCTGGCCTATATTGAGGACTTCAAATCGGAGAGGGCAGACCGAGAGAGGGCTCAGGGTAAAATCCTGGACCTTCAAGATGAAGTTGGGCGACTTCAACTGCAAATACGCACACAGGCATGTATCATGTTAAACAGCCTTAATGAAATTTGAAATTATGAAATAAGAATATATTCTTGAAAAGAAAATTTTAAATCTTTGTGACTAAGAATAGTCATTCTTAGAAATAAGAATATTTACGGATGAATTAAGGATATTTGAAAAAAAAAGTATTTAAGACATAATTTAATCATTCACAATAAGAACTGTAACGTATTTACAATAGAGATAGGTAGTTTCATTTAACGCCAGCATAACCCAACCAGCATGATTTTTTTTTTATCCAAAGGCCATTTCCTTCTAATAACATGCCTTGTTTCTTCATCATGCAGAGCATCCAAGACGCCTCACCGTCACGCCGACTTCACATGGGCCTTAAAAAAGTTCCCAGACAAACGGACACTGCCGAACCACTAAGGAACAGTCCCCCAGAAGCAAGCTCAAAAAGGACTATCAGTAACACTGCACCACAGGGAGCCGCTGAACTGCAGTGCCCTCGGTGTCTCACCACATATGACGATGAGCACGCGGCCGAATACCTAAACCACTGGGACGAGTGTGCCAAGCTGTGAGTCTTTTACCTCACTGACTTTTCACAGGGCACAGAAAGCACTGAGGACATAATCACTACAAACTCGCAGACTGTGCGATAGGGTGTTGATGAAGGCAGGGGCACGTTTAAACAGGATGGAGTCGAAAGGAAGAGCTTTTCTTTTTCTTTTCGATTGTGGACTTGGTTGATGTTAAGAAGGCAGCTTGTGGCATAGGACTCAGAATGACTTTAGGTTGGTCATTTCCAGTTCAAAGGCTTACTCACATGGCTGTCAGAATGCAGATGGTTTGGTTATGAAAAGTTATTCAGTCAAGCAATTGTGGTTTATAAGTTTGCCATTTGTTTGGTGTCATGGTTTTAAGTATGGTACGAGTTTCAGTCAAATTTTGCTTAATGCTGTATTGCATATCTGTGTATAGTTCAGATGGATCATAAAATGGGTATCATATACCTCACTGATATGTATTCTCTTTTTCAGCTGGTTTGCACTTTTTGCTGTATTATAATTATTTACAAATACAGATGATAAAAGTACATATTCTTTTATATTTAATACATAAGCTTCTTTGTTATTAGACTATTGAATATAATTCATACTTTTGTCATGGTGCTATTTGTAAAGTATATTGTAATGTTTATATATTTAATTTGTAGGTATATTGTTATTACTTGCCTTTAGGTTAAATGTATCACATTAAATAATTATCGGATAATTATTTGTACCAAGAAATACAGAGCAGCACAGTACACACTATTAACAATCTTTTGATATTTTACTATTTGATTCATATACCGTATATATCAAACTTCAGTTTCCGATTATAAATGTTATATGGTTCTGACGTATAACATGTCATTACTTTCTCAGACTTCTAGGCACCTTTTGACTGTGAGGTACTTGCCATTTGATCCCCCTCTGCAGTTAAAAACATTCTAGTTTTAAGTAAGAGAGGAAGTTCCCTACATCCTGGTAAATTGAGGCGTGACGTCTCAGTTGTTGCGTCTGACAAAATGGCGTCCTATTGCAGCACACTTTTACATGGTTTAAAGGCACTACTAACAAAAATCAATTGACAATAAGACAATATGACAGAGATGGCCAAATAAAACAGAAATGTGATAACTATAAGATGATTTATTTTTATAATAAAATATTTGCTTGAAGATCATTTTGTAAACCATTTGTAGCCTTGTTTGTGTGTCTATTTGTACAGACAATGGTAATTATTAGTAAGATATGGGCAACCAGACATTGCGATAGTCGTGATAATGATCATGAGGCATAGTGTGTCAAAGGATTAAACTCCAGTCCCGCAGGATTTTGAAGAGTGTGTGATGTGCACAAGTGGTGGAAAGCCCCTTCCCAAGCACAACTGAATGGAGAGGCTATAACTGCAGCAAATTCTCAGCTGTCCTGAGGCCTGGAAGTGAATAGCAGAGGAGAAGTAGGTGACTGTCGGGTAGAGGGATATAGTGGGACTGGCTATTTAAAGGGGAGGAGGTTATGGGACCAAACAAGGTCTGTAACTAATATCTCTTATCAAATACATATTCACTGAATCAAATTACTATTGTCTGATAAACATTTTGTACCTACCTAGTACTGTAGCTGAACCACTGCCGTAGCTTTTAGAGACCGGTAACACATCCATTATGAAGTGATTCAGATCGACTAAAATGCAACAAAAACGTGACAATTTATAATAGACTACAGTGGCCATTGGTGACAGATTGGAAAATATTGTGTGTGTCGATATGTGATTTGTTATATGATATCTTATGGCATTAGTTGATAGAGTGCCGCTGGGATGATGTATTTTTGCTGTCCAAAACTCAAACAGTCAGAATCATTTTAGCATTACAGGTTCCATCGTCCCGAAGTCACAAGCTCAAGATATTTTCACATTTTATTCTAAAACACTTGAAAAAGGTGGTTGCTAACAAGTGGCTAAATGGGACCTCAGATGTTTTCAGATACATTAAACATCCCACCGAATCGAAAACTCATCTACTCGCTAGTCAACTTTTACAACCTCATTGTGTTTATAATCGCGTGCTTGCAAACTATTCTAACTCAAACTTTAAGGGAAAATGTTGTTTTTTTTTAAATAAAGATTTAAAGAGTTGTCTTATAGTGGCGAGATTGCAGACATGGTGTAGTTGTAGTAAATTGTGTAGTTCGTTTATGTACTTCTGGTGATTGTTTTTAGCCTTCAAAATTCATAAAAGTTGTTTCATTTGTGAAGATTATGATGAAAAAAAACATGTTTAAGAATCATAAGCTTTTATTGGGGTTTTCTGCAATAATCCAAAAGCCAATGGAAAAATTCTATTGGGTTTTTGTCTAGGGAACCACGAACCAGGGTGATTCTAATTTACAGGTTGGCCTACAAAAATTCCCCATCACTGCAGCAATTTATTACATGGTAACAGTCTGCAAGCGTGTCCTGCATGCAACAAGCAGCACAGCACCAGCAGTGATGACTGAATCGCGAACAATTGGCTCATAAACCCAAATGCTTTGGTTTTTACAAGCATGCTAGGGTACACGTAACTCAAATTTCATCATCAGCAAAGTACCGCAGCCGCAAAATCTGAATTGCAATTGAAATGACAATCTTTTTACAAAATGTTTTTGTTGAAATTGTTTTAAATCAGACTCACTCCATCAGTAAATCACTACAGAGTTTATAACCGACTCCTTCACTGAACTGCAAATCAATTTTTCATTATATATTAAATCGGAATCGAAATGAACCGGCAACCAATACTAACCCTAACAACATGTTGCAATAAATGGTATTCTAAAAGATATAATTGTTCATTGTTTAGCATAGTGAGGCCAAATTGAAACTTTGTTTGGGAGTAAAAATGTTAGGTGGTCGACTCGACAAGTTGGAACCACAAGTAGCAGAGTGACACTTATACATATTATACAAATACAATTATTACTAAAGTGACAGAATTAACCAGTTTCTGTCAACACAAAAAGTAAATTGCCTCCATAGGCATTTGTGTGCTATATCTGGGAAACCGGTCATAATTTCAGGCCCATATTCAGCTTATTCAAAATCACGTCAGACATGAAAAAGAACATCATGGTCCCCTGAGTCAATAAACCCCTGATGAGGTCAGACACACGGCCCTAGCTAGCTGCCACGGGGGTAGGAGGGAAAACTCCAGCAGGAGTTTCATGCTCTCTACTTCAGTCAAGTCACCACTCTCGAAATGACATTGCCCAAGCACAAGTACACATTTCGGAAGATGCTTGTGGCGGCAGCAGTTCTGCATAGAACAGAGTCATTTTAGTTGCAAAGTCATTGAGAAAATTGTGTTGCTGTGAAGAACGTTACTAGAGATTAGTGAAAAGCTGAAGTAATGGATGTGTGGGATGTTTTGTTCTTTTACGAAACCTTTTTTCCTTGGAGAAGTGAAAGGTAGGCTGGAAGGGATTCCCCACCTCCACACACACACACACACACACACACACACACACACACACAATAATGTGAGGTCTGTACATCTATTGCAGAAAAGCACACACACCACAATCCTCCTTCAGAAAGTGGAAATAATTAGGTCAAATGATCACATGACTTTTACAGTAAAGACTTACACAATATCTCCAGAATTTAGATACACCAGGTCAGCACTTCAAAATAATCCTGCACTTTAACAATGGAGAAGAGAGAGAGAGAGAAAAAAAACAACAAGTAGCCTATTATGGTGTAGCTTGTCTAGCCGTTATTATACTTAACTTTATCTGCCATGATGTTCCAGCTGGAAAAACTTTGCCAAATGCCATGCCAAAACAGATAAACATGGCCTTTAATTTTCAATGCAGGGAATTCCCGAGCACTGGCTAGCTCATTTAAAAAAGAGCAGCACTTTATTTTACAGTGTTGTTGTTTCTGACTGTCTTAAGAGTTATCACAACCTGTTGTGTTGTTCTTTAGATAAGAGCGATCAGAACTCTATTGTCAATTCCAGTATGTGGAACGATGGGGGTTTTCCCTCTTAAGCTCTCTGTTTCTCCTCAGCTCTGGTCCATCCTCAATGAAAAGATATTGAGTGATTACAAACTACACTATCTCATCTCCGATCTTTGATTCCACTTTAATAAACCCAGCTCTGGCTCTCTTTCTGACCCTTTTCTTGTCCAAGTCCCTCTTTGAAAGACTGATTCTAGTCCTGGCAAGACAGGATAATAAATGACAGTTGTTGTTATATTCAGATGAATATGGCAAAGGAACATACTTGGATCCTGTTAAATTTATCTAACTCAACTTAAATTGAATTCCCAAATGTCTATACAATAATTTTTGTTGAGTGTGTGTGTTTTTGAGAGAGAAAAAATGTGTGTATTGATATGCATGCAGTCATCTTGTGTAGTTGTTCTTCTCATTCAGTCGAAACAAGTAAACTTCATGTTGAAAGTAAAAAATGAATCTGGCCTCAACCAGAAATGTCTAACTAAAAAGATTTTACATAAATGAGGTAACTCCAGCATTGCATCATGGTGGACTAAAAGTGGGCAGACTCACAGAAGCACTTCCAGGAGATTAACAAAATCTCCCATTGTTCATTCTCTGGTTTATTAATTTTATTAAAAAAAAAATTAATTATATAAATAAATATATAATTAAGTGAATTACTTGACTATACATTTTTATTTTATATATATATTTATTTTACAATAACATTTCAATTCTAGATAACTACAGTAAAATTTATTTAATTTAAATATCTAAATGTTAGTGAGAATAAGAAAAAAAAACTTTTAGATAGTCTGCATATGCGATGGTCATCGGTTATGCTAATCTCATTCATGATAATAAATTTACACCATCATTCCATTCTAAATGGCAAGTATAAAGTTAGTCTTATAAAGTTAGATTTATAAACCAGGCACTAAATTTATACTCGCCATTGAGAATAGTATGATGGTGTAAATATGTTTAAATATATTATTAATTACTAAAATGAGATCATCTCTTCCAAACAAGACAAGCAACAGTCTCTAACCTGTTATATCAGTTTCTTTGTTACATGCTAAAAGGAGGTAGGCGTTGACCACAGCGAAAACGTTTTTTTTGGCAGGAAATAAAGAAAAAAAAGCCCTACATAAAACAAAGTTTGATGATGACGGATAGTGACAAAAGTTCCCTTTCTGTGGGAGTTGCAAGTTTAGAAATAGTCTGTCAAGTGGTTTCGAAGCTTAAAAATATGCCCTCCCTCCCATTTTAAAAATGGGAGTCCAATACATTACTTGAAGAGTGAGGCAATCATAATTTTTTTTGCACTTTTGAAGTGAAAGCCAAAATCATGTAAATACTTCTAAATGCTCGGTCACTTTAAACACCAAGTTAAATAGAACTTCTGATCACTATCAACAAAATTGTTTTTAACATTTACATTTTTTATATTAAAAATAGTTCCATCTCAATGTTTATTTCAGCGTTTCACGAATGGAGTCACAAATGTATCAGGCAAAGTTTAGCTCAAATTAACCATACTGCAGCCAAATTCCCAAACTAGGAAGAGTTGTCAGAAAAACTTCTAATTGATCAGTCCTTCTAGTTCAACTTATCAAACAAAATGATTCACCTTTGGAGTTCCTTTCTGACAAGGTAATGATAGACTTAAAGAGAAATAAAAAGAAACAATTATTAGATTGATGGACTTTTTTCCTTGAAATAACTTGAAACGAAGAATCATGCACAATAACACAAGGAACATTTAGAAAATCTATTTTAATTTCATGTTGACTTTAACACACCCATCATGGGATGGCGGGGATTTTTCCCCCCAATGTTTCTTATCAAAAACAGCCGCCAGCATAAACATCACCTTTATCTCAATATATATTCAGTAGGGCATGCTTAGTTGAAATAAGTAGTGTTAAATGATGAAATCTGGAATACTTTTAAGGTTATTTTCACCTTCAACATACACTTACCTCTCAGCAGAAACAATAATACTGCATAAACCCTGTCCAATGACGTTGATTGCACTGGAAAAGATGGTTTTACTGATTAGTGAAACCACCAGCCTGAACCAGGATTGTACCTGCCAAACCCTGGTAATAAGGAAAGAGGAAAGAAAACAAAGCAAAATAAACCTTAAACTATTTATAATGACTTCACTTCAAATAGAGCAAATTATCCCAAATGTTTGGATAACTATCATCACTGTTGATATTGCTAAAAGTGTTAGTTCACCCAAAAATAAAACAATTCTGTCATTAATTACTCTCTCATGTCGTGCCAAACCTAGAAGACTTTTGTTTATCTTCAGAACACAAATGAAGGTATTTTTCCAATCCAGATCCAACGCAACTACAATTTTCAAGGCCCAGAAAGGTAGTAAATAAATCAAACTAAATGTTTTTTTTTGTTGCGAAACAAAGCACTCGCGTTGCTTCGTAAAATTGGGGTAGAACCACTGGAGTCGCATGGATTACTGTAACTACCTTTCTGGGGCTTGAATGTGTAAGTTGCGTTGGATATCTATGGAGGGACAGAAATCTCAGATTTCATTAAAATATCTTGTATTCCGAAGATTAATGGAGGACTTACGGATGTTGAACTAAATGAGGGTGAGTATTAATGACAGAAGTTCTGGGTGAACTAACCCTTTAAGTATGCAGATACAGCCAGTGTAAAACCGTAAACACTGAGTGAAACAGTTGTGGTGTTTCACAAGCATCCGTTCTTACCAGAACGATGGGGACGGACCCGTTGCAAGGTGCCAGGTCATGTAAATTAGGGTGTAAGGTTGCTTCTGTTATGTTGATCTGCAGTTGGCTCTGTATTTCCCCTTGATTGGATAAGGTTAGGAATTTGGTAAGTGTTATAAGATGCAGATGGAAAAAAAGACAACTGACACAGAAATGTCCTGCCACTCTACTGTATTCCATCTTTCAAAAAGAAAGACAAGATTTTAATATTACTTAACAATATGTTAAAAAGTAGCCAGTCCGGCTTCAGTGTTAATACAATATACACTCTATAACAGATTGATAGTGTGAGTATTGTTCTTTTCGATTCAATTCTGAAAGTATTCTGATACAAGCTTGGTACAAGTTGGAAAAAAAATGAAAAACAAAAAACAAAAATAAAATGGTAACTTGAACACAGTTGTTACTCTGAACAATTTTAAATGGAACTGACGTGAACATTGTCAAGTATTAGCCGTTCTCCTGATAAAGGGAGAGATAGGGGACAATGACGTGAAGCTGACCAGTCCGATTCTCTTGACGATGAGGTGTGAGGAAGTGCAGTGCTAGGTGCAAAGGTGAGCAAAGCCACAGTTGATTTGAATAAAAGGATCTTTTTTTTTTCATATTCATCTTTTTTCTTCAAGCATGTCATTTGTAGTGCCTTCATCCAAATGTACATAAAGCCAGAGAAAACCCAGACCATGAGACACAGACCTAAGGGAAACGGCCCACTCACTGACAAAAAGCGCACACGCTTTTTTAAAAGAAGAAAAGGGAAACCAAAATAATAGGAATAAACTTATAGAGTAGCATTTTCGAGTTGTTTTTTTGACTTTGCTCTTTTTTTCTCTCTCCAGAAGTACTGCAGGAATATAAGCCCGTTTTGGGTTGTTTGCAGAACCCAGAGCAACAGGGAAAAGGCAAGGCGGCATGGATAATGTAGGCCAGAGGAGCGGTTGAAGCATAGCAGCACTGGGGTCAGCAGTCAGTCTGTAGAAATGTGGGAGAGAGAAGAAACCAGAGGAACGGTTATCGATTCCTGCCATTGTCTCTGGAAGACCCATTAGTGGGCAGCAAATGTGGCCTTCTTCAAGCTAAAATTGGACCAGTTGATAGACAACCTCTGCCTCGTCTGTCGCGCAGAGTCCAAGCAGAACCTGTGGAAAGGGTGAAGAATAAAATCATTGGGGAACAAAAGTAAGGTGAGGTCACATTTACCATTGCTTAGCGGAATTCCAAATGGCAAAATACAGTCTTTCCAATAGAAATCCACACGATAGGGAGATTCATGTGAGGATGAAAAAGTTTTGCACGTTCAAGTTGGTCACACGAATTTGCCACACTGACCAACAGAAAGCTGCCTGGTTTGAAAGAGTCTACTGTATAAGCAGACCTTTATACATGCAATTAATGTATATGTGTCATATACATTAATTGCATGTCATATATGTGTCACAGGGGCGACAGTGGCTCAGTGGTTCATGTAGGTTGTCTACAAACCGGAAGGTTGGTGGCTTTGGTGGCCATTGGGTCTGTGAAAGCGCTATATAAATGCAGTTCATTTACCATTTACAATTAACAATGGACCTGTTTTTGCACGTGAAGTTTCGCTAATGTGACCACACTTCAAAATATTACTGAATACTATCAAACAGTACCTTTTAAAATATTCCACCTCACGTTCGGTCTCGTCCATGTCTACGCTGTCCAAATCAATGTCTTTGGGCAGAAACACATCATCTGTTGGACAATAAGAGAATTCTGACTTGTTCAAAAGTGAACAAATTGTAAAACATTCATTTTATTGTTTATCTTCAGACCATTTGGCAGTTTACACTAACCTATTGAGTTATTCATCTTGTCTGCTTTTTTCTTCTTATTCTTCTTGGGTTTGCTTTTGGGCTGAGGGGACTCGTTGTCTGGGACTTTGCCATTCTGCTGAGGAGGGTCTAAAGCTGAAGACTCGATAATCGGAGAGTTCCTCTCATCTTTCCCTCCATTCTGTGGCTTTTTCCCATTAGTCCTCTCTTCCCTCTTGATCTCGGTCACTGACTCCTCTGAAACTCTCTGCTTGGCTTTGGTGTCAGTTTGAGGGCTGGCCGCATTCCCAGCTTTGGGAGGCTCTGGAGCTTTGGAGGTCTCGGCTGGCCTCTTTGTGGCTTCACCATTGGTTTTGGAGCCAATTGTTTGCTGTTTGGGTTTGACCTTGGTATGGGAGGACTCTGGGTGGGAGATGGTGCCATTCTGGAGGGCAGGAAAGTCTGAGGGTCTCTCTTTGCAAGTCTTTGGGCTTGGCTGTTGCGATGGGCCGTTCTTCCCATTGGTAGGTGATTCGGGTTCTAGACGAGGCTCCTTAGGACGGAGACGGATGAGACTGTGCAGTAGCTGTGTTTTGCCGTTCTGGATGTTCTTTTCTAAAACGCTCTGTGCTGTTTGCTGAAGAGGCTGAGGGTTGTTGGTTGTTGGAACGAGAGAAGGAATTTCAGACTTGGTCACCTCCTTGGCTTTATTGTCTTTCTTTTTCTTCTTAGATGCCCGCAAGTGCTGCATTTCCTGCAGACGGAGCAGCTCCTGCTTCAGTGCCTCCTCCTCCTCCTGCTGCTGCCTTCTCTGTTCCTTTAAAAGCAGCTGCTGCATCTCCAGTTCCCGAGCCTCTGCCTCAAGACGGGATTTCTCCTCCAGCTGCACCCAAACAAACCAGAGATAGTTAATCTAATGACAACCCCCATAATATATATATATATATATATATATATATATACACACTATCCCACATACATATATATTATATTATATTATATTTTTGGGCCGATCACTGATAACGGAAAAGCAGTATTTGCTGATGTGATCACCAAAATAAATGATTCTATTCTTAATGTATTTTAAGTATATATATATATAAAAGAGATAATTATCATGAATTGAAAACTCTTATTTACTGGCAAGCAACATATTTCATTCCATCTCTTAAAAGTAATTGGGAAAAGCTATTTGATCAGGGTTGGAGCTAAACTGTGCAGGACAGTGGCCCTCCAGGACCGAGTTTGAGGAACCCTGCTTTAAAGCTTAAAAACAGCATTCCTATGAAATAAATAGAAATAAAAAGCAGAACAGTCTTTATCAACAGAAAGAAATATGTAAAACAACACTGCATAGTTTACACTATAAATTAAATTGACATGAATCCTACTAAATCTACTAAAGAGCAGTGAGTGTAATTAACATTAAGGACACATACAGAAGCAGGAATATTGGGCTGCTGTCACTTTAAGACCAATTGTATGGATTAAATATACTGTTAGACATGAGACTCATTTCCCAACTGTTTATGTTCACTTAACACATAACCGACTACTCACCAAGCCGGGCATTTTGACATGCCATCTGTGTGATTTTAACCATTTAGACTCGTGTTCCACTCGGTCTCGGAGCACATGCACATAAGGTCGCTTGGGGAATGGGAACAGTATATATTTCACAGCTTTAAACACTACAAGTGTTACTCTTTTGGCGTAGGTCGACTTGCGTATGGCCGTCTGCCGGAAGCTAGTTATTTTAGTCGATAAAGTTTTAAATATGGATATTTTTCTTACATGAACACATCGCTTCGCTTTAGAAGGCCTTTATTAACCCCCCCCAGAACCATTTCGAGCACTTTTATCACGGATGGATAGGGTTTGATGTACTCCCATTACAAGGCTTGGAAGAGCCAGGATTTATTTATTTTTTTAACTCCGATTCTATTCATCTGAAAGAAGAATATCATATACACCTAGGATGACTTTAGGGTGAGTTCTCTAAAAATGTTTTTTTTTTTAATAATAATAATCGCACACCTCTAATTTCTTACTGTCATTGCTGTGGAGTAACTGTGGTTACAATGTCTCCGTTCTACACAAAGACGTTGCAATTTTAATGTCCTTTTTTCAGACGCTTGATAGAACTTGTCGGACAGTTAATGCAGAGAAGGAATTTTAGCTGTGCATAGAAAAATTATCTGGCGAGTTTTGCATCATCTGATCCGCTTTTCTGAACAGTCTTTATAGAGACCATCGATCAAACTATATAAATAAATTATCGGCCGATAACCATCGGCACCTGATAAATCAGAGCACCCATATACATAGGCCTACATCTTTTTATTCTTCATTATGATATCAGAACAGTAGCATTGCATTTGTTATGTATTTTTGAATCAATTAGTAGATACAGACAAAAAAGCAAGACATAAGTTTACCTTCTTCTGTTTGTGGCGGGCACGTTTGGCTGCTTTGGAGCTGGTGACAGGTTTGTTGTCTGCGCTGTTGATGAACTGTAGCAGATCCTCTACCTTGCGATGGTCTTCCACCCCATCCCGCTCCAGCAGCAAGTCTTCCTTCTTAGGCTGTTCCTCCTTCCGCTTAGTCAGCCGGAGTCTCAACTTCTCCCGCATCTCTGCATAGTTCCTACTGGTGGGTGCGGCAGGAGGCTACAAATCACAAACAACATGAGTAGTTAGTTTATTTATTCATGACACTTTCTATGGTAAACGCTTAACATGAACTGCTTCCACAAATATTCCATTAACAAGGGCTGATTGACAAAAGCACTGGAGCATTCATAACTGATTTGGTGCAGGAAATTAGAGCATGTACTGATCCATCAGACATTGTGAACGCCACACACTGATTAAAAAGCTCTGATAACACCTCAAAGTGGCTGACTATAACTGAAATAAGAGCTGGCCGTTCTGATGTATACAGTGTGTACGAGCCGATAAGTGCCAACTTGTAGAGATTTTACTATACTGTGGTAGATGTATATTTTTAAGACTATCTGTGAGGGACTGCTTAATATTGTAAAGTGACAGGAAATGGTATTTTCCATTATGTTCCAATTCTTGCAAATACCGCATAACATAACATAAGCCACTTACCAGTCGATTATGTTATGATTGATAACCGATAAATGGCACATCAATATTCTTTCCTATTCTCTTAAATTCCGGTAAATCAATATTTGTCACAAGTATGTTCTGTTTTAGTTTAGTTTTCACCCTGTTCTTAGTTTGTTTCCATGTTTGTTAATTAGTTTCCAAATTCCATAATTTCACAAACCTGTTCTTTTTCACGTTGATTACTCAGCATATGTTTAAGCACTGGGTTTTCCTTAGTTCTTTGTCTGGTATTGTCGACGTCAGTATTATTGTGGTTATGTTTCCTGTATCTTCAACAATCTCCTAAGTTTTTTTTTTTTTTTTTTTTGTGGATTTATTGATTTATTGTTCTGGAATTCCCTCCATCGTGCGCTTCATTGGAGCAAAAGCAGCAATCTCTCGAGGACCACACCTGAGGATTTTTAGAACTTGTGTGTCACAACAACTTTCCTGAGCATTCTTCAGTGCGTCTTCTTTTAAACCAGCTTGAACGAAAGCACAAAAGCACGCCAGCCCGATGTCAGTCTTGGGGGACTTTAACTTTGTTTGTGGAGTGGGTGCTGGTGAACAACAGATCAGCGTTCACCATCGGAAGACATCACTAGGCCCACTCCGGAGCCGGAGCCCAGCCAGCTATCACCCCGTGGCACAGACATGATGCCAGAGCTCACCGTAGATGGAGGGCTCGAGCCTGCCGCGATGCAGGAGCCAGCGCCAGAGAAAAGGACTGAGCCTACCATCGCCCCAGAGCCCGAGCCTCACTGTGACTCTGATTAAGTGCGTTAGCTGGCTAAATCATGTGCCGTCGCAGGACCGCTAGTGAAGTACGAGGGAATGGATGTAGACTCCGCCCAGAGTACCACTGCTAATGGTGAGCTGCTGCTGGTCTCTGGCGGCTATTTTGATTTGGAAGAGGATATTTCCCTTATTCTCATGTTCCTACTGGTTTTGCCCATCTCCAAGTATCCTCTGTCTCTGCTGGTTCCCGTCAGCTTATCGGCGGCCTCGGCTCCACCAGAGATCACCATCCTTACGGCTCTACCGGGCTCCCTCATCCCTCCGACACTGCCTTGGTCAGATGTTGCTCTTTTATTTATTTCTATATTTTTTATGAAACCTTTATTTAACCAGAAAGCACAACCTATTCTTTGAGATTTAAAATCTATTTTACAAAAGGGACCTGGCCAAAACAGGCAGCAGTTATTTAAACATAAAAACATAATGGATTAATTTACATATACAAATAATGTACACAAATCACTCAAAACAAATACAATCAAGTAAATCCGAAATCAAATCCTTTAAAATACCCTTAAATTAATTTAGTGATACCAACTTTTTTAAGCATGATTGATCTTGCAACTGGTCGTTACAAGATAAATTTAAGCAGATGTTTGAAAGATAATTAACCTTTTTGAATGATATACGGCTGTAAGTAAGAGGGAAGCAAACCCAAAATAATTGTATGTATACATATGTACCAGTGCTCGAGTCTATGGGATGACAACACAGGCCTTCCAACCCGAGAGAACAACAGTAATAGTAGTAGTAGTAGTAGTAGTAGTAGTAGTAGTAGTAGTAGTAGTAGTAGTAGTAGTAGTAGTAGTAGTATTTGAGTTTATTGCCATATCAGCATCACCGGCAATTGTGTACATGGCAGATACATAAACATTTAACAAAATAACTCCATAAGTACAATATGTGACCCTGGACCACAAAAATGGATCACATGGGTCAATTTTTTGAACTTGACCTAAAAATATGTTAAAAAAAACCCCATCTGGATCCATAAAACAAACAAAAAAATCTGGGTCCATAAATAAGTCCTTCAAAAGTTTGTCCTGATAAAAAGTGCTGTCACATAACCTTAAAGAATGGGCAGTCCAAAAGACATTTTGGTGCTTCTTCACCCTTCAATAAATGCCCATGAGTCAGTCTAGTATGGCCATTCAGGCACCTTGAGCTCCTTTCACACAGAGATTGCGGAAAATACACGAATAATGTGTCCCGGGATTTGCCGGAATCTGTCAGTGCGTTCACAAACATCCCGTAAAGACACGTGACGTCAGGATGTGACATGTAACGTACGCGACAAACGATCTCAGCTTCAGCGCGGATAGTAAGGAGCTCCCTGGTCTCTGCTTCATTCCAGTTTGCAGAATTTTTTTTTTCTTTTGTTCTTTCTTTGTTGATGACGAACATAAACATTCTTCTAAGAGCAACAGAGTCACACAATAACTACGTCATTGCACAGGTACGTGCATCATCACTACGACACACCCCTTAAGGCATTAGTCCTGGCTTCTGTTCACACAGGGCGTGTTCCGGGACTGATCCCGGCAATGTTACTTGGCCCCCATCCCGGGACGTGTTCGCGTTTACACAGAAGGCAGTCTAGCAATTTTACGGCAATATCCCAGAATCAACGCACTGTGTGGGCTTTGTAAATACAATTTGGTTGTGTCTTGATTTAAAAGGGTAGACATCTTTTCCCAACCACAGAATTTATTTAAAATAATTTGTTATTTATCTACCCATTCTGCTTGCCCTTTATCTAATGTACATGGGATAAATCCCTTAATTAACCAAAGTATAGTAAACAATAGGTAAGGGCTTTTGAATTAGTAATAAACCTTAATGCTCCATGATAAACAGAATCCAACACCTGTAAACAATGCTTAGGCGCCTGCATATAAATAATATCACAATACATCACTGACAAAAAAGCAGCAGCTACCAATCTCTTCCTTGCTTCAAAAGAAAGATAGGACTTAACTAAAGAAAAATCCCATTTCAACTTTAGTTTTTTCACAAGGTGGTAAACATAAGGCCCAAAAGAGAGCAAATCATCAATTAAAAATCCCGGATATTTATATTGAGAAACTATTTCAATCATTGAACCTTGAAGAGTAGTAATTGACGGCGAGTTTGAGAGTGCAGACTTTATCTGAAAACATCATGAGGCGGTTTCCCAGACAGAGATTAAGCCTAGTCCCTTAGACTAAAATGGCCTTTTAATTTTTCCCTTCAGCATGTCCCTTTAGTTTAGTTCGTAGATTCCACAGCTGATGTGTGCAGTTTTTTTTTTGCTATTTGCTTTCTCTTGGAGTTTTCTCTTGTTCAGTAAAGCTTTTTTGATTGCAGTCTTTTTTCTACTGTCATTGTTTTCCTTGGATTTGTTTCTCAATTCCATGCAATTTGAAGCTTTTCTTGGTTCATTCCATATTTTATAGGCAACCTCTGTCATGCTAATTCAGATTAGCACAGTTGGTTTTAAATTAATCTTTGTTTTAGTTCAGGACTTCAAGTCCAGGTGTTAGTAATATGTACTAAATCTGTGTTTCAGAAAGCTATTTTTTAAGCCACGATTACCTACTCTAGATTAAGGCCTACTCCTGGCTTAATTGAAACCCTGTCCGGGAACCGCACAAAAGAGTTTAGATTTTAAGTTTAAATAAGTTTAGCTCTGCCTGAGCCACGGACTTCCAAGCTGTCCGCTGCGTTCCGTCTCTCAAACCCCTCAGCTCTGTCTGGCTCTGCCTTCCCTCCGGCTCCACCTCAGTTCTCTGGCACCACCTCGGACACTTGTCACTATGACTCCGCCTCTGCCTCCAGAACCATCGGTGTCGCCCGGTCCCATCTGCTCTCTGTCTGCGCTAGGGCTCCACTTCCATCTGCATCAGTCATCCCCCTGGTGTCAACAGCCAAGCCTCCACCATGGTTCCTCCCTCCATCGACTCCGCAACGGGTCCTGGCTGCGCTCTGGATCCCCGCCTGGCTATTACTTCCCCTGGCTCATTCCACCGTCATTACCACCCTGGTTTCTCCCACCGTCACCTGCACTTGTCTCCTACCCTTCACCTCTTCCACGTCCTTCTCCAGAGCCCCCTTCCTGCCTCCTCAGTTAGTCCAATGCATAGTCACATGCATGTTCTGTTTTAGTTTAGTTTTCACTCTGTTCCTGTTTTCCTGAGTTCCTTATTAGTTTCCCTGTTTGTTTATTAGTTACCATAGTCCCTAATTCCACAATTCTGTTTCATGTTGATTACTCTACATGTATTTAAGCCCTAAGTTTTCCTTAGTTCTGTCTAGTATTGTCAACGTCAGTATTAATGTGGTCATGTTTTCTGTATTCAGAAATTCTTCTGTTGAGGATTTATTCATTTATTGTTCCTGAATTCACTTCATTGTGCGCGTTATACAGCCACCAGCCGTGACACTATTATAAAATGAATAAATAAAACTCTAAAAACTAAGATCAACTGTAAATGCTACAGACGAATGTAGGCATTACAACATTATAATGTGCTATTTGAAAAATGGATTTTAATTTTGAGATTTGCTAAAGATTACATTTAACACATTAAATTATAGGTGTTTTTAAAAGATCAATTTTAAGTGAGTGTTAGATGGCAAAGATAATTTGAACGTAAAAACAGGGAAGTGAGCAAAACAATGAAATATCCTATATATCCAACATCAACAGACACTATAGATAAAAGAAGCTTGAATATCAGCTGAAAATCAAAATACTATTGTTTATTATAAATAATGTAATTACGTAATATATTATTAATATTGCTATAATTGTTGAAAGCCAAGGGAGAGTGTTTCCATACCCCTCCGTGACCGAAGAATTCACAGTAGCAGCAGTCACAGTACTTTCCTTCCTTCTGATTGGTTGAGGTGGAAGTGGATGAACTGTGCTCCGAGCTGCTGTCATCATCTTGGCTCTCCTCTCCTTCATATGGCTGGTGCTCGTAGCCTCCATTCCCTTCACAGCGATGACCCTCACATTCTGGATCACTGACAAAAACATTCCAAATGTGAGTATATGAACTCAATTCCAGCTTCTTTATTAAATATTAAAAGCTTGACATGCCATAGAAATTACAACAGCCTGTCTATTTTTTGGATGACGGGACAGCAGGAACATCACAGAGAAGGCATATAAATAGTATAGATGATGAACTGACCTGCAGACGCTATTTGGACCACTGATTAAACCTTCAACTGAGGCGGCTGGCTGCTCACCAGATGACAAGCACAGACTCTGATGGACATCCATGAAGACTGGAGTCTGAGTTACAGTCTTTGGAAAGGACTGGGTGCCTATACTTGGTAGGTGTGTGTTGGGGGAAGAAGGGTGTGAGGGTCCGCTGAGAGGGGGGAGAGACGAGAGACTGGTGGGGCTATTCCTAGGAGCAACAGGAGTGGGATGTCTATGGTCCTCTTTACCTAAATTATGGAAAACTTCATCTAAAAAAAAAAAAAAAAAGGAAAATCAGCAAATGAAAGCAAAAATCTTAAGACTCATAATGGGTCATTTAGAAACGTGAAAGTGATTATTACTCGACTGGACAGTGGTGGCGGCACTGGAGACAGAGGAGGTGGCAGAGGAAGTGGCCATCACCACTTCACTGGCCTCCATGAAGGCATCTTGGTAGTTGAAGAGACACTTTTTCTTGGCGCCATTCTTCCTCTCTTTGCCATCTGGAGAAGGATGGGGGTTGACAGTGGGGTCCAAACTGGAGGAGAGAAGGGGCACGTCGGGAAGAGGAGGACCCAGCATGTCACCTTTGACAGGGAGAAGAGTTTCAGTGAGATCAAAGAGATACTGAAGACAATAAAAGCCACTTGGCACATCCTTTTTGGTAATGTAGAGACCATTTAAATGTATATAAAATACTAATGTGTAAGGAGCTGAACTGAACAACTAGTTGTTACTACAGTGATGTCACCCTCTTTTGGACACAGACAGCTCGTCTGAGGTGTGGTGCTAGAAATTGCATTTTGACTCATTCACAAATTGATCTCTCTCCAAAAGTTTCTCACCACCAGTCTTGCGGTCTCGGGGAAACCCATCAATTATGGTCAAGAGAGAGCACGCCATTTAAAAGCAAACGCTTAACGAGGATAAAATACACCTCCTATGTGGACAACATTTTGGTAATGATGGCTGGGCAGTTACACGTGTCAGATCGCTAATATTACTTAGCTCAAAAACAGCTCCACCAAAAAGTTTAAAAAGTTTGTAGTTTCTAGTTCATGGCTTCAAAAAGTCAAGAACTTTCCTATTGTTAACACTACATTCAATTCTTGTAAGTGACTCCTGTATCCCATATATATATTTAGGGGTTAAGACTTTAGAAAATGAAAATAATTTAATGGATTCACTCGTTTTGATTGGATCGAGGGTAGGACTCTGATTTTGTGACTGTATACAATCCATTCATCATATTTCAAGCTTAATTCTGTTCTTTTAGTCAAGTATCTGAATTAATCTTGGTCCTCTATGTATGTTTGTGCTTTTCCAAATTATCTGATCGTATTCCAATATTTTGATCTTAATAGTTTCCAAATGATTTAAAACATTTATTTTTAGCAGATTCTATGATTGACAGTGTTTTCTACTACACTCCTAAAAATAAAGGTTCCAATGAAAGTACCTATCGCAGTAATGCCATAGAAGAACCATTTTTGGTTCCTCAAATAACCTTTCAGAGAACAGTTCTTCATTTTAATAATATGATGAATGTTGTTCCTCTGTGCATTACAAAAGTTCCATTGATGTTAAAGGTTCTTTATTGAACCATAGATGCCAATACAGAACCTTTATTTTTAAAGTAGACATGATAAGGAAACTCCAATCATTCAACTTTTTATTGTAACGTAAATCTGAGTGAAACAGCTTCTTAAACAAAATAAATGTAGGACAGGGCTTGACTTTGTCCAATGTGAATTGATTAGATTGTTGGATCATTGTCATTTGCTAAATGCAACAAACTCATGTTGGGTAAAGGTTGCTGGAAGGGATGGATAATTGGTCAGTCCTAACGCAGGTGAGGACATTATTCACATTATTAAAAAAGAGAAGTTGACAGTAGGGTAAGGGAAGTTAATTTCATGGTGACTTTTAGAGTGTCCCCCTGAATGTAGTCGGAATGAGCTGATCACCAGACACATAATACCAGAAACTAAATGGGGCCTTTCAATGGTTTAAAACAGAGGTCACTAATAAGCTGACCGTGGTCTGGATACGGACCCAGCCGCCGTTCTCTCCGGACCAATAACCCATAAATTATTGAGAATTATTGACTTTTGACCGAGCGTTTCTATTTTAACCCGCGCAGCTTTTCTAGCATTTATGGTACTGGTTTAGCGCGGCCCAGGAAACTCACAGACCAATAGCATGTGTTGTAAATCATGTCATGTGATGCTACTCGAGTCAGCGAGAGATAGACACACAGAGAGGGACGAGACGAAAGAGAGACAACGTTTCACATGGCGTGCTCTAAAAAAAGAAAAGTGGACAGCGAAAACAGAGCTTTCAATCAAGAATGGACAGATTCTTACATGTTCATTCTTCCCACAGGCAGTTCAAAACCGGTATGTCTCATATGTTCAGAGACTGTCGCGATTATTAAAAGCAGCAATGTGAAGCACCACTATGAGACAAAGCACAAATCTTCTGACCAGTTCATACCCACTTAAATCCGGACTGCGGGCACAGAAAATAAAGGTGTTAAAGCTGTTCAATTGTTAATATGTGTTGAGATTGTTTATTATAAATGTGTTTAAACTTAAGATGTGAAAGGGAGTTTACTAAAAAGTAAAAGGGAAACTCAAGCTATACTTTTTATTTATTTTTTCTAAAATTAAGCACTTTATTTTGAGATGCACATTTTTCAAAAGCTCTTTTATTTATTTATAATTTCTTTTTAAATGCAGCCTTTATTTGATTTAAATTGATCATTTATTATTAGAGTACTTATTATTTAGATCCCTACAGTTCAATATATAAACTGGCAATAAATAGTTGAAATATTATTGAATGGTACTTTTATTTTATGTGACTGTCGTCTGTTGACTAGGCTACTTACTTATTTTCATACAACTACTAGGCTGTGGCGTTAAATGAAAACGCAAGTTAGTCATTGTGATGTTGCGGACCTTTGCTTGATGAAATTTTCTCTAACTGGACCTCTTAGAATTTTAATTGAATACCCCTAGTTTAAAACATCTGAATTACTCGCACAGATTAATGAATTTTAGTTTGACTATTATCTACATTGATGTGTGCAGAACATCTTTAAAAAGGCTTGAGAAACTGACCAGGTAATGGCTCCTGGAGCAGCACAGAAGGATTCCAGTTCTTCATAATGTGCGTGTCCCAGAGATTCTCTAGTTTGAGCGTGGGGCATGGCAAAGAGCCGTTCCAGTCCCCCGCCGTGCTGAAGCAGCTCTGGTAGACATGCTCCGGTATGGTGGGGTTGAACACTTGCTGCTTTCCGCCGGTGTGACTGGACGTGGGGGTGGGAGGGAGAGTCTAGAGAAGATGATGTGGAGACAATTGGGATCATTACACAAAAAAATTCAGTGAATGTCCTTTTAAAATGATTTATCATGAAATTCAGTGATTAGGATACTGAAAATTTTACAGAAAATTTTATAGTGGCATTATGTGATTGATAAGCAATAGTCATCGATGTGGAAAGGGACATGCCCAGTAGGAAGTGACATTTTGCACCTGTGCAGCAGCTTTTTAAGATTATGATTTTTGATACAAGTCACCCCCCTTGTGGCTGGAAAAATAACACAGGCACTGAGTCCCTAAAAGCAGGGAATTTCCTGTGCATGTGCGTGTGTCTAACCTTGCTGTGTGTGAGTGGAGGGGTGGAGTAGAGGGTGGGCAGCAGTGGTCTGGGCAGGTGGGAGAGGTTGTGCAAGGGGAGATGGCCGTGTATGTGGGGGTAGAGGTGGAGGGCAGAGTGGGCTGCTGTCTTCTCTGAGAAGAACTGGTGCGGCCCTGTGTGCAGCCTGCTGGTAGGCAGACAGATGGAGCTCAGGCTGGAAGTGCTACCATCCCCGTTGCCCTGATTACACACGTTACATTCGCATGGATGTTGTACCTGATCCATCTAAAAAAAAGAAAAAAGAAATTTAGAAGAAAAAAAAAAAGAGGAAGAGGTCATTTTTATCCGAGATCATTCACTGCAATACCTGCAAATGCAAACCACTGAACTCTCTCACATTGTACTATTGCTGCATAGATACAATTCATTTTTAAACCGTTTTTAATCTTGATGCCAAGGGGCACATTTTTAAAGTGTAACTCAACCCCTGATCAGAGCCTAACTCCACCCACTGGCAATAACAGCGGAGACAGAGGGGATGAAACGAGGGCGGGGCTGAGCGGGGGGCGTGCACCCGAGACCCACAGTGACGGATTTATTGACAGCTGTCAGACTCGCAAAGATGGAGAGTGATTGGAGTGATGCCGGTAACTTTTCTCTCTCCCCCACCTTTCACCTGAAGTGGAGGAGGGTGAATTGTCTGTGGACACAGGGGCATAGCCTTATCAATTCGAGTCGCTGGCTCAAACTGCGGTCTTAACACCCGATGCCGACAATGCTAGCGAAGCGTGTGGTGAGCTCGTGCCAGGGGCGTGGGTAGTGAGCCGATGGCAGAGCCTGCATACGTCACGAGGGGAAACAACTTCAAATAGGAACATTCAACTGCAGTAGCCACTGTTCAACTCGAAGAGGGCAGCACTCAGATGTTTTTACACCATATATTGTAGAATTAAAACACTTTATACTCAAATGTCAAAACATTTACTTAAATCAATGAACAGCACTAATAAAGCCCCAGTCTTACAGATCATTAACTACAAAAAAAGTAGTTTTAGGGTTTAGTTACCCTTTAATATATAGTCTCTTAAAGCATATTTTCCTATGCTCTACCTGTGTATGAGGGTATGATGGAGGCGGACAGTCATTTTTCCCTCCAGAGAACAGTGACTCCTGGCCTGGAGGTTCCCCACCACATTCCCTCTCCCCCTCATCACCTTCAGAGGAACTGCTACTGCTGCTGCTCCCCCGTGAAGACTGAGAAGACGAGAGAGGAGTGTATTACCACTGTTCAAACTCAAATGTCAAATGTTTCCAGTTGACAAATGTTGATTGTACACTGTAGGCAGCAACAACACTGTCAGATGATCAGCTGCCACCTACTTTATCTTTAAGGGTCATTCTCTCTTCCCCTCCAGTGAGTTGGCTGTGGATGCCATTAATGCTGGCCACCACCGAAGGGTCTTCATACCCACTCAGAGGGTAGATAGCAGACAACGGAGGCACTTCATCATCGCTGAGGTAGAAAAGGAAAAAGAAAGAAAGCAAAAGGAGTCTAATGACTTGGACTTGTGTGATGTAATAAGAAACTGATGACACTGATGAAAATGAAAAACAGAAACCGAGTGAGCTTAGCAGGAAAGTACATAATTAAGTCACTGAAATCATAAATACAGTAATGACTATAATAAATGGAACTTGCCTGATATGACCCATATCTGATTTTTGCAATACTGTCCACAGGAGACATATCACTAGTACTACAAATTCCAACAAAAAACAAAACAAAAAAAATCCCAAGTAGTATTTGAATTTTCTCAACTGGTAGCCGATTATTCAGAATGATATCGGCCGATACTGATAGTTTGTTTTTTATTATGGATGAAAAAAAAATCTCTCCCAAATAATGCTGCAAACTATACAGATAACACTGTCAATTTGCTAAAACAACACATTTTCTTGGCCTTATAAGGACATGTGTGGTCATGTACAAAATATGGCTTTATCCACATAAAATTGATAGCCAATCATGTATTTATCATATTTCTACATTCAAAAAGCTGAAGCAATAGCAGCCCCCAATGGACATTCATGTTAAAAGATAACATTTTGTACACAACTTATTAATAAAGCATGTGTATCACTATCAGTAGCCGACATTTAATATTTGACATTATTTAATTAGTATCCAGCTCTTTACATTAAATTAGTTGAGTTAGCATAATTAGTTAATAAACTAATAAAATAAAGTTTAAATTAAGAAGATACTAATCTATTTCTATAGCATTGCTTATTCCACCACACAAAGGACTGTTTATGAGGTGACAATACGTTAAACATGTGAATATTGTAGGCTGTATCTTGAAGATTTTTGTATTGTATTGTATCTTCTGTTATAAAGATGAAGATTGACATTTCGTTAATTAAACAAAAGAAGAACACAATGTTGTAAAAAATAAACAACTTAGGCTATGTTCTGTTAGATGTGTTTTGACTACTTTTTATTTAATTATATCTCTAGGTAATGAGGATATAGCCTATTAACAAAAATAAATCTTATATATAATATATTATATGATATTGAAATCGTGTAAAAATAAAAATACGCTTTATCAGGAGTCCGGACTTTGTAAAATATCGGACAGTAAATGCAGAAACAAAATATAAAGCCTATAAAAATAAGCTGACTACTATAATGAGACATGCAAAGAAAGATTATTATATAAACTTGTTGATAGATAATAAAAATTAATATCAAAAGAATGTGGAAAGTCTTAAGGGAGGTTATGGGCAGTGAAATGAATTATTGTCAGCCATTATACTTAATGAATGAACAAAACGTCGAGAGAAGTGGTGAAAAAATGGCTGATGAATTTAATTCATTTTTCTGCAATGTTGGTCCAAATCTTGCCAAAACTATACCACTACATAATGAAAATAAAAGCTGGACAGGTGAAAGCAGAGTCATGCAATCTCTTTTTGTTGATGAAGTTAGTGAGAGTGAAATTATTTCTATTGTCTCTAAATTCAAAAGTAAACATTCATGCTATAGTGTTGGGTTAGATATGTTTATTGTTAAAGAAACTATAAGTTGCATTAGTAGACCATTAAAATATAATGAATTTGTCTTTTAATACAGGTTTCTTTCCAGATAAAATAAAGGTGGCTAAAATTATTCCCCTTTTTAAATCTGGTGATAGACATAGTCTCACAAATGATAGGCCTATATCTTTGCTTTCTCAATTTAAAACAATTCTGGAGAAGCTTTTTGTTAAAAAATTGGATTATTTTCTTGAAAAACATTCTTTGATACACGATAATCCGTTTCGAAAGCACCCGCTTTTTTTTGTATCGGGAAAGAACATAAAAATATTAATGAAAACTATTGAACAATAATTGGTTCTACTTCAGAAATGGTTTAATACAAATAAACTGTCATTAAATTTAAGTAAAACAAACTGTATGTTGTTTACAAATCAAAAATGCCCTGAAAATGTTCATTTGACTTTAAATGGTATAATTAATGAGTGTCAGAATTTAGGTTTTTTAGGAGTACTCATTGATAAAAAATGTAAATGTTAGTCACACATAGCTTATGTAAGAAATTAAATTTGTAAAAACATTGCCGTTTTGAGTAAAGTTTATGTTAAATTATAAGGCAATGAGGATCCTATATTGTTCCTTTATTTTGCCATATTTGATGTATTGTTTGGAGTTATGGGGTAGTTCTTATTTCACTTATTTAATGCCCTTATTTATTTTGCAAAAAGGGCCATAAGAATAATTAATGGAGTTGCTCCAAGAGAACATACTACAGGACTGTTTCTGGAGTCAGGACTACTCAAACTGAAGGATTTGGTTGCTTTACAAACTTTATTAGTTGTTCATAAAGCAAAATACTGCTGTTACCGCATGGACTGACAAACTCTTTTTACTGTAAATAGTGGGACAAGCAGAAGAAATAAGGACTTTAAACAACCTTTTGCTGGAAATACCCTCAAACAAATGTGTTTCAGTTTCTGGAGTGAAAAGATGGAATATTCTAGAAAATGATCTAAAATGTTGTTCAAACATTCCACTATTTAAATACAAGTATAAACAGAACATACTTAATTTATATAAAGTTGATTGTGAAAATTGATAAAATTACAACAACAATGGTCTCGTGGTCATCATTGTTGTTTTTGTTTGTTTGTTTGTTTAGTGTTGTGTAAGCAGAATTAATAATTTGATTAGAAAAGGAAAATTGTTAAAATTGAAAGTAGATTATCTGGTCTGGGCTATTTTGTTATTTTTTGTTGTTATCTTTTGTCATGTCATCAGGTCATCTAATTTTTTATTATAAGAATGGGGCAGGAGTTTATAAGATTTTTTTTTCTTCTTCCTACTCCTGTTCTTTTTGTCATGGAATGTACTTTTGTTGTTTTTGTTGGATTTGTTAAATTGCTGTTGTGGCATTTCGTGCTGCATTACCATGAAAAGAGAATACATATATAAGTATAGGCCTTTATTACATGGCTTGGTTGAATTCTAATGTCTGTTATTTCTTGATAACAGACCGCTGCTAAGTATAACACACCGCCATGAAAAACAGCGTTGCAATAGACGCAGGATTACAGTTGAGATGGAATGGACTATTTTCTTTAGCGGAAGCAATACAATCGTTTTTAAATCAATAAACTCCTTTTTAAAATCAATATGTTGTGTCAAATTATTGATTTATTTGGTAGGCAGCCATGTAATAAGCGGGAACTTTTTACATGGCTCCGCTTCGCGTCGGGGTCCTGATCAGCCTGTCGAGGTTATATTCGCTATAACAACTATAACAACTTGAAATTTGTGATAAAGATAACACTTTGTTTCTTTTTAGAAGTAACAAAGCACAGAGCTACAAATAATATTTAGTATAGGGGAAAAACTGCAGATCTGGCAACCCTGGCTTGAAATACAGTTGATTCATAGGGTCAAATAGAGTCTGCTTTTATGTAGCTGTTTTTAGCTGTTAATGCGTTGTCACATTAACTTGACCAAACTAACTCAACACGAGAGATTTTCTTCAAACTCTGTGTGAGTTGCAGTCTGTCATGTTTTACTGCACCCTTTTAATTGACAGGATACAATCGGCCCTGATCAAAATAATTGAAATAATTGCTTTTATCGACCGATACCGATTGTTGGCCGATACATCGGTGCGTCTCAATTCCCAAGCTTATATTTCAGCATGATCCACGTAAAAACCCTTGACCGCTCATAAAACTATTATGAAATGCAGCCATAAAGCAATCAGACAAGGAACAACAAACGTTATGCCGAACCTGCCAATGACAGGTGAACTGAGACGATTATTTCACTGTCCATGAAACTGCATTTTACATTTATATACACTACCATTCAAATGTTTTTTAATAAAATTTGGGTTTCATAATTATCAAGATTAAAATCAGTCACAGTGTGTCCTGCATTGCCACTGCAAAAAGAAACATTTTATCCAATATTCTGAATTTGAGCGTGCCGTCTGAATTAAATGCAGTGAGAGAAAAAAAATGTTCCTGTTGTGTGAACAATGTCGTCTGATTCACAAAACGTGAGTCTTATGAGCTGGTTCCTTTAATGAATCCTTTAAGTCAGTAGTTCATATAGCAATGCGTAGTTAGAGAGACACACATTGCAGTTCCTTTTTTGTAATAAACAGCATTTTCATAAAAGAAAAAAGGTTAGATAGATAGATACTTATGGGACCGTCGTCCCAATGTACTAAGTTTTAAGTGTCCGAGTAATCAGCTACATTTCAAATAAAAGAGAACGAATAAAACTGTTTTAACTCACAAAGTGGTGGTGCCATCCTGCGGCAGGATGAGGCGTGGGTGCTGCTGGATGGTGATGGGGGAGCCTGGGGCCGAGCCGGACCCTGAGCTGCCCGATGACATGCTGGGGGGGTGGACCTCCGACAGGTAGTCCCGTGGAGGCTCTGCTTGAAGGGGCAGCTTCAGATGCAGGTCCTCTGCCATGGGAGCATCCATGATGCCACAGGTGAGGATGTGAGACAGGCTGCAGTCGTCACAGGTGCATCTGGAAGTAAATATATAACCTTTATTATGAGGCCCTGAGGCTAACGATACAAACAACAACAACAAAAAACAGTGAGGTAAAAGATACTCAAAGGACCAAAAGGTTATTTTTTCCATTGGCAAAAAGGATCACATTCAAGGAAAAACAGCAAATTATTGTATTGAATATAACTGGAAAGTACCTCCGTCTGTAGTTGCAGTTGGGACAGTCTGGAATACTCAGTCTGGAGGACAGCATGTGTTTCACAGTGTCTGTGAACTTACTGTCACCACCAAGAGACTTTTTACTGTTCAGAAGGAACTGCAATCACAATATTAAAACAATTTTTCACATAAGTTCTAATATGCTGCTCAAGAAACATGTATTATCTATGTTGAAAACAGTTGTGTTGCTTAATATTTTTGTGATATTATATTGATAATCTTATACAGTGATACATTTTTTCAGGATTCTTTTATGAATATTAAGTTCCAAAGATCACTTATTTGAAAGAGAAATCATTTGTAACATGAATTTCTTTACTGTCACTTTTGACCAATGTACTGCATCCTTGCAGAAACGTAAAAAATTGTACTGAACCTAAACTTTTTAATGATAGCGTTTTAGATATTTGTACCACAAAACAATTGTAATGAGGTCTTCAAGGCTAGATGAAGAGAGACGTTTCTGCTCATTTAATATGTAAAAAAATAAATACAGGTCCTTCTCAAAAAATTAGCATATTGTTATAAAGTTTATTTTCCACAATTTAATGATAAAAATTAAACTTTCCTATATTTTAGATTCATTGCACACCAACTGAACTATTTCATGTCTTTTATTGTTTTAATACTGATGATTTTGGAATACAGCTCATGAAAACCCAAAATTCCTGTCTCAAAAAATTAGCATATCATGAAAAGGTTCTCTAAACGAGCTATTAACCTAATCATCTGAATCAACTAATTAACACAATCTGCAAAAGATTCCTGAGGCTTTTAAAAACTCCCAGCCTGTTTCATTACTCAAAACCGCAATCATGGGTAAGACTGCCGACCTGACTGCTGTCCAGAAGGCCATCATTGACACCCTCAAGCAAGAGGGTAAGACACAGAAAGAAATTTCTGAACTAATAGGCTGTTCCCAGAGTGCTGTATCAAGGCAACTCAGTGGGAAGTCTGTGGGAAGGAAAAAGTGTGGCAAAAAACGCTGCACAACGAGAAGAGGTGACCGGACCCTGAGGAAGATTGTGGAGAAGGACCGATTCCAGACCTTGGGGGACCTGCGGAAGCAGTGGACTGAGTCTGGAGTAGAAACATCCAGAGCCACCGTGCACAGGCGTGTGCAGGAAATGGGCTACAGGTGCCGCATTCCCCAGGTCAAGCCACTTTTGAACCAGAAACAGCGGCAGAAGCGCCTGACCTGGGCTACAGAGAAGCAGCACTGGACTGGTCTCAGTGGTTGCATGTCATTAGGAAATCAAGGTGCCAGAGTCTGGAGGAAGACTGGGGAGAAGGAAATGCCAAAATGCCTGAAGTCCAGTGTCAAGTACCCACAGTCAGTGATGGTCTGGGGTGCCATGTCAGCTGCTGGTGTTGGTCCACTAAGTTTTATCAAGGGCAGGGTCAATGCAGCTAGCTATCAGGAGATTTTGGAGCACTTCATGCTTCCACCTGCTGAAAAGCTTTATGGAGATAAGGATTCCATTTTTCAGCACGACCTGGCACCTGCTCACAGTGCCAGAACCACTGGTAAATGGTTTACTGACCATGGTATTACTGTGCTCAATTGGCCTGCCAACTCTCCTGACCTGAGCCCCATAGAGAATCTGTGGGGTATTGTGAAGAGAAAGTTGAGAGACGCAAGACCCAACACTCTGGATGAGCTTAAGGCCGCTATCGAGGCATCCTGGACCTCCATAACACCTCAGCAGTGCCACCGGCTGATTGCCTCCATGACACGCCGCATTGAAGCAGTCATTTCTGCAAAAGGATTCCCGACCAAGTATTGAGTGCATAACTGAACATAATTATTTGAAGGTTGACTTTTTTTTGTATTAAAAACACTTATTTTATTGGTCGGATGAAATATGCTAATTTTTAGAGACAGGAATTTTGGGTTTTCATGAGCTGTATGCCAAAATCATCAGTATTAAAACAATAAAAGACCTGAAATATTTCAGTTGGTGTGCAATGAATCTAAAATATATGAACGTTTAATTTTTATCATTACATTATGGAAAATAATGAACTTTATCACAATATGCTAATTTTTTTAGAAGGACCTGTAATTGTGTAATCATCATCCATCTACAGTGGCCAAGTAGTGATAACAAAATTTGCAAAGCAAAGTTAAAAACGAAACACAGAGGAAACAAGCCATAACATAACGGAAACGTCATACATATGTGATGACTTATGACGAGTCTGTATTAAAATACTTATTCAAATGCAACTAATTGACACTTGAAGCTCCTCTTTAATAATGCAGTGCACGGTTTTAATGCAGGGTCTAATGATCTAACACAATCCCCCCAAAAAATCCCATTCTAATGTTTGTTTATGGACCCTTGAACTTTGCACATATTATTAGTCCTGAATCAGTCATTTCAGAGCAGCATTTCTCAGCCACATAAAGGATGCTTTAAAGGTAAAGTTTGGGCTTTGTACTAGAGGTAATGGTCTAACAAAATCCAAATTTTAAACAGCTTTTACTTTACCAGACTTCTTAAATGGCACTTACAATGTGCATAGCTATATTAATGACTTGGCTAATTTCAAATGCAATAAATGCAGTTGAAGGGCATATTAAAAAAATATTAGTACTACAGTAAAATATAAGTACTACATAAAGCCCTTAGCTTTAACGGAACCTCTAGTGGGCGATAAAGGAGCGGGAGCATTTTAGTCGTTTTGTTTGAACCTATTTTTGTTTTGTTTTTTTACTTTTCATTGTGTTGTGCATTACTGGGCCACTGTATCATTCAGAACTATGAGCTGGAAATAAGTCTGTCAGGAATGCTAAAAAAAGCTTAGCAAACAGGCCATTACCAATAAAAAAGTACTTTGTTATGCAATTTAAAAGATAGGTTGAGAGCAATTTAGGTAAGCATTTCATAATAATTGTTGTAACTAGCATTCAGACACTCAGTACTTATCTTTGCCTTTGAATGCATGTATGCCTTGAATCTAAATCTAGTGTGTTGTTTTATGAATGGGGAATTTTCATGTTATTCAGGAACACATTCATTCAATAATTCCATTGGTTTTCAAGAACATGCAGACTGTAATTTAAGTAAATTTAAATTAAACAAATGTACAAATTTGAGGTAAATTTACCTCAACAACCTTTTTTATTCTCATTAAGGACAAAGAGTCAATCAGACCAGGTTTTGAGGAAAGGTTACCTGCTCTTCAAAAAATCTTTTCTGTTTGAAGATCTCGGCGTCTTCTTTGAGCATCCGCTGCTTAGTTCTTAAAGACATCTTTTAAAAAAAAATGTAGAAACTCATTTAGCTCCACTCAAAAATCATGTATGAAAAGTATTAACGCATAAAGAGTGACTTGTGCAGCTACTTACATTTCTATTAATTAAAGACTTATGTGGTTCTGTCCTTTGATTTGTGAGATTCTGACCTTCAACTTTAAAAAGCAACTGCAAACAGGCAAAACTGCCATTAGATGCAAGATCAGCCTTGAGAGCCACAAACGACTACTTAGTTCAGTAAGACTACTTTCACATTACGAATGAAATATACCTGCTCATCAACATAGTCATCAATCCTCTTCTCACACTCCAGCCATTCGAGAGCCACTGCACTCATTTCCTGGTCCAGGTGGTGGTATCTCTCCAGGAGTGTACGGTACATATCCTCACTGTATGAATCATGGGATGTCGTGCCCTGACTATTAAACAAAATCACACCAATGACATCCTATACAGAAAGAGAAATGCTATAAGAATGATGATTCACTGAAGACCATACCTGAGCTGGGCCACTAAGGCAGGTAGACTGTTGTGCAGGATGGGTTCAGAGAACACCAAGTTCTCAAAAAGATGCTTATTGTGGAGCTCCCATGTCACTTGGAACTTCTGCAAATGTTCGTTCTCCTGAAAAGGAATAACAGGGCTAGTGGTAGGTTATATTGATGCTTGAGCTTAGACAGATTATCATTATTCACACTCATGTACATGTATGCATGTACAATATGGTGGCATCAACACACCAGGGTGAGCAGGAAGCTGCTGATGGTGCGGGCCGCCTGGCAAAGTGCATTGTACTCCTCTAGCAGCAGTGAGATGAACTGGTGGGCCTGCGGAGGCCCCTGAGCCGCTGCACTGGGTGCCTTTGAGCCTGTGGACAGGTGTTTGAGTAGACGCACCTTCATCTCCAAGACGTACTCCCTTGCCTGCTGTTCAAGACGTTGGTACAACTGGTAGGGATCCTTCTCACAAAGCCTAAACAAAGAGAAAGCAATGTGAGTCTTTGGGGAAAGAAATGAGAGATTCCAAGTATCGTCAAGTAGAATAATTAATGTGTTATTATAAGGGATGTCAATAGATTAAAATATTTAATTGGGATTTTGTGAGATTAATCACGATTAAATCGCACACTTATCGTGAAATTAAGCATACACCATTTATCTTGAAAAACAAGTTCATTTTGTCATCATTTGCAATTTCCAGCAAAGTAAATCATCAGATTGAAGGGTGATTGACAAAACTGTATTATCTACATGTTTTTTTAAGGTCTTTCTGAAAAAGGACACTTGGAGACTTTCCAAATGATATAAGTCCATTTAATTCATAAAAACCAGAGCACCCATTCATAAAAAAAACATTACAGAAAAAAAAAACCTTTTCCGAATTCACAGTGTATAGTATGTGTACAGCCAGCACAACAGCAAAGAGCTTGTATATATTTTAGACAAGACAAGCTGCGATCTCGAACAGGAATTTGCGCATCAATATAACGGACACATGCGTGCTTGCTGTACGACTCCTGTACGTCACCGCAATCGTCTTTACCTTGACTGCAATACTCATCCATCAAAACTTCACTAGCGAGACGCTGGTTTGCTTTACCAAGCCGAGAAATGTAGTTTGCTTTGCGTATCATCTGGCCATACAGCGGTGGGATGTTTTGAAGTTCCGTTCAGCCTGTATCTCAAACAGAGCGTTGCGTGAGGGCTCGCGCTCTTCAGAAACAAATCACAGAATATGACAGAGCTCGTGTTTTAAAGCAAAACACTGGAATTAGATTACATTTAGAATTACATTATGTATGCCGATATACGGTAATATCACGATAATGAAAATGCACTGTATTGTTATCGTGGGCACTTTAAAATAACATGAATAATTATTTATTACAAATTATTCTGATTTTTAGAATTCATTTTAAGAATACTTTTCCATCAACCAGTTAAAATATACAACACTGTGTTGCTTGTAAACAAGCCCAACACGCATAAGCAACATGGCGGAACGAGTGAAGGAAACGCGCTGAATGAAATGCACTTTTAATGAGAGCAGATGACGCTGATGGAACATCAGAAATGCAGCCGTAACCCCCTTAAACAAATCAGCTGTGCTACTTTCTATTTCCGAACAGTATTTAAGTGTTTTAAACAAATTTTTGTATTCGCATTGGTGTTCAAAGCACCCAATACTTAGACTTAATAGGCTACTTATTTTCGAACATTTTACATTTAAATCTGGACTACAACATGCCCTAGATTTTGATTTAAAATGTTCTGATTCTTTATTATTCTTCAGTAACACTTTACAATAAGACTCAATTAGTTAAAATTAGTTAATTCATTAGTTAAAATGAAAATGAAAAATAGTTAGTTTTAACATTTAATTATTCAAATAAAAACCTGAGCTATCATGAACTAACAATGACCAGTTGTATTTTTTAACTAACGCTATTAAATAATAATAACTTCTGTAACATATGTAGCTATTGCTCATTGTTAGTGTTAGTTAATGCATTAACAAATGCTAACTATTATTTACTTTATTATTAACTATTAGTAAAGAGTGACCTATTGTTCTTTATAATTATTTAGCAGTTTAATGTTTGAAACATTTGTTTACTTTATACAGTGTTTGGTGTATTGTTTTATTGTATTTAAATGTTCAGTTATTTTTGTTATAAGAAAAACGTTACTAAACCTGTTATAGTATGACACTTTTTTGTAACATTTCAATATTGTGGTAATATCGAATAACGTGATAAGAGCTTGAGCAATTATTGCAACATAAAAAATTGATACTGTCTCATGCCTAACAGGAATGAATAATTCACTGAAAATGCAACGTGAGTCTCTATTCTCCCTGTACTCTCTGATGTAATCAGCCTGGTTTTCTTTACATTAGTGCCGTTTAAATGAATTTGTTTACTGGATTACTGGATTAAGTGTAGAGGCTTAAAATGATCTGATCGCAAACAGAAGAAAAATTGGGTTAGATTAGACATGTCCACCTACCAGGGTTACAGGGTCTTGCACCATTGTAGATGCTTAATTTCTAAGATCATCAAACTGCGTGACAAATGACGTTAATGATGCAATTTTACGTGCTTCAGTCATTTATTTGCGTTACATTATTTTAACACAAGGAATTTGAATTAATCGCATGCTTTAACAGCCCTAGTTATTATCATATAGGATTGGTGGATTCACAACACCGCACAGTGCCGTATTTACCGTAAAAAACACACCCCGTACATAAAACACACATCCCAGTGATGGATAAAGACTATTTGTAGCAAACCTAATCATTTATAAAATATTTGTGTTATACATTACTTACACAACCATTTAAAAATGTTTTTGAAATAAGTGTTTTATGCCTACCAAGGCTGCTTTTATTTGATCAAAAGCATTATATTATGAAATATTCTTAGAGTTTAAAATAATTGTTTTCGATTTAATATATTTAATATAATATTTCCAGTCTTTAGTGTCACATGATCCTTCAGAAATCTTTCTAATGTGCTGATTTGGTGCTCAATAAACATTTATTATTAGAAATGTTGGAAACAGTTGTGCTGCTTAATATTTTGGGGGAAAAACGTAATAAACTTTTTCAGGATTATTTGATGAACAGAAAGTTAAAAAAGAACAGCATTTATACGGAATGTAACTCTTGAACACTTTTGAACTGAATAAAAGTTTTTTTTTTTTAAATGTAAAAACTGAAATTAAAAAAATTCTTACTGACACCAAACTTTTGAAAGGTACTGTATGTAGCATGAAGATACTTATGATGGTGAATGTGGTCAAATCAGCCTTTTTTTCTGGAACACTACGCATAAAATGACCCCATTATCTAAGAAATATCCCTGAAATAAGTAATCTGAGAAATCACACCCGTCTGTGTTCAGCCCAAGGGTGTGTAAACAGCTAGAGGAAGAAAAAAAAAAAAGAAGAAAAGTTATTTTCCTTTTACCAATAAGAAAAGTAGACAGAGGAAAGAGCTCTGTCTGTGAATCATTTTGTGTGTTTGGGTTTGCTGAAAAATGAGAGAACATGTGTGGCTGTGATTAGCAAAATAGTGGAAGCTAAAATCACTTACAGTGGCAACCACATGATTGAATTGTTTTAACAACTCTGATGGTTATCTTAATGTCAGTGGTATTTTGTGTCTTTTCCCCGAAAATGCTAGATGGATTTGTTCTGGCTCAATCCTTTAGATAAAAACATTATTAAACAACAGCATCTTGTGTTTTTTAGGATAAATTCATTCTGAAAGAATACCTGTCAACGAGTTCCTTCATGCTCTCTTTGTCCCGGTCTAGAGGCTGATCCTGATCATCAGCCAGCGGAGTCCCAGTCTGACGGTAAATGCACCGGACCAGGTATCTGACCTCAGACCAGTGATTTTGCAGTTGTTGTGACTCCCGCTCTGACTCAGCTGTGATCTCCCTATCCAAAGCAACCACAATCAAGACATTTTAGATGACAAAATACATTTAATTAGACTGATCAGTCAAACAACAGACTAGTTGAACACTGCATGGATATGAAAACGCTGATCCCACAACATATATTGAAAAATCCAATTGGGACTGATGCAGGACATACCTCCGCTCATAACAGGCCTCACAGCTACACACTGTGTCTGCGGTGAGGGCAGAGCTGAGATCTGGAGCAGGCAGTGTAGGAGCACCAACTGTCAGTCTCCCTCCGGGACCCAAGGGCTCCTGGGACAAACCGCCATTACCCACCGGCATGTGCAATAAGAAGTCCTGATTCTGGCGAAGAACAAGAAAAGTATTAGGTACCACCAATTATTTATTTATGCTATTTACACAAACGAAAAACGGCATATGAAAAAAATATATTAGGGGTAACCCAAATAATCGGAGATCAGGGCTCCAGACTGCGACCAAATGGTCGCATTTTGCATTTTACATTAAAATTACATGAATTTTACATCCAGTCGCACATGTTCAACCAGTAATTTTGTCCCTTTTTTTTTTTTTTTTAGTACACGTTAAACGTCGAAGGGGTTTATAAATGAATCCGGAATGTGTGGCAGGCCAATGAGTGTGAGAAGAATAGGGAATGGCCACTGTAAGTGGCTAATGTGTGGAGTGGGAGGGTCCTAGAGATAATCGAGCGCGCGTTTAAACATCTGTGGGAAGGAGACGGAGAATATCACACCCTGCTATGTGCGTCTGAGCAATGAGCAAGCGAACCTGCGGCTAGTGTGCCAGTTAAATTCACTTTCTGGCTTCCAAAATAATACATTGCAACAGCGATTTAAAAAAAGAAAAAAAAAAGAAAAGGTGAACAAAACTATTACTCTTTGACTTTGTAAACACTTTTCAATGTGAGTGGCAAATGCTCGAACATGACCTGTCATTTATGCCGTCATCACCCGGGAGTTGATAGCGCACGATCGCAGGCGAGAACTGAACTGCAGACGTTGCCATCGGTGTTTAAACTAAACTCATTTAAGCTTTGCCAATGTAAACATTCAAGAGCAAGACGCAAAAGATAACTCGCGTCTAGTGCGCGCGCGCCCGCGTGTGTGTCTGTGTGTAGCCTATGTGTAGGCTACTCATCTCTGACAGCGCACAAATATTGAGTTCTCTTTCAAATCTTGCACTTGAATGGACAAATTCACACAAAAAAGTGTCAACATGTCCGTCTTGATGAGTATCCAAGCAGACATAGTCTGTTATGCCTTAAGTGAACTTATATGGTCAAGAAAGACACTCACAGGTTTAGGCCTACTGAATCAGCTCTGAATTGAATAGCTTTTGTATCTTTTAAGGATTAATCTTAAATTTATACAGGCAAATATGCAATGTTATTTTACATTTAATTATTTTATTCAATTTCTGTACCTGAAAACTAATGTTAGACCTACCTGAAAAGGATAGTTTATTTTATTAGTATCTTTGCTCTATTGCATTTATTTGTGCTTTTGCTTGTGGTTAGATTATTTGTTTTTTTTTTATTTCATTTGACATTCGTCTTTTTTCTCCCTGAACATAGCACATACCGAAACCGTGAACCTAAAACCGTGATACAAACTGAACCGTGAGCTATTTGAAACGTTGCAGCCCTAGTACAGTGTCACAGTCGGATGATGATTCAGATCTATTCCACCTTGAGTGTTCCCCGAACTAAAACTTACAGCTACTCCCAACAGGTGCTTTTAAAATTTGCTTTTGAAAAAAGGCGCCTGAGGTGTCAAAAACATTAGTAAAAAAATAAAAAGATAAACAGTGCACGACATTAACTGCTTGCCCGGCACAAGTGTTTTTTTTTTCTTTCACTTAGCCTGATTAAAATGTTAATTACAACAAGAACAACAACAACAACAACAACAACTACAGAAGCAACGAAAGTCCGGCCACCATAAATTTGTGGGAAAGATCGATTCTGATATAATCACAATGATTTAAATTGAATTGAAGCACACCAAATTCACATTCTGTGTCAAATAAAAAAATAAAGAAAAATAAGAAAAAAGGAAAGATAAGCCATATCCACAGCCATATCACTCTGTAGCCCAAGAATGGTTGCACACTGAAGCTAAGCAGGGTTGAGCCTGGTCAGTATCTGGATGGGAGACCTCCTGAGAAAACTAGGTTGCTGCTGGAAGAGGTGTTAGTGAGGCAACAGGCACTCATCCTGTGGTCTGTGTGGGTCCTAACGGCCCAGTATAGCGATGGGGATTGTAAAGGCACCGACATACTCACAGCAAAGTTATTTTTTGTTCAACCATAGGTTGCTTAAAATCAAGCTACTTTACCGTATTAAACATGAAAATGTGCTTGCAAGTCCACTTTCAACTCTCTTTACCATTCCGCTATCAGGTTTGCCATAAATGCTCCTTTCAATACACACCACTGCGCTTCATATTCATCTGTCAACTGGCCCTCCCTTCACAATCGCCGCAAAATTCACTGGTTCACTTTCATTTACAAGACCCTTCTCGGCCACTCACCTCCTTACTTAGGTCACCAGCTGCAGCCAAAGCCTGTCACATACAACACACAGCCCTCACTTCGTCTTCAATTATGTATTCCCAAAACTAACTCTGCCTTTGGTCTTGCTTCTTTTGAATCTGCTGCCTCTCGCGACTGGAACACTTTGCAAAATATTCTCAAACTAGATACACTAATTTCAATTTCATCTTTTAAAACTATTATATCATCCTTGTTCACGGACACATGCAGTTGCTTCTATACATAATAATTTTGTGTTGTCTACTGTGTTGTGTTTTAAATTGTATTTAATGTATTTGTTAACCTGTATGTATTTCTAATGTACCGGTACTGTATTTATTTTTGCCCTATTTCCTTTTCCCTGAGTGGTTATTCCACTTGTCAGGCCGCCATTGTAAATAAGAACTTGTTCCTAAAGACTTGCCTGTAAAAATAAAGAACAATTTTTTTTTTTTTTTAATCACTGTCAGTGTCCCGTTTCATCAGAAGTTTCTTCATTTTCTACTGTAAAGCAGCTCTCCAGTATGTTCATGTTTTCACTCGCGGACGTCTGACCTCAATGGACTGAACAAGAGAAATGAAGCAGAAAAGATCGCCATGTGACAGAAGGAGGAGCCTGCGTGCACACCAACCCATTACGTAATCGTAACGGACCAAAAGTGTTTACCAGCTGGACAAAACTCCGGAAAGTTCGCTTTGGCAAGCTGTTTCAAATTCCCAAAACAAACTCAAAAAGTTGTTCGTTGTGGCCTGATTTTGTACGAAATGACATCACATAAGTTCGTTCTTCGATTTCGCTTGAAGAACATATCAGGGCCTTACCCACCTTCTTTCGGATGAGACAATTAAAACAAGGTCCTGACTCTGTGGTATATAGCAAAATGAGTGGTCTTTTGTTGCATTCTGAACTTCAATGGTTTAAAATCACTTGTTTTTAAACCGCAATACTTAAAAATGCATGCAGAAGATAAACTCTCGTGCCTGTGTAGCACAGAAACGTCACATAAGCATAATTGCAATAGAAATGATAGTCTAAAATCTCTACCGATTGACCATGTCAACCGGTATATCGCCCATCCCTACATCCGACTGTTAATAAATGAAGTAATTTCGTGCAAAGAGACAACTGAGGGACCATGGAGCCTTTGCTGAGTTTTGGGGGGCTTTATGACACAGAAGTTTGGGAAACTGATCTAAAACCATCTTTATCAAAAACATGTCAACAGGAAAAAAATACATCTACCTGCCTATGAAATCAATGCTGAGTGAAAATGAAACTACTAACGAAAGCAATATAACATGGGATGTTAGTGGTAACGCACAGCTGTCTTCATCACAGCTGCAAAGGGTAAAAAGTGTATCTTACATTATTATGAGAAGTACCTGTCTTAAACCTTTTGATATAAATAAATGCTTGAAGATACGATTTGTTTTGTTTGTTTATTCTACCCCAACAGCCATCTTAGACTTATACAGATTCCAAACAGCACAATTCATCAGATGTCAAGCAAAATGGGGTTTACTAAGATTTAGCAAGTAGTATTTGGCTGGTCATGTGATCTCAACATGAGGCAGCTCCACCCATGTAAAATGATGCTTATCTTTCCTTATTTAAAATATGACTGTCGATGTACTATTGGTTGCTTTAGGGGTAAACCTTTTTTAATGAGGGAAAAATACTGAGCGAATCAACACTTCCTTCAAATTTCTCTGACTCAGCATGTTAATTAAAGGAATTTAGACTCATTATTTGCCCAATTATGTTTTTTAAGACTGAAGGCAAAGGAGAAACATGCAAGTGTTGAAGGAACGTACCAACAGAGACTGGTCGAGGGAGGGCTGACGATCGTCCTTCTCCACTGTACGTTTGCAGTCAGAGCAAACGTACAGAGGCAACTGAAGGGCGTTGGAAGATTTGGGTGACTGGGATGTGCCATTCTGACTGGATCCTCCAATATCCTGGGAGACGGCATCTTTACGCTCGCTGCGACACAGCAGGCAACGGTCACCAGTGGTGTAGGGTGCCCTCTGGTTCACCCCGAAAGTGAACGGGGTCTGCGTAAGAGACAGCAAAACAGATCAACTGTGAGGAAGCAGCTTTCCCTTCTGCTAGATACGTAAAATGCCCATTAGGATTATTCTCAAATTGCACTAATGGTCATACGCTACAGGAGATCAATGGTTCAACACTCTAGAAGACTAGAATAACGCTTCAAAACAGTAGGCTAACTCAACTTACACCGGATCAGACTTGCAGGAAATCACAGCTGTGCAACTGGCTACCACACAGAGGAAATGCAAATAAGGCAGAGCACTGTGTTCCAAAGTTAGAGATTTGCCCGTTACCTGAAGGACTCCAGAGAAGTCAGCGTTTACTGGCCCTTCTGAAAACTGTGGAGCGCCATTCAAGGGGACCTAAAGAAAAAGCCGGCCATAAATCAACTCATTCCAGGCTCAAGGTTATAAACTTATTACAATAATGTAATTACATACACTAGTTGTTTACGACTTCAGCTCAAAGCTAAAAGAGTGCCATCTAAATGCACTACTCGTAGATGTCAAAATGCAAGATAAAACCTTTTCGCAGCAGAGTTAAATCTCCACTGGATAGAGGTTGACCCCGAATGAACCGCTGACAGTAGCAGAACACCTATTTTTATATAATAATTCTGTGAAGATGACATATGATGAAAGTATTACTCTTCTACATGTACTACATTTTCCAAAGGTCCTGTCAACTGATGAGTCACAACTCAAAATGGATTGTGGGTCTTATGATAGAACAGTGGACAGCAATACAAAGAATAAAATGCAACTAATTAAACAATCATCCATTTAGACAGCAAAAAAAGAGAAAACACTTTCAATATATTTTGTTGATGTTAAAACTATAATATTTTGGCACAAATTCATCTGTCACTTAGTAGAAGCTAGACAAATTATGCAAGTGCCAACATGGACAGGTGTAATTATATGCCCATGCATGCCTATGCAAAATAAAAGGAAACACAAATCCAACTACATTAAAAGAGGATAAAAATGATTTGTACAGACCAAAATTTGCTTCACATGGTGAATTACTGGCATGAAACCATCAAAATAAGACATTTACAATTCAATAATAAACTTTCAGTAACAAAAAAAATTCCATGTTTTATTTTTTTTAACTTTTGCACAGAATAAACAATAAAGAATATTGATAAATAGTGCGCGTTGTCACTTGATGTCCATTCTAAATTCCATCCTGAAACAAAACTAGACGAGCATTTCCTGTCCTGTGTTCCAGACATATTTTTATTATATTGTAATTTATAATATTGTCATTTAAAAATAGCAGTCAAGACAATGCAGCTATCCAGTAACATTAGGCTAAATGTCCTAATAAACCTAAATACATTTTTTTTAAATGAATTTCCAGCAGCTCACAAATAATGTGTGGCTGTTAAAAGAATCCTAGTTTTTTTTTTATTATTATTTAGAATAGCCAGCAGGTTATCAGCTATGCAATAAACTTGTGCTTGTCAAAATACAGACAGCTACGGCCACAATATTAGGCATACATTGCAAAAAAAAAAAAAAATGACACTGCTTTAAAGCTGATGAGTGACATTTTACATGGTAAAGTGCCTTCCTCATTTCACAGTTTAAAAAGCAGATACAACATTTAGCCTAAGCCAATTGTTGACCCACAGACACATTGGCTTAACCAATAGCTGTCTGTCCAACCAATAGCTGTCTGTCAGACCAATGGCAATTTTTGGAAAATCTGTTTGAGAAAAAGAAAAATGTATTACACGCTTCAGATTTAACCGAAATTGCTATCTGGAATAGGAGAATGTGAAGTCTTGAGCATGTGCTTAGTTAAATACAAAAATGTCACAATAATTCCTGAGACAACAACAACCTGCCAACAAGCTCTGTACTGTAGATTACAAACAGCTTTACCGGAGTTAACCAGAGGCTGTTTGGCTGTGTTTTTTTTATTTCAAATTATTCACATAAGACCTAAACTCCTAAGAGAATATGTCATTAGTCAGATTCAGAAATCATATACAGTTAGACATCCTCACGTTTTTCCCTCTGGTCACTGAAATCTGTGCACTGTAAGCAAAATAGCCATGATTCAGTCCAGAGATGAAATGGTCGCTTTTGCTTGCTTTATTATGTCAATACAGACTGATACTGTTGTTAAGCTACATATGTGGTTGCCTTGGAAACAGAGGTATACCACCAGAAAGAACAAGTCTCTGACAAAGCCCTGGACACTGGACCCTGTGCTGTGAGTGACCTATTCATTCCATGACACTTCTCAGGCTGGACTGCATAAATACACAACTCAAACGAGAGGCAGATAAACTGAGGTAAGAGTGGGTGTATGTCTATAAATATGGAATATACTAAGAGTTAACTGTGCTAAGTGACTATACATCATATTAGCTTTACGTCCAAATCACAAACTTTGTACAAGTCTCAATTTAAAACCACTGACAGACATATAACAGGTTTTGTTGACATTCACGGTTGAATATTTTCAAGCACTTCCGGTTTGATCATAATTGACAACTGCCAGAAAGTTCAGAAAGGCAATCATTACCTCCATTTTATTTAATAACGCAATACATAAAGTTTTAAATAGAGAACCTGTGCTAAAACAATAAATAAATAAACGTGTAAGGGAATATTTTTAACTTAAATGTCATAAAACGGTGGACTTTAGCATTTGATCTTTCTATCGACATGGTTACATTACTGTTGACTGCGGTTCATCAACAGTGATATTTTAAGCCTCAAGAATACATGTACTGCTTTTATTAAGGAAGGTTGATAAAAAAAAATAATATGGTTATTTAAGTACACCTTGTAAACACATCAGCTAAAACTGGGCAGCGCTTGACAAGTTAGCTTAACATCACTCATAGCGACAAAAAAAACACCCAAACCTCCACATCCGTTGCATAAAATCACTCTAAATGTGTTTTCCAGACGTCTTCACAGTTTTCTTCCCATGTTTTGATGATCAGACCAGGAAATGTGTAAGATTAAAGCCCTAGATCAGTGAAGCTCACCTCAGGCTCCATGTAAACGTGAGATCAGCTACAGGAGCTTCTCTTAGGCCTCCAATAACATGGAATCTAGACTAAACTACCCACATGCACCATCAGCCACCCCGCATGCCCCAGCCGCCGCTCACCTCTCCGTTGAGGCTGGGGATGGTGCTCGGGTCTCCGTGCGCAGTGCCGCTGGAGGGTGTTGGCGGAGCTCCGGCCTTTCCTGCGCCGCCGCCCCGCTTATTCTTCCTGCGCTTCGCTCCGCGTTTGGCGTCTGTAGGACTCATTTCTACCCACGGAATACACAGACAGCGTTCCGTCCACAAACAGCAGGGTCTCTGGTGCAATGCCAGGCTCTGGCGCTGCGGACACGGATAAAATATAGCTGTATTTGAGAGATATAATCTAAGAGCCTGCCAACCTGCTCACAGTATAGCAGACTTCAAATTCCAATATGGCCGACCCAACAGGAATTGGCCAATGGCGTTTACGCTATGACGCAGGGGGCCTGGGGCTTGTGGGAAATTGAGTTTTAAGAGGACGTTTTATTATTACTAGTAGTATTATTAGCATTATTTGTTGTGTTTATTAATTATGTTGTGTCTGTGTTAGTGCTGAAATATTGTTTAAAAAATCGAATTTATTTTGTATGCGAGCTTTTATGGCGAATAAAGCTTATTGTTATTCTGAATATTCTTGCTCTATTTTAAGTTTTCTCTCATCGAGCTCTTTGAGTATTTTACATGTGCAGTATATACTTATCGATATTTTCGTTTTCTAGATAATACTTTAAAATGAATGCTGTCCGAGAGAGGGCATTTTTTTAATATATATAATTACAGACAGTAATCGTAGTAATCATTTGTAGTCATTAGATGGCGGTAATGAGTTATTCAACTTGCGTTGCCAATTTATAGATTATGGACAGCTCATGTTACCGGCGTAATCAGAATTATTTATTTTTTTTCTTTCTTTTTTTTAATGCGGTGTATGGCGTGCTACAGATTGTTTATGCTACAGATTGTTTATTGTCATTAAAATGAATGAATTATTAATTGCATTGCAGCATGTCTAAAGACTCCAAATGTTGTGTTTTTCTTATAATTATTTGTTTATGAATGTAATTACGGTAATAATTTTAGAAAATATAATTACAATTAAATATTAATAATGTAGGCTAGCCTAAAAAACTGGGACACTTGGGGTTAATATCACTTTGTAGACTTTTTAAACTTCTGTATTATTTTGCTATAAATAAACGTTGTAGCCTACAGCTGAGCTTAGAGCTACATCACTAAAGTTTACAAGCCGGGGGGAATGAAAAGAAGGATGTGACCGGAACTGTCGTCCCGGAGTGTTGAAGTAGATTGTATTTAAACACGGTGCACCTCAAGGATGTGTTTTGTCGCCTTTGTTCTTTTCTGTACAAATGAGACGATTAATACAAAATGATAAATTAGACGATGAGGCAGAGAAGCAGGTTTTGAAATTAGAAAAATGGTGTAAAGCTAGTTATTCTTTTTAAGGAAATTAAGAGGATTTTTTGTTAGTTAAGGACGGTGTTTTGCAAAAAGTTCAGTTCATTTAAAAGTGTTTAAGGTAGGCCTATTACAGCTTGTAAATAACATATTAAATAGCAATGGTATATGCTTAGGTTATAGCAGTGCTCGAATTGAATCAAGTCTTATGGGGGGCTCCCCACCATAAAAAAAGATTTCACCATAAAAAAAAAATCAGTTTAAATTTGGTTGTTTAGTTGGTTAGTCTCGCAATATACAATTTATACAAAATATAGGCTACAATATATATATATATATATATATATATTATATATATATATATATATATATATATATATATATATATATATATATATATATATATATATATATATATATATATATTATATTTGATCATAATATGCATAAATATATAGGCTACTTTTTATTTAATTTTTTTGATAAAGAATTTTGATAAAGATGTTTTCTATGTGAGTATATAGTAAAATGTAATTTATACCTGTGATTTTTTTTTCTCTCATATACACTACTAAATGTTTGGGGTCGGTAAGATTTTAAGTCTTTTATGCTAACCAAGGCTGCATTTGTTTGATCAAAAATACAGTAAAAACAGTAATATTGTTAAATATTGTTACAATTTTAAAATTTTCTATTTTAATGTTTTTTAAAACAAATAATTCCTGTGATCAAAGCTGAATTTACAGCATCATTACTAACATCAGTAGTCTTCGGTGTCATGCACATGATGATCCTTCAGAAATCATTCTAGTATGATGATTTTATGATCAACAAACATTTATGATTATTATCAATGTTGGAAACAGTTCATATTTGTGTGGAAACCATCATTTTATTTTTCAGGATTCTTTGATGAATAGAAAGTTCAAAAGAACAGCATTTATTTGAAATATAATATTTTGTTACATTATAAATGTATTTACTGTCACTTTTGATCAATTTAATGCAACCTTACTGAATAAAAGTATTAATTTCTTTCCCAACATTTTTTTGGGAATAATAATGTTTGGTTTCACCGTGACAACAACTTCTCATTGTTCTTTAAAAATTACTGATATTAATTAAATGATCAAATGTGGTACTTAATGCATGTTAGGCATTTTGGTAAAAATTGTATATCAATATTCCTATAAAATATTCTATATGAAAATGTTGCCAATTATTACTCCCATTATTACACTTCTTTTTTTCATTGATACATTAACATGCAAATTAGATGCAGCGTAAGCTATAGATACATTGTATTGAATAGAACTACCTATATAACCAACATATTCCATAAAGTAAAATCAATTCATTTAATTTTGGAACCTGATACCTAAAAATGTATTGGTGAATAAAAAAAATCCCATTGCTTTTACCTATACTTTTTATTTAATGTCTTTTTACTTTTTAAACAATACTGGTGTCCACTACAGAGGACATCAACATGAATTTTTTTTTTTTTTGGCCATAAAACAAAATAAACCTTTGTACCATATGCAATAGGTCTTCTGAATATGCGATAGTAAATAGAGTGATGTAGGAAATGTGAATGTGTTATTCATTTGATTGAAAAAAAAAAAATACAAACAATGACACGTTTTACCCCGGGTGTCCTTTAGCCCCATTCTCCACCCACAGATGGCGATGTTGCATTAGGCTACACCTGTTTTTTATAATAGAGAAAGTAAAACTGAGCTATTTGGCTCTGTTTGTAGAGTTTACTGGGATCATTCCGTAATAAGGACAAGACAAGGATAAACAACAGAGAATTTTATTGCATCTCCTTGATTATGAGATGATATGGATCACTAATAGAAAATGATATCTATTAAATATAGCCTAGCCTTCCAGAAATGATACTGAATATTGCCATATTTCTCGAAACCTTGAACATGTCAAAACTGAGTTCATTATGTCATATATATTTGTTAACAAGCTTCATCACTCTTTGAATCAGGGCCATGGTGAGCAAAGAGGTACATGGAGAAATAGGTGACAAATCCAAGACAGATTGTAATCTAATACTATAAATCAAAATATCGTGCACTTAATGACTCCAGCTTGAAAAGATCAAACTATTCTAAAATACAATTTCACATGTCTAATCTGCACAAATAAATCAGCAAAATAACAGAACTATTAACAATCCCTACAGATTTCTTGCTTTGCTGGCTCATACGAAGGCAACTCTAAACTACTGCAGAATGACTCCAGAACACAGTAGTGCGTATAGGCACACCCTCTTAAAAAACACACACACCCACAAATGGCAAATCGCTTTCTTGTGTTTCTTCAGCAGAGTCAAAAGGTCAAGCGTTCTATTTTCAAACATACTTTCAAGTTTCAGCAGGACAAGTTTCTTGCCAGTGTCAAAGTCTTTCTTTCCAGTAGCAGATTTAGATCCACCCTAAAACGTGCTTGCTATTCACAATCGAGACGTGTGCTGTTCATGTAAGAAAACACAAAAGCAGAGGGGATCTTTATACAGTCAATCACATAAACGTTTTCAAACCCATCCTGGGTGCTGGAATCCGAAGCCAAACTGGAAGAAAGCAGGGAGACGAGCACACGACCACTATACAGACAGTTGACTGTACTGTTTGACAGTACAGAAATTTTGCTCAGTTTTTTGCCCCAATTTACAGTCTGGCCAAGCCAAAGCTATAGTTGCTGAAAGTCAGAGGCTCAGAGCCAGTTTGCAGATTGACAGATTTCACAGAACATCGCATAGTGTATGATGGGCACAGACTCCAAAATTTTTAGCTTTAGATACATTTGTAATGCGTCTCGTAGCAATGAGGCGAGTGTTTCTGCGTGAGTTTGTTGTGTTAGGAACGACCTGAAAGTGTGTGATCCTCAGTTAGCGTTCTGCTCAGATCTTAAAAGTTACGTTGTGTATTCCAGCAAGTCACCATGAAATCCAAATGGACTATTCTTATTTTTTATGAAGTATCGCAGTATTAGCCTATAAATGAATTGTCCGTGCACATAAAAAAAATGTTTTTTTTTAATTCATGTGCCCTTGTGATCTTCCTGTCCCTGTTGCAGCAACATCTCTTTTCATCATATGTTTTTCGGCACAAGGACGGGATAACCTGTCACTCGCATGAGATCAATAGCAGACAACAATGATCCAAAAGCTGTTTCACTTAGATGTCCGTCACAATGGATAAGAAAACACTTTTGGCAACACTTCCAAACCGTAAATTGGGTAAAAATCGGAGCAAATCTTGTGTAGTGTATTCCAGTCTTTAGCTATGAAGCGTTAAAGATTTGCAGAGTAGCTATTTAATTATTTATTTATGTATATTTGGAATTGTCTCCATATTGTTTCGCCTAAGTAGAGTTATTCTTCCTTTGGCAAGCTTTTGTCGGCCTCAGCATTGCATTCTGGGAAGTAGGGAAGTGGGGCAGAGCGAGGGGAGGGCAGAGGTGCTGATGGTGTATTGGGGGTTGTTGAGGCTAAAGGCTCAACCAGAGCAGCACTCTTAGAATCCACTGATTGGGCAGATGACCGTCTCCTATTTGAGCGTCGTCTCTCTGCATGGGTGGAGGAGGGGCTTTTTCCTGGAGGGGGGCTGCTGTCCTTACGCCGGCGAGAGAGCTGGATGGTTTCCTTATCTAGAGCTGTGTTCTACAAGAGAGAGACAATACTGCATCTTAATGTTCACATGAGGTGCACCCACCCAAAAATGGAAAGGAAACTGAAAACAATTCAGTAGGGAAAGAGTAAGTGAGATGAAGTTACAATCAGGGAGGTCAAGAAAGTGATAAATTCAATCTTAAAGGAACAGTGCACCCAAAAATAAGAATTCTGTCATCATTTTCTCAGCCTCATGTTGTTCCAAAATGATGGCTTTCTTACTTAAAACACACACACGCACACACGTTGGGTTTTCATGTTTTATGGTGATATTCCATAGACATTATGATTTTTAAAATATACAAACTGTAGGCTATATTCTACCATAATCCTTTTTTTTTTTTTTAAAAGCACAACCTAATATGATTTGTAAGCCGTTTTCCTCATGGATACCAAAAATACAAACAAAGCAAAACAAAAGTATTCTGTAGGGTGTAAACAATTTGTGCACTGAAAAAAAGGTAGATTCTTGTTCTGAAATACGCATTCAATAAGGTTTGATAGAATTTATGTGAGACAACATCTGCATGTTCCCACCATGCATAAAATATGATCCCATTAGTTTACTTTAGTTAATGTATAAATTAACACAAACTAACAATGAGCTCAAGTCCATTCAATATTAACAGAGACATTTTTCTGACTCTTGTTTGCTACTCCAGTGAAAAAATAAACTAAAACATTCTTCACAATATCATAATTTTAGTTCTGCAGAAGAAAGCCATCGGAATGATAAATGAGTGAGAAAATGATGGCAGAATTCTAATTTTGCATGACCCTTAAAGGTTTCAATAAAGCAGAAGCAGATAATCTGTGTTTTTTCTCGTTGGTGTAACAGGAAACAGGTCCATACTAAGATATAAAAGACATTATGCATAACCCGGTTTCATTGAAAAGTCAATACTATTGATCACGTCGCAGGTGGAAAAAGACCACAGCAGAGAAAGAGAATGGCAGAGAGCGAAAAACACAACTGAATTTCATGGCAGGATTAAAGTGAGTCAAGAACTCTTAGCCAGATTATTTATTTATTTTAACTGGGGTCCAGGGACCCCCAGGGGGGCCCCAAGAAAGTGCTAGGGAGTCAGAGGAAATGTTTAGAGAAAATCAGCGAAAAAAAATGAAGATTAAATGATATTTTTTTATTTAAAATATATAAAGAGATTAAAATATATAAATAAAAAATATAGAACAAAAAATAAATAAATAAAATAAAATGAAGATGTTACTGTCACTTTCTCCCAGTATAAGAGTGTATGTGTGAGAAGACGGCGGTGGGGAGGGAGGAGCATAGCAGTTAGTGTTAGTACATACCATTGCCTTGGAGCTAGTCAGAGGGGGTAGCAATGCCATGGGGAGAGCAGAAGCAGAGGACAGAGACTAGTCTTACTCACAGAGCACATACAGCACAAATTCACAACACTAACATAACCTCTAACAGTTCAGCTGAGGGACATTTCACAAGGACTACTTAAGAAACACTAGCTTTCTTAAATAAAGCTAAATATAGCCACTTAAAGGGACAGATCACTCAGAAATGAACATTCTGGACATTGTTTGTTCACCCTCATATTGTTCCAAACCTGCATGCTGTTGGTTTTAATATCCAAACAAGCTGTCAAATTCCAAAAAGGACAAAAACCACTATATAAGCACTATCAATTTAGTCCATATGACCATCTAAAGCCATATGATAGCTTTTGGTGCCTATGTTGCATGCCTGATGTAATGAAGTGTAGTTACAAGACGAGAACCAATGTTGATGGCACCATATTTAATTTGAGATCTGATTATCAGTGCATAATATACCAGATGAGTCATATAGTAGTACTTAAGTGTTTAAAAAAAAAAAAAAAAATTATATATATATATATATATATATATATATATATATATATATATATATATATATATATATATATATATATATATATATATATATATATATATATATAGTGCTTTTTTGTAGAGCCTGACAAATCAGTATGAACTGTTGCTGTTTTGTTTAATGGAAAATATCATTGTGATGATTAATCAAAAACTATTTTTCTTTCAGTATATGGATTTAGAATGACATGACAGTGAGTAATTAATAAAAGTTTCATTTATGGGTGAGCTATTCTTTTAAACTGTGATATGATCTGGTTTCTTTGATAAGTTCCTCAGCTGACGTGGACAAAACCAGAAAATGTAAAAGAAACCTGATAAAATGAATAGCACCTGTCCGGATCCTATTAGATAAATATACTGGCTGCAAAATGAAATAAATCAATTAAATGTAATAAAAAAGTAAAATAATCAACAAGTAAACCACATTTAATCTAAAAATGTCTAAAGTCTTTCAAACTTTAAAAAGATATTTCATCCAAGGCAATTTTTGTGCATAATTATGTCTCTCTCTCCCGGTCATTAGATTTATTCATTTAAATTACAATACTGCGATGGTGGCAGAGTTTCATATTCTTAAACCACTTTTTTTTTTTAATATTTTGATGGCAATGGTCAAGATCCTAAGAATGAGGTTCATTTTGAGGACATTGGCAACTGCCATGAAATACTGTCTTTGGATTAGGTAACAGAGAGAGAGAGAAAGAGAGAAAGAGAGAGAGGCCATCAGATTGCAGTGTTAATATTCAAGCAGTCAGTAATGCATGCATGCCAATACAAACCTTCCAACTAAAGCTCAGAAAGAAACAATATACAGCACAAATGTGCAACACAAGGCATATGGCTCAGAATATTACAGCAATAAAGTATTCACCAGGAAAGAGTCACCATGAATATGAAGTGGAGTGAGGAGATGGGAATACAGAAAGTGGACCGGATTATGGTTGGGATATGAGGTACAATATGGTATGATTATTGTGAGGCAAGACCAGAAATGCTGAAAAAACCCAGTGAGGGTTAATAGGAGGCAGTCAGAGTGCTAGATTTTAGTATAGAGTCATAAGGTATCAAGCTCATTAAAAATAGGTATAGGTTTGGATTCAAATACCCAATATCCAGTGGCAGACATCACTTCGGGTCTTGGGAGAGCAAGGAAGGGGTGTAGGTACAGCCCTGCCCTTATAATTCAAACTGTCAAATGAAATTCACATGAATACACATTCAGCCAGAGACCCCCTTGCTGCTTTTTCAAGCAGTGTAGTGAACAAAAAAGGTTCTATCAAAATCTTTGCAAATATATCATGAATATTCAATATACTGCTCTGCCCATGTGCTGAGTATTTTAAATGTATACTGAGGTCTTGTCAAAACTGCATGATGAGGTCAAGTTCTGCATGATGGGGTCAAGTTTAAAGAATGAGTAATAGATAATATTCTTGATCATGACAATATAGACGAGGTTAAGACCAATGACAACACTGAAAACACATTTACAGAAACTAACACCTTGATGACAGTGAGAAGAACTAAGAACACTGGCAGTGAGGGGTTTATGGTGCACTGAACTGGGATGGGAATTTAATACGACGTGAGGGTGGAAATGGCTGAAAATGATTCTCCCATGTCTCTCTCTGAGCTCATAAAGTATTGCTTCTGCCAAACAATAAAAGGATTATGATTCCTTTGAGTCATTCAGCCATTTTGAGGCACTATAGAGAGCAGCACTGACTGCACATTTTTCAGTATTTAACACTATCTATATAGATCACCGTTCAAAAGTTTGGTATCAGTCAGTTTTTTTGTTCTTTTTGAACGATTTCTGGAAAATATTTATCTCAGTTTCCACAAAAATATTAATCAGCACAACTGTTTTTTAACATCGATAATACTAAGAAATGTTTCTTGAGCACCAAATCAGCATATTAGAATGACTACTTAAGGATCATGTGACACTGAAGACTGGAGTAATGATGCAGAAAATTTAGCTTTGCATCACATGAATAAACTAATGACTTGTAGTCATTGAATAGAAGTATAGCAATATATTCAAATATGTACAAATATATGAGTAAACAGCTCAAAGTGTATGGATCCTTGACTTGAGCCGGGGACACACTTAATGACTAGCTGAAACATTCTAAGACTGAACTAAACACACTTACAGACTGCTTCCATCGACCATAGCTGATTTTAAACACCGACTGAACGCGACTCCGCGCATTTGGGCATGATCAGTCGTAAGTATCAAATTACGTTATGTCGTTAACTTAAGTGTGTCCCCGTCTTTAAGGAATCACTGCTGAGTGATTTAGGTTTGACAAGTCTCTGATTGGTTGTGGTTTTTAACCATCAATTTGGCTATTAAATACAGTGACCGGGAGGGGACACGTTCAGTTCACTTAGTGCAAGTCGTGGCCACAAGATATTTTTTATGAGGTAACGACATCCTTATGTCATGGTCACGTGATGTAAAGGCGTGGCCTTGAGATCCTATGTTGAGAAAACAAAATCTATTTCTCGTGGCCATGCGTTAAATGTGTAAACAACCTGCGTGACCATAGTTTTGTCGTGGCCATTTCCGATAATTCCAGGTTTCCAATTGAACCGAACATGTCCCCTCCCGGTCACCGTAATTAAACACATTTCTGATTTGGTTAATTATTTTAAATACAAAAGTTGAAATCACACGACTCAGAAGGTCTGTGTTAAATGGTTGAAAGGTGTGTTGAAAAATGCCATTATCACTTAAAGTCAGATGCATTTTTTTATGGAGAAAATGAACGGGATCTTTATACTTGTGCCTGATGTGATGCTTTCTGAAGTCATTTCCAATTTCATAGCTCTGGTATATTTGGTGCTGTGCTTGTTTGCAATACAATAATCTCTCCTATTTTCTGAGACTTAGCAGTTATGTAAGTCATGAGCGCTGAGGGAGACAAACTGATTGATTTGATGCTGGTGTCCACAGTGGCTGTAATATCAGTGACGCTATGCTTTGGAATCATTAGGGACCGAGAGGATGACATTGTTTTTTTTTTAAGCAGTGCATATTAACAGATGACAACAGCTGCAGTTATGATGGGCAGACTGTTTCTCATATGCGAGTGTGTGCTCACCACAAGAACAGAGACTCCAGGGGAAGTGTTGCTCTGTTTCTGCACAGAGTTAAAGTGCTTTTTGAGTTTACCTGCCACCTCCATCTTCATATTGTTTTCCATTGCAGCATCCTCCTGTTGGTTATTGAAGTGGATTAGGAAAGGCCAATCTAATGGTAAGCAATATACTATAACTGTGTCCACCAGTGCATATTGACAACATTGCATTTGTTTAAACATAAATCAAAACCAACTCTAATACAGCTCAAATTACATCAATAATGTTTATGAGTAAGTGTGTGAGTGAAACCCTTGTGGCCATCCATGCTGCTCAACATGCAATGCCTAAAATACATTTTGATTTTGGTATATTGTATATATAGAAATGTGATCCTTTATTGTATTATATGCATTACATAACTCCACAATATTGACAAAAACAAATCAAATATATACACTACTAAACCCATCCACTCACATTTACCGTGACCCAGGGGTGAGACAGCACGTCCTCTGCTGTGTATCTGGCCTCCACATTCACCAGCAGCATGTGACCAATCAACTCCTGTATGAACACATCATGAGCATTCGTTTGTTGATTTAATAGATTTTTAGCATTAAAAAGGCACACAAAATGACAGGAAAAAAACGTCTCGGTTACTAATGTAACCCTCGTTCCCTGAAGGAGGGAACGGGAGACGTGACGTCGACGTGGCGACGTAATGGGATCACTTCAGGGAGCCCTATCAACTTCGAGTATCTACAGAACAAGCCAATGAACGTTGGCGTGCGTGAAAGCGTCACGCGCCCCCGCCCCGCAGCGCGGGTATAAACAGGAAGCGGGCGCACGCACTCATTGTTTTTCGCTGAGGAGCCGAGATTGAGACGGCCGTACAGCGATGGTCAGCAACCGTGGCGACGGGACGTCACGTCTCCCGTTCCCTCCTTCAGGGAACGAGGGTTACATTAGTAACCGAGACGTTCCCCTTCAGTCGCTCACGTTCGACGTGACGTCGACGTGGCGACGTAATGGGATCCCATGGAAAACGCCACGGTAGCTGCCACGTCCAGTGCCCTACGGAAGACTCTCAGACCCCCAAATGGCTGGGGCGGAAGACCTGCATAGAGTGAGTTCACTGCTGTTCCGTTAAACCCCACACAGTGGAACTATTGGATAACACTGGGAAAGCGTGCCTTTCCAGGGGAGAGGGACGCTGCGGAGCCACATCCTGCCCGAAGGGTGGTAACATGTGGAGAATACATATATGGACTGGCCAGAGGGGCAGTGCAACATATGGAATGTCACTGGGGTGGCTCCAGCCTGAGAAGGGGGAGACAGCACCAGACCGTGACGGCAGAGCGGAGTCTGCCAAGGGAAGACACGGGCCCACCGCAGGGAGCTGATCGCGGAAGAATACGCATATGGGATCGCCGCAGGGATCACCACATATGGAACCCAGCCTAGCACAAGTTAAACAAGCATACGAGCACTAGGGCTGGCGTCGGACTCGACTGGAGTAGAAAAGCGCACGTATCCGCTCCATGTGGAGGGGAGTGGCGTAGCAAGCCGACACAAGAGCAGGAACTTCGGTGTTACCGGCTGGTTGAAGCGGGCACACAGGAAGAAACCGGCTCAACACGTAGGCTATAAAACCTAGCGAACGTGTTAGGTGTCGCCCAGCCCGCAGCTCTACAGATGTCTGTCAGCGAGGCGCCGTGTGCCAGCGCCCAAGAAGAAGCGACACCCCTAGTGGAGTGGGCTCTCAACCCGGGCGGGCAAGGCACGCCTTGGGCTTCGTAAGCCAAGGTGATGGCATCCACTATCCAGTGGGCCATCCTCTGCTTGGAGACAGCCTTCCCTTTCTGCTGACCTCCGTAACAGACGAAGAGCTAATCTGAGGTCCTGAGTCTTTGAGTTCTGTCCACGTACAGGCGCAGAGCGCGGCCGGGACAGAGAAAAGCCAGGGCTGGGTCTGCCTCCTCCGAAGGCAGCGCTTGCAGGTTCACCACCTGGTCCCGAAAGGGAGTGTTGGGAACCTTGGGCAAGTATCCGGGCCGGGGTCTCAGGATCACGTGAGAGTTAGCCGGGCCGAATTCCAGGCACGATTCGTCGACCGAAAATGCATGCAGGTCCCCTATCCTCTTGATGGAGGCCAATGCAACCAGGAGTACTGTTTTACAGGACAGAATTTTTAACTCTGCTGACTGCAAAGGCTCAAAGGGTGGTCTCTGAAGTGCCGAAAGGACCAGAGACAAATCCCAAGAAGGTAAAGAGAGCGGGCGAGGAGGATTTAGTCTCCTTGCCCCCCTCAGGAACCTGACGATCAGGTCGTGCTTTCCCAGTGACTTACCTTCAACTGCATCGTGATGTGAGGCGATAACGGCAACATACACTTTAAGGGTGGAGGGAGACAGCCTTCGCTCCAACCCATCTTGCAGGAAGGCTCTGCACGGCATCTTGCACGGCTCTGACCGAGCAAGATCGGAGGTTCTCCTCATGAGAAGAACACCAATCAACGAACAGGTTCCACTTCAACGCATAGAGGCGCCTCGTAGAGGGGGCTCTAGCGGAAGTGATGGTGTCAACTACCGCCTGGGGTAGGTCACCTAGAACCTCCGCGTCCCGTCCAGGGACCAGACATGGAGTTTCCAGAGGTCTGGACGCGGGTGCCACAAGGTGCCCCGTCTCTGAGAGAGCAGGTCCTCTCTCAGAGGAATGGGCCAGGGAGGGGATGTCGCGAGGAGCACCAGTTCCGGGAACCAGGTCCGGTTGGGCCAATACGGCGCCACTAACAAGACCTACTCCTCGTCCTCCCTGACTTTGCACAAGGTCTGTGCAAGAAGGCTCACTGGGCGAAACGCATACTTGCGTAGACCTGGGGGCCAGCTGTGTGCCAGAGCATCCGTGCCGAGGGTCCCCTCGGTCAGGGAAAAGAACAACTGGCAGTGAGACGTGTCCGGGGCGGCAAACAGATCTACCTGTGTGGTCCCGAAGCGCCTGAAAATCAGCTGGACCACCTGGGGATGGAGTCGCCATTCACCTGGTAGCACCTGCTGCCGTGAGAGTTCGTCGGCTGCACGGTTGAGCAGGCCCGGAATATAAATGGCACGAAGCGACCTCAGATGCTTCTGACTCCAAAGGAGGAGATGGCGGGCGAGTTGTGACATGCGGCGGGAGCGTAGACCACCCTGACGGTTGATGTACGCAACGGTCGCAGTGCTGTCCGTACGGACCAGTACATGCTTGCCTAGTAGCGGCGTTTTGAAGCGGCCCAGCGCAAGATGAACTGCTAACAACTCGAGGCAGTTGATGTGCCAATGCAGTTGAGGCCCCGTCCACAGACCTGAAGCTGCATGCCCGTTGTACGTGGCCCCCCACCCGGTGGCAGAGGCATCCGTGGTGACCACAGAATGCCTGGACACTTGTTCTAGTGTCACCTAGAACACCTGCCCGCAGGAACGAAGGGTCCGACCACAAGGTGAGAGTTTGGCGACAGTGCGGGGTCACTTGGACCCGGCACGAGCCGCTCTGCCATGCCCATCTCGGGACTCGACCTTGGAGCCAGTGTTGAAGCGGCCTCATATGAAGCAATCCGAGCGGCGTTACCGCGGCTGCAGATGCCATATGCCCCAGGAGCCTCTGAAAAAGTTTCAGTGGTGCCGCTGTTCTGCGTCTGAGAGTACTCACGCAGTTCAACACTGACTGGACGCGGGCCTCGGTGAGGCGCGCTGTCATGTTGATCGAGTCCAACTCCATACCGAGAAAAGAGATCCTCTGCCCGGGGTCGAGTTTGCTCTTTTCCCAGTTGACCCGAAGCCCTAGGTGGCTGAGGTGACTGAGCACCATGTCCCTGTGTTCGCACAACTGCTCTCTCGACTGGGCAAGAATAAGCCAGTCGTCGAGGTAGTTGAGAATGCGAACACCACGCTCGCACATGGGAGCAATGGCCGCCTCCGCGGCTTTCGTGAAGACACGGGGCGACAGGGCCAGCCCGAAGGATAAGACTTTGTACTGATATCCCTGCCCCTCGAACGCAAAGCGAAGAAACGGTCTGTGTCGAGGGAGAATCGAGACATGAAAGTACGCGTCCTTCAGGTCGATCGCTGCAAACCAATCTTGGGGACGGATGCATTTGAAAATGCGTTTCTGCGTAAGCATCTTGAACGGCAGCCTGTGAAGGGACCGGTTCAGGACACGCAGGTCCAAGATTGGCCGTAACCCACCGCCTTTCTTGGGTACAATGAAGTAAGGGCTGTAGAAGCCTGTCTTCATATCGGCTGGAGGGACCGGCTCGATCGCGTCCTTCGCCAGTAGGACTGCGATCTCTGCCCTGAGCACAGGGGCACTGTCCGCCAGAACACGGGTGAACTGAATGCCCCTGAAGCGCGGGGGCCGCCGGGCGAACTGAATCGTATAGCCGAGTCTGACAGTACGGATGAGCCAGCGGGACGGGCTGGGAAGCGCTAGCCAGGCTCCCAGACACCGCACAAGCGGGACCAACGGGACCATAGACGTACCCGGGGTGGGGCAGCGCGGCGGAATGCAGGGACTCGACTCGGACGGCATAGCGGCCCGGAGTGGGGTCTGGGTGTGAGGTGCGACACATACCTGCTTCCGTCGAAGGGCAGAGTGAGTGTGCGGAGGCATCACTGCGTCCGGGACACAGCCACTGCTGCTCGCTGGCGATAGAAGAGGGGCCTGAGGGCGACAAGGCATAGCGTCGTCGACCGCCAAGCGCGCCCTCTTGGGACCCAGAGGTTTCAGAAATTGCTTTTTCATTGAAATTGTGGCGGAACAGAAACAAAAGGAAACGAAAGATTCTCCGCCCGGCCCTCCACCGGGGGAAGGAGCGGCGCGTTCACCATCTCCTGACCAACTGCATCGCAACAGCACGCTCCACCGGCGGAACATCCACATACCCCTTAGCCGCCCCACCGTCGAGTGTGGTGAGGAGGGAGGAGCCACTAGGGCGGCTTCTGGCACTATACGGCGCCGTCCACGTCCTAGTAAGCTCCTCATGCACTTCCGGAAAGAAAGGTACCGGGGCGGCGCGCTGAGAACCAGCACAGCCCGCCCCGAGAAACCAATCGTCCAACCGGGAAGGTTCGGGACGTGGTGGAGGGTTCCACACAAGCCCGACCTTCTCGGCGGCCCGGGAAAGCATAGCTGTCCATTCTGGATCGGACTCGGGCAACGCTACACGCCCCGAAGGGGGCAACGCAGCCGAATCCTCATCTCCAGAGGAACGAAGCTCCCCCTCCGATGTTGCGATCGACATCTGATCGTCAGGTGGAGCCCCAAAGGAGACGAGTGGTCGTCCAAGAGAAGGACCAGCACGCTCGTTTGAAGGCTCCAACGGCGGTAGCGCTTGTGAGGCGTGAGGGGCCCACGGAGATTGCCTCGGCGGGGTAGCCCTCACGGTAATCCTCAGATCAGACACTAGATCGGGGCATAGGCGAGGGGACTGCACCTCCCTTGAGGTAAGCGAGTCTCGATCTTAGCGCTATCATAGTCATATTCCCGCAATGGGAACATGAGCTATTCACAAAAGCTGCCTCAGCATGCTGAATGCCCAAACACGAGATGTAGCTATTGTGGCCGTCGCCTGGCGCCAGGGTATGACCGCATCCAGAAACGAACAAGCGGAATGACATCCTGAAAAGGAAGCAAGGTCACGCTTGTGTTGCTCTTTTAGTAAAAAATAACAAACAGTAAAAAATTAAATAAAAGCTCTTTTAGTGCTGAAGCACCCAGGGATGGCCGCAGTGTAATCGGGGTACAGTCTCAATGAGAAACGCCCACGAGACCGAGACACTCACAGACACACACACAAACCAAGCTGTGAAAACACCTGTTGTGAAAATGCTCGCAGCCACCGCTGATCGCGCCGTCACACCAGCACTGGATAGAGCCTTCTCCTTTCCTGTATTTAGCAGTCTGTAGCTCAGAAGTCAAGCTCGGCTCCGAAGCGAAAGACAATGAGTGCGTGCGCCCGCTTCCTGTTTATACCCGCGCTGCGGGGCGGGGGCGCGTGACGCTTTCACGCACGCCAACATTCATTGACTTGTTCTGTAGATACTCGAAGTTGATAGGGCTCCCTGAAGTGATCCCATTACGTCGCCACGTCGACGTCAGGTCGAACGTGAGCGACTGAAGGGGAAATACTGTTATATCAAATCTTTGCACTTAAAGTTAAAGGTGAAGTATGTAGTTTCTGTGACACTAGTGGTACCAAGCGGAATTACAAAAATAAAGCATATTTTCAAACAACCTTGTGAATGCCTCTTTCACACGTTGTTTCTTCCCCAACTGAAACATCACACAGCCCTTACAGTGCTTGTGAAGGCATGTCTCAGCAGGCAAAATTAGGCTACTTTCAATGAAAGGTCAAACATGAAGTAGGACCTTAGGAATACATTTAGCTGTGTTGCTATGTGTTATGAGTAAGCAGCTGAGTTGGCTAAATAATGCTTTGTCTAGAGAGAGTATATATATATATATATATATATATATATATATTTATTTTTTTTTTTTTTTTTTTTTTTATGGGTGTAACGGTACATGTATTCATCTCGAACCGTACGGTACGGATGTCACGGTTCAGTGCATGCAATCGAACGACGAATACAATCAGTCACAGGCAATCCACACTCCAATCCAGGAGGGGGCACGTGCGGCATTGCAACGCTATTTGTTACCAGTAAAAAGCTCAGAAGAAGAGATGATCGATCGATATGTTTACATCTCTCAACCAGTGTTTCAACTGCGGCAAGATATCAATATCAAGAATAATATCTCAAGTAGCATTACATTTACCTCAGGCATTTAGTGTCAACAGCAGGTTAGTTTTGTATATGCACTATATTAGCCTATTCAATCGTGACTTCAATACAGAGGTACGTACCGAACCATCATGGTTTGTTTACCATTACACTCCTAATATATATATATATATATATATATATATATATATACCCCTATAAACTGTACATAAAATATAATTTTCTAAATTAAAATGTGATAAACCTGTCTAATTTTCTCAAGTGTATGAAAACATTCACATTTGCAAACACAGCAAAATATTTTGCCATGGCATTCCGTGAAGAGAAAGATGTTAAAAACCTAGCACGAAAAAACAGTTCTAAAGCTGGATAGGGTGAGTGTGAGAGGGGGAGGATGTGAATGAGATGAGATGATGTGAATGGGAAGAGATGATGGTGTAAGTAGGATGAAAGAAAGTGGAGTGCAGCAGTCAGGACAAGAGTATACAGGATGAAGAATGAAGGATGTGGAGATAAATGAGTGAGATTGACTGACAGTGCTTTTAAGAGTCAAAATGTGTGTTTGTCTGTACTCACTTTAGCAGAATCAGTGATATTGTCCCAGAAAGGTGAAGGGAACTCTAAACACCCTACCAGAATCTGATCAAATAGGTCATCCTGAAGGTTATTCTCACTACAAAAACAAATGCAATGCACAGACACACACACAATATTTAATGAACAATAAATTCTGAGAACACTACGCAATGAACAAAATGAGACTGAATTTTAAACACTCTGGTATATTAAAGTTACCATGAAATCAAAATAGACCGTTCTTGTTTTGTTTTTTTATGGAATATTGCAGTATTTATTATAAATGATTCATCCGTGCACATTATTATTTTTTATTTTTTTTATTTCATGTGTCCTGGTAATCTTTAACCAAAGTAACTTCTCCACCCACTTGCAATGACATCTCTTCTCTACTCTGATGACGTATTTATTGGCGCAAGAGCAAGACAACCTCACTCGCATGAGATCGACCAATAGCAAACCATAATGATCCAACCATCCAATCAATTCTTGATGGACAAAATTTGTCCCCACCTACATTTTTTTCTTGTCCGAGAGGCAGTTTCACTCGGATATAGGTCACTATTGTAAAGAAAAGATTATCGCAACTACCGTTTCATGCTGACTTTAACATGAAGGACTGAGCCAGTTTGATCTAGTGTTACCTGCGGAAAGGTGGGAAGCCACATAGAAGGATATAGGTAATCACTCCAGCTGCCCAGATATCCACCTTTAGCCCATAACTGCAGCGATGCCCGGATAGAAAGACATAGTAAACAACATTAATCCTCCAGCATTTTAAAGGCTATTAAACACAGATATTCATGCTTCCATACCAATATCCCTTTTGATGATATAAAAACAAAACAATCAACGACTCTTACCCTGACTCTGCTATGATTTCTGGGGCAACGTAAGTGGGTGTTCCGCAAACAGTGTACAGCGGGCCTTCAACCACTGTGGCCAAGCCAAAATCCCCCAACTTCAAAGACTTTGTACCATTAGGGTACTCACACACCTATGACACACATAGTAAAAGAGGCAAAAGGGTTATTTTTATCCAGCAGGATTTACATTATTTCCTCTTGACATACTGTCCCTTAAGTCATTTTTCATGTACAAAGTTTTTTCACTAGTTTCGTGTCTCTATATTTCTGTGTGTCAAAGGTGTGCGAATTAAAGTATTCTTAGATCCATAGTCTCTGTGCAAGATGTGTTCATACCAGCAGATTCTCAGGTTTGATGTCTCGATGGACGATACACATTCTGTGCAGATATTTGAGAGCTGCTGCCAGATCGAATACCATCACACAAGCATCTCTTTCAGTGTATTTTGTTGAGGAGGTGATTGCATCAAACAGATCTCCACCCTGAAACACAAATGGCAATACAAATAACTAAAAAAAAAAAAAAAACGCTAAAAAAAAATTGCTGACAATAATACAAAGAATTCTCAATGCATTTGACCTACCTAAAAACATATGTTGGATCTGATTTTATACATGGGGATTGTATTGCATCATGAAAAATATTATATATTATAGTCATGGAACAGAAGAATGCAGACACAGATATTATTATCTGAATAGAGTTTATTGAATGACACAGGTGAGTCTTTGGATTGCAGATAGTTATGGTGACACGCAGGTGAGTCTTTGGATTGGAGATAGTTATGGTGAAACTGGCATGAAAGTGGCAGGTCTTATCTGTTGCAGGCTGAGATGAGAGGTGACTGGATGACTGAATTACGGTTATTCACAGAAGACAGAAGATTGAAGATGTAACAATTCGAGAATGGATCACACAGGTAGTCAGGTAGAAGTTCAGTCTAGAACAACGAGACCAGGTCTGGTGACTGAGGATTGTGACAGTAACCCCCCCTCCCAGAAGCCGTGACCTCACGGCTTGAAGAGGTGAAGGCGGAGGCTTAGGAGGAGTGTGTGGAGATGGTGCATGGTTGGCAACAGGAGATGGCGAAGGGATGGCAAGAAGAGATGGCGAAGGGATGGTGATAGCAGGTGGTGGATGAATGTTGATAGACAGACGAAAAGACCCTAGCAGCGATGATGATAGTTGTCCGAAGGCATAGACCCAAAGCCCAGAGATGACATCCCACAGCAGAGTCGAGGGAGGAGCTAAGGTGGAGTAAAGGCTGACATCAACTGGGGGACGACAGACGGAGGTGGTGCCGATGGAACCCAGGGCGCAGACGGAAAGCCGATGGAGGGAGGGAGGAGCCAAGGGGGAGTAGAAGCTGACGTTAACTGGGGGACGACCGACAGAGGCGGAGCTGTTGGAGAAGTGCAACATCGCTGGCACAGGAGGCCTAGGAGACGCCACGGCAACTATCGTCTGAGGAGGAGCCAGGCTGCCCAAGGACTGAGGCGATGCTGGTGTGATGAAGGACCGAGGCGTACCCGAAGGTAAGGAGGAGCCTGCTGCAGCCGTAGGGTTGGAGGAACGGAGCGTTGCGAAAGATCCACAAGTCTGCGGCGGAGGGGGAGCCAAGGGGGACAAGGGAACCCGCTAGAGTCGAAAGGCAGAGGGTGTCTGGTGCAGCCAACAGGTCGATGGGCCGAGACGTAGCGAGACGATCTGAGGATGGAGGCGGAGCAACTGGATCTGGAACTGCTGATGATGGTTGCAGGACCTGAGGCTCCTGACCGAGGTCCTGACTCTCTGTGGTCATTAAAAATCCCAGGATGTTAGAGTAGGGGTGTAACCCCGGCATCCTGGCCAGATTTGCCCGTTGGTCTCTGTCCATCATGGCCTCCTAATCATCCCTATACATATACCGATTGGCTTCATCACTCTGTCTCCTCTCCACCAATAAGATTCTGGTACAATAGTTCTGGCACAATATGGCTGCTGTCGCATCATCCAGGTGGTTGAGGAAATTCCCCCCTTCTATGTAAAGTGATTTGAGTGCAGAGAAAAGCGCTAAATAAATGTAATGAATTATTATTATTAGTTTGAGATAGGATCGCACAGGTAGGTAATCAACAAGGTGGAAGTTCAATCTAGAACGATGAGACCAGACAAACGTGTGTTTGGTGCAGGCTTTTATGGAGGAACTGATGAGGCTGATGGCAGACAGGTGTGGTGATTGTTGAGTATGCACAGCCAGAGAGGATGATGGGAAACAGTGTGCTGAGGTGACTGGTCTTGTGACTAAGGATTGTGACAATTATATTATGTTATATATTATATTATATTATTAGTTTAGTTTTATTTTATACGAACACTACCGTTCAAACGTTTGGGGTCAGTACATATTTAATGAAAGAAATTAATAATTTTATTCAGCAAGGGTGCATTAAACATTTATAAAATTACAAAAGATGTATATCTCGAATTAATGCCGACTTTCAGTACCCTGAATAAATGTAACATGGTTTCTACAAAAATGGCTGCTGAAAATTCAGCTTTGCCAACATAGAAATGATGATTATTTTAAAATGTTAAAATAGAAAAGTTATTTTAAACGGCAATGGTATTTCACAATATTACTGTTTTTACTGCATTTTATTAAAATACAGTAAATGCCCTTTTGGCTTTTGATTTTTAGTGTATGATATAAAATAAAAAAATCAAATGATGTATAACAAATCTAAGAATTATATATATTTAATTATTAAGTTCACAAGTTTCAGAAGTAGAGAAAAGTTTTATATATTTACACAATAATTTTGTCAGTATACACCAATGAACCATGCACAATAAGACCAGGGACATTTATCAAGTAAAGAATAGTATTTTTTATGTTGTCTTTAAATGCAATATAGTATTTGGTGTGGTAAGAACACGTGTAAGTGTGCGTTGTAGAGATACAGTTTAAGAGGTGACTAACAAACAGTACCTTCACAAGTTCCATGACTAGATAGAGCTCAGTGGGCGTATCCACCTCCTCAATCAGCATGATGATATTAGGATGCTTAACACGCCTCAACACCGCCACCTCATTCTCGATCAGGTGCTCCTGGGTGTTCAAAGCATGTGTCACTACAAATTCCCAACCATAGAGCATTTCTCAGCAGTCTTTTGTCTTTAGCTGCCGAGGCATAAATCCACATGAATTCCTGAGGTTCGCTCTTGCAGGATACAAGGCAAACAGGAAACTAACTTCCTTGGTTAAAGCACAGGCTGAAATTAGATTATGAGACATTGGCCGCCAGTATAACTGCTGTTTACGTCACATTCATACATTGCCCAAAGTATGTGGACAACCCCTTCTAATTAACAGGTTCTAGTGATTCTAGTGAAAACAAATAATAATTCAACAGCATCATGTGACATTCCAACATTGCGGCAACAGTGATCCATAAAGAAAAGATTTACTGAGAAATGATTACTTACACAAAAAAAACCTTAATGCCACTGAATGTATTCGGGATGAATTGGAATGGCGACTACAAGCCATTGCCAAACACCAGTGCCTGACCTCACTGATACTCATATCCGAGTAGGAGCAAATCCATATTTCCAACATATGTTAAAAGACTTCTCAGAAGAGTATAAAAAAGCACATATGGATGTGATATTGTCCACATAGTTTTGATCATATAGTCTTAAAACCCAGAGGTTCAATGTTAAATCATTAAACTAAAAACCTATTCTGAAGCATTCAGAAGATCTACTGATTGCATTTGGACCATTTGTGTTAGGTGTTGGCTAGCTTTTCTCTCATAACCTGCAAGAGCTGCAGAAGGCTGGATAAATGGCAATGAATAAAATCTAAATCTAATCAGCCATATTAAACGGACCAAAAATTCTACAGACCACTGGGGCGTAAATAATTCACATTGCAATAACCCACCTAAAGCCAGGGTTCAGAACTAATAAACAGCTATAACTGCATTGTCATAAGGACAAAATATATGATTTATTAATAAAAAAACAATGCACAATACAGTTTATGGCTGGTAAGGAATAGTAATGGCTGTTCTTTTCTCAGTTCACTCTCCATTGGCTGTTGTGGCAAAAAGTTCCTATAAAATCCAACTCACTTTGCCTCTGCATTTGTTTTTATCGATGATCTTCAGTGCAAACTCCTTTCCAGTGGATCTATGGAAAGAAACAGAACAATAGACTTTTTTCCAAGGAGGTTAATGAAGGATTGTTTTGAGTGCATTCAGAGCCTCAGGGACCAATTTATAAGTTTGATGTCTTTTCAGTGCACGAGAGATCTTCTTTTGAACCTTTTAGCTTAAAAATATGAACAGGTGTATTGAATCTAGATGTAGATAGTACTGTTTCTTTCTATATTTTAATCAAGGAAAATGACAATAACAAACATAGAAGGGAGAAAAAAACAAAAAGCAACAATTTTATTGATCCCTAAAGACCTTTGTATCTCTTTCTGACAGATCTTAACAGAATTAACATCTTTGTTTAAGCAAGTCTTTTATAACTAGTCATTTTCTTACCGTTCGACACACTCCTTAACCACAGCAAAGTTTCCATCACCAATAACTTTGCCAATTTTGTACTTGTCCAAAATAGTGGAAGCAGCTATGTTCCTGTTTCCATTAACTAAAGGGAATAAACCAACACATTAAACATATCAGATTGAAACACATAATACAAATTTTCATACCATATAATCGAAACATTTTCAGGTGAAAAGACGTTTTGTAAAACCCCCTAAATAACAGATTAGCCCCAACATCCTCATCCAACAATTCAAATTTGGTTAGTGCACTATGCAGATAAACAACGGAAGGTCATTCTGACTCATGCACTGCTGAGCAGGGACGTTTGCTCATACACTGCCACCACAGTGTGTGAACGAGTGGGAGACTGCCTGAGCAAATGTGGCACAGAATGGCATGTGTCAGCACTTTCACCGCCAAAGCTTGTCATGCCCCTGAAATGCCCTTTGGGGACATTTGGACTTAAAATACACTAAGATCCAAGGTGAGTGAGTGCATAACAGTGATGAATAGCGGGTGGACGTCTTGCCTTCAGGGCTCACACTGTTGTTATATTGTTGGGGCGTCTCAGAGGAGCTGTTCACATTGGTTGCAGAGGAGTGATGTGCTGGAATCTGTAAACGGAGACAAAATAAGTAAAACACCTTGGACATTTTATTTAAATACTAAAACGTAAGGCTGGGCGATATAATTAAAACTTACGATATTTATGCAGTCTAAAATGGATTAAGAGTGTTTTTTTTTCCATATAAGATGAATCATTAATGCAAACCAACATCCAATTTAGCCAGGCATTTTAAAAATATAAGAAGTAAATAATCGTACACAAGGTAGGAGTATACCGGTACTTAAAAGGAACACTCCACTTTTTTGGAAATAGGCTCATTTTCCAACTGCCCTAGAGTTAAACAGTTGAGTTTTACCGTTTTCAAATCCATTCAGCTGATCTCCAGGTCTGGTGGTAGCACTTTTAGCATAGCTTAGCATAGATCATTGAATCTAATTAGACCATTAGCATTTAGCATTTCTCTCAAAAAAATTACCAAAGAGTTTCGATATTTTTCCTATTTAAAACTTGCCTCTTCTGTAGTTACATCGTGTACTAACACAGACAGAAAATGAAAAGTTGTGATTTTCTAGGCAGATATGGCTAGGAACTATACTCTCATTCCTGCGAAATAATCAAGGAACTTTCTGCCGTGATGGGTGCAGCAGGTGCAAAATATCGAAACTCTTTGGTCATTTTTTTGAGAGAGATGCTAACGGTCTAATCAGATTCAATGATGTATACTAAGCTATGCCAAAAGTGCTACCGCCAGACCCAGAGAACGGCTGAATGGATTCGAAAACGGTAAAACTGTTTAACTCTAGGGGAGTTGGAAAACTATTTCCAAAAAAAGTGGAGTATTTCTTTAAGACTTTATTTAGCTTTATGGTGGATCAATTTAAGTTTTTAAATGAAAGATTCTTTATACTTTTACTTTTGTTACCAGCCAATCTGGAAAAATTGGTTGTATCCTTAAATCAAGGCATGGTTTCCACACATTTTTTTTACAATGAAAAACGGAGAAGAATGAACAAGGAAAAGCAATAATTTTAGTTTGAATGCACCAATACAGCAATGGGTTCTGAAAATTCAGCTTTGCCATTAAAGAAATGAATTACTTTTTATATTTTGAAAAGTTGTATCAGAATTTTGAATTCATTTAGATTCATATCTGACTCACAGAACACCTGCAATATTTGGGCAAATGTGTTTGGGAAAATAATCATAAAACAAGCTTTACCGGAAAACACTGAAGTTGCATGTTTATTGAATGTGCATTTACTACAAATAGTCATTATTGGTAAAAATACTAATTTGTGACCCTGGACCACAAAACCAGTCATATGGGTCAATTTTTTGAAATTGAGATTTATGCATCATCTGAAAGCTGAATAACAAGCTTTCAATTGAAGTATGGTTTATTAGGATAGGACAATATGTTCTATGTTATGACAGTATGTTAATGTTTGAGATACAATTATTTTAAAATCTGGACTCTGAGGGTGTAAAAAAATCAAAACATTGAGAAAATCACCTATAAAGTTGTTCATGCATTCACTCACAAAAATAAATGTTTCATATATTTACGGTAGGAAAGTTACAAAATATCTTCTTGGAACATGATATTTACTTAATATCCTAATGATTTTTGGCATACAGGAAAAATCAATAATTTTGACCCATGCAATGTATTGTTGGCTTTTACCACAAATATCCCCATGCGCCTTGTGACTGGTTTTGTGATCCATGGTCACATTTAACACCTTTCTAATTCACAAATCCGTATTCCTGGAAAGTAAATGCTTGTTATTATAAGCATTAAAAGGTGAAAGGTCAAATAGTAATATTTGCACATTTTGGAAAGTATACATCATTGCCTTAATATTTTTGATACTGAAGTTTAACAGTATCACAGAGACTAAAACATGTCTTAACACTCTCATATTGACAAGTCACTAGGCAAGGAAGGATTGCAAAGCAGGCCATTGTCCAAATAAAAGTAAATTAAAATCATAAAACATGTAAAACATGAATGTCCGCTATATTGCCCAGCCCTACTAAAAAGAAAAGCATAGATGGTTATAGAAGCTATGCGATTATACAAAACCTTTTGTATGTATCAGTTTATCAACAACATACTGCCATCAAACATTGAACATCATCCTTAGTGAAATAAATGGTTAATGAGTACACAAAAATAATTATCTAAAGACAAACTGTGTGCTACTCACAAAAAATAATGGACCTAGTGTTAAAAGATTTCAAATGGACTGGCAATATGGTTAAAAAGCCTGAATGTTATCTTGATTCAGCAGCCAAAAAAGAATTAAACTGACGTGACAGTGATGTGAGAATAGACTAAGTAAGCCAATGGAGACAAATACTGGCAGCATCCTGGTTAAAGCTGGTTTAATAAAGGCTACATGGTTCCTCTAGGTACACAAGCAACAGTTGGGTATTATGAGCTGCCCTGAAGGAATCAAATACCCCAATGCATAGCAGAATGATATACAAAGCCAACTACTGGTGCTATTAAAGTGACTCACACAATCATACCCAACTGAGGACTTGAATATCCAGAAGGAACTGCAGCTAATATGAATGCTGCTACAGAAGGCAGAGTTTCATAATACCTGTACAGAGAGACGGAGGGGGACTCCTATCCGCTTGTTGCAACTAAACTAAGGCAAGTGGGAAGATATTTATGTAACCATAACGTTGGCGCGTTTGGACTAAAATTAGCTTGAAATTTCAGGAACAATGTGCAAAGAACCAGCAACTTTCCATCAAACCACTTATTCAGTCACATCTTCAGTATAGTGCACAATAATGGTGGAATACTATGAATAATTTGTTAAAGGCTGTTTCATGATAGACATTCACAGGCTTCTGAAAATAGCGTATTTCACAATTGGTGCATTGTTCTTATATAGCTTGTTAGACTTTTATGAAGTATATGTTATATATTATTTAACTAACATTTAACTTTGTTTTAGATGTGCATCTCAGAGTTCATATAAGGGAAAAAAAGCAATTTATAGAATTTATATGCATAATATTGGTGGAAAAAATCGTTTTCATTCATTTAAATTCAAAATGTCTGAATATTGATTGCAGACTTAATATGTTAGTAAATCTGAGCATGCACAATATGTGATATGAGATCACTAAGGTGTTTTTCTAAGGAGAAAAGTTGTCAGTTTAATTTCATTGCTCTCCGAAAAAAAAAAAAAGATCTCATTTGGTTCACTTAGTGTGTGCCAAATAACGCACTATTTACTACTAAATATAGCACTAGATCCTTTAAAAAAATAAATGAAAGTTTCTCCTTATGAAATTTCTTTATGTGCATTTCTGCAAAAAGCTTTAAGGATAGAACCCGTACGCCAAGAAGCTTACTGTCTGACAGACAGGTCAGTTAAGCAGATTAGCACCAGGAGTTCTCGAGGCTATGATTGTACTTGACTTTGACCTTTGGTTAAATTACAGTGTGCCGTAGTTAGATCTCAGCAAGATATCAATGCATCAACTCACAATGCCTCCAATAATAGAATTGATTAGGTCTTTCAGAGCAGATTTCTATGTCCTTACCAGATAATAAACGACTCCACTGATACTAAACGACCTCTATAGAGACAACTACTGAAAACCCAAGTGTGTTGTGAGGTAACAGAGAACTCCCTAAATTTTTTTATTCAGGGTTTTCCAAATATACCTGCGATCTTGAACTATAAGAAAGTACCTAAGAGAAGTAATATCATCGCTGTAGTACTTTAATATCAATGTAGAAGTTTATATAGTGTATTCTTATACAACACATGAAATAGTATACTAAACTGATAATGTATTAATGTATATTGATAGGCTGATAAGTAAAAGAACATATTTCAGCTAAATACTTTAATGAAACGATGTTCATTTCATATTTTTAAATATTTACTCTTTCAATTTTAATTCATAATTTGTCGACATTATAGTCTAGATAAAATTGTGTATAGACATCATTGACAAGTCATATACTGCATAGAAATAAAACAACTGAACAGAATTGGCAGAAATACAACATAGAAAGAAAATAAAAGCTTGCATTTATCATTAAAAGTATGAAACTCTTAGACAGCAGAAAAAAATACATGACTTTTTAACTCAAAATAAATTTTTCCCCCTGAATTGCAGTATAAAAAAGAGAAGTTAGCATATTCTGATAAAGTGTCATCACTTGAACTTGAAATGTAAGGGTGTTACAACTGCTTCAATTTGTTGAGAGTCAGTAATTTAGGCAGCATCACTAAACTCTTAATCACGAATGAGAGCGTCATGATGCTTTGCTGTCATCCATGCGTCGGCATCCAGAAGCCTGATCTTATTTTTGACTTGAAGAAATAATCTGACTTGAAGAAATAATCTATTCTAAAACTAGCAATGTTTGCCTGTAAACAGATCAGCAGGACGGAGTTGCCATGCCAACGGGTTTACCTTGAAGTTGCGCATGCTGCGGGGGCTGGTTGGGGAGGAGCTGGAGGATTTGGCGGATTTGGGGGTAGTGATTTGGCTGTTAGGTACTCCATTTACTGAGAAGTGTAGCAAGAAGAGGGAGGGAGACATAGAAAAGAGAGAAAAAAAATGGTATTACTTCTTACACTCATTTTCTGTTACACATGCATTGCTTAAGACCTCATAGGTCTGTTTGAAGATGATGTTACATACATACATAAAGTAAACATAGAGTTCAGCTGGTCATGTGATCTCAAAATGGCGGCCACAATGAATAGGGACCAGACTTAATCTAATTCTGTCATCATTTACTCATCTTTCTGACATTTCCAAACCTGTACTTTATTCAGTAGACAACAAAAAGACAAATAAAAGTCTTTTTACAAAAAATAAATAAAGTGAATGTTAATGTGGTGATCAAGTTTTGAGAAATATAACAAAAAACAAGTCTATATGACTTCACAGTCTTTTTGAAATCGCATGATTCTTTCACTTCATCTTAGCAGTCAAATTTGAATGTGTGATTATTTAAATTCTTAGTTGAACGTGATTGAGGTTTAAGAGCTACACTGGAAAAGAAAATTCCTAATGAATAACTAAAATTCTTCTTTTCCTCACACAAAGCTTTAGACTACTTTAGTCGTGTATGGTCATTCTATGGTGCTTTTGTTAATTTTTACAGTTTGACAGCACATTTACACCATTCACTTCCATTGAACGGACAAGAGAAGTGCCAACATTATGTTCCACAAAAGAAAGACTAATATAGGTCTAAGAATTATGTAAACAATGACAGAATTCAATTATTTTGAATTAAATGTTCATTTTAAGCAGACCAAGGCATATTTTTCAACTTGTATAACTGGAGTCTTCATTTAATATTGGTGTACACAGTATAAACATACACTACTATTCAAAAGATGATAAATAAGATTTAGTACTCAAGAAACATTTCTTATTATTATTTTCAGTGTTGAAAATAGTTGTGCTGCGTAATATTTCTGGCGAACCCATGATATATATAGCCTATATATATATATATATATATATATATATATATATATATATATATATATTATTTTTTTCTTGATAAACAAAGTTCAATAGAAATATAGGCCTATTTGAAATAGATTTTTTGTAACAATGGACAAGTCTGTCACTGTCAATTTTGATCAATTTATAAATTAGTAAAAGTACAATAATGTTGCATATATTAACTACTTCTACATAATTTATTAATTTTATTGTCAATTTCTATGTTTACTTGCATCTGTTAACATTAGTTGCACTGAGAACTAACATGCGCAAACAATGAACAATTGTACAATTGTAACTGTATAATGAACTAACATTAAGAAAAGTTATTTTACAAATGAGACCGTGTCAAGTGTAACCATTAACTAAAATCAAAAAGTGTAAACATTAAATAAAATCTTAATGACCCCAACATTTTCCTCTCAGGAATGCGTGTGCATATGTCTCCTTGGCCTAGAATAAGTCTCTTAACACAGAGACAAGGGTTCACATGCACCACACACCTGACACCAAATCCACAGCGCTAAATCATAGAATAACCCAGTGATATCAAGCATCAAACACCCTTTAATAAACATCATCCACATATACAGGTCCTTCTCAAAAAATTAGCATATTGTGATAAAGTTCATTATTTTCCATAATGTAATGATAAAAATTAAACTTTCATATGTTTTAGATTCATTGCACACCAACTGAAATATTTCAGGTCTTTTATTGTTTTCATACTGATGATTTTGGCATACAGCTCATGAAAACCCCAAATTCCTGTCTCAAAAAATTAGCATATCATGAAAATGTTCTCTAAACGAGCTATTAACCTAATCATCTGAATCAACTAATTAACTCTAAACACCTGCAAAAGATTCCTGAGGCTTTTAAAAACTCCCAGCCTGTTTCATTATTCAAAACCGCAATCATGGGTAAGACTGCTGTCCAGAAGGCCATTTTTGACACCCTCAAGCAAGAGGGTAAGACACAGAAAGGAATTTCTGAACAAATAGGCTGTTCCCAGAGTGCTGTATCAAGGCACCTCAGTGGGAAGTCTGTGGGAAGGAAAAAGCGTGGCAAAAAACGCTGCACAACGAGAAGAGGTGACCGGACCCTGAGGAAGATTGTGGAGAAGGACCGATTCCAGACCTTGGGGGACCTGCGGAAGCAGTGGACTGAGTCTGGAGTAGAAACATCCAGAGCCACCGTGCACAGGCGTGTGCAGGAAATGGGCTACAGGTGCCGCATTCCCCAGGTCAAGCCACTTTTGAACCAGAAACAGCGGCAGAAGTGCCTGACCTGGGCTACAGAGAAGCAGCACTGGACTGGTCTCAGTGGTTGCATGTCATTCGGAAATCACGGTGCCAGAGTCTGGAGGAAGACTGGGGAGAAGGAAATGCCAAAATGTCTGAAGTCCAGTGTCAAGTACCCACAGTCAGTGATGGTCTGGGGTGCCATGTCAGCTGCTGGTGTTGGTCCACTGTGTTTTATCAAGGGCAGGGTCAATGCAGCTAGCTATCAGGAGATTTTGGAGGACTTCATGCTTCCACCTGCTGAAAAGCTTTATGGAGATGAAGATTTCATTTTTCAGCACGACCTGGCTCCTGCTCACAGTCCCAAAACCACTGGTAAATGGTTTACTGACCATGGTATTACTGTGCTCAATTGGCCTGCCAACTCTCCTGACCTGAACCCCATAGAGAATCTGTGGGATATTTTGAAGAGAAAGTTGAGAGACGCAAGACCCAACACTCTGGATGAGCTTAAGGCCGCTATCGAAGCATCCTGGGCCTCCATAACACCTCAGCAGTGCCACCGGCTGATTGCCTCCATGACACGCCGCATTGAAGCAGTCATTTCTGCAAAAGGATTCCCGACCAAGTATTGAGTGCATAACTGAACATAGTTATTTGAAGTGTGGCTCTTTTTTTTAAATTAAAAACACTTCTTTTATTGGTCGGATGAAATATGCTAATTTTTTGAGACAGGAATTTTGGGTTTTCATGAGCTGTATGCCAAAATCATCAGTATTAAAACAATAAAAGACCTGAAATATTTCAGTTGGTGTGCAATGAATCTAAAATATATGAAAGTTTAATTTGTATCATTACATTATGGAAAATAATGAATTTTAAAACAATATGCTAATTTTTTTGAGAATGACCTGTATAGTAGCAGAAGAATTTACCAGAAAAAAAACTATTATGCACATTATAGATAGCATCCCAAATTGCGTCAGAATCCACAGGGAGCATGGATTTGTAGAAAAACTGCTCTTGGCACTTCCCGATGAGTGTGTGGCATGAGTAGATTTCTCTCCGGGCATGCGATAGAGCCTTTACTGTTTTAGGGGCATAGGAATTTAGGGTGTGTGTACTGCATTAGCCAGTCTAAGCAGAAGGCATTTGAGGATGACTGCATTTAGTGTACACATCCAATTGGCATGTCTGATAGATTAAAGTATGCTCAAGCCAGGGTCTGGGGCAGTGGCCAGTATGGGAGTTAGCTCTCTGTATACTAGCTGATGAATTTGGAAGGCCACACAGGAGAGCTGTTAGTATGATTGAGTGCTGCACCAAAAGGGTTAGAGGTCATGTACAGCTCATTCCACAGATGAGTGTCCTTTAGGTGAACTTAACATTATACAGGGAGATTCCTCTCAAAAATCTCAAGAATTTCATTGGGTTGTCAAGATTCTCTGGTTGTCAGTTCGTTGGTTAGTCTTAAGCCCGGGACACACCAAGCCGATGATCGGCCGTTGGGCAACTGTTTTTTTCCGGTGTGTTCGGCACCGTTGACTTTAATCTGACGCTGTCAGGTTTTTTTGGGCTGATTCAACATGTTTGAATCGGCGTCGGGCTGTCAATGAAAGATGGAATTCTGATTGGCTGTTCAGCTTAGTGAACACGTCAGTGCATGAGAATAATAGCAAAACAGTAAGCAAAGAAGTCAAAACGGTACAGATAGAAGGCTGTTCTAATGTTACATCATCTTACCTGAGTGTTTCTTGCCGAATATTTCAATATTAACATGTGCGGAGTGGAATAAAGAAAGTGCAGGATTGATATTCAAAACGGTAAACACACACTGCTTTGTTTATGGTTTGTGTATCTGCAGTGTCGGTTTCCCTTTTTGAATGACGAATATAGATGAATATATCAGCAGAAATAGACAGTTGTCTCATTTACAGGCAGGCGCAGAACGCGCATTCTAGCTGACAGTCGGCTGTAGTTCTCTCGGTGTGTTCAAGTGCAGCTTTTTCCCCCGACGCAGGGGACGCGAGGTGACAACACAGTCGGCTTTCATCATCGCTAGTGTGTCCCGGGCTTTAGTTATGCAAGGCAACAACAACTAACATAAAAGTATCTGTTATTCAATGTAATGGATATGGATGTGATTAAAAGGTAACACGCGGCAGCCTACTTTATACATACTAATGCATATTCGGGTTTCAGCTTGGCAGTGGGGACACTGTTAAGGTGAGGTCACAACCAACTAACAAAAGTATGTAGAACGTTTAGCTAATGTTCCCATTAAGTTATGAATGTTATATATATATTGGTTGAGCAAACATTTAAGGTAGGGTAGGTAATGTTCTTCATAAACCATTTTTATTATACTGATTGAAACGCTTCACATCCTGTTAGCAATCAATAATAGAAGTAGTCTAAATATAAAAAAATACATATATATTCTGCTCTCTAAGTTGTTATGTTCATTATTATTGTTAAGTTATGCGCTTTGAGACATAAGTTATTTTAACGTTGTCTCTCATGATGCTTTGCAGACTCTGCTCTGGCTGTGTGTGTTCCTGTGTTTTGAACCAGGTGTTGCTTTGGAGATGCTCTGAAGGGAGCGTGGGGTCTAATGCTTTCAAAGCTAACTTGCTATAGCTAGCCTCTCCAAATTTGCCTACCCTACCTTTAAGGGAACATTCCATTTTATCATTTTGCAAACATTATGGGAAAATTACCTTTGAATGTTCTCTGAATGTTCTGAAACAAGTATTAACATTTAAAAAAACAAACATTGAACGTCCAACTGAAACGTATCAGAAATCAAACAATGCCTAAATAACATTTTTGTGCACACTTTGAGAACATTATTAAAGATTAGATAACTCCACATAAAAAAGTTTCCAGAAATGTTGTGGACAAAAAAAGTTGTCTAAGTCAATAATGTAGCGATGTATAAAGCACAGCTCACGCAGAACTCAACTTGAAGCTGTTGCCAAATCTGCAATGGGAAATATTTCACCATCATGCAAAATTCCAGAATGTGTGGATTTCTATTGGAATTACTGGATTTTTTTCCTTCAAAAATTGACAGAACAACGATAAACATGACCGCACCTTAACTCACATGAGAAGAGGTTAGCAAAACACAAACATAAGTCATTTGTCATTTACAATACAAAAGCATTCTGTTTATTTCTAAGGGTCAAAAAGAAGGTGGAAATGGTAATGTAAAACTAAATTATGGCTCTTTTTGGTGCAAGAAACCTAATATCATATAACTTCAGAAGGAAAATATAGAGCCATAAAACTGTTTTCTTTTCAGAGGTATTACCATTGAAACTTACTTGGTGATTTGACAGGAGATTGGCTATTTGTAGAGAAGTGTCCAGGAGTTCTTCTTACTACAATGGAGAGGAAGGGAGTGACACGTGAATCACAGTAGTCAGAAAGATTCAGAAATTCAGTTTCTGTTGCTGTTATTCTTCCCAAACCTGCCTTCTGTGATAAGAGGTTAACCAAGTATGATAGATAAAAGGAACTAATTGCGCTACTTTGTTATTTTTTATAAAAAAGTAATGTGTTGCGTTACTTTTTCTCACCTGGGCTGGGCTTGCTTGTTTTTTTCTTTTTAGAATAATAATAAAAAAGTTATATTTTTGGTAAAAGTAAAGGCCCTTTCACACCAAAAGTGAGGCTGAAGGAAATACAAATTCACACGTGTACTGTGGAGAGCGCAGCTAAAACAAACCTTTCAAACAAATGCAGGAGAAGTTAAACACTCTTAATTCAGTAATAAAAACAAAAAAAATGAAACGCAAATGTGATGTTTAACTAAAGTGATTTTTGCTTATTTGTATGGTTAAATGGTCAGCAGTGAAGACATTGGTTAATAAAATTAGATTAAATACATAAAGTATATTTGTATTTTAACATTTAATATTAATACAGTATTCTAAGTTTGCATTTCACTGTTTTTATTCATATTGAGGAATATTTCATCTGTTTTTGAGTAAATGCATGCTCACATTTTGTCTAGATCAATAACTATCATATCACACAACACCTCTCCCAATTTCTCTCAGCATGGCCACAGGAAAGGTGTCAGTCAATAAATGGGAAAACAAAGTAAGTTGCATTAGTTATCTGAAAAATCACTGATATTTTGTAATAAATGTAAAAGTGATGCGTTACTTGTGTTAGCCCCAACATTGAGTGTGACTATAGTGGCGGCGCAGTGTATCCTCACCTGATCCAGGGGATTTGCTGCGGCGGGTGAGTCCTGGACTTTTACTACCAGAGTATCTCACAGGAGGAGCAGAACGAGACGAATAAGAGGACTTGAGCACCTGACATTCTGGACACAGAGACACCATAAATTAGCAGGAAATGTATATAGTTGATGTCAATAGTGTCTCAGGACATTTGCAAAAACAGACAAAGAATAAGGAGCAGTTGATGTCTTTACCCATTTCAAACAATTAACCTCTTTGCCTGATTAACTAATTGCACACTACCATTCAAAGGTTTGGGGATTTCATAAAAAAATTATAATAAAAAAAAAAAATGTTATGCTCAGCAAGGCTGCATTTATTTTATAAAAAATGTAGTAATACAGTGAAATATTACAATTTGAAATAATTGTCTACTATTGTAATATATTTATAAATGTAATTTATTCATGTATTGCAATGGTACATTTTCAGCAGCCATTACTCCAGTCTTCAGTGTCACATGATCCTTAAGGAATCATTGTAATATGCTGATTTGGTGCTCAAGAAACATGATTATCAACATTGTATTAAAAACTGTTGCGTTGCTTAATATTTTTATGGAAACTGCGATACATTTCTTTCAGGGATCTTTGATGAATAAAAAGTTCAAAATTACAAGATATGTCCTTGCTAAAATAACAGTATTATTTAAAATAAAAATAGAACATTTTATCATATTGACCCCCGACTTCTGAATGGTTGTGTATAAATCTGGTGATTTACAGTATGTGCAGTACAATAGTCACACAGACAGGAACATACAAGCGTACAAACACCAAAAAATACACAAAATGCTTGTATCAGGCCTGATATGAATGTTTGTTAGTAAGTAGTGTGCAGATATATTTGCATGTGCCAAGACTGTGAAGCCTTCTGCAGAGGCATAATCAAATTGTCTACCCAATTCCTATGAGAGCAGCCCATCTTTCTAATGAGAGCAGGGGATGCAGAACTTTAGTAAGGAATGACTCATCCTTAACAGCAGCTATAGTGGGCCCGATCTGTCCTGTCGATTACACGGCACTTGCTAATGACGCAGAGCAGTGATAAATTAGCAGATGAGCACTGGATCATGGAGTGATGAAGTTAAAACAAGCTGAATGACATTATTAAAATGCCATTACTGCCAAGCTAATCTGTTTCATGGAGCTTAATGTAAAGCAGAATCTGAGAGAGAACGTGTAATGAGTTCTTTAGTTACAGAAGATTTAGATTTGGAGTGGGCTTGCGTTTTAAGGACACTCCACTTCTGCTGCGGATAGAAGAGGTTGAGCAGTAAATACAGTCAGACGCAAACTTACCGTTTCTTTATATTTTTGGAAAAGTCCTACTTAGTATAAGTGGGGCAGTGGAGAAGAACTAGGACAAAATGCCAAGAAGCTGAACTAAATTCACACAGCTACGAATCAATTTATCACAGTGTGTGTGTGTGTGTGGCAAATGTTACAGGAAATGGAGGCGTTTCAGCAAAACAGGACGAAAATTATAGGCAAAGTCATATGATTTTATTTAGAACTTCAAGGCCACAGATCCTCTCCACTTCCCCACCTGCACTTTCATGTTAACTAGTAGACAAACACAAACTGCACACTGAACAATGGTGAGGAACTTCTCATAACAAGGTCACTTCCTCAATGGTACTCCTTTGGTCCCATGTGTTCATTCTGGAAAATGGATTCATTTTTGCAACTCAGTGAATGAATGTGAATGAATGATTTCATTATGGAAATGATACTATTGCAATCCTATCACTTTTTTTCTGTAGGAGACAATTCTATGGTGTTTTTGTGCTGATAGCAAGTTATTAATATGCACAAATACAACATTTGTGTGCTGAAACCGATTAGTTGTTCTGTGCTTGTTTTTTTCTGTTTTTTTGTTTTAAAGCACTGATGGAAAAAAGTCATTTTATTCCCTATAAAAATAAGTTCTCAATATAAATATTAAATACTAGCTGAGGTGTGGAAAATAAAGCACACAACCATCTCTTGTGCACACTAAGGCTGCATTTATTTGATCAAAAATATAGTAAAATTAAATTGTCATTTCTTCCTGTGACAATTTCAAATTCAGAGCTGACATTTCAACATCATTACTAGTCTTCAGTGTTTTACATGATCCTTCAGAAATCATTCAATATGCTAATTTGGTGCTTAAGAAACAATTCTTATCACAGTTGATTGCAACAATGTAAATGTCTTTACAGTGTCTTTTGGTCAATTTAATATTATCCTTTCTGAATAAAAGTATTAATTTCTTTCAAAATTGCAATTGTATAGTAATGTACAACCCCATTTCCAGAAAATGTGGAGAATTTTGAAAAATGCAATAAAATCAAGAATCTGTGATTTGTTAATTCTCTTGCACGTTTATTTAACTGGCAAGTACAAAGAAAATATTTTCAATGTTTTCACTGACCAACTTAATTATGTTTTGTAAATGTAAACACATTTTGATGGATGCAACACGTCCAACTCTGTTGTAGCACATGCAGAATGAGGCCTGGCATTGTCTTGCTTCCCAGGGAAGATGCCATCTTAATGCCATGAAATGTCTCTATACAATCCCAATATATATATATATATCCACATCAAAGGTGCCTTCACACACATGCAAATCACCCATATTGTTTGCATTGATGCACCCCCGTACCATGATGAAAGACTTTGGGACTTTGGGACTGAGAACTCTTGTCTGAAATGTGGATTCATCTGACCACAGCACACATTTCCACTGTCTTTTTTGGACCATCTGAGGGGAACTCGGGCCCAGAGAACTCAACGGCATCTCTGCATTGAACATATGTATATCTTTCTCCTTGCGTAACAGAGATTCAAGTGGCATTTCCTGATACAGCGACAGACTGTGTTAAGTGACAACGGTTTTCCAAAGTACTCCTGAGCCCATGTGGCTATTTTTAACACAGCATCATACAAAAGTTCATCAAATGACCCAGCTTTGCTTGAAAAAAAACGGAGCCTTTGGTGGATCTTCCTTTAAACCCAAACGCGATACCCTTACCTTCTACAAATTCACCTGCTTATTGTGGACTGTTTCAAAACAGTTTAACTGAATATTCTATTTTTGCTACGGTCATAACTTTTCGGAGTGTGTTGCAGCCATCAAAATCAAAATGTGTTCATATTTACAAAATACAAATAATTTGGCCAGCAAAAACATTGGAATTTTTTTCTTTGTACTTTTGTCAGTCAAATAAAGTTTAAAGAGAATGAACAAATCACAGATTCTTGATTGTATTGCATTTTACAAAATGTCCCAACTTTTCTGGATCAATGTGATATATATACAGTGAGTGAGTGAGTGAGTGATACGTCTTCCTAGATGTGTAGTGAAGGGATACATTTTTTTATTAGAGTTTAGTATGAGAAACATTTGGTTGAAATGAAGTTAGTGTTTAGCTGAGCCTACCGGTTATAAAGGCTGTGGAAGCCTTACCACTGTGATCCAACACAAAATCATCCTGTGCGTAACGGTGTTTCTCAGGGCCGCACGCGATGAATACGTCATCGTCCCCGAAAAAATCCTGCAAACATGTAATCTGAACAGAGAGAGGAAGGGGTGGGGGAAGAGAAATAGAGAGAAACACTGTTTGAGAAATGAATGGAAGTAATCATGTGACTGCAACGGCTATCTGATTAACTGATAAAGCATGTAGTTTATAATGTTGCGCTGCAGTCTATTCAGACCAGGAGTTTGAAATACCAGTATCTAGACTAAGACTGAATTTTTAGCACTTTTTTTTTTTGCACAAATGGACATGATCAAATCTGTAAATCAGAATTGAAGGCGGTGCAATCTTATTGGTAGCTGAAAGCATGATTGTAGAATTTTATCAATGACATGCATTCCTCTTCTGTATGGAGTTGGAGCTGTATCTGTGGGTGCAAATTCATGTCGGTAATGTCATGTCTGCCAATAGCTAGACACTTGAATTATTCAAGTGTGTATTAATTTGTATTACTGTAAACACAGCAAGAAATAGAAACCATAATTTTTAGTTCAGTATTGTTCTACATTGAGGTTAAGACCTTGGAATTTAAACCATGTCTGTAATAAAAACTTGTTTTAATGAGATTTATTCAATGAATAAATATAGTGCATATATTTATCAAAATGCACCTCTAAAGTTATTTTTTTCAGACTAATGAGCTATAGACATTGAACAGCTTTCCTGAGGTAAATGTAATGACATTCTCTCCAAGCTGTTTTACTGACTTCTTACTGTGGTTGAAACACTGATTGACCGATTATGAGACATGACGCATTTTAGTTGCACGTTTTTTTTTTTCAACTAACTTTGATGTTCATTCATATTTATTTTGTGCTATAACTATTAGTAAAGGTAGTCAGATAAACGGATCATGTGCCGCTTGAACTGAGACATCTACAGCAATCTGTAACGCCACATTAAAGACCATCATCAAATGGCAGTTATTCTTTGAATTCTATTATAAAATTGATATTTTTTTGAAAGCGGAGACTTTGTTTCATATCAAAAGTAACAAATAGCAAAGCTTTTGGCTATTAAATCGGATGGACACTAGAAATAATGTTCAGGGGTGTTTTGTTCATGCACCAACTAAAAGATACTGGTTCATCAAAATTAAGATGAATTAAAAACAAGAAATTGTCAGCCCAGCCCTAGTGTCTACACAGCTGACATGCTTCCCTGATGTAGCTTATCCAAGTTGTGTGCAAAATAGATGGTGACAGTCTTTGGAGAAAAGCAAATTAAACATCACCTTGATTTTGACCCTTCAAGGCAGTTTTGACCAAAACCAAAAATGTATTTGTTCAAATATTGTGTTTAAAGTTCAGTGCATCGCTACTTTTAGATAAATTTACCAAATCTGAATTCAGGCTGAGTAATATGCAATGCATCACTAGAAAAAAAAAAAAAAAAAAAAAAAAGGGAAACAATTTGAGAGCACATGCAAACACACCCACATACACACACAGCGGGCAAAGAATGACGTCCGGATTTCAGCCCACTCCTCCACACATGGAGGTGGGCAGCAAGAAGCAGATGGTCCCAATGTAGAGCTCCATCAAACACACATCTACATGGAATTGAGTGAAAGATCACAGACAGATGGAGAGGAACACAGCCACCTCTTTACCATCATGAGCCTCATACTGTATAGAGAAAGACAAGAAAAAGCTGAGAAAGAATTACACTAAGATTGCTTTTAGACTTCATTGACATTATGCTAATAATAAATAAACTATTCAACAGCCTCTAATGGCAGAAGAGGAGTTTAATCTTTACATATCCTCACTGCACACATAAAATGTCACTCAGCAGTCAAATAAACTAGCTGTTTTGAGCTCAGAGGCTTCGAAGTCTTTCTGTCTGAATCACAAAGTCCTGAACTGTAAGGAAGGTCGGTCTATGGGACGGATCTTGAGTAGTATTTCCATCAATCAGCAGATTTGAGGAACATAAGGGCCCAGTTGCTGGCCTGAGTACAGTGGCAGACTAAAGACACAATGGGAGATTATTAAACATGCCTGAAATATTTTTGCTGAGGAACTGGAGCTGTGAATTAAAGTACAGTCTGGAACGGAGTCAAAAGTGGTTCTGTAAACTGATTGTTGGAAGCACAAGATACACGTTTTTGTCAACCTATACATTCAAAAAGCACATAGATAGAACCATGTCAGAAAAAATTGCGTGTCAGAAAAAATTGCACAGAGGCACAATTAATTGATGTAATTTTGCACAAAAAAATTCAAGCTCTAAAATATTTAATTGGGTATAAATATTTGTGTAATGTAGTCCACTGAGGAAATTGTAGTGAACCCAAATGCAGTTTTATTAACGTGATACAAAATAGACAGAACTATACCATAAACAGGAGTAGCCTACATGAAAACTAAACTTAAACATAACATGACAAGTAACTCACCAAAAAGCGGTTACAAGGAACAAAGCCAAACAAGAAACAATGGTAAAATGAGGGCTATATATACACAGAGACGAATGACTAACAAGGAACACCTGTGCACAATCAAACAATGAACCAATGAGAACACAGGACACATGACAAGAACAAATGAGGACATGACACAAAAGGCTTGTTTGACTTCATGCAGCGCTGTGCAGACCGATCGGCGGCTGATTTGAAGCAGTGCATGCCGGTTAAAAATATTGTCCGACTTGAGAAAGTGCCGATGCCGTCGAAGTACTGCAAGAGCCATTCGAGAACAGATGGCTGACTCAACCAGCGCAACTTCTCAAGAGCGGCTGCACGAGCTGATGACACAGCTGTTCAGCGATTGGCTGGATTCACCGCATGACATTAATCACGTGTGTTTCGTGCTTGTTCGGACTAGGGATGTGCCGAACGAGGCTTCTGAAGCACAGAGGCTTTTACAACAAACTGCGTTGGTGCTTCGGAGCTTTTGACAGTGCTCAAACAGTGCTTTGACTTCACCATCTGGTGGTCAAGAAAAAATCCTACAGAATCGTGTCATTCAGATGTTTTGTTAATTTGGGATGTCATTGTAAGGTTTATTTGTATATTTATTAAGCATATCATTAGCAAGATGGCAGTGTGTGTGCAGCGATAGTTTCATTGCATTTTGCACAATACAATAAAGGTTTTCTGTTCTTTATTTTTACTTGCATCAAACTTGTGTCTTTACCTTATAGGCCAATAAATTTGCCCTATGTGATTTTTCTCATTGCACCATTTTTTTTGTGTGTTCCTTAACACAAACAAAAACATTTTTTAAAAACACCAATGCACAAATAACACAGCAATTTTTATTCAAGAATAATTAACAATACACCACGTTAAAAAAAGCTACATAGGCCTACATATAGGCATGACCGATATAATTATAATATGGCACTAAATGGATAGCGGGTATGGGACAGCGCAATCGACGCGGTTTGTTTTTGAACCTGGCATGACGTGTCAGTGAGGTAACGAAGCTTCATTTCCACAGGTCACGTGACAGCCTCATTTCAAGCAATGCTCCGGAACACTGTTTCGATGCACTAGTGCGTCGAAAATTCCAGACGTGTGTCAGTCGACATTGAGTGTTGATCGACCCATTTTGAGCCTTCAGTTCCACTGATGCTCACAAATCTGCATTTTTATAACACTAAAAGCTCTTTTAATGTAGTCAAATTAGTCAAATTAATCACATTTATCAAATTTATCAAAATAAAACTGACAAAAAATTTAAACCCCACAACATTGGTATTTAAAAAAGTATAGGCTTATGTTGAACTTTATTCTAGTACAAACAAAACTTGTATGCCGGTTCAAGTCGAACAAGCCTTAGGGAAAATCTGAAATTCCCCCCATACCCTAAAAATAGGCGTTATTTGAAGGGACAGACATTTGTAATGGTGTCTGAAACCATTGTGGACATTTTTGAGTGCACTTATTCAATCCCACATTGCACTGCAATAACGAGTGTACAACCGATGTACACTCAACGGCTGTCCGAATTCGCTCACTCCTTTTCATTCACTCCTTCAAGTGAACACTATTTGTGGACTAACGTAGGGAATAGTGAATGAAGGTTTGAGGGGCGATTTCGGATTCAGCCTAGGAAAGCACAAGACATGATCACATGATGACAGGGGAATCACATGACAAAACCAGGAACCTAAACTAAGCCAAATTACAAAATAAAAGACATGAAGAACGAAAGTGATTACAAAACCCAAAACCAACCATTTGTCAGTAAAACTAATAATAATAATACTAATAAATAAATAAAACTTGTAATCACAAATGACAACAAAATGAATGTAGGCTTAAATAAACTGGTAATAAAAGTGTAAACCCAGAAATGTATTGGGGGCCTTCAAATACTGTTGTTTTTGCTAATGCAGTCAAAAGGTTTAAAGGGATAGTTTGCCCAACAATTAAAATTCATCTACTAATGGACCTGTGTAAATTTGTACAAGTTCTGTTGAACACAAAGGAAGATATTTGGAAGAATCTGGGAAACTAAACCGTTCTGGAGCACCATTGACTTCCATAGTATTTGTTTTTCCTACTGTGGAAGTCAATGTCGATGTATCAAAATATATGTGTTCAGTAGAACAAAGAAATTTATACAGGTTTAGAAAAACTTGAGGGCGAGTAAATGATGACAGAATTTACATTTTTGGGTGAACTATCCCATTAAGATCCACTACACTAAAGCAATACTCTCAATTGGTTTATTTGAACCAATTTTGCAAGATACCAAAAAAATGACATGCATTGCCTATCCTGAAAACAACAAAAACAACCTACCAACATAGATTTAAACATTTAAATCCATTTTATTTGTGGTTACCAGAATACTTGAACATTTTCAAGCTGGAAAAACCAGTCATGCTGGTTTACATGCAATAACCAGCTAGTACCAATAACAGACCAATGAGGCCCTTCTAAAAACATATTTTAGACAGTAGGGTGTTCATGAATTTTAGAATAAACAACTGTGCAAAAACTGTCACCACACATTGCCAACTTTCTTAGTACTTTGAGAAGTTATGAGTATTCTAATCAGTTGTTAAGGTGTTATGTGGGTTTGCTAAGACATTGCTCATGGTTGCTAAGCTGTTACGATAATTGTTCGATCTAAAAGGTGACTATTATAATGAGCATTACAAATTTCTAAACAAGTATTTTACAGAACATTTTATTTTAAACTACTTGCAAGGTGTTCATTAAGACTTGTATTATTAAGCTCCTCTAAGTCTTGTCCGTCTACAAAGCCCAGTAAAGTACAGGCCTGTGCCTAAAGAGACCCGACTGAGAGTAATAACAGCTCAGCTTTATTTGGCTGACAGTAATGAAGGGTATAAGAGCAGAACTGCTCTACACTGTGTCAAGACGGAAAGAAAGAAAGCATATAAATGGGATGAGGGGATGGAGTCTATGCTCAAAACAAAGTCACACACTATGGTATATTGCCAGTTCACTGCATGGGGTGTTTGGGTGCTTATTTGATCCAAAGCAGAATACAGGCATGTTAACCAAAGAGGATAACACAAGGCAAGCTCATAGCACTAGCAAAACAGGCTTGATTTAGGGAGAACTGAACATCTACTATACGAGCTCCAGCACATGTCTGACTACTGCTCATGTACTGTTAGCTTTGCTGTTTCTTTCAAGCAAAATCGATTACTCAGAGGCTTTGGATAAGCTGGAACCTTCTAGGCTTGGAGGAGTTTGTCAACCATTAGCTACTGAAGCACAGGAGAGACTTTCCTCACATTAGCCATTAATAATTGATGCCATTAAAGGCAGCGTTGACAAATGGGCCTTTCACAGAGAAAATGAAGTTACGATTGTGTGTTCAGCAACCGATACGTTTAAAGTCATTCTGCTGCCGAATAGATCAGTGAGTTGGAAATTAAATAATGTAAAAAGTACAAAAATCAATGAGTGCCAATGACTGGGTCAAGAACAAATCAATAAAATTATGTGAGTTTAATAACTATTTAATATTGTACACAAACTGTAGCAGGCAAGGACATCGACCATTTTACTGTTTGTTTTCATGTATATACATTTGTTAAACATACAAAACCATTAAAAATTTGGGCTCCTTAATAAAAATAAAAAAAAGAATTTAATAATTTTACTTAGCAAGGATTCAGCAAGGATTAAAGGTTTTAAATGAATTAGGTGACAGTAAAAACATTTACAATACTACAAGAAAATTATATTTCGAACAATTGCTGTTCTTTTGAACATTATATTCATCAAAGAATCCTAGAAAAAAAATATCAAAGTACTCAGAATGGTGACAATGACTGCTGAAAAATCAGCTTTGCAATCACAGGAATAAGTTACATTTTAAAATATAATAAAAGAGAAATTTGTCCTAATTGTCATAATATTTCAAAGTATTACTATTTTCAAATACACTTCCAAAAAATAGTTTTTAAACTCTCTAGGCCAATCAGATTAGAGGATCGAAACATTTGTATAATAAATTCTATTTTTGACTTAATTAAAAAGTCAATTTTGATGTTACAACGTGAAGCAAATATGTTTTAGTTTACCAAACATTTTTGCTCTTTTACCAATTTAAAAAAAAAAAATGGAGCTAAAGCAGCTCCCACAGCATCAACTGCTCACAAAAGAAAAATAAAGGCAGTCTCAGAAGTCAGTCATCAAAAGTCTAACTGAGGACGAGGCGGAGAATGGGACATCAGCTTTCATTTATCACTGCGATGAGATGAGCTGTCAAACCACAGTAACATCAGCACCGTGCCCCCGCGCTAAATCTGCTGTGTGGGATAGACTCCATCAAATGGCTTATCTACCACTACAATATTAAACATTAGAATTTGAATTTTAAAAATGTATTTATATTTTATAATATGAATATTATTTGAATTGTGTTGAATAAAATTAGCAGAAATAGTGATGCCAAATTCATGCTTGAGTAGAGTTAAAAATTGTCGGCATTCATTATAAAACAATATAATATTAATAAATAATATTCTGTATCTGAGACACTGGAATCCCAACAACATATTTTTGAGGTTCAACTAGTCCAGGAGTCTTAAAAACAACATTTTATTTGGTGTCTTGCATTATTTATTTTCCAAAACTTAATATGAGTGACAGGAATTGGTTATAATTATAATAATCACATTTTTTTGTAATTAATCGCGATTAATCACACCTACCATTAAAGTTTTTCATTTATTTTTATAATGTACACTGTTTAACTGAATTTTGTTTTTCACAAAATGAATTTATTTTGACAGCCCTAGTAGAAACCTAAACTGACAAATGACAACAAACAGGAAACTGATACCGGTGAACAATGGGGTACGTGGAAATCCTTTTCTGCACCCGTCAGACTCACTCGATAAAGACTCCAGACAGGGCAGATAAAAACAATAGAGGGCGTTGAGATCACACAGTGACCCCGGCTGCTCCACTGACACGTTTCTGGTCATGTGCCAAGCTCAATGTCTCCTAAAGATGCCTGCTGGGGCTGGAGGGCCTGTCAGACTAACGTTAGACACCAGACACTCTATTTGTCTGCTACTTACATGAAGCATCCACAGACTGTTAGTGAAATTAATGCAGCATATGCAGATGGTGATGGTTATATTAATTAGAAGACAAACAATGATTGTTATTCAGATTCATGATACTTTTTAAGTTTGACCTCAATTAGTCTTTTAATCCTGATCTGCCCTTAAAACAAGTGAAGCATATAGGTCTGGAAGGATGGAAGAACCCAGAGTCATCTCACAGTTTATGTTGCAAGAAAGCAACTAAAGTAGCAACACTTGTTTTGTGTAATAATTCATTTAATTTAAAATAAAAGCCTTTCAGTTTCAGGGAGATAAAATCATATCCGATTGCACTATTTCTTCTCTGACTGCAAGGTAAAACTAATATAGGTGATTGACGGGTCAAAGAGATTATGGTATCGAAATAAATCCTAGCAGACAGATTGTGAAGTACTGAAAACAAAGTGTAATATTATTGCTGTGAGTTGATGATCTAATGTGATTTAAAAGACCTGAAGAGATGTGATATGAAGTCTGTTGTCTCTGCTATCAGACTGTATCAGAAATCATAAGCTTGTTCAAATTATACTGATGTCATACAAACACAGAACGCTTTAAGGCTTTTAGTATGCTATAATATACTCCAGGGACTTTCCCTTCATCTATGTGTATCTCTCTGTCAGTGCTGAACAAGGCTATGCTTTAAAACTATGGGGAATAATGAATATAGCCTAATATAAATGTAATAAACAATAAAAAACATAAAAAATATATTGTTTAAATATATATTAATATTTATATTATATTAATATTTAAAAATAAATCATCTAACAAAGCAAAACTGCAAGCAGAAAAATGCATAAAATGAGACTTTTAAGAGTCATTAAATTATTATTTTTTCCTAAAAATAATATAAAAGGTTTTTTTTCAAAACCACAAGAATCCAACAGAAATATAAAACATGGTACATGTTTTAAACTAGACTATTTTTCTTTTTCACTTTGATGCACATTCTTATTTGTCACTGACCTGAATTCTAATCAGAAGTCTGTCTATGAGTTTTATTTTAATGTGATGTTATTTTATTTGACAGTTTGTTTTGTTGTAAGTCCCTGCAGACTTCATATTACCTTTTGCTAATGTGTTATATATATGCAAGGGTCTACAAACGAATACTTAAGGACCACTTATTTTTCCACTTTCGTTCAGGTCTGCAGCTTTGCAAATCAGATCCCTTCCCAACTATGCGCTTTTATTGGCTTGGGTACAAAACATGTGTGTGGGACATAACAACATTCATATTTCTGATTTCTGAGCAGATTTGAAAAAGCTTAAGGTCTTAAGATCGATGTAGAGTGTTTTCAACTAATGTACAAATGACTTTTAAAACCAACGGAGCTCGAATCATTAGTTTTTGAAGTGCTATTTGTATGGTAAATGAGGAAGCGGCAGGAAGAGATGGAGGCATATAGGGTGCATATGGGTTAGCAATGATAACTTAAGTGCATGACCCCTCTTCCCAGCCTCTTGACTACACTCACACGGTACCTCCTCTCAACCATTTCCCTGGAGACCGACTTATCCTCATGGAGATTTATACAACCATCATGGATAGTCTATTACCATGTCATTGGTTTCCATTATCAGCTAATCACAAAGCACGTAGCTGGGAGGGCATAATGCATTTAACATCTAGGCTAATACATCAAAAATTGGTAAATTTTATTTACATATTACTAATTTGGCAAAACAAATGTAAACTCCTGCCAAAGAAAGTGCGTATTCTTTGTCTCCATCAGCTTCTGTGATGTAAAACATGAAAAGAAACTAAAAAAACTAAAGAGAAAAGAGCGATTGGCATTCATGGAGTTAGCCGTTAAGAAGCGTATCTGACTGAGAGAGTCTTGTGTTGGCTAGTACAGATCCGCTAGCCCCCCTAAAACGCGGTCAACACCTGCCAGCTGCACTTTAAATCCCCCAGCCTTTAGGTTCAATTACAGCAGAGCTGGATGGGGTCTCAGTGGGGTGTCCACGATTCAGCATCCCCACCCCCACCTGCTGAGAATTATATGCTTGGAATGCTCAGAAGCAGATGGCATCCAGTGGCTATCGTGTTAACATGCATGTTGATCCTAAATATTCATAATTTACTGTTTGATGAAGGGCTTTCTTTGATTTCAAGGCAATGGCTAATTCTCAGGCTCAGATGGTTATTTGACCCTGTTTAATAAAGTGGTATTGCTTATTTCGTGTATTGTCTTATAAGAATTTCAAATATTAAGCATATTATATTTTTATATAGCAAAAAATCTGATGATGAATATAAATACACTACCATTCAAAAGGTTGGAGTCAGTAAGATTTTTTTTTAAAACTTTCTATTCATCAAAAAATTCTGAAATAAATTCAGTTTAAAACAAAATCTTAAATAGCACAACTGATATACATCACCGATAATAAGAAATGTTTCTCGAGCACCAAATCAGTATATTAGAATGATTTCTGAAGGATCATGATGTGACACTGAAGACTGGAGTAAGACTGAAGACTGACATCAGCTTTGACATCACTGGAATAAATGACCTTTTTAAATAGACAAAAAATATTTTAATTTGTAATACTATTTCACAATATTACTGTTTTTACTGTATTTTTTATTAAAAAAAATGCTTGGGTGAAATTAAAAAATCTTGCTATCCCCATACTTTTGAATGTTTTTTTTTTTTTTAAGTACATATATTCACAAATAAAATAAATGCATCCCAGCCAAAATGAACCAGCCCAATATGGGCTCCTGGGCTTCAGAGACACTCAAGCGATATCATCAAAACAGTCTAGTGACACAACATATACTCTGGAGCGGGGGACGTACTTTTCATGGAGTGTGTCTGCAGCTGTGCATTGAGGGCATGCCGCCTCAAACTCTTCACAGTCTTAGTGAGGGCGTACCAACTGTAATCACATATGACATGCAGTGATGCCTAGCTTGAAGCATCCAAACAAGCTCTCAAGTAAACACAGTTATAAAGCAAATTCTGTCTTGTGACAGACATACAATAGATACATATACGCGCACACACACACAAACACACACACACACACACACACACCATGAGAGCAATAAGATGTGTATTCAGTGTGTGAAAAGCAGCTTAAATGTAAGACAAGTTTCATCTAAGTCTGATGGATTTGATCTAGTTGGATGTTTCTTGGAACCTTATATGTATGTCTGCAAATATAAAGTTCCAATCTCAAGGCTTTAATGTTTTTATTTCTTATCCCCTATCTCATTCCTCGGTTTTAAAGAGATTCAAAGACGTTAATCTTACTATAAGGCTTAGAAAAGACACACAGTGAGAGTGCAACAGTATTGAGCTATATGTTCGCCTCACCATGATCGCATCGCTGAGCAGTACACAAGATAAACTGCAGAGAAATGCACAAGTTGACCAATTTATTTACAGTAGGGCATATTGTATTATGGTACACTTTGGTGTCCCGTGACTTTAAAATATTTAAGGCACAAATTAGATATATTTTATGTTACAATATAGTTAAAATGCTAATAAAAATATTCTCTAACATTAACCTAGCAATAAAAAAGACATTGCTTTAAAAAAAGACATTGTTTAAAATATTTTTAATAATTTAATTTGCAATAAATGTTCCCTTAATCTATTCATTAGACTAGATCGTATTTAAAAACTAAAATTTCCAGTTGCTGGTGTTAACATTTCATACATTTTTCTCTTCAATAAACAGAGATGTTCCTGAATTGACTTAAAGGCAAGATGTCAATGCAGTGCTATCCCATCATACATTTTTAATATTTTTTTGTGTGTGTGTGTCAGGAGCCACTCACAAACATCAGGATTCCCTGTGCTGCAGGGTAGATGACATGTTCATCCCAATCAAGTACAGCACTAGAGCCTATTATATGGTAAACTGCCATTGGCTGCTCAATCTCAGCTAAAGCCTATGAATAATGTAGAGCACTTTAGGCTAAAAGCGTAGGTCACTTTGGCTAAAAGTCCATTTCACAGGTTAAGACTGTCCAACAAACTGTCCAATTTAAATGTTGTCTACAAATTAAGACTACTCTTGACATTCTAAACTTTTTTATTATTTCCCAGACAGCGTTTTTGAAAAAAGTTGCCAGACAGCTTTAGCATTTTCATCAGTATTTTATTAATGAATTATGTATAATGTATAGACATAAATAAATATAAATTAATAAATTAAATAAATAAGCGTAATAAGCTTCATGGTACCAACAAATTTGTTCAAAGTTCATTCAACTACCATCATGGTATAGACCCCAGATGTGATTTAATGGGAGCATGTGAATATTGAAATGAAAAGGGCCAAAAACAGAGCCCTGTGGGACTCCTTGGAACTTTCAGAATTAGGTATATATTCCATGCCTTAAATAACTTGAATATAACTCTATACCCTTGCTTCAATTTATTATTCGTGGATCTATGAATATGCATATTGATCCCCGCCTCCACTCAAACACACCATCTCAGAATACCTGATCTACTCTTTCAACTTTACTGTAGAAAACGCTCCACAATGGCAAGTGGAAAAATTGGTTTAATTCAGCCATATATGTTTTCGAGACTGTCTTTGGAAAACAGCATTTTTAATGAAAAAATACTCAGCAATGGTGTTGACTGATGAATTTGCACATGGTTTGTCTTAAAGCATAGTAAAAAGACCACATATACATATAAACAACATTAAATACTTGATTTTCACCATAGGGGGTCTTTAAAAGAACAGTCAAAAATAATGACAATATTTCTTCCACCAATATCACACACCCAGAAACAAAGGAAGAGGTGAGTGACTCAATATCACACACCCAGAAACAAAAGAAGAGGTGAGAGACTGAATTCAACTACTTTCTTTTTATTCTTTACTCATCCAAAACCAGCCTAAGACATTACCATAATAATTCTACATTCACTTTTGCCAAGCAATTCTTGGAGGCAGTTTTGCATAATTAAGGCAGATCAAGCCAGGACAGACTTTAAATATGCGCATTAGTTCTCTCACTAAATTCCAAAGAGATTCACAGTGGCCGAAAGGCAGCCAGGAGCTCTCTACATACAATTCATACGAATCCCCAACGACGTCATCAAGACATGTCAGCTATACATATACCCCACATACCCCAGCTTTTTGAAAGAGAACAGAAGGGGATAATTCCCATGCCTTCATAATATTTCTGCATGAAGATTCTTTATATTTTTTTTGTGTATAACTATAAGTATTTTTAATTTGCTGAAAATCCAGATTTTGGTTCTTAGATACATTTAAAAAGATATATTGTATAAAAAGCTTTAAAGGAACTCTACTGTAGGTGTAAAGATGAAAGAAGATTAAAACAGTGGGACACACTATGTATTGAAAACACACTATGTATTCAATACATTGTGTATTCAATACACACTATGAATTGAATACTGTCTCTGTTTGAAAGACCATTATTCCTGTCATTACCAGAATACAAAGTTCAAATGTGCTTTCTGCCAGTCCTCAACATTATACTTTGCACTAGGTACCAATATAATGTATATAACTTTATATAACAATACATAACTTTTTGTCAGATACTCCTGTAAATAACCATAGTATTTTGATCATTTCTAGTCAAGTAGTTCATCTATTTACTAAGAATATGAATGAATTATGTGAATCAAACACATTCAATTACTTGACACTTTGCTGTCCTTAGAATGAACTGCAGATTGGTTTAAACATAACCACATCAATTAAATGAGAATTACTTGATTTAGTGCCTTAACAACCACAGAGGTGACTAAAGACATGCCCCATCTGGATTTCCGGTCTGGATTGGCTTAAGCACGTTTTAAATTAAAACAGAATTAAAAAGGGTTCAGGTGGTCATTGCCATACCCTAATGTATAATTCTGCCCTATCTATACTACAAACAGCTCACATCATTATTTAGGAGTCCCTTGAGGGTATAGCATCACTGAAGCATTCACACTTATTAAAGGTGATAAAATACTAAAGTGTGGCCTAATCTTTTCAGGACAATGCTCTATTGGAGCATATAAGGGGGGGAAAAAAAGGTTGTTTTAGTTTAAAAATGTATAGCATCAATTGGAATCCAATGAGTACAGAAAGCTAACACAATAGGCATGACTTGTTTATATTTAATAGGACTGTCTGATCAAAGTCAATTTTGAGAGCCACAAAAAAACAACTAATCTCTCAAATAAAAAAAAAAAACTTTTGAAAATCATCTCTAGAGAGGACGTTTAAAAAAAAATCCCAGATCCAGTGGATGAATAAAATGTCAAAAACTGAAAAAAATAAAAAAAAATGATTCATGGCAAACTTATGGGTGCTTGAGGAAAAGTTGTTCCCTATGAGGAGAGGGACTAAAGTTAGCCACATACCTTTTTAGCATAGGAATAAAATGTTATAGCTGTTCAAATTAAAGATGTAGAAATTATACTAGACCAGAGCACACACAGCAGGCTTAGTTTCCTATGGTTTCCAGACAATGCCAGGGCATAAATCACTCAGAAAACATTTCAGATTAATTATGCCGTTTGAAACCATTATTTCAACCCCCATTAGGCTTTATTTAATATCTATTTAAATACTTTTATTAAATTGCTTTTTAGATCTATTACTTACTTGTTTGCCCTCCAGAGTGTAGAGTCTCTTCACAGCCCCAGAGTCCAGTTTAATGGCGTCAGTGATGTCCGTGAGCACCTGATCGAAGGAGTGAGCCGTCTTCTTATTCAAAAGGACCCGGACGGCCTTGCGCGGTTTGACGCCACTCCTGATGACAGTCACCAGCTTGGGTTTGATGAAGTCTTTGCTCTCTCGTTCTCTCAGCTCGTTCTTTGAAGTGATAAGAGATGGCATCGAGCGGGACGTCCCAGTCTTCACATTGACTGACCAGTTGGGATTAACGTTCTTAGTGTAGTCCACTTTACGGTAGGGTTCGTTGGAAGCACACACATAGCTTTCTCCTGCCAAAGCAGAAGAGGACAAGAACATGAATGGAAGTTTGTCCTGTGCAAAATCTACAAATAGATATGGCTTATTATTAATATATTAAAGACCCCATGTGGTGAAAATCAAGTTTTTAATGTTGTTAATTTGTCTATGTGGTGTTTTTAATACGCTTTAAGAAGAATGTGCAAAAACACCATTGCTGAGTATTTTCAAAAAGACGCGGTTTGATATTGCGGGTGTTTCTGACTTCACAAAACTGCCTTGTAGCCAATGACGTCAACGTGCGGGCGGGCTTTAGCATATCATTACTATGCTGAGAGTTGAGGCCAGGTTGAGGTTATCCCGTTATATTTTTCTGTTGATATGAAAAATCAGGAACCTTTAGCAATATAGAGGGTGAATTATGTGTTTGATGTGTATGTGTATGCCTAAAAAAGGTAGATCAAGAATCGTTTTGGAATTGGATCATGACTCCCAGAATCAGAATCGGATCATGAGGTGCCTAAAGATTCCCACCCCTACTATACAATCATTTATTTATTGTCTTTGTTGAATAATCCAGAATATAAAGAGCTTTAAATAATCGCATATTAGTAATACAGTCACATTGTGAGATTTAGTCATATTTCTGAGATAAAGTTTTTCTTAGATATAGATAAGATATAGATAAAGTAAATTCTTAGATATACTGTAGGCACAATTGTGTCATAGAAAAGACATCATTTTGAGATATAAAGTAATAAATACAAGATACAACTTTGCGATTCTGAGATATGAAGTTGCAGTTGTAAAATGTAAACTCACAATTATTTATTTGTATAAATACATGATTACAGTTCTTTATTTATTTATTTTTTTACTCTGAGAAAAAAACATGCTGTCGTATTGAGTCACGGGGTATACTGAAGGCAAGGATCTTTGTAGCAATAATTACCGACTATGAAGAGAAGAATCTCAGAAATCAAAGGGTATGTTTACACGACAACAATGTACTAAAAATGGGAAAAATGTCCTTTGCGTTTTTCGCATACAGACAACAATGTTGTCAAATTGATCACCGTTTTCACAAAAACATGTTTTTGTAGTTTACACAAAAAGGATTACGCTATAATTTTCAAAAACTTGCATTTTTGAAACCCATTTCAAAAGTTTTCAGGCCCCCAAAACACAGTCACCGTGTAAATGAACAGCGAAAACATACAAAGTTTCCAGTTTTTAGTTGAAAACAGTACAGAAAATGGCCCCTAAATGCATGGGATAATGATCAATTAAATTAGACACAAGTGAGGAAAACAATCAGTAACCAAGTGAAACAAATGATAACTGTGAAACCATGACAACTTGGGAAACAGGAACTAAATACAGCAAGTGAGAATACAGGAAACAATTAATTTGTAAATATAATAACATACTGCTATTATAAACATACACATCTGAGACTGCAAAAGGTTGGTTGGGTTGAATAATAAAAAAAATTAACACTCACACACACACTTATCCCATCTGTGACCCCAATTCTGCCTCCCTGGTCTGGTTTTGGACAACGTCCAAGGCAAAGTATGTTCTTTTTTGAAGGAATTCCAATGTAACTGTTAGCAAGTATACACTCCCATTCCCACAGCGATACTTCACAACCCAATAGGCCTTACAAATGAATACCACAAGAATGAAACATTATTGCCAAAGGAATGTTGCATAATTATGAAGTTCTTTATAGAATTTAAAAAAAATTAACATCAGTTTGTCTGATAGACATTGTGTTAAATACAGTACTTAAAGCCCATGAAAGTGTGCATGGCTGCATAAAGGCAATGACTGTTTATGTGTGATGGCACATCTTAGCACTACAGCAGAGGCAGCTGGTCTGAAAATGGAGCTTTGTCATCCTAAGGAGCTCAGTGCTGTCAGGACAAAAGACAGGCCAGTGTATAAAAAGAGGACAAACAACCCTCAAAACCAAACATACCCTCCTGCTCCCTACCTCAGAGAAAACATGTCCGATTGTCATATTTACAACATATGAGTAATGAAATTTGATGAATTAGCAGGAAAAACACGCATCAAGACTTGAGCATGATTAGCAATAGATTCAATTCATAACTCAAGATACGAATCAAAATGATTTTGTGTGATATATTTTCTGTGATGCTATTTTTGCAATTTACTCTGTTTGTTCCATTGCTCCACTTTGATTTGCCATGATATTCAGTGTAACATCACTCTTGCTCATATGATTTTGATGAATGTTTGCTGAGGAGAGTAAGCTTTATGGTGGTAAAGTGATCCACATGATAAAGTTGGCATGAATTGGTAGAAGCGACAGTCTTTTCTTTCCTATTTTGACCCAAGAAAAAATGTATGTTTTTGTCCATCAGGAATTAATTGGATTGGATTAGTTTGATTATTTAAAAAGAATAAAAAGCATTTAAAAAGAATAATAATAATGTGCATGGATAAATTATTTATAATAAATACTGCAATATTCCAGTTGATTGTCCAGTTTGATTTTATAGAGACTATTAGGTTGAGGGGTCAAGATAGTGAAAGCAGCCAGCTTATCAAAATAAGAGAGTGATCTACAAAATAATATAGATAGGAAACAACTGTATTAAAAGTTAATTTCTAAATAGCTCACCTTGAAAAAAGTACTGACTTATGATTTGTAAATCTTTATTGATCCAACCTCCTGGCACTGCATATCTAGCACGAGTTTCGTGTTTTCATTTGGTGGGCTCTTTATATGTAGAAATCACCTTTTACGTGCATCTGATATGCACTTTTTGCGTGGAATTATTATTAGTATTCTTATTATGATTGTGCGTGCTAAACTTTATTGTAGTTTGAGAAATGAGAGGATATTCAGAAAGTAAATCATATTTCTTCATTTTACACACCCGACCTTGTGTTTCCAACACTTTGTGGTTTTATATCTCCTCTAGTGGAAGTCAGGACATATTTACATGTTTTCTGTTCTCCTTGCCACTCTCACTGTAAATGAATATTGATCCGTGCAGCTTTGTATCGGATTTGAGCTCGCCTAGCTGCACTGTGTGAGTCAGGTTTGCCATTGCTGTTGAAGTTTGCTGAAGTCTACTGAAGTACAGTAGGCCTATACAGAAGTATACATTCAAATCTGCCAACATTGACATTTATACACGCAGAACCAATGAAGTTTGTTCCTATCTTTCTTCTTCATCCACTAGAACTGCTTGATGGGCAGTTCTTCCATCATGGGTAACTGAAAAAGTTCTTGGCAGGCTTGAAGTGGTTAATGATGCGGACAACCAATCAAAGTCAACAGGGATATTTTGTGTACCAGATGCATGTAAAAGGTGATTTATGCGTATAAAAAGCACGTCAAAAGAAAGCAAAAGAAACTCGTGGTATAGAGACACTGTGCCAGTAGATCAAGTTGATTCAACACAGTTACAAACAGTGAGATTAATACCTTAACAGCACTTGAATTTGAAATTTATAACACAAATAGAAACAGAACATGTTTAAGTCTCGGTTTGTTGTGATTAAATGTTTAACAAAATATTTAAGTTTGAAACAGAAAAAAAAAAATCAAACAATGGCTAATTACGAATCATCGCTCCTGGCTATGCATACTATGCACACCAAAATGTTGAGCTTCATTGCATAAGCACCTAAAAAATCTGAAAAGATCTGAATGGCAAAGTTTACAGCCCCTGGTGAAACTAGTGAGCTTCAAACTGAGAGGAAAAATCATATATATTTCTCATCTTGGCAGCTAATAGATGCAACTGAGAACAAACGACTCACCAGAGTGAATGAAATATTTATTTATTCACATGAGAGTAAGAAGAGATGCGTGATATAGGCTAACCATACACACGGTCTGTCTGATCACTTTGATGCATACAAAATATGTCATGTTTAGCGTGTTGTCCAAATTAAAATAAAACCAGAATGTCTAAAACAAAACCCAAAAACCATGTAACGGAAATGCAGATTTTTTTCAAACATTTTCAGTTAAACAAATAATACTTCATAATCATAAAGAATATGGCCAACATTTAGTTCCACCACTGACCCAGAACTACAACCATTCATCCACAACAAAAATGTCATCGTTACCACCACCACTGGATCATAAAATCTCAATTTCACCCAGCTTGTCTCAGAAATAGGAGGGGGGACTCCCAAGGCACTGGGCTTTATTAAGATGAGAAATTAACAAAAGGCTAATTAATGAAGTAGACTCCAGATGGGGTCACTTTTACTGGCGAAAAACTGACCCAAAAATCAGATGGCAGCTATTTGACAAACTACGAGAGAAATTTAGTAATATGGATGTCATTTACATGAGCCTCAGGTGTGGACTGGAACAGCCAGAAGGGTTATGAACCCTCCATCACCCTCCCATAACCAGTCCTGCCTTGATGTCCAGATGGGACTGGTTTGATTGGTTTGATTGGTTTGCCAGGCCCAGCACAATATGCAATGTCACTACAAACACTAGCCTGTTCCTGGCAAACTTTAGCAAATAGCATTCATAGCTTTGATCATGCATTTGTAAGACCTTACACAAATTTGAAACACAAAAGAGAACTAAGCCAACCCTCGGTCAGCGTGAAGAGATGCTGAGCTCGGTACTTCAGATGCAAAGCACTTGAACAATTGCATCATTGAGCAAACACAGCCACATTCTGCTTCACATTCTCACACGCTGGACCAAAGCAGCTGGAATTGTGCTTTTAAATTAATTTAGTAAAACAATACTTGTACGGCTTGAATTGTGTGTTTAGAATAACAGGATTTTACACATTAAATACTTTAGTTATGCAATGTATTCTCCATTCGTACTATTGTTGAAATACCACAGAGATACAATAAGGCCCAGATTGCGTTTGTTTTTATGACAGTCTAGTCTACATAAAACATGCCTAAATCAAAAAGGAATTCTAAGAGCACATTATTAACATTTAGATACATTCAATGTGATTGAGTACTGACTGGCTTGCATTATCAATGTCAGTTAAAGGAATACTTTAACCGAAAAAAGTCAATCCGGCTATTGGTAGCTGCTATTGGGTGAATCCAAAGATTAACGATTTAAGGTCCTGCCTGCCCCATGTCTATTTTAAAGTTCACCAAGGGAAGGAATGGAGCTTAAAGATGACTGTGGCCTTAAGTGATTTGAGATTAGCTGTAGTTTACTCAATATTCCATTAGCTAAAAGTGAATAAAGTACAGTAATCTAAGTTAACCTAACAAACTAGTTCAGGGGGTTGGATTTTCCCTGTTTATCATGCCTTGTAATGTTTAATTTTAACTGAAAATTAATTAGACAGACTTGATGTACACAAGTACAGTGACTGTGAGATTGTGAGATTTTACTTTTATTTTATTACATTTTATATTATATATCTATTAACATTAGTCTGTTACCTTTTTTATTATATTTTATTTATGTATTATATGTTTTTTTAAACATTGCCTTCGCAATATGTAGAACAGTCATGCCAGTAGGCTTTACTCAAAATCGCAGCATGAATTTAAAATCCAGTGTGTATGTGAGTGAGAGACTTGTTACCTACACTGTCAACATTGCAAACAATGCATCCTTGTGGGAAGTGGGATCATGCCATGACCAGTTGTGCTTTATTGGATGTCACATGGAATTTTAAGTTCTGTTGTGTCTACATTTGCACCTGCACAATCTTCAACCTCACCTTCTAGCAACTCGTCCATGCTGGTGATCTTCTTTCCCCCTTCTATAGCATAGATGCTCCGGACTCCCTGCGGTAAATTCACATTGTCCGAGAGGGAGCGGGTGAGCTCCATCAGCAGCGCGTCGAAAGACCTGAAGCGGTCACCGGACACGGCGTACACCAAGCCCTTGAAGTACTTATCACCGTTCCGATAGAAGCGAACTTTTTTCGCTTTCTTCTCGGAGGTGAGCGACTGCAGTGTGCGTGTGCGGTAGAAGCTACAGTGCGCGCTGTGAGCGGGACTGGGCACGAGCCCGTTACCCCGCGAGCCGGAGTGAGAACCGCTGCTGCCCCGCGGGGACCGGTGAATCTTCTCCCGCTCCTCGAAATGCTCCCACTCGATGCTTCTGCTGGACATATTTATTTCCTTAAAGACAAAGCGCTGATCCTTGAAAAAAAAAATCTTGTTTTTGTGCTGTTATTTATGAATATTTGTCTTTCCTGTTGTTTCTTCCCTTTTTTCAACATATAAGATGCATTTTCTTTAAGAAATCAGTCAAATCAGCAGTTCTCTTCAACTTTTTATACTGCTAAAGAATGAAGACTTGTTAAAAATATATATTACGAGAGATAAATGGTTGTGAAAGTCCCTGTAGTCCACAAATCCAGGAACTGTGTAATTCAAGGACAGACGCTATAGTTGGGGTGAGTCCCGGTCATGGTGAGATGAAACGCGCAAAGCTGTGCGCATGCTGGACACGCGTGACCGTCCGCTGTTCTCTCATCCCCTCCACTGGCACTCAATCAGGCCAACACACACCTACATGAAAGCGGAGAGGACAAGAGCTACTCCTCCTCCGGGTCCTAAAACACCAACATGTTTGTTTTGTTTTTTCTTCTCTGCGAACGCAGTTTTTCTTAAACTTGGGTCCCTCTAGGGGGCCTCACTTTTCTCAGGGGACAAGATTACTTTAAAGCCATAAAATCAAAATCGACTATTCTTATTTTTTATGGAATATTACAGAATTGTATACATGATTTATCCATTTACATCATTATTCATGTGCCCTCATAATCTTTATTCAAAGTAACATGCTCTCCCATCTCTGATGATGTGTTTACTGGCGCAAGGGCGGGACAACATGTGTCACTAACATGATAACGCAGCAATAGCAAACAACAACGATCCAATGACCCAATCAATTTCCAATTGACAAAATTCACTCGGAAAATTACTTTCGTGATGACTTTAAAATATTTGTTATGCATCCATGAATAATTACAATTATTTAAAATTATTTATATTGAATCTAAAAGTTATATTTAGTTAATTAAAAGGCTAAAAACAATAAAAATCTGATGTACAAAACACACTGACTTCATATTTCTCGTTTTAAAGGGGTCATGAATCGAGAAATAACATTTTACTTAGGTCATTGTACTGTAGAAATATTCTGTAGTCTGTTTCAGAACTCAAAACTTCCCTGATAGTCCAAAAACAGCTTTTTTTTAATCCAAGCTAAGAAAAATACTTTTTTTTTAAATTTTTTGTCACATTATGACATCATGCTGTGAGGAAAGACCGCCTCTGCAGAATCAAATCAACGCCCACTTCTACATCATCATGTTTTTGGCCCCGCCCACTGGCAAGTTAATGAAAGAAGATACAGGTAGACTGGGTACACCGCCCCGATCTGCCGGCGATTTGATTTCGCCCTGCAGCTTAGGCTTAGCCTGGTCCCACCAGACTCTTGTACATTATTTAATTTGTACATTGTCCATTGACAAGCATTAACTTCCTTGTAGGCGGGAACTCTATTGAAGTCTAAAACTATTGGATCTGCCCAGAGTCACTCTATCTGCCTCAACCAATCGCTAACGTTTGGTCGTGACGTGTATTTTCCCAAACACCATGGGGAGGATGGCCACCAACAAAACTAAGCAAAGATTGTTCTTGCTCCGGCTTTAACTTCTTGATATTCAGCAGCGTCGCCACAACGGACTGAATGGCTTCGCTCGCATCTTTCTCCGCTGCCATTACTGAACTACAACTCAAAATAACGCACGAGTCGACATCAACGTCATTGTTCTCAGCCACTTCCTCTGTTCACTGATTGGCCCAGCAAAAAATTGATTGGAGAAAACCAAAGTCTACAGCAGAATCCCAGACGTAGTACCAAAGCCCGTCTACGGAAATCCTGGCCACTCCCTATTAAGTCCTATTGTACCGAATTTTGGTTGTAGTTCCACCAGAGTTCCACTGGGGGCGATCGTCCGTGTGCAAAATGAATGGGAGTCTATGAAGCTAGACGGCTAAATTTGTCTCTTTCACCCGATTACCGTTGAGAAATCTCACATTAGAATGTAGGTTTTGCAAGTTCAACATGGGTTATAGGTCGAAAGTTGAATGAACGAGTACTTAAGTCCTTTCGATTTCTTATAGGTTGAGTTGTTTGTTGCCCATAACACGCTAGCATACTGCTAATGAACGCTGTTTGGTCAGTGAATGACTGATTACGACCAGAGATACCGCTTGATGGCATCGTGGCATCCGAAGCGGGACCAGAATGTTAAGGAGGACTTAACTCTTCTAGCACGTGTATTTACCTGTGTCAGCTGTGTTGTCGATGCCTCGAGAGAAAAGAAAGTGCAGAGAGCGAAAGCACCAAAGTGACTGAAGTATTGCCGTAAAGCAGTATCTCTGGTCGTACGATGTGACGTCATTGACATTTTAAAAGACTTTTTAAAGCAAATAAGTGACTCTAAAAAATCTAACACCCAGCAATGTGTAATTTCTTTGCATCTTCTTTTGAATACAACATTCAAATTACTAGACAAAAAATTATATCCTGAGAACCTTTGAGGGGTACAGCTCCATTGACCTCCATTCATTCTGCACTCGTCCTGTGAGCGCCCTCATATGGAAGCAGAGTGGAACTGCAACCAGTTCAGAACCTGGAAGTTTACTGAGAGTCGGAGTTCTCCCCATATTAGACATTCTCTGGTAGTACTGAAGGAAAATGAAAATTGAGCGGAAGTACGTAGGAGGGCGGAGTCAGGCTGGAAACCTGTAAATCCTGCTTCTGTTACAAATCTGCAGGGACCATACTGGCTTATCCACCTGGCGTGCTATTGGTGGGTTTAACGATGACGATGCTCAATGGCTTTTTTAGTTTAGCAAACAAATCGCATGAGTGGGTGTAAATACCACTCACTTTCATGTTTTTTTTTTTTTTTGCACAACCTGCAAAAATCGCTCGATGCCATTGCTGCTTCTGCAAACCGCTGATCAATTCTACAAACCAACACGTTTGTTGATACGTTTCCTGCCTGGAGTTGTTGCATTCTCTGCAAATGCAAAGAACTGGCAGCTGGATCGTTGGTCTGATTGGTTTAAGGACTGTCAAATTGTGTACAGAGTCATTTGAACTATATCCGTTGATCACGCCTCTCGTGTAGTAGAAAATACAGAGCAGACTCCCCAGAAATGTTCAATCTTGAGCTTGGTCTGGTGATAGCCAGACTAAGATACAGGATCACTGGACAAAAAATAACAAAATGCAAATGCATTGTCTGTCATCGCCTACAATGCTCAACAATGCTCAATATTTCAAATGCAAAGATGTTAGCCAATCATAGCAGTGGGTGTTTACACCCCTTCCATCACAGTGTTCAAATCAGTTTCACGAGTTCACACGTACATGAAATCAAATGTAATATTAATGCGTATTTGGCTTGCTGTCCGGGGGAGGGCTCCGAGCTCCGAATTTTGCCCAAACCCAGAGTACTCCCCCCTATACTGGGGTAGACCCAGCCGAGTGTGAGGTGATGGGGTGGTGGAGGGATGCTGAGAGACTTGTTGTGAGACAGGAGGTGAGGAAAAGCTTTATTTATACCGGCTTCCTCTTGAGTTGATTGGTTGATTACCTGAACATGCTCCTCCCGAACTTTGTGACAAAACTTCATTTATATAAAAAAACTAACATTATTCACTAATTGAACCTCAGGAAACATTATAAAATAATAATAATAAATATTTTTTGTCCTTTATATCCTTTATTTTATCCCCGTATATCCCTATTGGCTATATAAAAATATAGTTTTTGAAAAATTTGGTATAAGTGTGCAATATCCTGTAGACGAACAGTGAACACCAGTGGTGTAAAATATTTTATGTAGGCTATATTAAAGTGGTTGAAAATATTTATAGAACCACTTTTTTTTTTTTAATTACATACGAATAGCCTATATGAGATCAAGGTGGATTACACACTATATTCATTTAATGCAGGTGGTTGAACCTTTAGGGCAGTTTGTCTTTGTCTTGAAAATCAAGCACCTTTTTTTCTTGATTGTTAGACAGTATTTTTGCAGTCACAACACTGAAATTGCTGACTGTAATATCAAGACATGCAGAATAAGTAAAATAGTTGATATTTCTGTGGTGAGTGGGCCTTTCTGCCTCCTGGGACACTGTGAAGGCAAACTCTGACATGGTGGTTCTTTTCTGAATTAAAGGCAGAATGAAAACAGTTGAGACTGCATGAAGGAAAGTAAACGGGAAGAAAAGCCCCGGAGAGAGGAAATCCTGAAAACAATAACAGTTGCAACTGAGAAGAATTCCGTCCTAAAAAATGAGAGAGAGAGAGAGAGAGAGAGAGAGAGAGAGAGAGAGAGAGAGAGAGAGAGAGAGAGAGAGAGAGAGAGAGAGAGAGATTCCCCTCTCTGATTATGTAAAACCGGCCTAAGGCCTGGCTTTCCATAATCACTGAACCATAAAAAGAGTGGGTCAACAGAAGGATAATAATCTTAATTATAATTTATTAAAGTTAAAATTTCATGTCATTAATTCAAAGTTTCATCAATAGAATATCTACTATCCAATATACCAGTCCTTTAAACAATGTTTTTTTTTAAGGTAAATACTGCGTCTTCGTTATGTAAATCAACCCCAAAACCGTATTCACTTTATAGGCCTTAATTCTGTAATTGTGGTCAAATCTGGGCACAGAGGACTCAGGTGTGATCCTAATTTTTATTTATTATAAATGTTACATCACTGTCTTCGATAAAGTTTTGTCTATCCATTTATGGTGTTTTTTTTATTTTGGGGGTATTTTTGAATTTATTTACTTAAAAAAAGTACCATATTTTCTATGTAAATTATGCTTATTTTAATGTTTTATTCTTTTATTTTTTTTAACTACATTAAAAAATCATTCCAATAAGTTCTTAGAGCTAAAACCTAAAGATGAAGTGACTTTGCTGTCACCTAGTGTCTTATTTTGGTATTAAATTAACAAAAAAAAAACAATAATATCAATAGCCACTATGGCTATAGTACTTAATGGCTGCATATAAAGGCTTAACTCTATGAACCACTGTATAAAATGAATTTGACCTCTTAAGTTTTTGACTATCACAAGTTCAAATTGTAATTTAAAAAAAATATATATCTGTGTTAGGTGAGACTATACAAAGATGCCAAAATACGCAGATAAATATGACCATGCTATAAGGAAAAGACAAAGTAGTAGATCATTTATCATTTATTTCAAACACAAAACAACAAATTTAAATAACTAATTAGTACCAAACAGGTAAGAACATACATAAAATAACTAAATAAGTAACAAGAACAAACAATAATATTTATTTACACTATTTACAAATTTACATGCACTTGTGGCAGCTGGTAATTGTTACTGAATGTTCTTTGCAGATATATTGTCTGCATTTTTCACATACAGTGCTGTTTTTTTTTTTGTTTGTTTTTTTGTTGGAAGTGCAGACATGGCACCTTTTTCTTTTTGTTGGGGGAGTTGCTGTGGATGTGCCAGGGATGCTTTCTGAGGAGGGTTGTCCTCTGATCTGATACAGCATCCTCAGAGAGGCCGCTCCATGGGGAACGCTCTTCCGTCTCTCGATTTCTGAGGACACCAGAGACTTACCAAGCTCTTCCAAAAAGATCCGCCTTCTCCAGGACTTTCCTGCATTCCAGCCAGGATTTATTTCGGACCACAGGACGAAGGCGTTGAGAGCTGACACATCAAGCATGCTGGAAAATACAACCATTGGCCAACGGTTTGATTTTCACTTACACGTGTAAGCAGCCACCATCTTGAATAATACACACAGAAAAAGAATAAAAATCAAACGTTATACTGACAAAAGTACATTTACATTTATTCACTTAGCAATTCATACATTTGTTACCAATTATAAACCACAAGCAATTTTTTATAGGAAAATTTGTAAAAAAATGCAACAAAAAATAAATAAATAGTAAAATACCTGGTCAAGGCTGTCCACTCCACCCTTGGTCTTGTTGTAATCCAGGATTACATCCTGCTTCCTCTCGTCACCTGTGCTGACTGTGGCTTCCTTATGAACTGTGCTCATCAAGAGCACATTTCTGTTTTTTTTGGGACAGTAAGACAAGTGTGTGTGTATTGGTGAAGGCAAATACTGAAGAGAATTTCTCTCTGCCCCTTGTCTTTACCAGCGCAGATGGGAGCTCAGGTTTGTTTTTTTCTCACAGTTCCCAGCATGCCCAGTTTTCTCTTCAGGAGCTCCTGGCCAAGGGCATACGATGTGAAATAATTATCACAGGTGATGGTGTGCCCTTGGAGACCCACGGACATGTCGAGGACAACGCGCATGCCAGGTTCTTCTCTCGCTGCCCATCAGCTGGCTTGCCAGTATATATTTGCATATTATATGCGTAACTGGTCTTAGCATCACAAGCTGCCCAGATTTTGATGCCATACCTGGCTGGCTTGCTTGGCATATATTGCTTAAAGTTACAGCGTCCTCTAAACGGTACCAGACATTCGTCGACTGTAACTGCTTGGCCAGGGTTGTACATTTTCGGTAGAATTTCAACCCATTTGTCCCACATTTCCAGAATCGCTGCCAGTTTATCACCTCTCCATCGGTAAGGTCTTGTTTCTCGGTCGTCGAATCTAATGACTCTTGTCATCACTTCAAAGGCTCGCAGAGACATTGTAGCACAAAAATGGCTCTCCCCGTTTCTGCGTTCCACAGGCTCATTGTGGCCTCATTGTGGAACGGTAGACACCAGCCAGCAATAGAAGGCCAATATAAGCCTGTAAGTCCACCCAATCCACCTCATTCCATGACTCCCCAAAGACTCTTTTTCCCTCTAAATTTGTAATTTCTATCAGTGTCTTTTGAATTTGCTCAGGAAAAAAAAAAGGCTCAAAAGCTGACCTTACGTCCTCAACACGTGAACAGGCATATCTCGTTGGCCCAGGCGTCATCTTCATGATGTTCTCTGCAGCTGCTCTCCCTGGTGTCTGGTCAGGTGGTCTGGTCATTTTTGGATGCATACGTTGCTACACCAGGATCCTCTACCTCGGAGTCTTCATCTGTGTCGACATAATCGGGGTCAAACTCAGTCTAACTGTCCGTTTCAGATCCTTGATCCTCTGCTGACTCCAAACCACAGTTTATCTGGTCTCCTTCCTCCCCACTGGATTCCAGGAGAATATCCAGTACTTGTAGTATCCTGCTGCACTAAACCTCCTTCTCGTTGTGCTGCTTGCAGTGAACTGAGAAAATAACTGCCACTGCAGGTTTATGTAGCATGCTACATGAAGTATCAACAAACCTTGCAGTAGCAGTTTGATCTGAATCTGAAGGTGTCAGGTGCCAGGTGGTTGATTGGATCATACCAAAAAAACATGGTCAGACATTGGCTCATTCAATTCAGTTTTTATTTGAAAAAAAAAAGCTCAGCTCTGTCATAGGCTCATTGAATGCATTGTTTGTTTGTGTGTGTGTGTGTGTGTGTGTGTGTGTGTGTGTGAGAGAGAGAGAGAGAGAGAGAGAGAGAGAGAGAGAGAGAGAGAGAGAGAGAGAGAGAGAGAGAGAGAGAGATGAGGCAGGTGGATGATTGGATCATACCAAAAAACATGGTCAGACATTAGCCCAGCTCTGTCATAGGCTCATTGAATGCATTGTTTGTGTGTGTGTGTGTATATGTGTGTGAGTTTTTGCCATGATGAGAATGTTGTACAGGATCAGCCCTTCATTTGTGTGTATGTTAGATATGCATTGTATTGGATTATTAATTTATTTTTTACAAAAAAACAAGATGAATGCTCTAAATTACAGTTTTTCCCATTCATTTCTATGGGTGCCCATTTTTGACCCAAATACAAGATTAAGGAGTTTTTTTTTCACCCACTTAACATTGTAGAATTGAGTAAAAAAAAAATGTGTGTGTTCAGGAGGCAAACTTAGGAAAAGTATCCAAGTCTTGTACCGCTCAGATCAAGGGAAGTATTTTTTTTAAATAAATCAAAACTATTTTGCCCACATTTGTCCAGATTACGGTTTTGGGGTTAAATACACAATGCTCTGTAGGCTAAAAAATGTTTTAGGGCACCAGACCATTTATATAGGGCATTATATATATATATATATATATATATATATATATATATATATATATATATATATATATATATATATATATATATATATATATATATATGTGTGTGATGCAATTACGATGTAATATACTAGGCCTATGCAGAATGGAAATCCATAGCCTATTATAATATTGGTGCTGTTTAGTCTAATGCAAAAAATATCTGCTAATAGAGTCTGCCATCTAGTGGATTAACTATGCATGCACAGGAGGATAATGGTTCTCTGAAGTCTTTGTTCACACTATTCAGGAAATCTAGCTACATCTAGATAAAATAGCAAAGATCAGCTAAGATCTTTACAAATCATAAATTCAGACACTGAAGTCACTGAAAACATTGGAGTAAAATAGTTGGAATCTCATTGGTAAAAAAAGCTTCTTGGAACCAGGGGAACAATCTTGAGGTGTGCAAGCAGGGAAAATACAAAATAAATCCTAATTTTCAGTCCATTTTGCCTACAGAATTAAGAACTTCAGGACAGGTTCAGTCACATGAACATAAGGTCTGATAAAAAATTACAGTCCTACCAAGGAACCAACTTCCCCTTCCTTAATCCAGATTTTAACTGCCAGCACTGATCTTAGACCACCAGCATCTGTGCAGTCATGTGGGCGGGTGTCTGAGAAAAAGAAATGCATTTCCCATGACCCAGATCGCTCACATTCCATTAGGAGAGGGATGTTGGCCTGCTGCACCCGAGAGAGAGAGAGAGAGAGAGAGAGAGAGAGAGAGAGAGAGAGAGAGAGAGAGAGAGAGAGAGAGAGAGAGAGAGAGAGAGAGAGAGAGAGAGAGAGAGAGAGAGAGAGAGAGAGAGAGAGAGAGAGAGAGAGAGAGAGCTGCACAGAGCAGAGTCAAGCCTGAGAAACATGCCTGATGTTTAATAAGCATATAAGCAGCAGGTAACATATTGCTTTATAGGTGCCTAGGCAGGTAATTCTTCAACTACGGCCACTTTTGACTTTAACAAAATGATCACACTTACTCTCAGTAGTTTATTTGATGGGTCCCATAATAATGTGCAACCGTAGAGGATTCCATCATTTTGTCATTTATTTCAAAATGTCGTGAACATTCCTACCAAAAGTGTAATTTCAACTACATCTCAGATTATATTTCTGAATATTAGATTTGAATCATTTTTTTAACAAAAAGGTAAATTTTATATATATATATATATATATATATATATATATATATATATATATATATATATATATAGTGTTTGCATAATTTTGAACAAAATTCCAGCTTAATTGGAAATGACAATAATAACAGTATTATGTGCATAAGTGATATTTCCCTTGTTTTATTTAATTTACAAAAAAGACATACCACATCTTGTATTTCATCTCATACCTTTTACTGACATTGCTCTCTCTCTCTCTCTCTCTCTCTCTCTCTCTCTCTCTCTCTCTCTCTCTCTCTCTCTCTCTCTCTCTCTCTCTCTCTCTCTCTCTATATATATATATATATATATATATATATTTATATATAAACATTTGTTTTTATGTTAGTCTGGAAAACATTGAAACCCCTCCCATACAAAAGAAATATACTGGCATTCTCACTTGCATTTCCACTTTTTGTCACATGAGGATGCACTAATACACAACTTGACATAAAGTGTCAGAAACGGTTTCTGTTTAACAGTACATTTATTTGACATAAATTGCATCTTGGATTGAATTATTCATCACTGGGTAAGATGGTTAATAAAATCAGTCTGTCAGTGGCAAATCATCCTAGTGAGTCTTGACCCCTGCTGAGATTGGTCCAAACCCCCCTCCCCCACACACACAAACACACCCCACACACACACACACACACACACACACACACACACACACACACACACACACACACACACACACACACACACACACACACACACACACAGTGACAGATAATTACTAATTAGAAATACTATAGACTTACCCTAACCCAATCCATAACTCTTGACAGTATTAATTATAAATTAGCCTATTTATGTTATTCGGTTTTCCAGTTGAGGACACCTCAGAGTTTTTGTCAGATTTATCTCACTAACACACAACTTCACACACACACACACACACACACACACACACACACACACACACACACACACACACACACACACACACACACACACACACACACACACACACACACACACACACACACACAATAGACAAACACACTCTTTCCCTTAGGCCTTTACTCTGAGGTGGCCTCGGAGTTGTGTAAAATGTGATGCACCAGGACAGCAGTGTGCTCTTTATTACAAATTAACATTTTGGCTGATGGCATACATTCGCAGCAAACGGGTAAAATGTCTGCCTGTTAAATATACCATCGCTCTGTCAGCCAGTGCATTTGTCACTGAGTGGCGTCTGTGATCTAAGGTTATCTAAGGTTACACACATCAGGGCGAGCTCACTGGGCAGACCATCTGAACATATGACTCTCACCAAAAACTCTCCCTTGAGAAATAACATCATGTCTGCTGTGGCCATGAGGCTGGGACACATATGGTAGTTGTTCAAGCAGATGAGAACATGCTTGCATTAATAATATGTTTATGAGACATGAAAAGGAAGGGTGTGTGAGACCGTCAAGTCATCCATGCAGGGTCATTAATATGGGAGTTATGTATAGATGGTTTGTGGACATTTTAGAAATCCGTTTTATGCGTGAGTCAAAGAGGAAATAAACATGTAAAAAAAAAGACATGAAATGTCACTAAAATGTCACTAAATGTCACGTCAAACTAACAATGAAACATACGGTAACACTTTATTTTACAGTGTCCCTGTTATACATCTTACACTAGCAATAACACTAAGCCTAGTTATATAAGTACATGTTTTAATTAATATACTACTCAGTACTTAGTGTAATTAATTACATTATAACAAGAGCACATTAAGATAGTGAAACCAAAAATACTTCTAAATCAATTATTAATCTTTTCATTTCTCCATTGTTGATCTCATTTCTTTTTGTTGTTGATCATTTTCTCAATTATTTAAGTTATTCCAAACCTAGGAATGACTTTCTTCTTACACAAAATAAGTTATTTTGAAGAATGTTTCAACTGTTTGTGTTCATACTATGAAAGTCAGTGTGGTCCAAAGCAACACCAGACTCCTTTGACTTTCATTGTCCTCCGTCTGTCTGTCCCTCCCTCCCTCCCTCCCTCCCTCAATCTACCCATTCATCAATCCATCCATTCATCCATCTTTTGTGTGTTCTGCATAAATAGAAAGTCATACAGGTTTGGAAAAACATGAGGGTGAGTACATTTTAAAATATTACATAAAATCAAGGATAATTCACATCCTTTTGTCACGACACAATGCCTCGCTCTTCTTAATTTCTCACATGACATGGTCATATTTCCATTGCTTCAGCATGAGTCAAGTTCGTTGACGGCTAGTTTCACAGTGAATATCAAGCACTCTTTGTGGGTTTTTCAACGTTTTTCAAATCGTCACAGCTCCATGTGTCGCCCACTGCTTGACCAAACAGCAATGCCTTTGTTGTTAGTGTTGCAACATAACAATTTTAGCGCAGAAAGTTTATATGATTCTTGTCGCATTACACACTTTAAAGTGCGAAGACCATGATGACTGACAAATGCCATTAACATATCTGTCATGTCATCTACCACTTCAGAATAGCAGATTCGAGACTCAACCTTTTTTATATGCAAACAGTCTTATACAGAAAAATGTAAAATGATTTTTGTTTTAGTTTTAGTATTTTGTCCACAAAATGCTCTCTGTAACCTGTAAATTGATGAAACTGTTGCTCAGGCTTTTGTTTTTAGTCTTCGTGGATCTTTCCAACTCTTAAAGGTGGCATATTATGCCCCTTTTCACAAGATGTTATATAAATGTGTCTGTGAAATTTCAGCTCAAATTTACCCCCCAGATAATTTATTATAGCTTGTCAAATTTGCCCCTTTTTGGGGATGCGCCGTTTTTGTGTGTGTCCCTTTAAATGCAAATGAGCTATAATAAGATCCCCTTCTTACCTCAGAAGGGGAGTGAAATCTAATCTGCTTATTTTTTGACATGCGTGCACAGAAAGGCTTACCTAAACAAAGTTACTGGGTTGTCACTTTTCACGTTTTCTAGGTTGGTAGATCCACCGGGAACTGATTATAGCATTATAGCCCGATTATAAGGCCCCCTGAAATCAAAATTTAAGTTTTTTGCTTTTAGTATGAATATGTTAGGATTAAGGTTATGAATAAGCTGGTGTGTTCCAAACCAATGACAAAATTCGCATTTAGGAGATATAAGCATTCAAAACTTATAGTCCCTCACTTCCGCTAAAATGGATCACGGATGTTTATGACGTCACCGCAGACTTTAGCTTCTCATCACATCTTCTGTCCAATCAAATGGTCTCTAGAATGTAAAGCATCCCGCACCCCGCCCCCTAAACAACTCGCGGCATAGATGTAAATTATACAACTAAATAAAATATCTCCAGTTAACTAGCAGGGCATTGATTTTGTTCGTTTGTCAAATAAGAGTCGTTCTAGCGCTGAAATGTTTTTTAAATTATTTTTTTAAATCAAGCTGCTGAGCTCATTGCTGCGGCTATCAGTGGCATGTGGATTCTCTTGTTCTCTTGTGGGTCGCGCACAGTCTTCACTCGGACACGCGCTTCAATCTATCGCTGTTACTCTCTATTCGTTCCGGTGAAATCACAAAACAAAATACACACAAACGTGTCCCTGCTTTATAAACAAACACTAATAAACATATTCGGTTTTGATGAAAAAAAAAAACTATACGAGTGCGGATTAGAACCCAGAACCTCTGACACGCTTGGCAAAAGTAACCTACAGCCTACCACTAGCCCATGAAAGCACACAAGTTACTGTCACAGATCTATGGGTTTATTCACATGAAAATTCTCGGAACTAACATTAACACTAACACTGTATGTCCCCTTTAAATGTAAGTTTCATGGCCTGTTTTTAATTGTGAGAATTCTTAATTTATCAAATCTGTCTGTGCTAGATTCCCCTGACACTGCATCTATTGAAACTTAAACAAGGTTTGTCACTTCCTCAGGCTAATTTTAGGACCCTTTTGCAAGCCCTGCATTTATTAAAACGTTATGCCCCTTTCACTCATATACCTGTCTCAACCCAGTATATTTAAAATGCCAGATTGCAAATACACTCCATTGTAGAGAACATCCACATGCATTTTGAAAAGTGACCTCGACTTGAGCAATATAAACAACTTCAATGTCACTGTTTAAATACTGTATCATATAGCGTGCCCATATTCATGACCAGATTTTCAGCTGAATCAGTGTGATAGATGCATTTCAAACGGGCTGGAGTCGAACTGAGTCTTGATCAGATGTTCCTCCATCTCACTGAGACAATGGTTCCTCTGGTTGCTAGCAAACCTGTACCTCAATATCCTCCGCTGGTCTCCAACCTTCCTTGAGGTGCCTCTAACGATCATTCACCTCCCTGCACGAAAATTGGCTTCAAATTATGGAGAAATATGGATGGCCACTTAATCATGTTCAGGATAATGTTATTCTGTGGGCATGGTATGAAATGTCCAAAACCACTTCATGTGTCTGATATTAAAATACGCTTCTGGCGAAGTATTAATTAATGCTTCTCAAATCTCTGGTTGTGTCTTCCACTAATTTCCTTTCGTCTTCTCTTTCCTGCCATCCATCTGTTGCTCATTTCCATTTCTTCTCGTTCAGTTTGGGATAACAAGCCTCTTCTGTGCTGCATGCATCATTTATAATTGTTATTTATTCTATTAACTGATATGGTTCGAGTTAATTTATAACAAAGTGCAGTGAGCCAAACTTCTCAAATATCATAGGATTAGAGTCACAATATAGCTTCCATAGTCAACAATATAATTAAAATCATACAACTTTTAAATGTGTTTACCTAAAACTGATGGGTTGAAATCCAGGGGGATCCCTTTGAACAGTCCTAGCCATTACATAAACACAACTCTATTCAACTCGTTTCAACTGATTTTTATATGCAAGTTATTATTTACCATGTTAAACTCAAACTACTTCACTGTGGCAGTTTTATTCCTTAAACTTATCAACTGAAACATTGTTGTCAGGTGTATTATATTATATTATATTATATTATAAATGAAAAGAAATGTAATAGCTCTGTATAACAAAATAATTTGACAAAAGATATACTCAAGAAACAGCAGTCAGTCACGTTTAACATTACGTCAATACTGACTTTATGGGGTCTCACTTGGGAGCCCAATCACCTTCGGTTAGTAAGAAAACGGGCCAATGAAGATTGGCGAGCATGCCAAGCCTCTCTCCCAGATATACGGGTATACGGGTGTTACGTCCCAAGATGATTTAATTTTGTCTAAGGACATTCCACCAACCACGGATGACCCAGGACAATAGGATCGTGAGGTGACTGGGTGAGGTAGAGCAAGATCCTCTCAGTGTGGTTACCCGAAGTGATAAGTGTGATGAGCCCAGTGGTGTGAGTGATGCCCGGGAGTTCCTGTCCATTAAGTGCATGGATGGTGATAATGTGTTCCAGACCAGTGATGGGGATGTGAATTTTGTGAGCCAATGAAAAATCCATCAGGTTACCCTCCTCTCCCGAATCCACCAGCACCTGGCCGTTGAAGGAGTGGTCTGCACACTGGAGTCTCACGGGTAGGAGGGTGGCGTTCGAGGGTCTGGTCATGAAAGGTCTGCCCAACAGTAGTCTCCGTCCTACCGCCGAGCTTGGCCTTTTAAAGGACAGGTGGAAACGAAGTGGCCGGCCTCCCCACAGTATAGACACAGACCCCTCGAACAGCCGTGTTTTCTCACTTCCCGGGAGCCGAGCTCGACATACCTGCATGGGTTCAGGATCGTTAGAGGGGCTGACCGTGTTCATATTTCTGAAACAGGGAAACTCAACGAAATCAACCACTGGAGTCTGGAACGGTCGATTTTCTCTCTGTTATAGGCGTGTATCGACTCGTAGTGCAAGTTCAAACAGTTCATCAAGAGTCTTGGGTAATTCCAATGTGTAAATCTCCTTTTGAACATGGTCAGCTAACCCATGCAGGAACATGTCCCACTGCGCCTCCTCGTTCCAATTGCACTCGGCGCCCAACGTCCGGAACTGGATGGAATAGTCAGAAACATAGTTGTTGTTCTGTCGGAGATCGGCAAGTTGACGAGCCGCTTCGCGTCCAGCGACCACGCGGTCGAACACGCGCCTCATCACCTGCTCGAGTGCTTGGAACGAGGAGCAGCAGGTGTGTTGATTCTGCTACCCCGCTGTTATCCAAAGAGCAGTGCATCCAGACAGTAGCGTCATCACAAGTGCCACTTTACTCTCCTCGGAGGAAAACGTCATAGGCTGGAGAGAGAAGAAAATTGAGCATTTGGTTAAAAAAGCTCTGCACAGATTCCGTTCTCCCGAATACCTCTCGGGAGTGGGAATGCTCTGGTCGGTTAAAGTTGGGAAGTTCCGGGGGAACAGACGGGGGCGGGGCTGGCGCAGTGGGACCTCTCAGACGTTGTATTTGAGAGGTGAGCTCGGACACCTGCGTTACCAGAGCCTGTATCGCCCGACCCAAGACTCCGATCTGTTTATCCTGACAATCCATACGGGCATGGTTATCGGCAAACATCTGCCAAATCTCGGCTGCACTCGCTGAATCCATGGTCTGGTCAGATGGTTCTGTCATGGCTCGAAAAGAACAGTCAAGGATTCAATAGCAAGTCAACACGGGTGTTTATTAACACAAGGTAATCCACAGAACAGGAACTGGAGCGAAGAGAAAAGACGGTGAGCAAACCGGAGAACCTCCACAACCATCTGACAAAGACAAGATGAGGTGACAAACAATATATAGGACATTCTCATTCAAAACAGCTGGCGCTGATCAGTTCATCAGCGGAAATAACAAGCCGTGCTTATGAGTCGCGCCTATTCATACAACACGCACACACCTAGCGAGGGCGAGTCAATGAATCCATGAACCGTGACAGAAATTCACCAAATAAAATGAAGAGCACGAATGTTTCCCAAAACAAAAAACTAAATAAAACAAAACACCTCTAACTATAACCATGAAATCTAACCTAGCTAAATCAAAGAAAAATCTAAAAGAAACATCTTCAGCATGGTAACGCACCCCTTAACTTACCTCCGCTAACTAACAAACAGAAATTACATGTCAAGGCAAAACTCCCTAAACGAATGAACTAATACATAACATATACTACGTGTGGCACAATGTATGTCACGTGACATTCTAGCTTGCTCTTCGTAAATGAGCACGAGGACACTCGGTCAAAACCGATCAATAAACTAAACACAACAGTTAAAGAACTAAATAAAGAAACAAATTGACAGCAAATGAGGGACACAGGTCTAACATGGGCTACATAATAAACCTCTACGAGGCGCGCTCGCACATACAGCCAAAGCCCAACCAAAGCCCCTCTTGAAGACAGCTGGCGTCGCCTTTTATGCGAAATTGAATGAATGAATGAATCTCAGAGGACTGACAGGATCTGAAGCCAATCAGAATCTGATAACAAGACACAGATCATAAATACACAAACATAATCGCAAAAACGGGTATATAAACTGGCTGGCATATCACTTATTATTCCCTGCATTATTCCCCATTCTGGTTTCTCTGCACCGCAGAGAGCCACTTTTGTTAATAAGCAGGGTGATCTGAGTATTAAGTGTAAGCTCTCCCACTGGGCCAGCCCCCATGGACCTCCCACTGCTCACACACTTCGTGGGCTGTGGAGCTTTCAGATGAGGTTGAGGCTCCTTCTCCAATGTGTCATTAGGGGCTCCTGCGGAGGACCATATGTCAATTGTTGTATTGGAGGGTGGGCTTGAGTCCTCTGGGGATGAAGACTCAGCAGTGATCTTCTGGGAGAGTGGCGCAGGTTGAATCATTCTTTCCGAGGGCGCTGCAAGCGTCAGTGTCACAGGTTAAGCTGGTGACTCTATAAACTTGGACTTACAAACATACACCCATTTCACTGATACTGTGCATTGCCGGCAAAACTAACATCTGTCTACACACATCAGGAAGGTGTTATGGAGTTTTTGTTTTGTTGAGTCTAAAGTTTGTTACTGCTGTGTTTTGTTATAGTTTTCAACTCTTTATAGTTTTTCTTAAAGTTTGTCATTATCTTTCTAAAAGAACAGAATGCCAGAACACACAATAATTACTATGATATTTACCTTTATTTTCCCACATATTTTTCACAAACCTTATTCCAGATAAATTTCCCGGTTCACACTCTGTACAACCAAACCCATAATCAAGATTAAACTGTTAATGCCCTATAGGTGGGGCTTCAGCCTATAAATAGACTTGGTGGCTGAAAGGATTTCAGTTCTGATTGTGAATTCAGAGAAAGCAAATACTGAGCAGTGTTGTGAACATTGGGCCATTTGGTTTAGCCAAAATTAGCACATTGTTGCGGTTTTCTTTTTCTTTTTGGACAGTTTTTATTTATTTTTGTTTCCTTTTGCACTGTAAATATTTTAGCACCTTCCAATAAAACACCATTTTGGATTTGGCATCAACTTTTTTGTACAGCACGTCATTTTCCTTTTCCACTCCAACTGGTTGGCTTCCCTACATATGGTGTCAGAAGTGGGATGCTCCCACCAGTGAGTGACGTGCCTGCATAAGGTAATTCCCTGCTGACATGCCACCCAAAACGAGGGGTCAGCCTATAGAGGGCGCAGATGCAGTAATGGACCTAGGTGCTGTTGGAGGTGTTGCAGAGGAGAGATTGCTGCCTGCGGAAACCCCAGCCACTGGGGGAGATGCTGCTATCACAGCACTGGCACAAATGTTCCAGTCATTCATGCAGATTCAAAAGGATCGGGATGAAAGGTAGGAGAGGGAGGCTTCTCGCCGCGAACAAAATTACAAGGTCCTCAGCCACCAGGTCACCCAAATGCAGCTAGACATGGATCGGACAAGACCTGGAAATTCGGAAGGAGCTGCAAAGCGGGTGATAGACCATGAACCTCGAATAGCCAAGCTGGAGGACAGTGATGATATTGAACACTACCTTACAACTTTTGGAAGACTTGCAGAGGTGTATCAGTGGCCCAAGAGCGGCTGGGCAGTTCGTCTTATTCCCTTGCTAACTGGCAAGGCCCGAAGTGCTTTTGTGGCTATGAATCCCTCACAAACCAGAGACTATGACCAAGTGAAAGCTGCAATTCTAAAAAAAATATGAAATCGGTGCAGAGACATACCGGTTGAGATTCCAGTCCCTTAGTACCCCTGCTGATGAGACCCTATAGGAACTCCACATCCGACTGAAGGACTTATTCTCCAAATGGGTGCACTATGAGCAAGGTAATAAGAGGGACATTATGGAGTCCCTTGTGCTGGAGCAGTACCTGCGAGTGTTGTACCATGAGGTGAGGACTTGGGTAAAGGAAAGAGATCCCGACAACGCTGCAGAGGCTGCAACATTAGTTGAGGCCTACATTGCTGCACGGAAGGGGCCTGGAACTACTCGATATGCTGGCATCCTCCACTATTTGAAGGGTAAGCCTGATGGGTTGGGGGTGGGTTCAAACTCTCAAAGTGGCCCTAAAATCTTTAAGCCCATTCATTCTAAACCCCCAACATCAGCCACAATGCCCCAGACAACAGTTAAGGGAGAGAATGTTGTATGTTATGTTAACTGTGGTGAGCCACGTCATACTAGGCCCCTTTGCCCACTGAAAAAGCCCAAGACAGCTGGTCTTTGTTATATGCCCCGGCCAGAACAGTTAAGAACACAGCCTGATCCGGAGCCAGTCATCACTGTACTGTTAAATGGTAAACCCCTTTCAGCGTTGGTGGACACAGGTTGTTCCCATACTCTGGTACAGGCCCAATATATACCCAGAGATTCCTGGAGTGAAGGAGACGCAGTAACAGTTTGTTGTGTGCATGGGGATAGCACCGAGCTGCCTACTGCTTAGGTTTATATTGAGGTCTGTAATCAGTCATATCTGATGAATGTGGGTGTTGCTACCAAGCTGCCCTATCCTGTACTGTTAGATACTGACTTCCCTGTACTAGCTGAATTGGTGCAAGAGACTGTATGGTGTGGCGTTGTCACGAGAGCCCAAGCAAAGCAGCTTACTCAGGTTCCACAGCCCCAAGAAATAACACCAGACACACTGCAAGAAATGGCCTTCAGCTCTGAGACTAGTTTAGGTGAGTCACGGCCTACAGAGCAGGAAAGGCTGCAGAACCGCAGGGAGTGGGTTGAGGGGTTGTTGGAAACTTCAGAGCAAGCTGAAGAAGGGGCAGAAGAACCCAAACTCACTGAAGCAGACTTAGTTGTCCCTGGTAATCTATCCCAACTTCAGCGGGAGGACTTAACCTTGACTGAATGTTTAAAACAGGCTGAGGAAAATGAGAATGTTGTGTCTTTGTTTGGTGAGACTTTTGTGGTACAAAATAGTCTTTTTTACCGACAGAGTAAGGAAGATGGACTGCAGCTGGTAGTACCTAAGGCATACAGGAAGGAGGTATTAGAACTTGGGCATTCTATTCCCTGGGCAGGTCACTTGGGTTTTATGAAGACATTAATGCGAATTGCAAAAAGATTTTACTGGCCAAAGATGTACAGTGAGGTTAAGGAGTTCTGTAAATCTTGTCCAGAATGCCAGCTCACTACTGGCCGTACTCCTGCCTACGCATCCCTTATACCACTTCCTGTTATTGACACTCCTTTTAAGAGAATAGGAGTTGACGTAGTTGGGCCTGTGGAAAAGAGTCAGAGAGGGAACCGATTTATCTTGGTTATATGCGATTACACTACAAGGTACCCTGAGGCATACCCATTACGAGAGGTCACAGCTAAGCAAATAGCCACTGTACTCCTAGGATTTTTCTCACAGGTTGGCATACCTCAGGAAGTGCTCACAGATCAGGGCCCAAACTTCATATGCCACACCCTACAAAAAGTGTATCAATTGCTGGGCATAAAGAGACTACGAACCACCCCTTACCATCCTCAGACTGATGGTCTTGTTGAACGTTTCAACCAGACCTTGAAAACCATGCTGAGGAAATAGTTTCTGACACGGGCAAGGACTGGGACAAGTGGCTTCCATTCCTCCTGTTTCCATATAGGGAGGTGCCTCATGCATCTCGAGGGTTCTCGCCATTTGAACTGCTGTATGCACACCATGTCAGAGGGCCTCTGGATGTACTGAGGGAGAGTTGGGAGGCCACTGATAAACCAGACAAGAAAAACATTATCTCCTACATACTAAAGATGAGGGAGCATCTGCAGAAGGCAAAAGCCCTTGCACGAGAGAATCTCCTGTAGTCTCAAAAACGACAAAAAGAGCAGTGTTGGGAATAACGACGTTATTTATTCAGTAACGGGCTAATCTAACTAATTACTTTTCCCGTCTTTACAACGGCGTCAACGTTACTGGACGTTAAATGCGGTGCGTTACCACGGGCATCAGTTTGGTTTGAAATGTGCTGGGGACAGAGATGCATTCGGAAGTGCATTTTCAGAAATGCTGGTACAAACTTGTCAAACTGTGCAGCCTTTCTGCTCAACCAGTAAATAAATCCATCAATCCGCAAATGTTATTTGAGTTCTTAAGTGGTCTAGTGGTAGATCATTTGCCAAGCGTGTTAGGGGTTACGGGTTCGAATCTGCACTTGTATAGTTGTTTTTTTCATCTCTCATCAAAACTGAATATGTTCAGCAGGGACACGTTTGTGTGCATTTTATTTTGTGATTTCACCGGAACAAATAGTCTCCACAACGGTGACAGATTGAAGCGCGCGTCCGAGTGAAGACTGTGCGTGACAGTGCGAGCCACAAGAGAACAACTATGCAACTGATAGCATCGGGAACAAGCGCTCAGCTTGATTTAAAAAACAACACATTTTAGCGCTAGATCTCTTATTTAATAGCGAACTATATGAATGCTCTGCTAACTGGAGATGTTTCATTTATTTGTATTAACATCCGTGCCTCAATGTTTCAAAAAGTGGTGGGTACAAAATGAGTCATGACGAAATCTGGTGGGGACGTGTACCCACCGAAATTGACGCCTATGTGCGTTACTATTATAGACAGGAAAGGTTACTATGTAGGCTATTGATTGAATAAACTGTAATCCGTACACCCCGTGGCTCACACGGCTAGTGAGGAGGTGGGTTAATAACGAGGTAAGCGATTATGATTGGCTAAGGCAGTGTCATGTTTCCTGGTAGCCAATCAGATCCAGTGTTTTTACACACATGCCAGCACAAGCGCCACACACACACACACATACAACAGCTAAACAGAGATTCGATGAAGCAGCAGAGATGGCGAGTCAGGAGAAATCAGATGAAAAGTTGGCATTTTCAAGGTGCAATATAAGCACTACTTCTGTTCTACTAATTTCAACTGACTTGTGAAAACTGCAACAAAAAAAAAACGTATTTTTTTAACAGTAATTCAAATAGTTACTTTCCCTGGTAACGAGTTACTTTTATTATAGAGTAATTCAGTTACTAACTCAGTTACTTTTTGGAACAAGTAGTGAGTAACTATAACTAATTACTTTTTAAAGTAACATTCCCAACACTGAAAAAGAGTGGTACGACCGAACAGCCAGATCCCGTACATTTGAGCCAGGTGAGAAGGTCTTGTTGTTGTTACCAACGAGTGAGCATAAACTGCTGGCTAAGTGGCAGGGCCCCTACCAAATAGAGCGGAAAGTGGGTGATGTGACATATGAGATAGAGATCCCATCAAGGACCCAGCCCTTGCAAATCTTCCATGTTAACATGTTGAAGAAGTGGTATTCTCGTTCCACACCACCAGAACCTACATCTGAGGAAGTACCGGGAACCGCAACTGCTTTGTTCGTGAGATCCGTGGAGGGAGTGGAGGAAATAGAGGAACAATACCTGCCTGCTCATCAGGGGAACAGTCAGCTGAACTTTGAGCACCTGGAAGATGGTCAAAGGCAGGAACTTCTACAATGCCTCCCAGCCCAACTCTTTATGGAGACACCTGGCAGAACAAATGTCATCCACCATCACACTACTCTCAAAGATCCCAAACGCATTCGTCAGCCAGTATACCAGGTCCCAGAAAGACTTCTGCCAGTTACGAAGGAGGAGTTGGAGACCATGCAGAGCCTTGGTGTGATTGAACCTTCAACTAGTGAATGGAGCAATCCCATTGTCCTAGTGCCTAAGATGCATGGCAGTCTCAGATTCTGTCTGGATTTCCGCAAGCTCAATAGTGTGAGCAAATTTGACCCGTACCCCATGCCAAGAGTGGATGAGGTAGTGGAGAGTCTTGGAAGAGCAAAGTATCTCTCCACACTTTACCTTTGCAAGGGATATGGGCAGGTTCCACTAAGTTCGGAGAGCAAGGAGGTAACCGTATTTAAAACACCCTTTGGACATTATCAGTTCCGTGTCCTTCCCTTTGGGCTTCACGGAGCTCCTGCTACTTTCCAAAGGATGATGGACCAGATCCTCCAGGGGACTGAGAAGTTTAATGCTGCATACTTAGATGACATAATCATCTATAGTCAAACTTGGCAGGAGCATATGGGTCATCTGAAGGATGTGCAATTGAGAATTAAGAATGCTGGTCTAACCATCCGCCCAGACAAATGTACCGTAGCCAGGGTTGAGACACAATACCTAGGGTATGTGCTGGGTCATGGAGTACTACGTCCACAGGTGGAGAAAGTGGAGACCATCAAGAATGCAGAACGGCCAGTGACCAAGAAACAGGTCCGTTCTTTCCTTGGACTTGTGGGGTGGTACAGGCGTTTTATCCCCAACTTCTCTGAACAAGCCTTTACCCTAACTGATTTAACTAAAAAAGATAAGCCAAATAAAGTTGACTGGACCCAGGACTGTGAGAGGGCTTTCCAGGACCTAAAGGACTCCTTATGCACCGAGCCTGTTTTACAGAGTCCCGACTTTGAAAAGACTTTCACTGTACAGACCGATCCTTCTGAGCATGGCATTGGGGCTGTACTGCTTCAGGAAGGTCAAGGTCAGCTCCAACCGATTGCCTACATCAGCAGAAAGCTCCATCCCCGGGAATCCAGGTATTCCACAGTTGAGAAGGAGTGTCTGGCATTTAAATGGGCATTGGACGCTTTACGATACTACCTGGTGGGACGCAAATCACACTTGAGACTGATCACAGGGCATTGGCCTGGTTGGGCCGTATGAGAGACACAAATGCTCGTATTACCAGATGGTTTCCAGCCATCCAGCCATTTGACTTTGAAATTTTGTACAAAGCTGTATCCCAAAATTATACAGCAGATTACCTCTCTAGGACACCTCAGGTGTCTGAGGAAGGGGGGAGAAATGTCACAGGTTAACCTGGTGACTCTATAAACTTGGACTTACAAACATACACCCATTTCACTGATACTGTGCATTGCCGGCAAAACTAACATCTGTGTACACACATCAGGAAGGTGTTATGGATTTTTTTTTTTTTCAGTCTAAAGAGCGTTACTGCTGTGTTTTGTTATAGTTTTCAACTCTTTATAGTTTTTCTTAAAGTTTGTCATTATCTTTCTAAAAGAACAGAATACCAGAACACACAATAATTACTATGATAATTACCTTTATTTTCCCACATATTTTTCACAAACCTTATTGCAGTTAAACTTCCCAGTTCACACTCTGTACAACCAAACCCATAATCAAGGTTAAACTGTTTTTTAAAGCAACAGCCACATCACTTCCTGTGGAATATACCATTTTGGTGTGATGTCAGAGGAGGGGGGATATAGAAACAGTTGTGTTTGCCATATAATTTGTTGTTCCTCTGTTAATGGTTGTTGTTTTAGCTGTTTGGCAGTCAGACGTGGCCCAGTACGTGAGATGCATACCCGGTTGGTCAGCCCCTGTACTGGGCTAGATGCCCAATATTTTGTGATCCCCTCTTGGTAATCACATATGTGTGTTTTTTCCGCTTTGCCCCATCTCTGCGTCTGTGGTGGTTTCCTCCCTGTCTAGGTAGGAACTGCCACAGAGATCTTCCATATGTAGCACTCCCCCATGGGTCAGTCCATATGTGTATTTGCACATCCTCCTCCCTACGGGTAGGATCTGGCCTCTGTAGTGTCTCTTTCGATCTGGACTCAGCACGCTTGCACAGTGTTATCCAACCAGTTGTGGCTGAATAGGGTAAAACAGAAAGGAAGAGCAGCTTTCGACCTTCCCCTTGGAAAGTTCTGTCCTTCCGTCTCACAAGGTACAGATGTCTGTTCGACTTACATTGGGTGCTGGGAAGGGTCACTGGTTGTGGCAATTTCCATAGGGACCCCATAATGTCAGTATCGACGTAACGTCAAACGCGACTGACTGAAAGGGAATGTCACCATTACTTGTATAAACCTTGTTCCCTGAAGTAGGGAATGGAGACGTTACGTCCCTCCTGCCGCAACCCTGTGCCATCTGCTGAATGCCGGGATCCCATCTCTCGGCTTGGCCGGCAAAACTTGCAAACTTGCTAATCTTCATTGGCCCGTTTTCTTACTATCCGAAGGTGATTGAGCTCACAAGTGAGACCCCATAACTTCAGTATCGACGTAATAGGTTACAATAGTAACTGAGATGTTCTTTCTATCCACATTTCAAAGTGATATGTATGGTGCAAATCTAACACCTTAAACACTATTGCCACAGAGAGGCTGCTATTCAGGACTAAATTTAAATCTTATGAATAATACTAACTTAGTTCACTTAGCCAGTAAACTTTGGTATGTTTGTCATTGACATAAAATTGGTAGTGACATCAGTATGGGAAGATTTCTATGGATGTAGCAACGTGAAATTGTTGCCAAAATGACTCTACATGCTCATAAATTTAAAAAGGCTGGACCAGTAGGTAAGAGAGTTGTGCTTTATTACCACAGTATTTTCAGACTTAAGGTGAGTCAGTGCTTGGTGGTCAGCAGAAGGTCTGTCTTTGATGAGAACATGATGGCCTTGCCAGAGCCTGTTCATGGCGGCACAGCTGCTCTCATAAAATGTTTTGATAGCCTTAATAAGCGGGCAGCACTATGTGCTGCGTTTTACCGTGATTAAATCCAATCAGTCCATGTGCTGTAAACGGTCTCTTCTGACTTTACCCTCCACAACACAGTTTCGGTAACAGCCCATCACACAGACACTGTACACAAGTGTCTTTCTTCGGTGAGGGGCAAGTTTGACTACTTGAAATCATATATGTTAACACGTTTCTAAAATGTTCTAAAATTTAAATTTGATGGGGCCTTGAAATTGTGAAGCAAAATATGAAACAACAGTGTAACTAGCAGTCAACTGAAAGAAAGAATGTTTCTACAATAAAAAATAAAATTCTCACATTTGATAATTAAAAATTTGGTAAAGTTCCCAGATGATTATTGAAAACTTAGTGAAATGAATTACATTTCTGTTCTTTCCTCTTATTTCCATGGTAACTTGATTTAAGTTTCTTCTTTTTTTTTTTTTTTTTAAATGCAATTTTTCTCTCAAACATTTGGCATAAAGATAATTACAGGAGTATTGGAGACAGTGATACTCTGCTATAAAATAATAACAAACACAACATATTGAAGATATGATTTTTAGGCTCTCAGGAAAAAGTGGCAAGTAGAATTTTCATCATTGTAACTATTTTTGTTTTCTAGAGGAGAAGTTAAGTTCATTTCTAGTTATATTTATAATGTTGCCTCTTAAAAATTAAGAGAATGTATGAATTAATTAATTAATTACTTTTTTAACGAATTAACACTAGGGGCTCTATTTTAACGATCTGAAACGCAAGTGTCAAGCGAAAAAAGCGCAAGTAACTTTGTGGGCGGATCTCGGCGCTGTTGCTATTTAACCGGCGGGATAAATGACTCTTGCGTTCGACGCAAATCTAAAAGGGGTTGGTCTGAAGTAGCTTAATTATTCATAGGTGTGGTTTGGGCGTAACGGGAAACAAACCAATAAGAGCGTCATATCACATTCCCTTTAAGAGCATGATGAATGAGGTGCGCTTGTTCCATGGCGCAATACTTTTATAACGGCGCATTTATCAGGCGCGCTTCAGAATCGGTTCACAGCCGAAGAAATCGTCTCGGGTTATGACTATAACCCTTGTTCCCTGAGAAGGGAACGAGACACTGCGTCATCAGAAACGACTCTTTGGGGACGCTCCCTTAGCGTGCGCCTATGAAGTATGAATGAAACTAATCCAATCCTGATTGGTGTTGCGTCATGACGTAACATGTGACGGCACATAAAAGTGACGCCGACACACACACACATTAGCCTGGGGATGAAGCAAGACGCTCACAGGCCTCGAGGGGCGTGGCAGGACGACGCAGTGTCTCGTTCCCTTCTCAGGTAACAAGGGTTATATTCATAACCCGAGACGTTCCCTTTCGAGGGAACTCGAACTGCGTCGTCAGAAACGACTCTTTGGGGAACAAATGCCCACTAGGCCACGCACCGAAGAAGGCCTGCCCTAGAGTGAAACTGATCTCAGGCACTAGCTAGGACGAGAGCACATGTGCACCAGGCGTACTAGGGAGGTGCAGACTAAAAACCTGATAAAAGTGTGCAGGATAGCCCAACCGGCTGCCTCAGAGATCTCCTGGAGGGGCACTCCCGAGAGGAGGGCCCTAGAGGACGCCATGCCTCTAGTAGAATGAGCCCTTGCGGCCAAAGGTGAAGGCAAATTGCGCACCTTGTAGGCCTACTTATTGTTTGTATAGTCGGAAACCCCTAATAGGTGACCCAAAACACACTACAGTAGGTCCGACCTCCTCCAAGAAGAGGACCTCTCAAGGTAAATTCTCGGAACTCTGACTGGCAGAGCAAGGAACCTCTCATTTTGACTGTCGGTCCCACCCTCCAAATACCATGGAGAAATAGTATGACCAGTTGGTGCCTCCCCAAAGGCCCAACATATAGTGGTGCATGGAACGCCGCAATGGCAGCCATGTACACCCTACGTGTGGATGGGGAGAGATTCGCAGAGAAACGATCTTGAAGAAACTCCAGAACTGAAGCCATTGGGCAGTTAACTGGCCCAACTCAAGTTCTCTACACCAAGTGGAAAAACATTCCACTTGAGGCCATATAATCTCCTAGTAGACGGAGCCCTAGAGATAAATATGGTTTCGACCACCCCAGATGATAGACCAGCATCTAGGTACTGAGCCCCCTCAGAGGCCAGACCCACAATTTCCACAGCTCCGGAAGAGGATGGAATATAGTGCCCTCCGCCTGAGACAACAGATCCCTCCTCAGAGGAATCTGCCATGGCGGAGCTATCAGGAGTGATATTATGTCTGAAAACCATACTCGGGTCGGTCACATTGGGGCAACCAGAAGTAGACTAATGCCCTCTTGACGGACCCTCTCCAGGACTCCCGGGAGCAGAGCGATCGGGGGAAATGCGTACAGGCGAATCCTCGCCCAGTCCTGTACCATGGCATCGAACCCCAGTGGGGCTGGATGTGAGAGGTAGAACCAAAGTGGACAGTGGGAGGTCTCTCGAGACGCAAATAGATCCACTTCCATTGGTCCAAAACCTCTCCCATATCAACTTCACCACATCTAGATGAAGTCTCCATTCCCCGGGCCTCAGCCCCTGCCTTGACAGGATGTCTGCTCCCTGATTTCTGAACCCCCGGAATATACATTGCTCTGATAGACAGTATTTTCCCCTGGGACCAAAGAATAATCTGATGCGCCAGTCTGCACAGAGGGCGCAATCTGAGTCCCCCTTGTCGGTTCAGATAGGCTACCAGTGACGTATTGTCTGATCGTACTAAGACATGGTAACCTTTGATGTCTGGGAGGAAGCTCCTCAAAGCCCTGAACACAGCCATCATCTCTAGACAGTTCATGTCCCAAGAATGATGATGGTCCCGCCACAGACCCCTCGCAAAGCGGCCGTCCATGACCGCACCCCAACCAGTGAGGGAGGCGACTGTCGAAATGGTTTTCCGGCGACATGACGCTCCCAGCACTGGCCCTTGGGATAGGAACCAAGGTTTCTTCCAAATTACCAGAGAACGAAGGCATCTGCGCGTAACTCTGATTATACGGAACAGATTCCCCTTGAGGAAAAAAAACCCTTGGCTCTCAGCCACCACTGAAGGGGGCCTCATGTGTAGAAGGCCCAAATGTATAATGTTGGATGCCACTATCATGAGGCCCAGCAGTCTTTGAAACTGCTTTACAGTAATGGCCTGGCCTAGCTTTATCCCAGACACCATGGCCAGGATGGATTCGACACGAGCGGGAGACATACGTGCCTGCATTGTAACCGAATTCCAGAGCAGTCTTCTGAGCTGGGTCCAACACATTTTTCTTAGTGTTGAGTCTCAACCCCCGATTCTAATTTTGGCCAAGGACGACATCTCAATGCCGAACTGCCATTCCTCGAGACTGGGCTAATAAGAGCCAATCGTCTAAGTAATTCAGTATACGGATGCCCTGAAGCCTCGGTGGAGCCAGAGTCGCATCCATATACCTACACATGAACATGCAGGGAGAGAGTGCTAGCCCGAACGGAAGAACCCGATCCAAGAGAACCTGCCTCTTGAGACTGGCCTCTAGTGGTTTTCGAGCACCCTTCTCGACTGCCTGAAGCGGAAGACCGGCAGGCTGTAGTCGATACGGTTTTCGTGACCATAACTGATGATCGTTTTTTATTTTTCGAGGAAAAACGATGCAGAGTGCGTTCGCTGGAAAATGATGTGGCCCGAAGCGTCATAGACAATACACGCAATACACATCGTTTCCGGGCCCCACTGCAAGAACAACATCGGTTGCCCTGCAACTGAGTGAACAGCCCCAACTTTTAGATCTACCATGCCAAACCAGTCCTCGGATCTGATTTGGTTTCCGATAATGGAAATTGTAAGCATTTCTAACCTGGATCTCCTCAAAGAACAAGTCAATAGCCTCAGATCTAAAATTGGCTTCAGTCCACCATCCTCCTTTGGAACTAAAAAGTACCGGCTGTAAAACCTGGACTTCCTGTCTGGTAGGGGAACACTCTCTATGGCCCCTTAACTCCAGTAGAGTCTGTACCTCTTGTTCCATAACCCGAGCCTGTTCTGGAACTACTGCGGTCGGTACGACCCCAACAAACTTGGGAGGTTGGTAACCGAACTGCAGTCTGTACCCATATTTAAAAATATTCAGGACCCATATAGATAATTGGAAGGCGCTGCCATTCTACAAAATCTACTAAGGGAACCAGCCCCTTGAGACCGGCCTTCACCCGCCCGTGACATATACCGGGCAGGAGTACACACACTAGTGTAATGTTCACTCGCCATATGTAGATCTTTGTCACAGACCAACAACACCAAATAAGATAGACAATTCCACAGAGAGCGCTTGCTGAAGAGCGAAAGCTAATGTGTGTGTGTGCCGGCGTCACTTTTATTTGCCGTCACATGTTACGTCATGACCCAACACCAATCAGGATTGGATTAGTTTCATTCATACTTCAGAGGCGCACGCTAAGGGAGCGTCCCCAAAGAGTCGTTTCTGACGACGCAGTTCGAGTTCCCTCGAAAGGGAACGATGTTCTCGTCAGGGCCGTAATAGAAAGAGAAGTGGCATTGGGGACGGGACAAACCCACACAAATTAGCTTCGGTTAAACATGCATAATTTGGGTAAATGTGTAAGCTTTATGCCTATTTTTCTCATCGTCATGGGCACAACAATGATTTCCTTCATGTTTTAATATTTTTCCTTATATTAATGTATAATTTGCAAAAAGGAAAATGCATCTGTGTAGATGAGAGAATCATATACAGTGTATGCGCGTTGTTCACACTCTGTATTATGGCCAAGAATGCGCACTTAAAATAGCATCTGCTCGCAACGCGCCACTTTAGACTAGTTTTTTTTCTGGTCAGTGGCGCAATTGTTTTCTGGAACTGCAAAATAGCACCAGGGATTGTTTGCGCCGGAACACGCCTCCTTTTTTGCGCTGAACCACACAGGGAGCGCAAGTTCATTCCCTAGTTTACCGGCGTGCGTCTGTGGAGGGCAAAGTCCGCTTTGCGCGGGTGCAAAACACGAATGATACATGCGTCTGTGTACAAAGTCAATTGCGCTGGGTGCAAGATAGGGCCCCATAACTAAGGCAGTCATTTTGACTGTTTTAAAATTTTGCAATTTAATTGAAGTAAATCCCATGTAACTATAGGACCCTGACTTTTCCTATATTTTATTATATCATTGTTATTTTATTAAAATCACAAGACACAAAAGAGTTTAGAGTATTTCTACCTTGAATGGCCATAACATTCATACTGACCGTATGCATTACAGACCCTGTGTCGGTTGCTTCTTTTTCCCGCTCTTGAAGATGCATCACCGTTGCCTAGCAACAATTTCTCTTGTTGTTTGTTTAGTCTATTGCAAAGCTGAAATCTAGCTTTAGCTTCGAGCCAAAACCAAATTGAAATATTGAAAAGATAATATCAGAACAATGTCAGCAAGAAGAATGACTGCCACAGAGGCTTTAGCCATGCTTCAGAGCCTTGATGAGGCTGAGTCCGATGGAGAAGCAGGTTCCGACAGTGATGTCTCCTGGTCTCTTGAAAGTTCATCTGACACTGGCTCTGAGTGTGATTCAGAGATAATTCCCCTGTGTAAAAAAGCAGACTGGACACTTTCAATTCTGCATCTGCTGTCATTCCATCTACTAATGTTCCAGGTAACGTTACGTTAGGCTGTGATCTTTAAGCAAATTTATTGCGATCTATATTCTTAGCCCATAAATAGGCTAATATTAGCCCTGATAAAATAGATATTTCACGAAAAAAGCAAAACTAATTAGGCTATAATTTCTTGGCGACAAAATCCTGGGTCATCAGCTGTGCATACTATGCCAACCACAAGAGCACCCAGCCCCGTCACTGGATGAAGCTGTCCCAGTAAATTCACCTATAGCAGAGCGGCATGAAACAGCGAAAGACGGAACAGTGTGGACAGTTATACAGTCGGTTGAAAATAGAGGAAGGCGACAAAGTCAAAATGTCATTACAGCAGCTCCAGGCCCCACAGCGCACGTTAAGCGTAACATTGAAGATGCCCTCACCGCTTTTCTGTGTTTGGTTGATGATGGTATATTGGAGCACATCAGGGACTGCACCATGGATGAGGCACACAGAGTCAATGAGGACAGCTCATGGGATATGACAGTGGATGAACTAAAGGCCTTCATTGTTCTAGTCTACATTCGTGGGGCACAGGGTGGAAAAAGCATGAACTTGGCAAGCTTTTGGTCAGCAGACTGGGGCTATGCATTTTTCAAGGAGACCATGTCCCGAAATAGATTCCAAGAAATCATACGATTCCTGTGTTACGACAAAAAGGAGACCAGACGCAAACGCCTGCAAGAGAACAAGTTTGCCCTGATGACCCAAGTTTGGGAGAGATTCGTCCAGAACAGCATCGCTTGCTACCAGCCCGGTGCCGGCATAACTGTTGATGAGCAGCTCTTCCCGACAAAAGCAAGGTGCAGCTTCATCCAGTATATAGCAAGCAAACCTGATAAATTTGGTATAAAGTTCTGGCTCGCTGCTGACGTCGATACCAAATATATGGTGAACGGTGCGCCATATCTGGGTAAAGACAAGACGCGGAGGCCAGGTCAGCGACTAGGAGACAGTGTGGTGTTGAAAATGATTGAGCCTTACCTGGGGAAGGGGAGGAACATCACCACTGACAACTTTTGTACTTCCCTCGAACTGACCAAGGCACTACAGGCCAAGAAAACCAACCTAGTTTGCACAGTAAATAAAAGCAGATGAGAGCTCCCTCTGTGCGTAAGCTGTGTTTTATGATATCCTTGACCTGGCTGCAATAAATGCTTCCATTCTGTTCAAGAAATGCACCAATGAGAAGATGTCACGGAGAAACTTCATGATGAAATTCGCAAATGAACTTCGCTCCAACCACATGAGAGCAAAGGCTACACAACTGATGGTGCGAGAGCCAGGACCCAGGCAGGAGCAGATGGGAAGGAGAAGGCAGTGACAATTGCGGAGAAACTGCAAGAAAAACAGAACAAAGGACACTTGTGACAAATGTCATAAGGTTGTGTGTGGGAGCTGCACATGGAAGGTAGAGATTACCTGTGTTGACTGTAAGTAAATGATACACAAGCGTCAGTGAAATTGATGCATGCTGTTTGCCCCCAATACAACCCAAGTTAGCACATTTAGTGGAGAATACTTTCATTATGATTGCACAAGCATTTTTGTGGGCCACCGGTCAGAATGACTGTTTTGGCCAGTTTGGGGCATATGCGTTTCATATGTGCCTATAAAAGAATGACTGCTATGGCCATTATAGTAGTTATAGAATTCCGGGAGTCCTAGTGTTAATGAAGTTTCAAAATATTACTATAAATTATAAATACATAAACTTTTTTGAAGATCATCATTAATTTAAGAACTCATCATTGATAAATCATTGAATAATATGATATTCAAAAAAGCCTTGTCATAAAATATAAGAAAATATACAACTTCATCAATAAATGTGTTTCTAATCCTTCTATGATCAGCACATGTTTGAAAGAGCTCGATCATTCTGAACTAACTCCTTCTGTCTCCTTTTACGGTGACTGGACAAATATCAGCTCTGTAGCTGTTGACTGGACTCCAGTGAGTGGTCTGTGTATCCCGAGCTCTGGATGTCATAGTGAGTGATCGTTACTGAACTGCCCTAATTGTTTAATTAGGCTGGGGCGGATGAGATGTGACAGCTGCAGGGTGATTCATGTTTACGAGTTTCCCGCTGCCATGATGGCCTGTCGTTGGGTGCAAGGAGTGATGAGGCCTTTGGCAGGCGAGCTGGCATCTGTCGTCCATGTCATGGGTAATTGAAGAGAGGCCTTACAATCACTGCCGGCTCCACGGCAGCGCTACACCTTAATATTTGTCTCTTTTTCTTTATCCATCTCTCCCTCTCTCTCTCAGACACACTACTTTTATCACATCTGACTGACAACTGTCAGGTGCACACGCTTTTACCTAGTCTTCATCTGATTTCTTTGCTGCTTGAACAGTGTTAAAGTTCTCGCTCAATCACCTTGGCTTAATTATTCTCGGTTTCCAACTGTGCTTATGACTCCTTTCATTTTCTTCCTCACTAATATCTTGTTAGTTTTGTTAAGTTTTGTTATGTATTAAAACAGTTTGGAATTATTTTTTTATTTCATTCCTTACCAACTGTATTAATACATAACATGAACATGCCCATCAAAGATATTAGCGATGAATGTCATTAAACCTAATATAGCTGGTGGTGACAAAAATATATTCTCAGGTTTAATGTTATTCATCGCTGTTATCTTTGATGGGCATGTTCATTTTGAAAGATGTTATTTGCATACTTTTACTCTGATATATCATAATATTTATATGGATATTTTCTCATTGTAGCCAAGATCTTCAAGATATGCCATCTATTTTACACCAGCACAGAGAGTTGAGTACTTGCTTCCTGCTAAATCTGGAGGTTATATACCAATTGTATATATACGATTCTGTGAATGATGGCATTTTATTGCTGGTGCAACAAACTTTGAGTTGAAGACAAAATCTATAAATAAGACCATGTGGGTGAGAAGAATAAGTATCACACAAAGTAATATAATGTAAAAATACTCCTTCACTTTATGGATTTCTAATGGCTGTCACAGTAACAGAACTATATCTAATTTTATTTAAATAGAAAGATCTTGGGTCTTGTGCAAAGTTCCTTCATTTAAAAGTTTACATAAATACAAAAAAAATGTTATTTGGCCAAATTTACAATTATCTAATTACAATTATCACAATTAAATAAAACAAAGATTATTATACATTTTACAAGGAAAAATTATTTCAGACTTTCAAAATTTCACTTTTAATTCAATGTGTTACTTGCTATTTCTTTGTAATTAATTGTGAAATTTACAAGCCACTTCTGAGAGAAAACAGTTTCTACACCAATGTTTTTTCAGTGACATACTCATTTTTCAAATTACAGCCATGAGTGTTTATTCTGCTGCAGGTTGTCAAGAAATACTAGGGGGAAAAGAAACAACTCACTTTAGATCAATAGATTTAAAAAAAAAAGAACTGTAAGTGTGAGTAATGACGTTCTGACATGATGCTTTCATTGCACGATTTTATCATGAATCTTTTGTTATTGGTTCCATGATACTGTCTTTAATTGACAAATTGAACATTTGAACTCCACGAATTACTTTTGAGGCTAGAAACAAAGCTCACAGCAATTACAAAGTTGTAAACCAAATATATTGACCTTGGTGAGAAAGGATTCAGCATTATTGTTGTTTCCTTGTGCACACCAATACTAGCCTACATATAAAAAATAAAAACAGGAGGATGGGGGAAGGGTCAAGAGCAAAGAGTCAAATAATAGAGGAGTCTCTCAGGAACCTGTAGGTAAACACTCAAAACATGCATCGCATTGATCGCAGCATGATGCATAGTGTGAGATTTACAGACTGCACTGTATATTACTGTAATAATGGCCATGGGCTAAAGCAGGCACCCCTCTGACTGCTGACTGTACTAAAACACTCAACTCATAGAATTAAACCGCACATCATCCACTATCCACTTGAATACTTAAGATGTGAATAATACCTTTTTATCATAACATATTACATGCAACAAACAAACAAGAAATGACATCATAGGGAGCGCCCCAGCAGACCCTCATGACTGTGTCTCAAGTTCAATAATTCTCATAAAATATCACATAACATTTTATGACAAGGCAAGGTTAGTTCAGGTTGTAAAATGCCGAACCACGTTTTCACTACGGTACGCCTATAATAAGTGTTTATATTCAGACTATTTTAGACAGGGCGGGACGACAAACTCTGCGGAGAAGCCCAGTAGGCTACCTGCGTGACTCATCATACAGAAATAGAGAGATGTAGCGCTGTCTACAATGAAGTTTTGTTTAATAACCGCTAGAGCGCAAAAACATTGTGTACCAAAATAGTACTGTATGTTTGAAATTTTTGAAAAGTTGAAATATGCATTTTACAGATATAATAGTTATACTTTTAAGAAAAAATGTCACTGTGACCCCAATAAGTAACTTAAAAGGGATCCATATTTCGATCTTATGTAACAAAGAGACCCGACTCAACAGACCTCCTCAATCCCCCATGTTCTCTACTAATTAAAAGCTCATAATAGGTCAAACAAAGCATGTGCAATCAGAGTAAGGTCAGACATGCTTCAAGGCACTAACCAGTATCCACTTACTGGCAAGTACTGGATATAAGCCAGCCTCAAGGGCCAACTGTTTTCTTCAGTCTTCTATACAGAGATGGAATGTGGAAATTATGCTCATTTTAGGATGCCATCTGTATTCAATTCTTACCCATTTATACTGATGCCAAATAAAAGGTAAAAAAAAAAAAGGCCTTGGAGTTATAATTTCACTTGCTGCACTGCAGTTGCGTTTAACCCATTTAAGCCTGTTGGGAAATAACCAAGACTCTACAACTCTTTTTCCCTTTAAAAATATTTTCTGGTTTATTTTTAATTTATACTGCCATGTCTGGGTGTTTACTCACCTGGGTGTGCTTTGACTTGATTGCAACAATTGGTGGGACCACTAGGGGGAAACACTCACAGTTGTATTTACTCGAAGTAGGGCTGTTATCATGATATCAGATTTTTCACTACACGTTTATCGTGGCCAAAATAATTCATGTTAACGCTATATTGCAATATCTAGACATTTTTAATAAATAATGCTATCAGCCATTGCATTCAAAAGGAACCATAATTACACTTAATGGCAACCAGTTTGAAATAACTTTGTTCTGTAAACTGATGTGGGTTCTTATCACGGAATGAGGTAGAAATTATATTATTTTACAGTATTCTAGTCAGTAATTCAGTGACTGTTGCAATGGTGTGTTCAGTCTCTTTTTGCATTTTAGTCAGCTACAGACAAATCTGAATGTCCATATTAGGAATTTCCTGAAACATCATGGGTGCTTCTCATTTCTTATATGTGCATGCTCTTTCCTCTCTTCCTTTCCTCAGTTCCAGCTCCGCCCCCATAGGATGCGAGGGAAAAAAATGAGGACAGATGAATCAAAGGAAACTTATTTGTTCATTGGAATATTCTTGATCTCTGTTGAAGGTTGGTTATTTAAGAAAAAAAGAGCAAGATTCCCTGTTTAAATATGTGAGACAGTTTATTGAAACTGCAAAGGTAAAGCATAAATTAAAATGATTGTGACAGATGTGAAAGGTCACAGAATTCGTCACAACACGTCACAAGCGTTCAGCGCTCCTACATATATGAGAATGCAGATTATTACTACGTTTCATGGCTGTCAATTGATTAAAACAATGAATCATGCTCTCTGCATTAACATAATTTTTTTTGAGCCTGCTGAAATGTTCTTAGAAATATATTTATGTCTAAAACTGCATTTTGAATACAAAATTAATTTCCCCACTAACCTGCAGCAGTCCAGTGCTTGTCTTCTCATCAACAGTGTTTCTCTCTTAATGATCATATTTCATACCTGTTGAGTTTTCATTTTTAAATGAATTTGACTGCTAAAAAAGGATTGCTTTTGTGCGCTGGTGCTCTTATTCCAGTCTTTTAAAATATTTGAATAAATGTGCGGTACGTGCCCTACATAAATTTAACAATGTTAAATATTGTATTCATCTTAAACACAGTAACCCACACAGCGTGGAGGAGAATGACAGTCACCTACTTTGAATATTAATTAAGAATTTTGGGCATGAACATGTAATTTATATACAGTAAAATGATTGACAGTGAAAAATGACACTGTAATATTTAATACAAACAAATAAAGGTTTAAATTCATCAGGTCTCACACACTACAGCATCGCAGTCACTAGTTTAGATGACCACTAACAACGTGTGGTGAAATTATCGTGTATGTTTAACAGCCACCGCTTTCTCAGATCGTCTTGGGTTGGATTAAAACGTAATGTTCCGTTGAGTTTGGAAAATTCCTCACACAGTTATCATCAGAATATATCTTCTCCTGTCCATGAAAATGGCCAGAATTTAAAATCTTTTTGCGGACACTCATTTTAGGTGGAGTTTAGTCAACTAGGTGACTACAGCACTTTGAAAATATACATTACTGGAAATAAATGAGTCGTACTATTTCAAAATGGAAGTGCGTCATGAAGCTCAGTACAAGTATATTTGATAATTGAGAAGCACCCCACAAGTTTTATTACTCCTATCCCAGACAGTAACATTGGCCCAGATCCGGCCCACATGTACAAGATATGGCCCAGATCTGGGCCAATGTTGCTGTCTAGGATGAGTCTCACTTGTGGACTTTCTGTGCGATGGGCACCCACCGGCGTCAAGTATGAATGAAACATAAATGACATATAAGAGTTTAGCTTTCCATAATGCTCACATCACACAATTTTGGGTTAAAATATAAAAAAAAAAAATACTGCTCTCTAAAGATATTTGAAGTAAGCATATGCTAATCCACAAGTTTTTATCTGAATGAGCACATTTTTGCATTTACTGCCACCTACTGTACTTGGGATGTCAACCAGACTCTGGCGCAGGATTACGTGTCTTATTATCATATGTGTACTATTCATTTTTAAATACCGCGACATCCCTAACTCAAAGAAGATGAAAATGCCAATAAAAACTCCAGCTCCGACTGCAATGATGAATGGTGGAAACAACAAAAATACATATGCCAGGAGGTTCCCATATTTGCACAAGTTGAGTATGAAAAATGATTAATCTCTGTGCTCTGTGCATTAATCTCTGTCAAACAGGTAAAGGCAGTCGAAAAACTAATTATAACCTAGGTTTAATATTTTCTTGAAATATGTGACCACCAGTTGCTATGAAATAATCTTTGCGTGAAAATGAAAAAATTGTCTATTTTTATAAATTTCTTGTTCAAATTTTTTTTTTATTACGCAAGACATCTAGGCACTACTGGGTTAAATGTATTCTTATGTAATATGTTTCTAAGTACACATTCACATTTACTGCATGAAGTATATAGTGAGGAAAATGTTTTTTTCTTTTCTTTTTTTTTTTTTTTGCTAGTCCATTAGAGAAACAGCATTCATTATATCTATTAACAATGATTTGTAGGTCCACTTTAGCCAATCAAGCCTCCCTTTTTCTTTTTAATTTTATAGCTATACAAAAAGGTCCAAACCTGCCACTGCTGTGCCCCTTATCTTTCATAAGCAATGGCAGGAAATAATATTTCCGATCAGGAGAAAAATGTCTGCCAAAGGTCAGTATTATCTGGAGTGTTGCCTAAAACAGCACCAAACAAACCAGAATGATCTTTTAATGCCCAAACACCCATCTGGTTACTTCCTACATTGAACCACTATCGCCTCTGTGTGTTAAGGGTCACATTTGTATTCTCTTAGTCATCATTTACAAAAATCACTACACTATATTGTAGATGCAATGCAAATGCTAATAAAAGGTGCTGTTATAATTTAGATTCCCAACATGAGAGGAAGATTTGCTCTATTGATGAACATTTCCTGCTGACTGACCTTTGGGTTCAGCAGAGCCTCGAAAGCTTTAAGCTGCTTTCACATGTCACGTGACTACTGTGTGTACACATTGTCCAGGCTTTCCTTTGACAACAACAGCAGGGTTATTAAACCGTCTTCCTGTGAGGCTCCTAATCCTGTCATTTCTCTCAGGTGCTGGGCAGTGCAAGGTCAGTAACCTCCGCTGGACTTACACTATACAGCCGACTGAGCAACATTTTAGGAACAATAGGGTGTGTTGCTATAGATATTACCACATGAAGCACATGTTTAGGTTACTTTACAATCAAGTTTTACTGTGTAAGATTGTGTAAATTCATTCTAAATAAATTTGATCCCAAACTGATAATAGGCTACATTTTGCTAAATCAAATATTTAGTTCTCAAATTGAATGCTTTCCATTTGAAATTAAAATGAAACAGCATGATCACAGAGCCACTGGCATCCATTCGACACCGAATTACACCGAATGTAAGGTTAGATACAATTACAGTTTTTCCCCGTATATGGGAACTGACTGTAAACCAATTAACAGGTTTTTACTGTTTTTTAGAGTTAAAATAAAAAACAAAAATTTACTGTAAAAATTAAATTAAATAAAACATTTAAAAATGCAAATAAAAGTACAGAGAGGCACAGACACAGGATTATCTCTCTGAAAGGAATGGTACACTTGTAAATAAAAATATGAATAAGGAATGAAAGGAAACATGAGTTACATACTGTAGGAGAAAAACTGGCTGCTGTGAATAAATCTGCAATAAAACAATCACTCACATATCAAGATTAATTTACCGTGACCATTGCTTGGTGTGCCGCAATAAAACAATCCAAAATATTCTGTGATCCAATGAGGCATGAATGAAAGGCTGATGATTGACTCATTTGAAGTCATCTGTTTTCCTTTGTAAGAAATTATGTGTTGCCCTTTGGGAATAGAAGAGGCAAGGCATTTTATTTGGGTTTCCAAGTAATTAATGGAATTCTACATTTACAAGTCACTTAGAATGGTTGTTGCCTGAGGCTTTGATGTTACTTTTTAATGTTATTATAATAATGATTTAAAAGAATAATTTTCAAGAAAATTAATAGCTTGTTGACACACAAGACAAAAAAAAAAAGAGATATAGAGAAAAAAGGAAAAAGGTGCACTGCATATAAATCAAATCAAGATTTTAAATCGAGACCCGTTCATAGCATCCCAAGATGCTGGATCCTCAGACTCATGGTCTGTAAACAGTCATTTTATAACACATCTACCAAAATAGTAAAAACAAGAAGAAATACTCCCACGCCTCTTTAAGCCTATTATACAGTTTCACAGTCTTATTAACCTCGCTGCTGCTCGTTACTCTTACATCTGTTGCTGTGTCTGCAACAGACATAATACATTGCTCATCCATGAGTCCTTTTTAAACTAAAATGCTTAAGATCACAGGCTGACTGTTTACTCTATTCACACCAGTTTTTTGTGTTTTTGTGTTTTGAGGGGTGGGGGGGGGGGGGGGTGGATGAAAACATTTACATTTAACAAATTAAACCTTTTGCTCAGAAATCAATGCAAATTTGATGCTATTTAAATGCTACATCAAAGGCATTTTTTTTCGTTCTCAGAGTAAAACAGGGACATTAGTAAAAAAATACTGAAGAGAGGGGGTGCCGTATCCATTATATTTTGTTACAAGTAGGGATGCAAGATATATCAGCCCCCATGTCAGTCGATATATGTTCAGTTTTAATGTTATCAGCTTAATAAAGAAATGTGGCTGATCGGCTATATTAAAGCCGATAAATAATGAATTATTTCCTTCAGCTGAGACACTTCAGAAGCGCACTGTTCGCCATGATGGTTTTGAATTGCTTGAAATATGATTAGAATCACTTCAAAAAAGGAAAAGTGTTACAGCTAAGTGTAACATGTGCAGCACAAATCTGTCATAAAAGATACATAAAATGATATGTGGGCTTGGGAAATGGATTTTAATTATGAGACTTTTGTTCTTGTAATTATATATAAATTTGGATTTAGATTTATTGGCCAATATATCGGTTATCGGCTTTCAAATTTAAAGAATTATCAGCTATCAGTATCGGCCAAATTTTTCATATCAGTGCATCCCTAGTTCCTATATTTTGGGCCCATTATTTGGATTGAGATATGCATGCGTGTCAAACAGTGATATTATTGTTAACAAAAATTAATACTAAAAGTATTAAACATTTTTGTTAACTGAAATAAAGCTGAAATATTATAAAAGCTAAACATTAGATGAAAAACCTAAACTTAAAACAATTAAATGAAAATTAGAAATGTTGCTTCAGAAACTAACTGAAATTTCTAAAATTACTTAAACTGAAATGAAATAATTAATTAATATTCAAAATTTAAAAATGACAATAGTAGTTATACCAAAACCTGAAAATGCTATTCAAAATATTAATTTATACTATATTAAATATTTAAAATACTAAAATAACACTGCTATGTCATAGCAGACGTATCATAAAAGTTGGAAAACTGGCAAAGTATGAAACCATGTATCGTAATTTTTTAAAGGAAAGTTGTCATTATTAGTTTAAAAAAAATGATACAGTACAGAGAAAATGTACATGGCAATAAACAGTTTTAAAAAGCATGTTCATTACTGCCTATTATTGATTTATCGGAAAGATGTTTTCTATGAAAAGCTATAGCCATCATTAACGTTAGAGGGGGGGGTTAATGAAAGACAAATATATAGGCTATCTGTCTACTTTAGTCTGTTGATGTCTGTCTGTCAATAATAATGTGTCTGTCTGTCAATAATAATGTATCTATCTGTCTGTCTATCAAAAGTATATACACCAGCAAAAAATAAGAACTGCAAACTGACTTTCATGTATTAGGCTGACCATTTTACCAGATCCAACACCACATTATTATTGTTCAAGACAAAAATGGGCTGTTGCCATGGTGTCCCACGAGTCACCGTGGAGTCAAATGGTGGGTGGATGGTGGTTCCTTGTTCCTGAAATAGCTGCTTAATTGTTTAAACAGATAACTGGTGATCTGGCGCTGTGCCATGAGCATGCCTCTCAGGTGCCCACCTGGGACGTGTGGACGGCACAAACAGTCTACACCGCTGGGAGTGAATGAGTACATCAGCTAAAACGGCACATCTCCCATTCTGCCATTCACTGGGCCAGCACGTGTTAATTGCCTTCTTTTCAGTCAGGTTGTGAGTTCATTTTAAATGGAATTAAAGCTAATAAGAGGTTCAAATTAAGGGGGTTTGTGCTGGTGGGATATAATTTTTCATTTGAGCTCTTAGATGATCAGATAATGGAAATGGTGAAAGGTTGGTTTTGTACTTTCGCTTGCTTTAAAGTGACTGCATTGTCTTTGAATTGTCTTTTGAAAGGAGCAGGTCTGGTGCAGGAGGAGACTAGATGGATTGAGGGGTAAAATGAGCCATGAATTAGTCACTGCATTGAATTGTGAATTATGATCAAGTAGCCACGAAAAGTGATTTCACGTGCGTCATCACTTTCCCTTGGCAAGATAATCCAAACTATGAAAAGTTCACTAAGTTAATACTTTAAATGGCAGACAGGGACAGCAAAGTAGTAAGACATGTTTGGATATGTTACATGTTGCTGGAAGAAATAGCTTTGGATTCATTCGAATTCAAAGATCCCCTTGATTTATCTAACATAACTTTCAATAATTAAAGAACAAATACCAAGTTCCGTCATGAAACTCTAAATGGCGCGGCCGATGGACATTGCACTGCACGGCACTCATCGATTTCTGTATCTGCAGCCAATGAGCTTGCTGCTAAACATTTAAAGTCCCCCATGTAGTCAATAATTGTATCCCTTAAAACTCATCTTTGATCACCAAAATGGCATATATAAAAATGTTTTTTATTCCTGTGAAAAACGTAGTCATGCCTTAAAATAGCTTGAGTGTAAATCTACACCCTAGCTTCATTTAGTATATGAATATGCCAAGTAGCCCCGCCTCCACTCACGCCAGCTCACAGATTCACTCGGTCAACTTCCTGAGGTAAACGCTGCACAATGCTATCGCTCTTTATAAGAGGCCCGGTTCTATGGGGGTGCCAGAGAAAAGTGAAAACACCCTCAGATTAAATTATTAATAGCACACATGTAAACGAGATTTCGCCGACAATAGAATCACAGACGGATTTCACACACATACAAAATAAATCTATTTACACGATTTTTCAAATCAGAATTTATTTAATTATGCTTTCATGTTTAATGCATGTGATTGGTTGTGTCCTTTTGCAATCGTGATACGCATAGGTGAAGCTGTCTCTTAAATTGCCCACTTTGCTTGCGTGTGTGCGTCCCGCTCAGGAAATTAGTTCGCTGACTTTCTGAGACGGGGCTTTAGGTAGTCTAAAAATATGAATTGTCCATTTTTCATCATGGACATAAGATATTGGCTCAAGAAAGCTCAAACCTCTAGTACATCACAAGATGACATGACACCGCCTGCCGATGACAGCAGCGAACCCCGCACTACAACCTCACTCTCACCGCTTGACACCCCTGCAAACACCGGCGACAAACCTAGTGTCGCGGCCGATGGCACCGCCGCCGAGAGACCTCTATCTTTAAATCAGCTGTTTCGTTCAAAAGGACTGATTCATTGTCGTCAGAAACTAAATGTTTAAAATGTAAGATACTTATATTAACTTCATTATTCAACTGCAGAATAAAATCAATTTCAATACTTCACATTTGCAATAGGCCTACTGCTGATATTTGGGAAAAACAGCACTCGTTGTGTAACATTTCTTAACTATATCATATGATATAAATGTAAAGAACAAAAACTCGTAGAGGGCCTTCCCCCCTATTTTGAACTCTGACCATTCTAACTGCATTTAAACCATGCAGTAAATCACTCTAAATGCATCCCCGGTCTCCCTACTTTCAGACAGCCCGATCTCATCAAAGTGCGCATAAATACAACAAATGTTATTTCTCGCGCCATTTATACGCCCAAAAATTGTTTTTGCGTGTATATGATACGCAGTTTTCGCGTGCATATAATACGCACTTTATGGCGTGTAATACGCATGCACCCCCCCCCCCATCCTACCCAAGGGATTTTCAGTGCGTAGCATATACACGCAAAAAAAAACATTTTTGCCGTATAAATGGCACGAAAAATAACATTCGTGGTATTTACACACACTTTCATGAGACTGCGTTGTTTCAGACTGAAGACGACTGGGAGCCATTTCCTATGTTTATGTAAGCAGTAAGCACCCTCACTATTTTCAGAAGCACCCTCAGTGATTTGCTTCTAGAACCGGGCCTGCTTTATAATATTGGACACATAACGGTAATTAATATGATTAGCCTTTTGTTTGACTATGTTATCAAACAGCTAATGTGTTTATTCGCATCAATCATCAGAAACGCGTTTAACAACGCGTTTTAAGACCCGATCTATGCATTTACAGCTTAACATTATCATAAACTCTAAACCCTAAAGTTTTCATGATAGAACTTAATGCAGCATAACATACAGTAACTCAATAATATGGAATTTTCTTCTGTAGCATTTATACAAGAGCTAGCAATAAAATATTAACAGAAATGGTTCCGTTCACAGCCTCACTACATAGGCATCATATCAAAGGGCCGTTCACACAAAGAAAGATAACAGTACCCATACATTAATAATTGTTCTAAGACTTTGAGAAAAGAGAAGTCCACTAAACAACTACTGTATAACGGAAACGACACAGACCATATTTTTTGAAATTGGAATCGCTTTCATAATGTTTTTTTTTTTCCCAGCTGAAAACATTGACAGCTGAATTCATCCGATTTTAAAGAGCTTGAGCATTTAAAGTGGCAGACGACATATCTGTTGCATGTGCTTATAATGAACAGAATGTCATTGCGCATTAGTATGTGGATGCTAATAAAAGTAATCGCTATATCTTTATAGTTAATGTTCTTAGTGTGAACGGGCCTTAACTATTGTGGAACCTAAAACATTTGGGGTTGGTTAATTTATGTTTTTGAAATGAAACATTTTGTGTTACTATTGTTACTATTTTGAACAGTAGTGTATATAGGCAGGAACTTTTGTGGCACACTATGATTTGACTTGCAACAGAGTTAGACATTAGCATGCTTCTATGCTAACAGCGCTAGTAAACATTAAAAATCAACATACACCTTTTTAATTACACTGAAGTACTTTTTATCAATACTTTTTTTTTTTAGATTTTTAGAATAGATTTTTTATTTCATCTCATCTGCCATACTGGATTGACTTTTTAGACTGAACTTATCGCAATGCATTCTGGGAGTGTTGGTAAGCGTTCAGACTGTGTATATTATTATTATTATTCAAGGCTTGCACATTTGAACCTATTTCAAGGTTTGTGTTCTCAAGCCACCAGGCACTGTTGTTGTGTGAATGAGCGGGCCAGAGCGCGTTAAGGGTTTTCTGTTAGAACAGTTTCGTGTAAGCGGCCCCTAAGTTAATTACTAATGATCTTTGCAATGGAAGTGAATCGATCAAAACTAACTTAAACTGGACAAAAACTTCATTTGTAGAGCTGCTGTAAAGCCAAAACAATCTCTGTTACTTTATTTTCCTATTATCACTGGTAAAGCTGCTTTGAAACAGTCCATATTGCTGAAAAGCGCTATATAAATGAAGGTGACTTGCCTTGACTGGTGTTCGAAAGCTTAGACAGCTGACCTGCTGCCCTTATCAGGCAATGACTTTGCAGGCAGCGTTTGCACAGGTACCTCACAAAACTGATTTCAAACAGGCTTCTGATGCAACATAATGGTTTAATGATCTACAACAAAATAGAGAAAGCATTGGTGATAACCAAGCTATTTTTTAATTAGCCTACCACAATAGTAATTTATCGCTAGAAATTACATCAAAGGTGGAAAAAGTTGGTAAAAATTTTTTACATTTACACAAACTGATGGACCGCAACTTTATTTATTCCATATTTATTTTTAGCTAAACTGTTAAGGAGTTGAATGCCTAGGATTGTAGGATATCATAGGCAGTGAAGGATACATATGTATGCTGCCTTCAAAAAATCAATCAGATGAAGGCATCTCAGTAGACAAGATGGTACATGATCATTGGATTTTCGACATGCCTTGTTGCCTCTCACCTCCGTATTTTTAGCTTTCGGATGCAGTCTATGTATGCTTCCTTTATGTGCCATTTAAACTATTAGCCTATGTTAAAAACAACTTCATAGCCTGTCAATCTCAATTTGGTACACAACAGTAACAAATGTGCGGTAACAAATCATGTCATGGAGAGGGTTAACGGTGAGCCTAAATATCCGGTACCAGAGCACCTTTTGATGAAGCACATCACTCAGAGCCAGTGGATGACCTCTCCACTGCAGGCCACTGGCCCATGAAGGATGTCATCACAAACAACAAATTGTGATTTAATGCTTTTAATTTCCAATTCTCTGCTCTCCAGTCAATGGGTTTAGTCCCTCTTGTCTCACACAGCAAAGTTTATAAAGAGATTGCTGCAGGAAATGAGACCTTTTTTTTTTTTGTAGTTGATCATGTGCTGTGGGATTTTAAAGACAAACCTTGATGGTTGGGCGAGTGAAATGTCTGTGTTATTGGCTGATTTTGAGACAAACCCCTTTGTGTTTAGATGAACCAAGGGGTCAAAACTGGTTATCATGACCTCGCTAGCCCCTGCTGGTAGATGCTGTAGCTACACCCCCTGGTTCTAACAATCGAAAACAATTGAAAATTAGGCAGAACTAATTTTATTATTAATTTTGTACTTTTTTGAATACATTGAAATTATTAGGAATGTTGAAGGCAGGGTAGGTAATTTGTTTCAGAAACATTTTTGTTATGCTGGTTGAAAGTCTCTTCACATCCTGGTAGCAATAACTGGTCTAAATGTGTGTATATATATATATATATATATATATATATATATACATACATACACAGGTCCTTCTCAAAAAATTAGCATATTGTGATAAAGTTCATTATTTTCCATAATGTAATGATAAAAATTAAACTTCATACATTTTAGATTCATTGCACACAAACTGAAATATTTCAGGTCTTTTATTGTTTTAATACTGATGATTTTGGCATACAGCTCATGAAAACCGAAAATTCCTATCTCAAAAAATTTGCATATTTCATCCGACCAATAAAAGAAGTGTTTTTAATTTTAAAAAAAAGTCAACCTTCAAATAATTATGTTCAGTTATGCACTCAATACTTGGTCGGGAATCATTTTGCTGAAATTACTGCTTCAATGCGGCGTGGCATGGAGGCAATCAGCCTGTGGCACTGCTGAGGTGTTATGGAGGCCCAGGATGCTTCAATAGCGGCCTTAAGCTCATCCAGAGTGTTGGGTCTTGCGTCTCTCAACTTTCTCTTCACAATATCCCACAGATTCTCTATGGGGTTCAGGTCAGGAGAGTTGGCAGGCCAATTGAGCACAGAAGTGCTTCTCCATAGCCCAGGTCAGGCGCTTCTGCCGCTGTTTCTGGTTCAAAAGTGGCTTGACCTGGGGAATGCGGCACCTGTAGCCCATTTCCTGCACACGCCTGTGCACGGTGGCTCTGGATGTTTCTACTCCAGACTCAGTCCACTGCTTCCGCAGGTCCCCCAAGGTCTGGAATCGGTCCTTCTCCACAATCTTCCTCAGGGTCCGGTCACCTCTTCTCGTTGTGCAGCGTTTTTTGCCACACTTTTTCCTTCCCACAGACTTCCCACTGAGGTGCCTTGATACAGCACTCTGGGAACAGCCTATTTGTTCAGAAATTTCTTTCTGTGTCTTACCCTCGTGCTTGAGGGTGTCAATGTTGGCCTTCTGGACAGCAGTCAGGTCGGCAGTATTACCCATGATTGCGGTTTTGAGTAATGAAACAGGCTGGGAGTTTTTAAAAGCCTCAGGAATCTTTTGCAGATTGTGTTAATTAGTTGATTCAGATGATTAGGTTAATAGCTCGTTTAGAGAACCTTTTCATGATATGCTAATTTTTTGAGATAGGAATTTTGGGTTTTCATGAGCTGTATGCCAAAATCATCAGTATTAAAACAATAAAAGACATGAAATATTTCAGTTGGTGTGCAATGAATCTAAAATATATAAAAGTTCAATTTTTATCATTACATTATGGAAAATAATGAACTTTATCACAAAATGCTAATTTTTTGAGAAGGACCTGTATTTGTGCGTGTTTGTGTGTGTGTGTATATATGTATATGTATATATATACATATCGTCTGTGGAAGGCGTAGGACCATAAAATATTTATCTAATCATTGCATTCGGTCCTACTGTAATTTGGAAGAGATTGAGATTGTTGTGAGTGAAAGACTAAACACACGAATAACACAGATGATAAAAAAAAGGTATCAGGCTTTAATTCCAACAGGTAAATCCAACGAGGTCCTACATCCAAACACAACTAAGAATAGACGAGACCAGACAAAGACACATAATGTGTTAAGTGATGTGATGTTATACTCAGAATGTACACGTTTCAATGACAACACTATCAACGGCATAATGAATCTGCAGCAATCAGGTGATACAAGTCAATGCTCTTTTAGTTGTTTATATTCATTATTATTGTAAAGTTATGTGCTTTGAGACATGAGGTAGTTTCCCAGCAACACATATCTACGTTGTGGCAACATCTGTGGCACGTTGCATTTCTGCTATGGCTACGTGCTCGGAACATTGTAACAACGTAGAATTGTAAGACGCGACAGGGCTGTAGCAACGTTGTTGCGCGACATTCAGCAACCGAGTGACGACGTTCTGACAATTACATTTTTGAATATGCTAGATGTAGATATCCCCCATTTAGCATGTTATGTTTTGTGGTTAATTTTTAATTAGTCATATGTTAGATAATTATATACTTTTTAAATATTGTTTATCCTTATTATTATTTATGGGCCTAACAGTAAATGAATTATAATCAACACCTGCAAGTGTACACTTTGAAAAGTAAAAATGACATAGGTTAGCTAATTCAACTTTATTAAGCATATGGTAATCAAACTGCACTTCCAAAAGTCATACATTTGTGAGGGGGAAAAAAACATTTACAGGGAGTGACTAAAGCCTGTTTTATGCTTCTGCGTCGTAGGAGTGACGCCGTATCTACGCCATGGAGTTGACAGAAGCATCATGAGGCCTTAACGTTAACTAGCATGAGCAGACATGAGAAAATCTAGCAAAGAAACGAATGAGACAACAAATCAAAGGAAAAATTTACGAGCGGTTGCACACAAAAAAAAAATCTTTCTCTGTGCGTTTCCAAAAAAAGGAAACGTGCAACATGTACGCTAGCTGAGGTAAATTAAACTCAATTCTCACTATCCTATCTTGATGATGAATGAGACGGTCCAGCAGTTGGTTGAAAATTTAAAAGGCTGATTTTCGCGCTTCAGGGCGGTCACGAGTGGTTCAATGTCAACATTGTGACACAACGTAGTTATAGCAACCTTTTGGTCATGTTGTTGTTAGAAGGTTGGGTACACTGTAGGCTACCAACGTTCTGCGTTTGCTGGGTTATCGCTGTCCCTCGTGGCACTTTGCAGATTCTGCTGTGTGCGTTGTGTTCATGTGTTTTAAAGAAGGCGTGGCTTTGGAGATGCTCTGAAGGGAGGGTGGGATCTCTTGCTTTAAAAGCTAACATGCTATTGCTGGCCACTCCAAAAAAGTGCCTTCCCTACCTTTACAAGCATATCTTTCTAGAATTAAAGACTCTTTGAGATGGAGTTCAATATGTATCCAGGTGTGCAACTAACACACATTATAAATTAATGTTGCCATTATGAATACAAATATGAATGTTTTTGTTTAATATTAAATCTTTTTTGTTTTAATGTTTTCAAATGTAGCTAATATATTCCTGTAATGGCAAAGCATATTTTTCAGCAGTCATTACTCCAGCAGTCTATAGTGTTAATTATTATTATTAATGTTGAAAATGTCTGTGCTGCTTAATATTTAATATGATAATATGATACCTTGATGCATATTTTTTGACAGTTCAACAGAACAGCATTTATTTGCAATATATATACGTATATGTGTAACAATGTAAGTATTTACAGTCAGTTTTGATCACTTTAATGTGTCCTTGTTAAATGACAGTAGTAAAAAAATAAAAAAATAATATATATATATATATATATATATATATATATATATATATATATATATATATATATGAGCCCAACATTTTGCACGGTAGTGTATATGAAAAAGGAAAAAGTATATATGTCAAGAGATTTAATTAACCAGACAACATTGGAAACTATATTTGGATATTATTTTACTTATATACATCATAAGAAATATGTAAATACATTAAAAAAAGAGTTTGAAATGCATTTAGGTTGCAATGGTTTAACTTCAAAATTAAAGGGAAAAAGAAGCATGCATTAACAGACGAATTTAGTTGTGCAAAATAAAATAGTGTTTACTAATTAAGCCTAACCTACTTTTATGCTTTCATATTTAAATAGTCAAGAGATTCATCTCTCCAAATAGTTTCAAATAAAATGTTAGAAGCTTTCCTTAGCAACCTTAAATCAGCTAATATTCCTAGATAACAATGTAAAAACGACAGACACTCCAACTTATACGATGAGCAAGAAAATCTAAAACTCATATAAAGTTGAACAAAAAGTTTAGTTCGGTCTTTATATAACTTGTAGGCAGTGGAGTCGTGTGGGAACTGTGTGAGAGAAGCCTGCTTACTGTAAGGTCTCACATCGAACAGAAGGTGCCGTCTCACACTCCAGGCCATTCACACACACTCTTTACAGTGAGGAGTGAAATATTAACAGCTCTCCCCCTCTGTAAGAAATCTAACGTGGCTGCTGGGCCACAAGGTAAGGTTTCATGGCTGGAGAGACTGCTCTGGTGATAAACCTCATTTACATATTTGAAGGAGAAAACTAATTAGACAGTTGTATAAAACTACATAATTACCATCCTCGATACAAGATTAATTATTGTAGTAACCATTTTAACTTTAATATACTTACGGGCACTGTTTATCCTTGTGTCTGACATTGCAACGTGATCTCATGAGTAGCCTACTCGTGTGTATTTTTACGTATATTGTAGTTCTTCATTTCTTTTCACATTTAATAGCGCTATTCACAATACACATCGTTTCAAAGCAGGTTTACAGAAAATGCACGAGCCAACATAACTATTTGATCTGTTCCCCGAGGTAACTGTCTAAGTTATGCATTTCAGAAATGTACACAAATCACACAGATAGCTAAAAATGTATTCATTTTAAAAATGTAATAATTTAAAGCAGAAATAATGAGCTAATTGAAATAATGAATACTGATTATGACAGACAAAAGTGGCATTTTAAATTTACTTGTGTTTTCACTGAAACGTACAATATTTACATATTGACAGCACTAAAACATAAATTAGGCTATTTAAATATTGGCTTTACAGATGTACAAATGTGTGCAAACTCTTATTTATGAATATTAAATTTGTGGTAGCCTATGTTTTGATTCTATTGCATTCAATTGACAGATCAATGACATGTTTTTAGCATTTATCAAACGCAGTTTACTCATCTACTTAATATGAATTAAAAATGTTGCTCTGTTAGAGACTACTGCTGTACACTTGTTTCAAAGGATTACATAATGTTAAGCAAGACTATCCTTTAAAATATACCTTAAAATAAAGAACATTTTAAACACAAAAGGTGTTTTCTCAGTATAGTCCTGTGGTGACTGACACTAGAATAAGATGCACACAAAAAACACAACATAAATTCACAAAAGTAATCAAATTTTATTTGTTCACTGAAATCCAGTTTAAAATATTTAGAAATGTACAATCCATACAATTGTGAGGAAAACATCCAAATTCAGGCCTGCATGCGATCTTCATCTCCATTCTCAAAAATGACCTTCTTACTACACTTCAAATCCCGCATGAATTTAAAAATTGCCACTACAAGAAGCATTACAACATGTTTTATGGTGAAAACTGCTTTGGGACATGTTGTGTAGCCCATCTGTTGAAAAAAAAATATATATAAGCATTGTACATGCATAAGATGGAAGGAAAAATAAGTCAATGCTGTTGCATTCTCTCTATAAAAATGGTCTATAAAATAGTAAAATGGCAATTATACAAATATTTTTTTAAAGTTTGTAAATATTTTACGCTTTTTAGCTGTAAAAATGTAATAATGTTTTGAAGGTAACATATTATGTCCCCTTTCACAAGATGTAATAGAAATATATGGTGTCCCCAGAATGTGTCTGTGAAATTTCAGCTCAAAATATCATACCATATCATATCTTGTCAAATTTCCCCCCTTTCGGTTTTTGTGAGTCCCTTTAAATGCAAATGAGCTGCTGCTCCCCGCCCACGTTCAGAAGACGGATCAGAGCTTCGGATACATTAACAAAACACATGAATCTCAGTCATCCAAAATAACTAGCAGCAGAGTGCAGCCTTACAGAGAGATTCAGGAAGAGGTCGCAACTTTTAGACTGCACCTGGACGTTTCTGAATGGTTAGTGGATATCAGGGACCTGCGGTCAGGGTAGGCAGGGGCAGTGCCTCACCAAAGGAAATATTGACATTATATTTATTAATTCCAAGAGCTTTATTAATTCACCACATTATTAATTGCATTAATTTTATTCCAAATATTAATTTTTGTTACAAAAATGTTCAGGAATACACATAATATACTCCTTTTGCCATTGTTTGCTTCTAAAAACCATTGTTTCATGCAGGAAATTCAAGACCATGGCCATTGAGGCAGAGGTTATCAGTGCCTCTGTGGTCCATAGACCGTAGTTTACGTAGATTTGCGCATGCGCAGTCAGTTCTCATGCTGTCTTGAATTATCAACATTGAGGCAGAGACTGAGCTTGCTTCATGTCACGTGATCCACTCGCTCTCACTCACTCCGCGCTTCCCGATACTTAGCATCTAGCCGTCACCTCTGCCACATTTGTACTGTATGTCTATCTGTGCGATTATGGTGCATTTCGTAAGGGTTAAAATCAGTGGCGTAACTTTGTTTTAAAAAATGTGTGTGTGTGTGTGTGTGTGTATACATGAATGAATCACGTGAATAAATACATATATCCGACTGTTTGATGTGTGTCCTTTAATGGTCCAGTGGTGGAACTTTTGCCGAGCATGTCAGATGTTCTGGGTTTCTGGTTCGAATCCGCACTCGTATAGTTTTTTTTTTTTTTTATCAAAACCGAATAAGTTCATTAGTGGTTGTATTATATCAAGCAGGGACACGTTTGTGTGCATTTTTGTTTTGTGATTTCACCGGAACAAACAAAGAGTCTCCGAAATGGATTGAAGCGCGCGTGCATGTGAAGACTGCGTGAGCCACAAGATAACACTGTAACCGCGCCACCGATCGCCACTTTGATCACTTGATTTAAAAAACGATGTATTTCAGCGCTAGATCGCCTCTTATTTAACAAAAAAACAAAATAAATGCTCTGCCAGCTGGAGATGTTTTATTTATTTCTATTGGTACATCCGTGCCGCCGTGAGAGGTTTTAAAAAGTGGTGGGGACAATATCGACCCTGGCAACAAGTGATAGATGTGTCTATTAATTTGATTATTAGATTTGATTGTGCATTCTTCACATATGACTGACTTTGCTGTATGCAGGCAGCGATGTGATGATGCCTGATATGAACTTGGGTTGCTACATTAACTGAATGAATATATATATAGCCTATGCCACATTGATAGGTCACAGCCTACCCATGACAAGATGTCACCGCACGTTACTGGTGTATATATTTATGTAGAATTTGTTGTGGAGTTACATTGATTCATTTCATCAACTTGCATGTATGTTTAACTTTTACACAAGTTGACAGTTCTCTGAGGTCTTTATAAGTCAACTGTGAAATTTTTTGGTCAAATAGTTTGGTAAAAAGCCACCGACAGAACAGTTTGCATGCTTTGCTCAAACTTTTGCCATTGTGTTAGAACTGGTTTCACTGTTGGTGCCTGCGAAAACCAAATGTGTGGAAACGTGGGTGGAAACATGTATTAAGGGGCGGTAATATTATAATAAGATCCCCTTCCTATGTCAGAAGGGGAGACAGATCTGATCGGCTTATTTTTTGACATGCTTGAAGAGAAAGGATTTCCAAAACAAAGTTACTGGGTTGTCACTTTTCACGTTTTCTGGGTTGGTAGATGCACTGGGGACCCGATGATAGCAATTAAACACGGAAAAGGTCAGATTTTCATGATATGCCCCCTTTATGCCAAAATGTCAATATTGTAATTTCAGCAACTATCCAAATGTACAAAAAAGTATCTTTTATACCTGTAAATGTTAATGCCTAAGTTTTAACTATGTGACGAGGCTGGACTTTTTTTTATATATAATGAAGTATAATTCAAGTACAAAATCCCTGTCAAATGGTTTAATCATTTGTGTCCTGAAATCTGGCTAGCATGGATCTTTTCACATTTTTTTTATTATTTAAGGGTCATTCTATTTTGATCAATTCAATGCACACAAACTAATAATAATAATAATAATAATAATAATAAAATACCAACAGTCCAAAAAGGGAAAATGGAAGGATATGTACATGGTTGCCAGACAAATTTACACCTTGGCCACATATCACGATATGTTCAATCAAACAGAGTCCCAGATCCTACTCCATAGACACTCAAGGACTGCAGCCAAAACTGCCACTATCCCAGATGGAGACTACTGTTATGAATAATGAGTAAAGGAAAGATGGGCTTCAGATTGCTGTTTTAAAACTTATAAGTGAGTCACTGATTAGCACAACTCATCTTTAATGTAATATACAGGGTACCTGAATTACGAATTTGGAAACTGTGCATGGCATGTCAAAGCAAAGAGCACAGAAAGTTTAAATAGAAATCATGGTAGCCCATTAGATATTTTACTAGGACAAACATGAATAAGTAAATGATTAAAAGCTTAGTAAAACCCTGAATGGTGTTATTTACAACAAGATCATGGGAAGATTGACTGTGGAAACAGTCTTGACATTTAGTAGAGTTTACAAAAGGGTAGAAAGGCTGGAAAAATTGAAAAGTAAGGAGAGTGTCTAGCTTTGTGCTAGAGCCACATGCATTTCCTGATGAAAATGGATTAAAACATGTCAGCACTAGCGGCGAGGCTCTGGGAGAGTCTGGGTTGTCCTAGATTTACCAAATCTGACCTAGAATAGGCGTCCTCGTCTGCTCCTGGTGAATGCTCTCTGTGCAGATTGTTGTTTGTCTAGCCATCAAGCAGATAAAATCTGAATCTGAATTCATTTAAGTGTATTATATGTCACTGTTTATTTTCAACTATCTTCAGTATCCTTAGAAAACAGATTTTTTTCTTTAGAAAATAAAACTGTTTTATTTTACTCATTTTATTCTCATCTCACACATCATGGATTTTTTTAACATGATACATCTTAACTTGCAATAAATGTGGAAACAAAATGTCTAAACAAAAAAAGGTATACAGCCATATTATCTTTGCAAGAACAGATATTTTTGTAATTTATAATTAGCAATAGCATTTACATTTATTCATTTAGCAGACGCTTTTATCCAAAACAACTTACAAATGAGAACAATAGAAGTAGTTAAACTAACAGTAGGACAATAAAATGTAAGTGCTATAACCTTTCTCAGTCTAATCTTAACGCAGAACTCGTAAAGGTTTTTTTTTTTGTTTGTTTTTTTTTTATAGAGAAAGGAAGAGAAAAGTGTTAGTATTACTGGAACAAGTGCTGCCGAAAGAGATGTGTCTTCAACCGTTTCTTGAAAATGGCTATGGACTCAACAATTCTGGTTGAGTTTGGTAGGTCATTCCACCAGCGGGGAACAGTCATCGTCAAGGTCTGAGAACGAGATTTTGGGCCTCTTTGACATGGCACTACAAGACGACGTTCGCTTGCAGAGCGCACGTTTCTGGATGGCACATAAGTCTGAAGTAATGAGTTTAGGTAAAAGGGAGCAGAGCCAGTGGTTGTTCTAAAGGCAAGCGTCATTGACTTGAATATGATGCGAGCTGCAACTGGGAACCAGTGCAATTTTTTGAGGAGAGGAGTTACGCGTGCTCTCTTCGGCTCGTTAAAGACCACTCTAGCTGCAGCATTTTGGATTAGCTGCAGAGTTTTTATCGAGCAAGCTGGAAGACCAGCCAGGAGAGCATTGCAATAGTCCAGTCTGGATGGAACAAGCGCTTGAACAAGGAGTTGTGTAACATGCTCTGATAGGAAGCGCCTGATCCTCCTAATGTTGTACAAGGCAAATCTGCAGGACTGGGCAGTTCTAGTAATGTGGTCTGTGAAGTTCAATTGATCATCAATAACAACCCCAAGGTTCCTGGCTGACCTTGATGGAGTTATGGATGACGGACTTAGCTGAATATTGAAGTTGTGATGAAGTATTGGATTGGCCGGGACCACAAGTAGCTCTGTCTTCGCAAGGTTAAGTTGAAGGTGGTGTTCCTTCATCCAGCCAGAGATGTCTGTCAGGCAGGATGAGACCAAACCAAACCTGAGAGCATCAAACCAACAATAATTATTGCGTTTTATTCCAAAGATGATGAAGATAGGCAAAGAGGGTTCAAAATTTAAAGTGTAGTTTATTAAATAAAGAAAACTGCTCAGTAACTATCGTAACCTCAGTTCCCTGAGAGTAGGGAACGAGTATTGCGTAGCTATACGGAGTGGGGGAAACTCCTTTTCATCGATTTACTGAAGCCTATATGTAAAACGCATTTGCAATTGAGCGTCTGGCTCGTTCTTTGGCTGTGCTGCGGTAACTGCACATCCAATGGCGGGGGCATGTAATGACGTAGTGCTTGCTCATTGGTCACACGTCAAAGCCTGCCAAGGGGGTGTGGCCTTAGCCCATAATATTCCCCCGAATTCGCCATTATAGCAGGTTTAACGACTGAAGCGACAACCAGGTTACTATAGTGCAGCCGGCTACGCAATACTCGTTCCCTACTCTCAGGGAACTGAGGTTACGATAGTAACCGAGTAGTTCCCTTTCGAACGGTCACTTCGTATTGCATAGCTATATGCAGTGGGGACGCCATGCGAAACGCAGCACCAAAAGTTACTGGTTGCCAACTGCAACTTGGACCCCTGAGCTCCGTAACAAGCCATAGACCAAGTATAAATAATAAACAGACCGGACACAGTCGGGTCTAGAATAAATATATGTGTCAATAACTAAACCAACATAATATTCTAATAGGACTAATAGTATAGGAAAGTATAACCGGCCAAAAGCAGGTTTTATATAAAATGTGTATGTGATTGTGCACAGTAACATACTTGTAGACAAGACCAGAAACCGTTGGGTCTTAATCATACCGAAAGCACCTTCGCCTGCTGCAGGTAAGGCACCTCCATATTATAAAACTTCACAAATGTGGAAGGCTAGGACCAGCCGGCCGCATCACAAATATCCTGAATGGGAAAACCAGAGGACCAAGCCCACGATGAGGCCATGACTCTAGTTGAATGAGCCTTGATACCTTTAGAGCAAACCTGACCCACTGTGGTAAAAGCCATAGAAATGGCATCCACTATCCATCTGCACAGTCTTTGCTTAGTGACTAGATCACCCCTAGATCGGTCACCAAAGCAGACAAAGAGCTGTTCCGATTGTCTAAAAGACACAGAACGCTCCAGTTAGATTCTCAGCGCTCTGACAGGGCAGAGAAGATTAGCCTCCCCATCCTCAGCAGAAGGGGGAAGGGCTAATAACGTAATAAGCTGTACTCTGAACAGCGTTGAGAGCACTTTGGGTACATAACCATGTCTGGGTTTGAGGATGACCCTGGAGTCATCTGGTCCAAATTCCAAACATGAAGGGCTCACAGAGAGAGACTGCAGATCTCCCACTCGCTTGATAGATGCCAGTGCCAACAGGAAAGCAGTCTTTAGTGAGAGAGGTTTAAGATCAACCGACTGGAGCGTTTCAAAAGGCGACCCTTCAGGGCCCCAAGGACCGTTGAGAGGTCCCAAGGCGGCACCGAAGGAGGTCTGGAGGGGTTGATCTTCTTAGCTCCGTTTAGAAACCGTACCACCAGGTTGTTTCTTTCTTGTGATTGGCCAGTCACCAGAGCATGATGCGCTGCAATGGCTGCTACATACACTTTGAGTATGGACGGGGAGCGGCCCGCGTCCAACAACTCCTGTAGGAAGGAGAGTATCACAGATACCTCACATGACTCTGGATCAAAACGTTTTTTCGAGCACCAGCTGGAAAAACCTGACCACATCAAAGCATAAATGCGCCTAGTAGACGGGGCCCTAGCCTCAGAGATAGTGTTTAAGACCTTCTCAGGAAGGTCCCTGGGTACCCGTTTAGGGGCCATACATGGAGGGCCCATAAGTCGGATCGAGGATGCCATATTGTCCCGTTTGCCTGTGTGAGGAGGTCTTTCTTCATTGGAACAGGCCAGGGGAATCTGTCTGATAACTGGACCAGCTCTGGAAACCACGGCCTGGATTTCCAGAGAGGAGCCACAAGGAGGACTGGGCATCCGCTCTCCCTGACCCATTTGATGACCTGTGGAATCATTGAGACGGGAGAAAAAGCATAAAGGGGGCGGTTGGGCCAGAGATGGGCCAGAGTGTCCCTGTTCTTCGAGAAGAACACTGCGCAGTGAGTGTTGATTCTCGAGGCGAAAGGTCGATTTCGGCCTCGCCAAACACATTCCATATCAGACTGACCGTCTGTGAGTTCAGGGACCACTCGCTTAGGGGAGTGTTACCCCGCGAGAGCATATCCGCACCCAAATTCTGAATGCCAGGGATATGCACTGCTCTGAGAACTCAGATTGGTCTGTGCCCACAAGAGGAGGTCTCTCGCCATGGCATACAGGTTGCCTGACCTGATGCCGCCTTGGCGATTTATGTAGGCCACCACTGACATGTTGTCCGTGCGGACTAAGACGTGGTGACCTTTAAGGTCTGACAGAAATGCTTTTAGGGCCAAACCAACTGCTTTCATTTCCAGACAGGTGATATGTAAGCTCTGCTCCGTGCTTGACCAGAGACCGGAGGCAGGCTTGCCCTTGTGGAGCGCTTGCCCTCGTGCAGTGCTCCCCAACCCAGGTTGGATGAGTCTGTAAAAAACACTTTCCTCCTGGAAACTACTCCCGTGGTCACACCCTCGTGGTACCAGTCCTGAGCTTGCCAGGGAATCAGAGTCCTTAAACAACCGTGATTCACCATGATGCGCAGGTTGGCTGACTGCCATGCATGGGTTGGCACGTGGCGTTTCACGGACGCATACGCAGTAATCCCATACGGAGTACTGATGATTCTGCTGCCATGAGACCAAGAAGTTTCTGAAATTTCTTTAGGGGTACGTGCTCGCACGCCCTGAATTAGGCTGCTAGCGTTCGCACAGAGTGCGCGCTCTCGTGTGAGCCACGCCGTCATCATCAGAGTGTAAAACTGTGCCAAGAAAGACCACGCAATACACTTGATTCATATATGGATTAGTTTTAGAAATCTCTCAATTACATTTAAAAAAATGTCCTTCGTCTTTCGAAGATGAGCGAAAGTCTAATGGGTTTGGAGCAAGATAAGGGAGTAAATGATGACATAAATTTTATTTTTGGGTGAACTATCCCTTTAACTCTTATGTTCTGTTGTGCTGAACGTTTCTACTGCATGTTTTGCAGCCCCAAAGACCACAACACTCTTAACAATGAAGTTGCACAAAATCATTTTGGGTTCCCCAACGTTCAGTGAACATTTCTTAAAACAACTATTGTCTAAGTTTAAAGAACATTTTAATAATCTAAAGAACCGTATAAAGACCTTTGTGCAATGGAAATAGATGCAAATAAAGAGTGTAGGGTGTAAGTTTAAAACAATACTAGTTATTTTAAAATTAACCTCATGCCCCTTTTCACTAGATATAATATAAATCTATGGTGTCCCCAGAATGTGTCTGTGAAATTTCAGCTCAAAATACTCCCCAGATCATTTATTATAGCTTATCAAATTTGCCCTTTGTTGGTTGTGAGCAAAAACGTGTAATTTTGTGTGTGTCCCTTTAAATGCAAATGAGCGGCTACTCCCCTCCCTCAGTTCAGAAGATGGCCAATCCTTTACATGAGCGTTGGATACTCCAGCAATAACAAAAAGCTCATCCAAATTCTCAGAAACAACCAGTTGACCTCAGGAAGAGGTTGCAACTTTTAGACTGCACCTGGACGTTTCTGAATGGTTAGTGGATACATTTATGTAGTTGTTGTGGAGTTACATTGATTCATCTCATTGACTTGCATGTACCATCATGTTTATCTTTTACACAGGTTGACACAGTTCCCTTTCGTTGTCACTCCGAGTTACGTCGGATGACGACGAATGGGGTTTCGCTTAGAACACCTATCGACTTCGAGTATACAAAAACGAGCCAATGGCAAAGAAATGCCATGGGTCTGCGGAATTTGCATGACGTAACTCCGCCCCACCTCGTGGGTATAAAAGGAGGACGCCGGCAACATGCAGTTATGTTTTCGCTTCGGAGCCAAGAGTATCTCTTCACTCCACAGCCATTTATGACTTCACTCTGTGAGACGAGCCATTCTCTCCGGTGTTGGTGTGACGGCGATCTGCAGCGAGTTCACATTGCCTGCTGATCTGTGCAGTGATCTGCCAGTGAGTGTGTTCTCCCTGCTCGCTTCAACATCGCGGAGTTTTTTTCTCCTCTCACAAAAGAGCTCGCACGCGGCACGTCTTTTTAAAGACGGCTCGCCCGTGCATTTAAAAAAAAAAAAACAGTGGTTGCGGCAGATTGGTATCAGACTCTGATGGGCACGAGCGCTGTCTAGTGTGTTTGGGCTTTGATCATGCTTATACAGCGCTCGTGGGTGATTCATGTTTTCTCTGTGGGAACATGATCATCGCGTCATTTAGGTCGAGACTCGGTGAACTCGCAAGAGTGAGAGTCCTCTCATCCACCCCCCGATTTTCGGCTGGTGGCCAGGGTGACCTGAGGGTGTTGGTCTGGAACAAGGCGCCGACTCTGTGTCCGTGACCCCAGCCCCCCTCTTCAATGACGGTGCCCGCTAGCGATCAGGTGATTCCACGAGTCTATCTTCGGGTGGCCCGTGTGTTTTCATTTGAAAGCTACAGAGGATGGTGCTATGTCTGTAGCAGCATCACTAGGTGGGCTTTATTCTTCTGGAAGTGACGACTCGTCACAGCTGCCACCTTCTGGTGTGCTACGCTGTGCCTGAGTCTGATCCGGAGATGTCGGCTATGCTTTCCTGGGACGATTGGTTTTTGGGTAAGGCCGCCGACCCGCGTCCACGGCAAACCCCAATATCTCTCTTCCCGGACGTGCATGATGAGATCTCGACGTCCTGAAAGACCCCCGTGTCTTCTCAGGACCGTTCGTTGGTCTCATCCGCCTTTCCCCCCTCAACAGGGCCGCTGCCCATGGGTACACTGGGGTCCCCCCGGTTGAACGCTCTGTTGCGATGCTACTGTGTCCTCGGAGTGCTTCCCGGCACAATCCTAAGCACCCGTCCGAAGCCTGTATTTCTTTTCGTCTACATTAATCTGTGGCGAAATCCTTTAGTGTCACAGGACAGGCAGCCGCCTCACTGCATCCCATGACCGTTCTGTGGTCTACCTGGCCCTGATGCTCATGGTTATACATGAGGGCGGGACTGACTCGAGGCTCTTTAATGAGCTACCAAAAAGCGCGCCGCCACTGACCTTGCTCTCCGAGCGACGAAGGTGGCCGTGCGCTCTCCGAGTCAGGTGATGTTTACCACTCTGGGGCTGACCGGTTTGATGTGCAGGATGTCGGCGGACTCGTCTGCTCGACACCCCCACATCCCAGGTCGGCCTCTTCGGCAGTGCGGTTGAGTACTTCTGCCGAACAGTTCTCAACCGCCCGGGAGCAGATTGAGGTTATTCTGCCGACGGCCCCGCCGTCCGCTCAGGTCCCTCAGTCTGCCAACCGCCGAAGGCGCCCTCCCACGGTTCCAACCCCGCCCGCTAAATGCCGGGTTAAGCGGCGCTTTTGAGATGGGCTGCTCAGAGATGGGACTCAGTTCTTTCCAGGAGTTGGTAGCAGGGCCACTCCTTTCCCGGTGGAGGGCTGGGGAAGAATCCTTATTCAGAAAGAACTGACTCTGCTCTGTCTTCTGAGCATACAGAGTTCCGGACGACACGGTGCGCCGCCTCCGAGCCGTGCACCCCTCGTCCCCCTCTGTCTCAGAGCCGGATGACAGTGTGTGCCGGCCCTGGACCGTACTGCTCTCATCCCCCTCTGTCGCCAGACCCCTGGCAGAGCAGGCCCCCGCGGAACGCTGGTCCTTCCCTGGCCTCCTCTGTCAGGGTGCGGTTATGACCGTGCCCCCACTCTAGGCCGCTACGCCGTCCACCTCTGGGCCGGTCATTCCGCTTCGCTGCACCACCGAGGGGACGTCTGTGGTTCTTTGACTCTGCTGGCACAGTTCTTGGGAGCCTGCCTAGAGCTTACCTGTCTGTTTCCCTGGGTCGCGCGAACCATCGGCTCGGCTATGCGATTCAGTTCGCACGGTCTCCTCCCCGCTACAGGGGAGTCCGCTCCACTCTAGTCGGTGGCATTGCCCCTATCATGAGAGCAGAGATTGCCACGCTGCTGGCGAAGGGTGCAATCGAGACTGTCCCTCCAGCCAAGATGAGGTCCGGCTTCTACAGCCCTTACTTCATTGTCCCCAAGAAAACCGGTGGGTTACGACCGATCCTGGACTTGCGCGTGCTGAACCGCTCCCTTCACAGGATGCCGTTCAAGATGCTCACTGCCAAACGCATTTTCGAATGTGTTCGGCCCCAGGATTGGTTTGCAACGATCGACCTGAAGGATGCCTACTTTTATGTCTCCATTCTTCCTCGACACAGACCGTTCCTCTGGTTTGCTTTCGAGGGGCAGGCATACCAGTACGCGGTCCTCCCTTTAGGGCTAGCCCTGTCTCCTCGCGTCTTCACGAAGGTCATCGAGGCAGCCCTTGTTCCCCTTCGGGTTCACGGGGTTCGCATCCTGAACTATCTCGACGACTGGCTTATCCTAGCTCACTCTCGAGACCAGGTTTGCGAACACAGGGACCTTGTGCTCCGGCACCTAGCTCGTCTGGGCCTTCGGGTCAACTGGGAGAAGAGCAAACTTTGCCCCGTGCAGAGGATCTCTTTTCTCGGCATGGACATCGACTCGGTCGCCATATCCGCGCAGCTTACGAGCGCGCGCGCGCGCGCAGTCACTACTGACTTGTCTGAGACAAATTCAGGGCAAGAGTGTGGTTCCACTGAAATATTTTCAGAGGCTCCTGGGGCATATGGCATCTGCAGCCGCGGTGACGTCGCTCGGATTGCTTCATATGAGACCGCTTCAGCTTTGGCTTCGCGACCGAGTCCCGAGGTGGGCATGGCAACAAGGCACGCTCCGAGTATCAGTTACTCCGACCTGCCGTCAGACCTTCACCCCGTGGTCGAACCTCGGTTTTCTCAGGGCTGGTGTCCCCCTGGAACGAGTTTCCCGGCATGTTGTTTTCTCAACAGATGCCTCCACCACGGGCTGGGGCGCCATGTGCAATGGACATGCTGCCGCAGGCTCCTGGACAGGACCCCAGCGCCTATGGCATGTCAATTGCCTCGAGTTGCTGGCAGTACGCCTTGCCCTGCACCGCTTTCGGGCATTGCTCAAGGGTCAACACGTACTAGTCCAATCAGACAATACCGCCTCTGTAGCGTACATCAACCATCAAGGTGGTCTACGCTCCCGCCATATGTCGCAACTCGCTCGCCACCTCTTATGGAGTCACAAGCATCTAAGGTCCCTTCGAGCCATTTGCATTCCCGGAGCCCTGAACTGTGCAGCCGACGAGCTCTCACGGCTTCAGCCCTCCCCGGAAAATGGCGACTCCATCCCCAGTCAGTTTAGCTGATTTGGGACCAGTTCGGGGATGCACAGATAGATCTGTTTGCCTCCCACGACTCGACCCATTGTGACCATTATTATTCTCTGAACGAGGGCTCGCTTGGCACGGATGCTCTGGCGCACAGCTGGCCGCGGGGCCGCAAATATGCGTTTACCCCAGTGAGCCTTCTCGCGCAGGTCTTGCGCAAGGTCAAGGAGGACGAGGAGCAGGTCCTTCTGGTTGCGCCGTACTGGCCCACCCGGACTTGGTTCTCCGAACTATTGCTCCTCGCGACAGCACCTCCTTGGCCAATTCCTCTGAGGAAGGACCTCCTTTCTCAGGGACGGGACACCCTATGGCACCCTCGTCCCAATCTTTGGAGCCTCCACGTGTGGCTCCTGGATGGGACGAGGCAGGTTTGAGTACCCTACCACCAGCGGTGGTGGCTACCATCACTTCCGCTAGAGCGTCGTCTACGAGACACACCTATGCGTTGAAGTGGAACCTCTTCGTCAACTGGTGCTCTTCTCGCCGAGAAGACCCCCGGAGGTGTTCGGTGAGTCTCGTGTTTTCCTTCCTTCAAGATGGGTTGGAGCGAAGGCTGTCTCCCTCCACCCTCAAAGTTTATGTTGCCGCTATTTCCGCGCACCATGACTTAGTGGAAGGTAAATCCTTAGGGAAGCACGACCTGATCGTCAGGTTCCTGAGGGGGGCGAGGAGACTGAATCCTCCTCGCTCTCCTCTCGTTCCCTCTTGGGACCTCTCAGTGGTTCTAACTGCCCTGCAGAGTGCTCCCTTTGAGCCTCTGCAATCAGTGGAGCTTAAGTTCCTGTCAATGAAGACAGCGCTCCTGGTTGCATTGGCCTCTCTCAAGAGGGTCGGGGACCTGCACGCATTCTCCGTTGACAAAGCGTGCCTGGAATTCGGGCCGGCTCACTCTCACGAGATCCTGAGACCCCGGCTTGGATATGTGCCCAAGGTTCCTACCACTCCCTTCCGGGACCAGGTGGTGAACCTGCAAGCGCTGCCCTTGGAGGAGGCAGACCCAGCCTTGCCACTGCTCTGTCCAGTACGCGCTCTCCGCGCCTATGTAGACAGGACGCAGTGTTTCAGGACCTTTATTCCAGCTCTTTGTCTGTTATGGTGGGAAGCTGAAGGGGAAGGCTCTCTCCAAGCAGAGGTTGTCTCACTGGATACTGGACACCATTGCTTTGGCATACCAGCAGCAAGGTCGACCGTGCCCCCTTGGTGTGACTGCCTGCTCCACCCGGAGTGTGGTATCCTCTTGGGCTCTAGCGCATGGCGCCTCGCTAACAGACATCTGCAGAGCTGCTGGCTGGGCGACACCAAACACATTCGCCAGATTCTACAATCTCCGAGTGGAGCCTGTGTCCTCTCATGTACTCGCTTCAACTAGCTAGTACTGGACCCGCTCAGGTGTCTTCGCTTGCTCGCCATTCCACTCCACGGACTGGATACGTGCGATATTCTCCTCAGGTGAGCTTCTCCGCAAGCCCTGAGTTCCTCCAGCACCCCTGATGCTAGCGCCAGTGTCAATTGCCTGGGCGTCGGCTAGGTGCCTCCCGTGTGCATGGTCCCTCCCCGGAGCTACCCCCACGCGTGTATTTCCACTGTAAGCCTCTCTGAGCATGTGTCTTTCCCTTGGCAAGCCACCTTGCCACCCCTGAGGTTGAAATATTCCACCTGCGGCTGGACACCTCAGTATTCTCCATATGTTTCCTTCGGGTCATATGTGTATTTCCAAATGCCCCCAAATGTTAATTGCATATTTCCTCTAACTTGGGATATGCTTCCCAGTGTACCTTGGTATTCCTGTGTTAAATAGGAGTCCTTCGTCCAAAGTCTCTCAAGGGCTCAGATTTACGCAGGGCACTGGAAGACAGCTGTGAAGGTGGCGTGATTAGACTGATAGCCCCATTCGTCGTCATCCGACGTAACTCGGAGTGACAACGAAAGGGAACGTCTCGGTTACGTATGTAGGGAACGGAGACATTACGTCTTCCTGCCACTTCCGCTGTACCGCGGGGATCGCCTGAGCTCAGTCTTGGCTCCTCAGCGAAGAAACATAACTGCATGTTGCCGGCGTCCTCCTTTTATACCCACAAGGTGGGGCGGAGTTACGTCATACAAATTCCGCAGACCCATGGCATTTCTTTGCCATTGGCTCGTTTTTGTATACTCGAAGTCGATAGGTGTTCTAAGCGAAACCCCATTCGTCGTCATCCGACGTAACGTCTCTGTTCCCTACTCAGGGAACGAGGGTTACATACGTAACCGAGACGTTCTCTGAGGTCTGTGCAGAACAGTTTGCATGCGTTGCTCGAATTTTTGCCATTGTTTTTAGACTGGTTACGCTGTCGCTTGCGAAAACCAAATGGGTGGAAACATGCATATTAAGGGGCGGTAATATTATAATAAGATCCCCTTCCTACGTCAGAAGGGGAGCGAAATCTGATAGGCTTATTTTTTGATATGCTTGCAGAGAAAGGCTTACCAAAACAAAGTTACTGGCTTGTCACTTTTCATGTTTTCTGGGTTGGTAGATGCATTAGGGACTCGATTATAGCAATTAAACACGGAAAAGGTCAGATTTTCATGATGTTCCCTTTAAATTATTTTAGAATTAAATCAATAATCAAATTAAAATTCCCATTTAGTATTAAAACTGTATCCCTCTATTTAAAAAAAAATAGTCATGCACTTTTCAGAAAGGCATAAAGTATATTATCAAGATTTGTTTCCAAATTAATTATGAAATAAAAGTCCAATCCAAACTCTACGGAGCCCCTAAAGGGATTTATCGTGAACACGTGAAAGTTTCTCGTTAGCACGAGATACGTTTCTTGTGAGCACGAGATACGTTTCTTGTGAGCATGTGAAACTCCTTTGTTACTGTCTTTTTTACCTTTTTTTATATAGTATATTGTAATGTTCTCAGACAAGGACGAGACGTTTTTGATAACAAGGGGTGTATCTTATATATAATATATACAAGACAGGGACAGTGCTCATTGATCAACAGAAACAAGACTGTAAATGAGCTGGAGTTATCCATAAAGGCCTGGCCAGTCCTTCAAAGGCAGCCTAAGCTTGAACAAGATTTATCACAAATATAATACAAGGTAGGGTGAGAAGCTCGGTCACTCGGGAGGAGCTCAGAGTAGAGGCGCTGCTCCTCCACATCGAGAGGGGTCAGCTGAGGTGGCTCAGGCATCTGTTCCAGATGCCTCCTGGACGCCTTCCCGGGGAGGTGTTCCGGGCACGACCCACTGGGAGGAGACCCCGGGGAAGACCTATGACACGCTGAAGAGACTATGTCTCCCGACTGGCCTGGGAACGCCTCGGTGTCCCCCCGGAAGAGCTGGAGGAAGTGTCTAGGGAGAGGGAAGTCTGGGCATCTCTGCTCAGACTGCTGCCCCCGAGACCCGGCCCCGGATAAGCGGAAGAAGATGGATGGATGGATAATACAAGCAAGGGAAAAAAACAGGATAAAGATAAATAAAAATAAATATAAAGATAACAGACAAATGATATACCAGTGCTCACACAGAATTGATTATTGACAAGCCACACATTCAATTTAACAGCATAAATATGATAAGAGACGAAGGCAAAGAGTTCCATTCTTTCGAAGCCGTTATAAAGAAAGTGGACTGGCAAAGTACTTTTACGAATTGGAACAATAAAATCCCCTCTCATTCCTCTTGTGCCCTGAGTATTACTTCTTTGCAGTATTATTTACAATCATTTGCATATTTAATTAAATTGTCACAACTCAAAAGTCTATATTTATTTAAAATTAAACAAGTATTATGTAATCATGACAAGTACCTTATTTAGTCATCACAATAACAAGTCTACTTAACAAGCAAAGTAAACACGCATCCATCTGTGAGATCTGCACAAGAGTTTCCAACAGGGCATTCTCACTGATAGAAAACAGGTGAGAAAGGTACTAATAATTCATTACAAACTCTTTTATCAAATCTAAAATGGCCTTGTGGGCTGGATCAGATTCTGATGAGTCTGGTGTCACCCACTTTGACACATTGAATGGCATGTTATGCAACCCTGGCTGCTAATTGCAAGTGACACTTTGGAAAATGTTTCCTGTGAAATGATTCACTCATCAGCTTTAAATGTTTGGCAGACTGTCGTTGTAATCCATACCAAGCGATAAAATGAAAAGTCTTTCTAACTGTTATGAACAGTTGCTGTCTGGATTAGTAGAAATATATCTTTGTCTTTTGTCTGTCTAATATTCTACTTCATCCTGGAAATGCTTGATTGAATTTTGATATACCTGTATCTAAATATACATAAGATTTGATGTTTGGAGATCCTGTACTTCACAGATTAACTAATTTGTCAGTATCATGGTTTAAAAAAAATATTAATAATGATCCAAGCTGGTGTGTCATCAAAGGCAGCAATAACCAGTGAATAGGAACCTGCATTCATATCTTTGTGCCAAGAGATCTGGCTGACAAGGTCTTAAATGGCTCTAAATCCTAACGCTGTGACCATTGCTTTCCTAATTGCTTTGACATGTAGTCTTTGTTTAATGAGAAATAAATCCCGGGGCAAATCATGTTTACATGTCGAAAAGGGGGAGATCTTTTTTTAATGTCTAAAATAAGCAGTTTATCTCCTGGAAAGGCATCAAAGAGTCAATTGCTCTTATTACATGCAGCAGAATAAAGATGAAAAGAAATTTGTTTCCCATAGAGATCTTACTATTTTTATATGGAATAAACAGTTTGTTGTTATGTATTGTGGTTTGTAAATTAGATGATTAATATAGATGATTTTTTACAAATGTTTATTAGATTTTGATCAGAAATGATAAAGTGGGAATCGTTACTTTAGGGGCTCAAAGATTGAAGGTGATACCATTTTTTTAAAAAGCTAAAGAGTAGAATTTGTAGCCCAGAATTCCTAGCCTGGCCTCATATGGAAATGGAGACAAACAATCAATACCACACAACACTTATTGTGGTCGTGCTGTGAGTTGACAGATACGCCAGGTATACTCTGACATTAAAAACAGACGGTGCTGCCAACCAAATAAAGCACTGATTAATTAAAGCTATCCGTGCCTAATGAACATTATGTCTCAGTTGGCATAAAGACCCAAACAACTTATTGGAAAATTGCAGGTTTCTGCCTCTCCAGCTAAACACTGATCTGCACGAATGCTTCATCTAAATGGCATCTTACAATAAAATAAATAAATAAATAATAGCCTAACTCCTGCATGTCTTGTTAGATGACAAAGCAGTTAGACAATCAAACATTGTCAAAAACAGTTAGGTTTGATGTCTGATTCACTCTGTGTACTTCAGAAAACATTATGTCAGGTAAGGAGAGCAAAGACAGCACATGCACACACACACAGAAAAAAAAATCGGTGTCATATTCCATCTGTGGTTTCATTTAACTGATTGCTAAGTCTGAGCTCATACTTTATAATATTAACAGAAATGTTTCAGTTTGAAAAGTGAGGGGGTGCATTATAAACCTTATTAGCATTGCTCATACTTTATTAGGTTATGTAACTTTGCCTAGTACTTGTAACTGATTTGCTGAAAAGCGGGTGAACCTGGTACATTAGGATTAGCACTGACCGATCGACACACAACTGGTAGACAGAGGCTTCTGCTGTGGCTTAAAGCAGTCATTTAAAGTTCACCAAAAAAAAATGTATTCTGACATAATTTTCTGCGCTCTCATGTTGGTTACTATTGACTTACATTGAATGGAAAAAAAGAAAAAAGTGAAATTTCACAAAAAATCTTTTATGTTGACAGAATTTTCAGTTCTGGGTGAACTGTCCCTTTAAACTTACCTACCTTTAAACTAAAGGGATAGTTCACCCAAAAATGAAAATTACTCCATGATTTACTCACCCTCGAGCTATCATGACATTCTTCTTTCAGACGAATACAATCGGAGTTATATTAAAAAATGCCCTGGCTAATCCAAGCTTTATAATGGGATTAAATGGCTGAAGAAAATTTGAAGCCCATATAAATGCATCCATCCATGATAAAAAAAAATACTCCACCCGGCTCAGGGGTGTTAAAAAAAGGCCTTCTGAAGCGAAGAAAAATGTAAGAAAAATGCCCATTTCTATCAGGGCCACTATCGTCAAATACGATTGACAATTAGCATACAGGGTAAACAGAACAGAACCAACATGAATGTATGCAGATATAATTAATTCAAGATTTTAAAGTACAACATAATTTGAGAATTTATTCTGATTTAAGGGGAATCAGAATGCCAAATCCTTACTGGGCGATAGGAGGAACTGGGGATGGAGGAGGGTAATTAGCTCCTGAGAAATGCGATAGCTGCTGATTATAGGCTACTGAAGGAGCTTATACATGTATACAGTGATAGGCTTCGTATTCCTATAGGTATACATGGATCAGCTAAAGGAGTCAGCTGATGCGAGCTCGACTGACGTGACCTGCCAGAACTGACGCTACGCTTGATTTCTGTCACGACCACTATCGTCAAATACGATTAACAATTAGCATATGGTTTGGATTGGTGGTATGGTTCCGTTCTGGGCGAGAACTCTCTGCGCATCCATGCAGCCTAGCATGGATAAGAGCAGGGAGAGCAGCAATAACCCCACAAAACAAAACCATATGCCAATATCCCTCAAACCCAACTGACAGCGCAATTCTTGATGCTTTAGCAGTTACCTGAGTGAACCAAGGCAACAAGCATGTTGCCATTACCTGACAAGCGTGAGCAACAGCGTGTTTCAATTATCCTTTTCATTTGAAACACGTCACAATATGAAGTAATGTTGGTGAAAACTTCCAGTTCACGCAGAATTAAACACATCATTAACACAGCTGGATGGTTTAATGCGACAATCGTGAATCTGATACTTAAATGTAGCCTATTTAGGCACAAATAGGTTTGCAAAACTGCACCTGTCAATGATGTCATAATCTTGTTATACTTGGTTGTAGTTTACTTTACTTTTTTTATTTTATATATACACTACCCCAAACACGACTGAGGCTGATAGAATGGTTACATCCTGGTGTTAGCAGTATATGTTGAGCACTTTAGATCCAATTTAATTGGGGATGCATCACCCCAGCTGGAGCAAGCGAGGACACATTGCATCATGTTGATGTTGCTGTTAGGGCTGTCACTTTTGTGAATTTCTGTGATTTTTGAGACAAAAGTGTTCATTGAATCGATTGTAAAATCGATTTTCCATGTCTAAAGACGTTTCCATTATCAACGCCAAATATAGGCAAATCCACGGACAACTAACAGGCTTTAGGACGAACTTAGAGGGTGCTTGAGACGCGCACAAGTCAATAAAATTTCTGATGATTTATTGGCGTGAATGACAAACAGGAGTGCAACATTCTCAAAAAACAATAAGCAGAGTGGACTGCCATAACATCAATGAAAAATATTACTGCAGGCCTCAACATGGCTGTGTTTACGATTTGAAATGTCAAACAAATTTCACCTACGTAGAAGCTTGTAGCCGGTTGCCCGAATCTGTATCATGAGACTGTATGAATACCAGCAGAATTCACATTTTTGTTGTAAAAAGAGACATTATGCAGAAGTATAATTTGCTGTTATGTGTGTTTGTCAGAGCCTGCAGACTTTGCTGTGTGACGCAATCGATTCCCTATTTTCGTTTTCGAAACTTGTGTTGGTTGGGCCAATCGATTGTGCAATCGATTTTCGAACGTAAAGTGACAGCGCTAGTTGCTGTAGCCAATTTACCAATTGTATGGGATCTAATAGGGGAAGCTTACACCCCTAGTGACAGCAAAATCTGATACAACAAGCATGTTGTATAATCGTGGAACTATTGCTTAAACTAGTGTAGTTTGGCTGGGGAAGCATATACCCCACAGCAATAGCTCAGACTAGCGGCAACAAAACTGATACAACATGCATGTTGTATAACTATAGGATTAATATTAAAACTAGTGTAGTTTGGCAGGGGAAGCACGCACCCTGTAGCTTTGAGTCAGATGCAGTGTGCAGCTAAGCTATGAATACAGTATGCAACTGTGCATTCTGCTCCATGGGCTGTGTAGGTGAAGATGACGACTCCCATGATTCCACACTCCTTCGCAGGACCATCAAGCTACGATGTTGTTAGTGTTGAATTTGACCTCTGCGGTGAATGTACCTACTGTTTATTTTGCATAAGTATGTTACCGATAATCTAGATAGCTTTAGCAACAAGCATGTGTTAACTTTAACACACCATGTTGCAATAATCAGATAAAGAGCAAGCATTTTTCCAATGCAACCAGATAAGCCTAAAACGACGCTTGATTACCACAGCATGTTGCTTCGGACAGTATGCGCTATAATACTAGAAGCTTAAGTAACAAGCATATATTCAATAACATTTGCTCTAGCAACCCCCATACAGTACTGATAGCATTAACAATGTTGCTGAAACCTAATAAGCTTAACACAGCATGTGATAATGACACCAGATATAAGCCTAAAACTCAAATAAGGACTGGGCTAAATAACCTTAAAGAGTTTTTTAAAGAGTTTAGATAAAGCAGTTTTCAATAGCCACTAGATAGCCTTTAGAACAAGCAATGTTTCAATAACATATAGGTTAGATAGCCTTTAAAACAATCACATATACAATACACTATAGCTTTAAGAACGCAGTGTTTCCAAGAACTAGATAGACCAAGCCTGTCCAATACCCGACAGGATCAATGCTGAATTGACTCAACTGAATTGTGACTGTTTACTATGTCTTTTTAGAGCTGTGCCACAGCAGAAATTATTCTTTTGAACCATGGATTGTTATTTCCTAACTATCACTGCAAGCTGCTTGAATCTGTGCTGTACATAGTGCTAAAAGCACAGCACACGTGCAATGTGAGCAGTTGCCAATGACAACAGATAAGTAACGCACATTGCCAATATGATGAATAAGCCAAAGTTATTAATGTTGATGGCAACAACATTGGGACAACATTGATCTATAGTTATCTTTATGATTGATTAAGCATTGATTTTTATTGCCAATGTGTTGGAAAGTCATTGATTTAGAGTTGACCGGGAAACTACCTGTTGTTGAAAAGTCATAAACATATAATTGACCGGGAAATATGATTGAAAGTGCATTGATTTTTGGTTGACCGGGAGATCAACGGGTGGTAGACCAACGTACTGCACCGGACACAGCTCATTTATGGACCTTTTGTGGGACATACGATGGACATACATTTTCTATGGCGATAATAACATTTGAAATTCCATTGAAATCACATTGATCCTTAGTTCAGTTGAAAATTCAACATTGTTTCAATATTCCTGATAATTGAAATACTATTGAAATTCCGTTGATCTCTGGACAGGATTTCAACGTTGTTTCAATATTAAAACGGTGCAAAATGAAAATGATGTAGAATCAACATCAGAGTTCGATGATGATTCAATGACTTAATGTTGACAACGGAATGTTGATTTAACATAGTTCCAATTATTTTATTTGTCCATAAAATGAAGATGTATGGTGATGACACAAATGTATATCTTGGTGTAATAAGCACATACTACCTTCAAGTTCACAAACTTAAATGAATCTGAGGAAAAAGCCTTGTGGGGAACGAATTCCTCTCACTAAATTTCCGATTGTACGATTGTGAGATGATGCTGTTTGCCTGCCGAATTTTGTCATTTAATTAGCTCCTGAGAAACGATATAGCTGCTGATACTGAAGGAGCTTACAACAATGATAGGCGTCGTATTCCTATAGGTAAACATGTATCAGCTGAGAGTCAGTGGTTTAAACAAATAGGGCTGCGCAACAAACTGAAGCTACTCTTCTATTATATAGAAATCCTTGACATTTCTCTCAAAAATTACTAATTCGGGACCGGTGTTTTGTTTTGATCTTTTCTGCGTTAGTCATTATGTTGTGCGTCGGGTCAGGAGTTAGTCTTCCAACATAAATCGATGCTTACGGCCGTCTGTCGGAAGCTAGTGATTATAGTTTAGACATTTTTAAATATGGGTATTTTCCTTACACAAACGCATGACTTCACTTCAGAAGGCCTTTATTAACCTCCTGGAGCCATATGGATTACTTTTATAATGGATGGATGCACTTTTTTGGGCTTCAAATTTTCACCAGCCATTCACTCCCATTATAAAGCTTGCCAGGATGTTTTGTAATATAACTACGATTGTATTCATCTGAAAGAAGAATGTCATATACACCTAGGATGACTTAGTAAATCATAGGCTAATTTTCAGTTTTGGGTGAACTATCCCTTTAATCATAAAAAAAAAAATGTATCTCAAAAACTAAAAATGAATATTACATAATATTAAACTATTATGAGTTTAAATGTGTGTTTTGTAACATGTCTAATTACAACATTACAGTAATTTCCTCACAATTATGTTCTGTCGTTGTTCAACTTGATTCTGCTCCTTTTATTGCACTTATTAAGTGGATGATTATCAATAAAACTTAGTTAAAGAGACATAAAGTAGAAGATACAAAGACAGAATTAAAGGTACAGGCAAATGTAGACAGTGGTGACTATGTCAGTCACACAGACAGTCAGAAAGACAATGATAGAACAAGAGGCAGACAGAAAAAGAGACTGCTTCAATCCTCTCTCCCTCTCTTCTGCTTTAACATTACATCACCCTCTCACTGACCCACTTTGTCTCCCAGTCTGCTTACCACTGGCAGGCTCTGCATGGTTCAGCTGGGGTCAATAGCCCACTAAAGTCGCCCACACTAATCGCGTTAGTTTTAAAGGTGTGATTGGATGAGCTTGTCGCTGTGTGGGTGGATATTGGTTACTGTATGTGGTGTTGTGCTGGATGAATGAGAGTATCGAGAAGAGAAAGTTACACACATGGATGTTTGTGTGGGTACATCTGGCAGTCCTGATCCAACATGGCATCTGTATTCTCAAATGCACAAAAAAAAAGACAAAAAAGTGTTCAATTAGCAGGAGTCCTCGCTTTGCTACCATCATTGTGATATACAAAGCCTCAAATACATATTTAGCTTGTAACAAAATCCTCATCACAAGGGTTTGATTCCCAGGCAATGCAGAAAAAAAAAGTATACTGTGCCTTAATGCAATGCAATTCGTTTTTGGATAGGTGCATAAATTAAAATGTAGGACACCAAGCCAATGTGACCATATTAAAGCAATACCACACTTGTATGATCTTCCATTAGTCTAAAATATGTCCTCCTAGAACTAGCAATGACAGATTGACCCTTTCTGAGATCTTGGAATAATGGTTTGGTCATATTCAACAAATGTTCTGGTCATATTAAACAAATGTTCATGGGCAATATCCAGTCCTTTCAAGAGATTTGAAATATTTTACAGTGCAGATTTCAAATCAGGTTCAGTTGGTCGATCCAATTTGCCATGTTGACCAACAGAAAACTGCTGAGTGTGACAGTAACTTCTGTGTGAGCTGTGTTTTATGCGTAGCTACAAATATGACAATAGACGGTTGACCCTTTCTACCTGCAAAATTTAGCCGAAATTGCCAATGACTCCCTCATTAAGACAGTAGTTACTTGTTTTATTCCTGAACGAATCAGTGTTTTGAATGAATCAGCATAATGATTTATTTACCACTTTTTATTTATTTTTTACATACAGCAGGCTATTTACATCACAAGACAGAAGCATACTCGACATCATAAGGCACATTTACCAAATAATAAATAAATAATAAATAAATAATAAATAAATAAATAAATGAGCAAGTTTCAAAAAGAAATGAAAAATATTAATGTAAAAAAGAAAATCAGGACAGCACTAAAAAAGCAAATATTTTGACATGGAAGAGCAAAAGCTTTCCATCTATTAGTATTTGAAAACTTGAAATAATTTCACAAAACATGCAGAAATAAAGTAGGGTTTACATTTCGTCCATTTACGTAGATGTGTGAATATATTTAAATTACCATTAACAAAACATATCAGGTTACTCATGTAACCATGGTTCCCTGAGAAGAGGAACTCGCACTGGATCCGATGACACTTTAGGGAATGCCTCTGGCATGACGATGTCTTAAGTATGTGTATCAAACGCGACAATGACATTGGCCTGCGACAGCCCATGACGTCACTCTAGTGTGTGAGTATAAAAGGACACCTGGAGTCAAATGTCATCAGCATTTCGACTGAAGGGGACGTGACCAGGTATGCCCGAAACATGGCAGCAAGACATAGTGTCTTGTTTCCCTTCTCAGGGAACCATGGTTACATGCGTAATATGAGACGTTCCCTTTCGGGAACTCACACTGGCTATGACATGCATAAAAAAAGGCTCAACGGAACTAGATGCTGGAGACCAATCCCTCTCTCAGGTCAACAAGGAATTGTCAGTTTGTAACCCTTTTAAGTCTAAGGAGAATAAGGCGTGCAACATTAAAATACTGAACGTGTACTGGAAAACATCTCACACAAACCAGTCTAATTTAAGTATGGTGATCATTTATTACAGTGAGAAACGAGATGTGAAGAATACCTCAAGATAATTATTTACATAAATGTACAATTTATATACAAATCATAACCAAAAAAAAGGTTCACAAAAGAAAGAGGTAAAGAGAAAAGAACTAGACAGTGCCAAATCAAAGAAAGAAGCATAACCAAAACCAATCTTACTGGATATAAACTAAACAATTTATAACCTGACAAAGTTAACATTCATCAAAAACAAAAAGATCTTCAGGGTTAGGGTTACGGTTAACCTTACCCTTTGGATAACGAAAATACAAAGAATGGCACTGTCGCTAAACTAGTGTTCAATACACAATTGACAACTCAGTGTAGCACATGTATATCCAACGCATTCTCATCCTAGGGCGTCATATTTCACATATTTTGACATTTTGTCTACATCCAACGCACATGCCACCCTTTAGCGTCAATATGAGATGCAGATAGATATGGGTAGGTTTAGGTTTGGGGTAGGGTTAGGGTTAGACCGCTAGGAGGCGCCTTCTGGGCCATATCTATCCGCGTCTCATATTGACGCTAAAGGGTGCCATGTGTGTTGGATGTAGACGAAATGTCAAAAGCGTCAGTATATGATGCCTTGGGATGAGAACGGGCTGGTATATCACGTGATATCTTGTGATATCTCACCTGTTCTTTTCTCTTCCCCTTTTAATAATACTGTAGGTCTAACAACCAGAACAAGGGCAAAATACTCAGAGAAAAGACGACCCCAATGGGCCTCTATTTAAGTTCTCAAAGAACACTGTGTTTCTCAAACATTAAAATGGTACCGGGCAAACATGCATTCACGGCGCTGGCGTTTCGGTCTGCGCAAGCGCCTGCGCCCTCAGATCACTTGGACGTGGCTGTGGTTACAAGAGGTAAAAACGATATAAATACTGTTCGTTTTCTCACACAAACCGCTCTTTGTCTTAGGCCATCATTGTGTACTTACATTTACAAGTCATAAAATCATGTTTAATTTGGACTTCTCTGTTCATGCTCTTTGAGGTGGTGACCATAGACCTGCATTATATGACTGACAGACAAGAACGGTTTGACCTAAAAATATAAAAATTGAAACTACTGCGGAAACAAAGACACCTAAATCTTGGATGCCCTTTAGGTAAGCTAAAACATACCAAAAATAATTTCAAAGTGAACTTTAATTTGATTGTTACAAACGTTGTAGTTTGTACCTGTGGTTGGTATGCCCTGTAGGCGTGGCTTCAGCCTATAAATAGGCTTACTGGCTGAAAGGATTTCAGTTCTGATTGTGAACTCAGAGAAATCAAATACTGAGCAGTGTTGCAAACTTAGGCCATTTTGGTTCAGCCAAAATTAGCACATTGTTGCTGTTTTCTTTTCTTTTTGTATAGTTTTTATTTATTTTTGTTTTCAACTGCACTGTAAATATTTTAGCACCTTCCAATAAAACACCATTTTTGGATTTTGCATCAACTTTTTTGTACAGCACGTCATTTCCCTTTTCCACTCCAACTGGTCAGCCTCCCTACAGTCACTCTCTAACTAGAACTCTGTGAGTGGAGGCCTCAGCAGACTCTATAGAGTCTAACGAGCTCAGGTGAGCGGAGGCCTCAGCAGAATGATTCTGCAAAGTGAAAGGAGGCCAACCAAACTCAACCTTAAAGACAGTTTATCAAGGCGGCCTCACATAGGATTGATCACCTGATGTAACTGTTTAACTTGAGATCAGGTGAGCGGAGGCCTCAGCAGAAAGACTTTCAAAAGTGAGAAGAGGGCTGAACACTTGATGTCGCTGTCTAGCTGGAGCTCAGGTGAATGAAGGCCTCAGTAGAATGACTCTCTATAGCGAGAGAGCCGAACAGATCAGATGGCGAGACTGGCGCATCAAGAAGATAGTTTTTCTCTTATAATTTTCAGAATTGATCCACAGATGCCTCTCCGTGGCCACCATTCCCACCATAGCACAACCAATCGCGGCAGCAGTCTGTTTGGTGGCTCGGAGAGAGAGAGCTCTATGGTGCAGCGCACCGCTTCAGGGGACATACCCTGGCCTTTAAGCAGGTCAGCCTTTTATGTCTGCAACACTACCACTGAGTGCAGAGTCCCACTGGCCAGACCCGCAGCCACATATGCCTTGCCGTACAGCTTTGATGTCATCTTTAATATTTTTGACGGCGTGTCCAAGATTTTTGGAGTCTTCAACATTGATGTACCTCGCATTAAAAGATAGTTTGCGAACGTATCCTCAATGGGAGACATCGATGCATATCTGTGCTCACACAATCCCTCCATATTCTCGTAATTCGCGTGGTGAAAGAAATGAACGTGAGCTGAATATGGTTTCTTCCAGGACCTCTCCACCTCGGCATGGAGGTCCAGCAGAAACGGAAGACTCGCTGGAGGGGAGCGGTTATGGCCAACTAAGAAACACTCGTCTAGCCTACCGGCGAGCGGTCTGTGGCTTCTCGTGCTTCCAAGGAAGATCTAATCTCTGTGACAAGCGGGCAATAACATATAACAGTTTATTGTATGCAGAGCAGGCAGGCTGTTAGGGCTCCATTAATTTGTCTTCGCCCTCACCAGCCACATCCTGCTCTTCCTGGCTCAAAGCCAACAGAGCACTATCTGCTGGATTGGATGATTTAAGTGAAAGAATGTTCTCATCCAGCAGAGCACTTGCATCAGTGGCAGATGACTGAGAAAGAGACATGCCTTGCTTGAAATCCTCAGCCAGCTCAAACTGTGAGCCCCAGGATCTCAGTCTCTTCTGTGCCTCAGCTGCAGCAGGTCCTGAATCACCGGGCGCAGACGTCTGTCCTAAATCCCTAGAGAAAAGGGACAGGCGCTGTGTGTATCATGTCAGAAAACGCAGACACGGGGGAAACACACTTCCTTGAAGTGCTTGTCAGAGGAGGATTCCATAGTAAATCGCCTTCACACATTTCAAAACAAACGGTCACCTAAAGTCAAAAAGCTTATGCGAGTACTCCAGGTGTCCTTTTATACTTTTATACTGACGGCATGGGCTGTCGCAGGCCAAGGTCATTGTCGCGTTTAAAACACGTACTTTAAACATTGTCATGCCGGAGGCATTCCCCAAAGTGTCTGAACGTAGTGCGATTTCCCATCTGAAAGGGAATTACCATTGGGAATTACTTTTTTTTTTGCTTGCAATTCAAGATATTTATTGTCATGTGCACATTAAAAACACCATGGTTTTGATCACACAATGAAATTCTCACTTTGCACATCAACGTTACACAAAATATACTTTATAAATACAGACAAAAAAAATACAAAAAAAGTGCAAATATGCTTTGTGCAACAATCAAAGTATCAGTGACAATAATGGGAAGTTAGTAGGCCATGTGTTGTTGTTTAGGAATCAATTGGCTTGTTCAATTGCAAGTTTCTGTCAATTTTGACTTTTTCTCAGTGAAATATAAACTCACAATTAAAAAAGGTAATTTAATCTTTTGAACTCACAATTCTGACTTTTTTTTTGCTTGCAATTACAAGTTTATATCTCACAATTATGACTTTTTTTCGAGTTTATATCTCAGAGTTCTGAAGAAAAATTTGCAAGTGTATGTTTTGTCATTCAGACTTTATAACTCGCAACCATGACTACATTTTTCTCTCAAATGAGAGGTTATAATTTGCAATTTTTCTTGCAATACTACTGGAACACTGTTCGGCCAATCAGAATCTAGAACAGCAACTAATGGCAGTACAAAGATATATAAGCTTTCCTAATGGGTCAATGCAGAGACATATGCAAAATCTTGATGATCACTTGTTTTCACGCAGCGTGGATTGCGTTTTTGTCATCCGAATGAAATGCTACCCTGGCATCTGGAACTGGCGAGGCTGCACAGAATGTGTGCTAGGAGACACGTAGCATATTAATTTGTAATCTATTTGACACAATTTCGTCAAACATCACATTATTCTATGATAAAAGGCAGACGCTGTAATGCGCTGATGTGGAGTCAGGCCATCGCTCATATTTAGTGTTCCTACTGAATATGCATCAGAGCCGTTAATGGGATAAACACATTATTCAATACAAGTGGCTGCATGGTGTACCTAAGGTTCTTTATTTAGGCATTTAAACTGTGTGTTCATGAACATACTACTTTCATCCGTTTATGGGCTTGGGTACTTTCTTTTGTTCTCCCTCTTTGTGACCTTTGATGAAAAGGCAGAGAGACAATTGCATTTATGCTTTGTGTGCAAGAGTGTGCTAAAGTGATACTAAAAGTCTGCCTTTGGTCTTGCCCTGAGCCTCTAAATAATGAAAGTAAATCTTGGTGTTTAAAGATTGTGTGGCAAGCAAGTGGAGGTCAGATATGTGGGAGAAGAGAGACAAAAACCGAGAGAGAAACCTGTAGCTGATATTTGCATACTTGGTCTATCATGATGTAGTTGTATCTGGTTTTCATCCCTTTTAATTTGTTGTTTTTACACATATATAACCAGAAAGTCTGTCTATGTTTAACTGGTAAATGTTTAAAAGCACAGTAAGTTTCACCGCTTGTCAAGGTTGCTTATTTAAAACAATAAACAAACTTGAACTTTGTTACAGTTACATTTGGTCACTTAAATTCACATTATTTTATTTCATTTTAACGAAAAAGCGCTGAATTACTCTCATAGAGGTCACTTTATTTGACAATGTAAAATTCTGGGGTAACACAGCACTGTTTTACTTGGTCAAAATAATCATACTAAAAAAAACAATCATTTGAATGTGTTGAAAGTTGTGTTATAACGTTACGTGGGTTATCTCTTAGACACCTGTTGCTAGATCAATATTAGATTATCATATTAATAAATGCGGGATGACTTGTGTTGCTAAATGCCATGCAGTTCAGTAGATTATTTTAAGCTATTTTTAAAGCTGTTTGCATTTTTTTTTTTTACCTTTTTACCAAAATTTGGGACATACTAATAATAAATTTTAAAACCATATTTTCCAGAAATAAACATAAAAATGATATAGTGCAACCATTGAATGACATGAAATTGATAAAGGCATAAAGTACTTGTTACTCACAGAATGCCAGCATCACCTTGATGCATAATGTGTTCAGTGCAGGTATAGTGATAATACAGGTCATATTGAAAAAATAGCATATTGTGATAAAGTTCATTATTTTCCATAATGTAATGATAAAAATTAAACTTTCATATATTTTAGATTCATTGCACACCAACTGAAATATTTCAGGTCTTTTATTGTTTTAATACTGATGATTTTGGCATCCAGCTCATGAAAACCCCAAATTCCTGTCTCAAAAAATTAGCATATTTCATCCGACCAATAAAATAAGTGTTTTTAATACAAAAAAAAAAGTCAACCTTCAAATAATTATGTTCAGTTATGCACTCAATACTTGGTCGGGAATCCTTTAGCAGAAATGACTGCTTCAGTGCGGCGTGGCATGGAGGCAATCAGCCTGTAGCACTGCTGAGGTGTTATGGAGGCCCAGGAAGCTTCGATAGCGGCCTTAAGCTCATCCAGAGTGTTGGGTCTTGCGTCTCTCAACTTTGTCTTCATAATATCCCACAGATTCTCTATGGGGTTCAGGTCAGGAGAGTTTGCAGGCCAATTGAGCACAGTAATACCATGGTCAGTAAACCATTTACCAGTGGTTTTGGCACTGTGAGCAGGAGCCAGGTCGTACTGAAAAATGAAATCTTCATCTCCATAAAGCTTTTCAGCAGGTGGAAGCATATAGTGCTCCAAAATCTCCTGATAGCTAGCTGCATTGACCCTGCCCTTGATAAAACACAGTGGACCAACACCAGCAGCTGACATGGCACCCCAGACCATCACTGACTGTGGGTACTTGACACTGGACTTCAGGCATTTTGGCATTTCCTTCTCCCCAGTCTTCCTCCAGACTCTGGCACCTTGATTTCCGAATGACATGCAAAATTTGCTTTCATCCGAAAAAAGTACTTTGGACCACTGAGCAACAGTCCAGTGCTGCTTCTCTGTAGCCCAGGTCAGGCGCTTCTGCCGCTGTTTCTGGTTGACCTGGGGAATGCGGCACCTGTAGCCCATTTCCTGCACACGCCTGTGCACGGTGGCTCTGGATGTTTCTACGCCAGACTCAGTCCACTGCTTCCGCAGGTCCCCCAAGGTCTGGACTCGGTCCTTCTCCACAATCTTCCTCAGGGTCCGGTCACCTCTTCTCGTTGTGCAGCGTTTTTTGCCACACTTTTTCCTTCCCACAGACTTCCCACTGAGGTGCCTTGATACAGCACTCTGGGAACAGCCTATTTGTTCAGAAATTTCTTTGTGTCTTACCCTCTTGCTTGAAGGTGTCAATGATGGCCTTCTGGACAGCAGTCAGGTTGGCAGTCTTACCCATGATTGCGGTTTTGAGTAATGAAACAGGCTGGGAGTTTTTAAAAGCCTCAGAAATCTTTTGCAGGTGTTTAGAGTTAATTAGTTGATTCAGATGATTAGGTTAATAGCTCGTTTAGAGAACCTTTTCATGATATGCTATTTTTTTGAGACAGGAATTTTGGGTTTTCATGAGCTGTATGCCAAAATCATCAGTATTAAAACAATAAAACACCTGAAATATTTCAGTTGGTCTGCAATGAATCTAAAACATATGAAAGTTTAAGTTTTATCATTACATTATGGAAAATAATGAACTTTATCACAATATGCTAATTTTTTTAGAAGGACCTGTATATTGTAATTGAATGATAATTAAAAATCAACTTGACACTGCATAGCAAATCAATGATAGAAAAATCGTTTTATTTTTGCGACAAAAGTTTGATGGGTTTCCATATCTCTTCGCTCAACTTTAAAGAACCTTTTTATACCAAAAAGGTTCTATATAGGAGAAATGTCTTAAATCGTCTAGCTGGTTAAGCACCATCCCTAATCAAACACACCTGTCCTGGACCATTTGAAAAATCACAGCCCAGATGAGCTGAAGCAGTTTGGAAATAACCTTTGCAGGACAGTGGGTCCCCAGGTGCAGGGTTGAAGAACTAGTCTAAAATGATTGCATAATACTTTTACGTTTTAGAGGTTGTTATTATTTTTTTTCTATTGATAAAGTAGGTTTGTTTATTTCATAAAAATTAATTACAATTAAAAATGTATTAAAGGTACAATATGTAAGAATTTTGATCAAAATATCCAAAAACCACTTTCAGTGTGTTATTTCTTTCAATTGTGTACTTCCATTATCCTAAATGTTTCAAGAATTGGTAAATTCAGAGAAATTCACAAATTTAAAAAGTGCCTGTCCCTGTTCACTTGTCGCCTGTCAATGACGCAATATCTGCGTTATCCCTGGTTTGCGCTTGTACTGCCAAGGCGTTACCAAGGCGACAGACGTGGACAACTGCGTAGTGCGTAACATCTAGCGACACGTTGTTGTTGTTTCGTTCAAACATTATGAACCATAGCAAGCAAGCTTTGGGACAAAAGAAGAACTAAAATGAGGATCAATATCAGAGTGGCGTTTTCAAGATGCAGAGAGCTCCATGTCCGCAACTAACTTGGACTTGACAGAGCTTCACGAGTCACGACTTGACGCTCTTCTATATACTTTATTAAACAGGTGAGCAAATGTACATTAAACAAATCAATGTTACTTAGCTCAACATGATGAAATGTTAGAATTTGATCAGTATGTTATTCTAATGTTGATCTAACTTACTGCTTGTCTCTTACAGCCAACAAACTAACACATAGAATAACATTATAACTTTCAACACACTCAAATACTGTTTAGTATGATAGTGTAACGTTAGACCAAATGAAACAGGGCTGCATTACCTCACAAGTTTAATTCGTCAAATAAACTGACCTGTGTGAGAAGTAATTCAGCACTTGCGGGTAGTTCAGTAGAATGAAATGTCCTTATTCCTTTAACTCCGTGGTAAATTCCTTTAAATCCGTGGTATTCGTGTGTGGCGCTGATATCTGTCTCTTATTAGCAATCGAGACCTGCTTCTTCCCACAGTCATGTTAAAAAACAAGAATTTTTTCACTCATCGATAAACATTATTAGATCCATCAGCATGACAGCAAGTTCCATCATTCCGCTTATCACTGTGTCATCAACCTACGCCTTTGTTAATGTAAGAGGTAAGCGACCCCTAGCGGCAAAAAAAATTGCATATTTACATAGCTTTAAAACAAAATTAATTAATTAAAACTAAATACACAAAATGATCCAATGATAGAAACCTCTAAAAGCTTCTATATATGAAGCTCTTGAAAGAATCCTTTAAGGTTCTATATAGAAAAGGTTTGTGCCAGAAGACTTCACCAATATGGATCCAGCAGTTGAGTTAGTCCGCATGCGCCAAGGTAACCGCACCCTAGAAGAGCTTATTAATATTTTCCTGGACATTGCAAATGTTTCTGAACTGCCAGATTGTGCTCTCATAGACTTTTTCTGATATGTGCTTAACCATCCGCTCAAGGACAAGTTAATCCACGATGCTCCTCGAGAGTCGTTCTATGACTTTTTGGATTATGTCCTGCTTTTGTGTGGTCTGGCTGTCCACCAGGGACATCCGTCTCTGACAGCCCTGCCGCAAGCTGAGTCCCGTTCATCGGGCCATTCGCAATTCAGAGGTAGATCAACGAGGTCACCTACCGGTTAACACTCCCCTCACAGTACCGCATCTCACCTTCATTCCATGTCTCACTTCTGAAACCATACACTAATCCTCTGATTCCTTCCTCCCCAGGGTCTGTGCTGGTGACATACCTCCTCCTCCTCCTCCTGTGGATCCTTCAGAAGAGAATATCTACCGAGTCCAAGACATCCTCGACTCCCGGCGGCGGGGAGGCGGCCACTTAGAATACCTGGTAGACTAGGAAGGTTTCGGTCAAGAAGAAAGATGTTGGGTTCACATCTTAGATCCTGCACAAGACTTTCACGTTGCTCATCCCAGTCGTCCAGCGGCGAGAGGTCGTGGTCGTCCCAGTCGTCGGTCTTTTCATATCTGTCTTCAATTCAGCTACTCACCTGCCGTATCTGTTCCTGAGTTTTTTTTAATAAACTTCCTTGTTTACTTTACCTGTTTGTGTCGTTCTGATCTGTGACATATTTGCCCTATGATCTAACCAAACAGATCTGACAGTTTGACTTGATAACAGATGGACAATATGAATTACAGGTGACTAATAATCACTTTCCGGAAAAATCTATGAGCTGCTGAGCTACTTTTCTATGTTTAATCCTTAATAGAGGCACATTCTCAGCTTTTTTTTAAAACAAGTGCTTAACCATGTAAGATTACAAGTCAAGCACTGCAGGAAGTTTGGTAACATTATACAGTAGCCTCAAAGGTCACAAATCTCTGCTTGACAGAAATCGTCTCCAATACTGACTTAGAGGAAATAAGAAGGATGAAGCCAGAGTTTATTCAACATAATCAGATAAACATAAGGCTATGTAATTGAGGCTAGTATGTTATTGTCATTTATTGACAGGTATAAGAAGGACCGTAATTGTACACATATTGCTGTAACTGTATATTACATACTACAGGTATTGAATATAAGTGAAATTGTCACCCCTTCGTCATTATTACATAAGCACAGGGTTATTAAAGACCATTATTTCCCTGTCAGCAAATTCTAACAAAATCACAAAAACTGCACCACCTTGTGGTAGGTCTTTTTAAAAGGCGCTTTTATATTAAATTAATGCTTGGTAGAAATGAGGACCTATATAAATATTATTTTATATTCATGTACTGCTTAATTAGTACAGATACATTCATATTTTGTTCCAGGCCTGTTAAAAAGTTAGTGACTGCACATTAGTCTCAAAGGACTTTATCCAGTAGGTTTCAAGTCAAGATCAGTGGACTTAACCTGCCTAAAAAGAATATGAAATGTACCTAGTTTATTTATTTATTTTTTGCACAAAATCTGAAAATTGCATAACTTTAACTGACCACTGGAGGATGACATGAGAGTAGGGGACCAATTATTTATTGCATACACATCCAACATTATTTATTGCATACACATCCAATAACTTGTCATTTAATGTGTGATGTCCCAATACTTAGTCCAATGCTCCATATCTACAGAGGACAACATTTGTAATTGCACTTATCTGCACTTCTCATCTAAATCTGTACACAAACATTTTTACCCCCTCATTTCTGCAACATGAAAAAACATTTTAAAAATAAGTCTGGGATTGCAGTACATGGATTAATTAGATTATAATGATGATTAAATGATATAACACTGAATAATATTTAGCAAGTAAGGTCATGCACTTAAATGTTTGCACATCATCCATTTGTCCTAGATGCACAGGTTAGCGCGTGCGCAATCAAACTACCTTGCCCTACTTCTGGACCAAGAGCCGTATATACCTGAACGCATTCATCGCCCCCTCCTACTCGAGCTCTCATTGCAGTAGGAGGGTCCATGTGCACACAATGACGTCGCTACGCAAGCCTGTGTGAGTCCGCTGTTTTTATAATCGTCAGTTGGGCGCCTTCAACAATCCAGCAGCAATGTGCACGTAAACAGAAAACTGTCGACAGGACGTTTCGGTGAAGTCGCTGTCGACCGTTGCACGCGTACAGTGCGTTGTCGTTAAGGATCTCGCGTCATGCGCGCGGCAGTGTGCGGTGCGTTCAGCTGTCACAACTGAAACTAGTATGCAAGCAGTCGCAACACTGGAAATACTTCTAAACACAACTTAACGGCACTGTTTAGTGTAATTTTCTCTGTTTTGTCCATCGGATTACTAGTTGCCGCAGCAAAGATAACTGTCAAAATTGGATGTCATAACTACGGTAAGATGTCTTTATATTATTATTATCTCACTAAAAAACAAACCAGTCCTGTATGAACTACTGCAAATGCAGACGCGTTAAAAAACTTGTCTAAAACTTGACGTTTAACTTGACAGGATCCCTGTGCTGTGCATGAAGTGCATTTCCACTTTAAAGCCTATAATTACACCTGTATAGCAACAATAATACAATATTATCAATGTATCCGATACAAACATCCTTTGCATCAGATTATATGTTTGACGTTTTCTCGGCTAAACTAGATAAATCCACAGCCGACTGGATTTATGCAAGTACTTTTCATCTGTATCGTTTATGCCAATGCAATATCAAATATCAAATCAAGCATATACAAAATATGGTAGGCTATAGCTTGATATATCAAAGCTTAACATGATCTCTTTCGTTCCGTCGACAAGTTCTTCGTGGGATATGAGATGATTTATTTCGCGTAACGTTAACATCATCTTATTTACTGTACGTGTGCTAAAGTACAGTGAATACAGAGTTGAGCGTAACTTAAGTCAGACAGATGGGGCACAATTATTTCCAGTAATGTTCTTGCTGGTTAGACAGCGAGAACAGCGGCGAGTAAGATGTATTCTTGTGAAAATGCATGCAAACATTCATACTTAATTAAGCATGCTTAATTCACTTGACGTCATGTGATGAATAAAGTGCATCGCAACGATATTTAGTCAGGAGTTCTTTTGCAAAAGAATCAACTGCGTCACACGCATCATTCTGGAGGTCGCTAGATTTGCAATGTAGCATTAATTATCACGCGGCCGAACTAACACGGAAAGTTTTTATAGGCTAAACATAGAGCGAAGTTCGTAATTTAAATTCTACAAAGAATGTCGCAGCAGTTTTGTGGCTACAAAGCTTATAAATGAAAGACTGACAGAGCGACGCGTCCAATCCGTGAGTGGCGTGATAAACTCTTGGCGACAGTGTGTCTGCTTCTGTCCAATGGTCGTGCGCTTAAGCACGGTATCGTGGGAAGAAAGACTGGGGGGGGGGGGGGACATAAACAAAGAACTACGTCAAACGTTTAAAGCAACATTGTCGTTACCATTTGACTTTGCTTTTAAAAATGCGATGCCTGAAGTAACTGCATCTCACTAGAGAGAGCTAGGCTACTTATGACTGACTTGGTATGGATGGTCAAATAAGTCAGTTGGCCTACTCTACATGAATGACAGTTTAAACTCACCCAGCGGTCGGCTTTGCTTTCTCTTCTTGGTGCCTGGTGCAACAGGATGGGAAATTAACTTTTTTTTGCGGTACATTTTCAGCCACTCTCTTTTTGTGCATGCCATTTTTATTTATTTATTTAATCTCTACTCATTACATATGTGGGGAACATGAGTAAATACACAATGCATTGAATCCTGACAGATGTTGTCGCTTGTTTTCAGATTCAACTCAGTTCTTTTTTGCATGCACACCGTCTCTGCATTGCAAGTCTCAGTCCTCTATTGCTTTTTTTAGGCATGTTTAGGATGCCAGCACAGGACAAATTACTTAAGAGGGCATTTGGAATTTCAGAAGGTGAAAACATTTGTCATTTCACCAACTAAATGCAACACTGCTAAAATATACTTGTGTTGAATTGTTAACATCTGAAGTCTCTTTGTTTGTTAAACATACCAAATGTATAAATATAATGAAGATAAATCATTTTTAAACCATTCTACTTTTCTAGACATAAAATACAACCCCCCACCCCCCCCCCCCAGAAACAAAGGATTCAAGATTCTATATTTACTATAAATACTGTAGAAAAGATGGCTATCGCCAGTAATGACACTGCCTGACAGTATACATAGCCGTGTACACTGTGAATATGTGGTAGACGACTCAGGTTCAAATCCAGAGTAAGCTTAAAGGGATAGTAAACCCAAAAATGAAAATTCTGTCAGTATTTACTCACCCTCATGTTGTTCCAACCCCGTAAGACCTTCATTCATCTTCGGAACACGAATTAAGATATTTTTGATGAAATCTGAGAGCTGGATCACTCTAGTCCATGGCTTCTTCAGGAATTGAAACTTGCCGGCCTCGAAAAGTTATTAAAAACATTGTTAAAATAGTCCAAGTGACTACAGTGGCTCAATCTTAGGTTTATCAAGCGAGAATACTTTTTGTATGCAAAAACAAAGAAAAATAACGACTTTATTTCAACTATTCATTTCCTTCTCGTGGGCCTCTAGTCAGTTAAACTAGTATGTTTGCGTTGAGCTACGTCACACGTAGGCTCACTATTTGCCGACGCTGGTCATGTGTGTGATGCGTGTGACGGACAACAACAGAAGCTTACGCTGTTACACTAGTTTGACTGACTCAGAAGGAAATGAATAGTTGAAATAAAGTTGTTATTTTTGTTTGTTTTTGCGCACAAAAAGTATTCTCGTCGCTTGATAAACTTAAGATTGAGCCACTGTAGGCACTTGGACTATTTTAACAATGTTTTTAATAACTTTAAAGTTATTTAAAGTTTCAAGTCCTGAAGAAGCCTATGGACTAGTATGGAGGAGTGATCCAGCTCTCCGATTTCATCAAAAATATCTTAATTCGTGTTCCGAAGATGATTGAAGGTCTTACGGGGTTGGACCAACATGAGGGTGAGTAAATACTGACAGAATTTTCATTTTTGCGTGAACTATCCCTTTAAATATACATAAATACTCCATCCCTTTGTATATGAGGGATGGAGTAACATTTTTATTAACTTGACCTGATCTGTATGGTGATATTATCATCCCTCCTACATTTTTTGTCTTTTAGCAGGTAAAGGACCTTTTTATGGTGCAGACAGATAGCAGCTGAAGTTAGAGGGGGTGGCAAAGTAAAGCACAGGGAGTTGCTGAGAAAAAGTTACCTGCTAGGTCACAATTCATATTCAATGAGATGGGTGAGTGGATCCCATGAAACTACCTCGAATGAAGAGCGTTGCATCTGATGTCTGCGGAGGCAGTGCCAGGATCCAGCACTACTAAAAGAGTTTCATAGTTAATTAACAGATTTACTATTTAAGTGGATTCACACAGCATGGTGGTGAAAACATAGTAAAGCACGTGGGAAATCTAAAATAAATGTGTCAAATACAAAACATTTCAGGTTGGGGGTTGACCGTGGATTGACAGAGACAGCACGGCCCCCGCATTTAGGAAGAAGAGGGCAATTGCACAAAGCAGCAAAAAGCGGCCCATTTAAATCTGAGGATAGACATTGGTCATGAAAAAAATAAATAATGTATTAGGTGAAAAAAATAATATGAATAAGGAAATTGTACCATTTGACATTTTAAAGCCAATTGAATCCCATAAATAAATGATACATTTCTTTGTTATCACAAAATGCAAAGATTTATTTATTAAAGTAAGATTTCTATAATGCATTTACCAAAAATATTCAAACTAAACCAGTAATGATTATGTGTGCTATTTGTTTTGACAGTATAACCAATGAGATTTCTTTGTACTAATCAAAACATTGCCATTTTGACTGCAAGGTCTAAATGTCTCTAATTTATTGGCCCATTAGGTTTATCAAATGATCCAGGTATGGAGACTAAAAGATACCAAAGTTACTCCGAAGGGGCAACTCCAGAAAACAAATGGGCACAGATGTCAAACACCATGGAGTATTGCTGTTCTACAGAAGAGAATTTGACAAACAGTGATGTGCTCATGGATATTGTTAACTCGAGCAATGCCCCTAATGTGCCGTCTGTCTGCAAGGACAACAACTTTAAGACTACAGAGACAAAAGTGCTTAGAGTTAACCAGAATCAACCATTACCGTTTCCCTCCTTCAACAACTCCTTCAACAACCGCAAGTCAGAAACAGATTCAAAGGAGCTCTCCAAAACGGTTGCTGAGTCTATGGGCTTATACATGAATGCTGCCAGGGAGGCAGATTTTGGCTTTGCCCAACATGGTACTGTGAAACTGTATCCTCTTTGTGGGAAAGCAATTGAAGACAGCCAGCCCAGAACAACTGGGAGCCCAACGATAAAAGCTCCCCCAGCTTCATTCCCACCTGGGTCCCAACAACCCAATCGAGGCCCTCAGGAGTGTGCTGTGGTCTCTGCCTCAGTGCCCTCTTCAATGACCACCGTTCTTTCTTGCAGCACTGATGGGTCTGGCCCCATGTCTAGTCCTACAGGACACAACATGGTGTCGTCCACTACCAGCCCCACCTACTTTGATTCCGATTGTCCGTCGCTGGCTTCTGCCAGCACCAACTTGACCAAAGGTCACCACACCAGCCCCAACACCTGTAGCCCTGTAAAATCCAGCATGGTGGGGTCACCTCCACTGGCTAGTCCACTCAGTGTTATGAAGTCTCCGGTTTCCAGCCCTCATAGTATAGGTAGTGTGAGGTCCCCACTTTCCTGTAACACCAACATGAGATCATCCGTCTCAAGTCCAACAACAAATGGAGGCAATACCTGTAACATTAGACCATTCATCTCCAGTCCGCCCATTGTTGGCAGCATGGCCATGTCCAGTCCCAGGAACTCATCAAGGGGCTTCTCTGTCTCTAGCCCTCCGAGTGGATTGGGCCTAGTGCAAAATGACGTCAACAGCCCTGAGAGCCGAGAGCATGACTTCAAGGGATTCGAGTTTCCGAAGGTAGAGAACGTGGATGGGGAAATATTTAACATCGGATTGGATGCTATGGGAGTGGCCAAATACATAAAAAATGAACCTGGCACTGATTACAGGAGTATGTGCCTAGGCAGCAGCAAGAGCGCTATGCCACACTCTCCATTCGTGACTCACATTAAGACAGAGCCAAACAGAGAGGTGACTTGTTCGAACCTCCATTTTGTTGAGCCACAGCACTCTCTGGGCTGCTTTCCTTCTGCAGAGACCACATACTTGTCTTTGAGGGATAATATTGATGAATATAGTCTTTCTGGGATCTTGGGACCTCCTGTTTCTTCTCTGAATGGCAACTATGAACCTGGTGTGTTTCCTAACAATGGCCTGCCCAAGGGGATTAAACAGGAAACCAATGATGGCAGCTATTACCAAGAGAATAATAATGTGCCCACGTCGGCTATTGTTGGCGTTAATTCAGGTGGACATTCATTTCATTACCAGATCGGAGCGCAAGGAACAATGTCGTTTTCACGCCACAATTTGAGAGACCAGACGAACCCCTTGTTGAATCTAATTTCTCCAGTTACTGGATTAATGGAGACGTGGAAAACTCGCCCAGGGTTGTCACAGGGGCCTCTCTCTGCCAGGGGGGATGGCTATCCAGGCCCAGTCTGCCTTACTGAAAACATGGAAAGGTAAGACACAAGCAGGGAGTTTTTATTAGTGTTTTGCAACAAGATGTTGAGGCAGTGCTTTAAAAATGTTGTCTTGTATTTTCTTGTTCTCAAAAACATTAATTTAATCCTATCCCAAAGTAAAAGAAAAACATGAAACCATTTAAGAATTTAGCAAAAGTTGCAAACTCTTTGAGAAAATTTTGCTAAAATTAGGCTAATTCAATTACATTTATCTGGGAGCTCACAATCAATATTAACTGACATACAAATGGCTTGCATTTGAAACATTCTCTTTTTTCTAATGGGGAAGACTTTTGTGATCCACTAAGTCTTCACTTAAAATTGAAGCTGATCAACATATGATCTCAACCCAACATTACAAGGCAAGTGTTCTACTAAGATCCACTATAGGAGGGAAGCAAAGATTCCTTCTTATCAGGCCTTTTTCTGTGACTGTGAACATTAACATAAGTTATTGTGTTGTTATCAGAAGGCCCTGGTAGATATTGTGCAATGACATATATCTTATTATTGAGTACAGTCATTATGCAGCAGCATCATGCATAATTAATAGTAGGTCAAGTACCTTTCTCTCAAAAACAATGATAAACAAGCAGTTTTTATGAAAGGCTCTTAAACAAGTAGCTTAATTAATGATTTGAGACAAGGAACTGATTGATTTAGCCAGTGAATAAGACAGTGCTTAATGCTCAATTAAAAATAAAGCAAATAAAGCTGAACTGGATATGTAGCGTACAATGACTGTTAGGGCAAAACTTTGAAACTGAGATTGTGACCTTGTTCACTATAGCCATTGCAATATGAACCAACCGCAACAGGCCTTTGGAAATACTCGCCGCCAGTTACTGAAGTTATAAATGTTTGCTTACCAGACTTTATATTATCTAGTTGCATAATTTCTTTAACAAGCTTGCAAAGTGCAGGAAGCCCTAAACAGTTCTAATCTATAAAGCATATCCCATCTGACAGGCAAAACTTTTATAAGAGTGAGATGTTTGCTGAGATAACTGAGTGATGCGTTAAACCCCCTTTTCAGAATGTGTTCATTTGATGCTATTCTGAGACGAGGCAATTACAGCTAGCCGAGCTCTAGCAGTATAGCTAATGATTTTCACCCCATCCCAGATGTCCTCTGAAACAGTCAGTCAAGCACACATTCATTTTTTTAAGCTAATTTTTAACACGCTAATGATATCAGGAAATATGTAACACTAAGTTGGGTAATGAGATAAAGTAAATGTCAGTTGTCTATAGGTTTGTAGCTTTCTGTCATGCATTTTTCAGCTAAAGAGCTTTAGTTTTAAGTCTAACTTCCATAATTCATTTAAACAGGTCATTTTTTAAAAGTCTGTTTACTTAAGAGTGCAATTCAAGCTGAGATCACCACTGTAGCACATCTATTATGGAGCAGTCCCTTCTGACTGGCTACTAGGCTGCAGTGAATTATTGAAGTTTTATGATTTACATAGCATACTGTTTTAGTGCTATTTAATTGTTAATGTATGTGTACAATTATTTTTTTTTTAGATAGGAGGTTACGGGAGGTGTGGTCAAGAAATTTTTTGGTAACATTAAAATAAAGTTTAGTTGGTAATCAATTCAACTAATGGTACATTAGTTGGTTTAGTTGGTACAAAAGCATTTTAAAGCATTTATTAATCTAGGTTAATATTAATTAATAAATGTGTTAATTCATGTTAATTTATGTTACTTTCATAATACATTATTTTAATTTAAAACATTTAATTAATACAACTTTAAATGTAAATATTAACATGAACAAAGATGATTAAATGCTGTTAAAAGTATTCTCCATTGTTGTTTTCCTGCTGTTCAAAAGTTTGGGGTTGGTAAAAAAAAAAAAAAAGACTTATCCTCACCAAAGCTGCATTTATTTAATAAAATAATAAATAAAAACTTTAATATTGTGAAATATTTGTACCATTTTAAATAACTTATTTAAATAGTTACAGTTCCAATAACTGTTATTTTCTTGATAGCATAAGTAATGATGAAAAAAGCATCAGCATTAAGTGTAACTAGAACATGTATTTACATAAAAACAAACAAACTTTGCCTCCTCATTTCAGAGCACCACTGCACGCCACTGATTAAGAGAAATCCATTTTTATTTTTTTTCCCAAAACCTTGACATATATTGCCTTTGAGTAAAGCAACATTTAGAAATTTTCTCAATTTTTCTGCTGCCTCTATGATTTCATGCTGTCACCAAGTTTAAATCAATAACTAACACAGAACAAACCATGAGTGAGTGACAGAGGTGAGAGGCAGTGATCTAAAACCTTATTTTTCCATTTGTAACTGAAAGGTTAATATTCAGGTACTAGGGGGATGTCAGTCAGGTAATAGAAAAAAGCACTACAAATACAGATAACTATGAAAGATACAATGATACAGCAGTTTACTTTGAAGGCAACCTATATATAGGGAGTCACATCACTGCTGACAGGATCAAAGTCACCCTCATCCTAATGAGATCCAGCTTAGCCAGAATATCAGAGTAGATGACAGTCAGAGGTGGGATGGCTCACTGCCACGCTGGCCCCAGCTGGCCCTCAACATCATGCATTACGCCTGGTCAGTCAATATGTCTCTGTGTTTTTTTGCTCTCTTTCTCTCTGTTTTACTTTTATATTCTTTTAGTCTTTCTCTAATGTTTCTTTCTGTGTATCTGTTTTTTGTCGCCTCCTTCATAAGCCATTAGGTTCATTATAGGAATCAATTATACATTAAAAGATAAAATATAGAATAAAATAAAGATAAATATATTATTATATTATTATATGGCGGTGATGGCGTGGTGGATAAGACACATGCCGTTGGTGTGAGAGACCCGGGTTCGAATCCACTGTGAGACACCAATGTGTCCCTGTGCAAACCCCTAGTTTCTCCAGAGGCGATCGACCTCTGACATATATACCAATTGTAAGTCGCTTTGGATAAAAAAAAGCGTCAGATAAATGTAAATGTAAATTTTTGGTGCCTTCAAGCTGTGCATGGTAGTGTAAGGGAAATATCTTCATGCCTTTGTTTTTCTTATTCCTACACAGTAAAAAGTGCTGCCAAAATGACAACCTGCAGTGATATGTTCGTTACAACTTTTTGAACCACTCAGAATTTAATTATTGATATTGACAATCTAGCTGAAACTGACATCCCATCAAATAAAGTAGAAATAACAATTATTGAGACGTTACATTTTATAATGATGAAAACAACTACAATGTAGCTACGGCTGGTAACCAGTAGAATGCATTTTATTAAATAATGAGTGAAAGAATAAGCCATTTGTTGTTTGAATACAATTAGGAAAATTGACAGAGTATTAACAAAGAGGAATGGAAATCCCCTTTATCCAAAATTATGCAATTGAGTGATGCAGCATAGCATAGGTCAGCAGGTCACACCACTAGCAATGACATTTTCAGTGAAGTTCAAGCTACACTTACTCAGAGCAGAAGTCTCTCTCTCTCTCTCACACACACACACACACACACACACACACACACTAAAAATATATGCATATAATAAATCAATATTTATATGAAACAAAATAAATTATATGTTCACCATTTGTACAATTAATTATTATTATTTTTAAAATTCATTTTTACTCTACAAAACTTGCTCTAGCTTATTTAGGGCATTTTGAGTGCAGAAATGTATGCATGCAAGTTTTATTTCCAGCTGGAGACGAGCTGAAATTAGTTTGAAGCACAGAGATTCTATACCATATTGCGTAGTCATTTAAGTAAAAGAAATACAATTAAAACTTTTAAATCAAATTGCACATTATCCACTACATAGTCCAGAAATAGGCTTCGACATTTTGAAAGAGCATGGTAAATAATCCTTTATACAGCAGAATTCCATATATGCCAGATGAGGCATGTTAAGGAAGTAGCAGTATAGGAGGAAGAGAGGAATTTGCTCTGGAGTTGGGCCAACTCTTAATGTTCCTCCAGCAGATGAAAGGGCATATCCCTGTGAGAGCACTAATGAGCTCTTAATTGTATGTTCTTTTACAAAATTAATGGCCAGCATAGATTTGATAAATTTGGACGTGGCTGGATACTAATTAACCAATTAAATCCCAACCTCACAAAAGCTGACCCTCTGCACGATGGGCTGCTGACAGGGGCAAACACCTCTGTTCATTTGTGACGGGAAGCAGGAATAGAACGAGGTGGGAAATGGAAGTGGGAAGTTTGGGAAGTATATGTACAGTTTCCTGTTCCTATATGTACAGAGTCTTGCGCCTGAGAGAACAGTGTTGGAAACTATGTGCTGCTTATTTGGGAGTAACAAATGCATTTGTTGGATTAACATTTGGTTTAGCATTGGATTAGTATTTGGGATAGTTCACCCAAAAATCTAAATTCTGTGATCAACATTATAACGTTACAAAACTCTTTGACTTTCTTTCTTCTGAGGAACATGAAGATATTTTGAGAAATATCCATACAACATAAGTCTGTTTGGTTACCAACATTCTTCAAAATATGTTTTTTGTGTTCTTCAAAATATGTTTTTGTGTTTGGCTGAAGAAAGCAATGAAATCAGGTTTAGATTGACCTGCGTGAACTATCCCTTTAAGCATGCTATAGGGTTAATTTTAGCATAATCTCAAAACAGAAGGGTAAATCAAATGAGTAATCCAGCAATGACAAAAAAAAAAAAATGCATTCACTGATACAAAAAGTTTTTGGATCTCTGCTTTGCCTGAATTTAGAGTATGATGTTTACAGACAGTTTTTTTTTATTAAATGTATTATATCTATATCAAATATTAGTCAGAAAGTTTGAAGTATTTTAAATATGTAATACAAACAAGTTATAAATAATTATTTTGCCTTCTTGCTTCTGTTTTTCTAAACAATGATAGGGTATCACGATTGATGGTGACATGTAGAAAATTAAGAGTTTACTCTCCAATTACTTGAATTGATTTCCATTAGAACGTTGGCTATGGCAACTAATAGATGGGATGTTGAAAATGCTAATTAAATTCTCTTGAACACACAAGGTTTCTTTGCACTCTATTAAAAGTGCAGCTGTATGCTTGGGATTCTGGGTCTGTAATGGCTGTCCTCATTTGAACTTCTTCCTTAAACAGCATTTTGGGCCAGGTTTCTTCAAGCTAGCTGTGACATACCTTCCCATATTACAACAGTACCAATTATTCATGCTGATTAAAATCTCTATTATTTACTTGCATGTGGCCAAGGAAAACAATAAATAATACAACAAGCCCTTGAAAAATCATGACAGTGAGATGTAAATCATCTGTATCTATCATCCTAATTATTATTATTATAAGTGTATAAGCATCTATAAATTATTGTGTAAACATTTTTTGTGAGGTTAGGGATATTTAGGCAGATAGGCCATTATATTCAGAATTACTTAATTGAGTATGTCATAGAGTGCATTAAAGGTGCAGTGTGTGATTTCTAGCGGCATCTAGTTGGTGAGGTTACGAATTGCAACCATCAAGTGGTCGACAGGAAAATATGTCTTCGTCTGAGATAGCAGAGAGTAGCCAGTTAAGCAATAAGGTTTCTTAACAAAGATAAATTAAGAAATTAGCTTTACTTTAATTATTCAGTAAAACGATGTTATTGCAAATATTATTGTGACTTTTTCATCATTGTGTCAGTGTTTTTTTTGCTGACTTTAGCTAGCTTCTTTGCACGAAGAACAAAATAGTGACGAAACGCATTTGTCCTTTTAGGGCTACTGTAGAAACATGTCGGTGCATTTCAATGTAAGTGGACCTGCAGTGTATGTAGATAGAAATGGCTCATTCTAAGGTAATAAAACATAACGGTTCATTAAGATAGGTATTTATACACCACTGAAAACATAGTTATGTATACAGGTCCTTCTCAAAAAAGTAGCATATTGTGATAAAGTTCATTATTTTCCATAATGTAATGATCAAAATTAAACTTTCATATATTTTAGATTCATTGCACACCAACTGAAATATTTCAGGTCTTTTATTGTTTTAATACTGATGATTTTGGCATAAATCTCATGAAAACCCAAAATTCATATCTCAAAGAATTAGCATATTTCATCCGACCAATAAAAGTGTTTTTAATACAAAAAAAAGTCAACCTTCAAATAATTATGTTCAGTTATGCACTCAATACTTGGTCGGGAATCCTTTTTCAGAAATGACTGCTTCAGTGCGGCATGTCATGGAGGCAATCAGCCTGTTGCACTGCTGAGGTGTTATGGAGGCCCAGGATGCTTCGCTAGTGGCCTTAAGCTCCTCCAGAGTGTTGGGTCTTGTGTCTCTCAACTTTCTCTTCACAATATCCCACAGATTCTCTATGGGGCTCAGGTCAGGAGAGTTTGCAGGCCAATTGAGCACAGTAATACCATGGTCAGTAAACCATTTACCAGTGGTTTTGGCACTGTAAGCAGGTGCCAGGTCATGCTGAAAAATGAAATCTTCATCTCCATAAAGCTTTTCAGCAGATGGAAGGATGAAGTGCTCCAAGATCTCCTGATAGCTGGCTGCATTGACCCTGGCCTTGATAAAACACAGTGGACACCAGCAGCTGACATGGCACCCCAGACCATCACTGACTGTGGGTACTTGACACTGGACTTCAGGCATTTTGGCATTTCCTTCTCCCCAGTCTTCCTCCAGACTCTGGCACCGTGATTTCCGAATGACATGCAACCACTGAGACCAGTCCAGTGCTGCTTCTCTGTAGCCCAGGTCAGGCGCTTCTGCCGCTGTTTCTGGTTCAAAAGTGGCTTGACCTGGGGAATGCGGCACCTGTAGCCCATTTCCTGCACACGCCTGTGCACGGTGGCTCTGGATGTTTCTACTCCAGACTCAGTCCACTGCTTCCACAGGTCCCCCAAGGTCTGGAATCGGTCCTTCTCCACAATCTTCCTCAGGGTCCGGTCACCTCTTCTCGTTGTGCAGCGTTTTTTTGCCAAAATCATCAGTATTAAAACAATAAAAGACCTGAAATATTTCAGTTGGTGTGCAATGAATCTAAAATATATGAAAGTTTAATTTTGATCATTACATTATGGAAAATAATTAACTTTATCACAATATGCTAATTTTTTGAGAAGGACCTGTATTATATTGGATTTCTGTCTACAGATCCTCCTAAATATTACACAATGCACCTTTAAGTCAATTCTGTAATATAAATGTGAATGTCAGATCTTTAATTAATAAAAAATATGATCTGAGTTAAGAATTTATACACATGATTGTTCCTCAAAAGGATTCAGGGGCGAGTACAAACAAAATCTTTCAAGCAGAGACCCATACATCACAAACAATCCAAAGTGTTATTTGAATGCATTCTTTGATTCATTTGAATCAATAGCGTTGCATTGGCAGGTCATGTGACCTCTAATACTTCTCACAAAGCATCACGACGCTGCTGTTTTCTGCTGTTAGCTGTGCATGACTGCACAAACAAAAGAGTAACTTGATAATTCACGTCAAATTATAGGTTGCTTAAGTGTTGTGGGAAAGCTTCAGCACTGTCAAAAAATTGTGGATGGAACCAGGTGAATCAGGCTTTTAGATTGGATTAAATGGCAAATTTGCCAGCCATTGATCAAAAAGCTCTTTAACTTGTTAATTTTTCAGCCTGAGCTGTTGACAAAATAGGTCAAGCTCAATTAAAAAGGGTAGAGCAGGAGAGCTAGAACACTGTCTAAATGCATTTTACCGCACTACACTCGCATAGACTGACCACACCTTTAGTATGCTTGATAAATCTTTCAAAACAGCCAACACTGTGGCATCAGACGTGACCTAGATAGCAAACTCAGATCCCCCATCTCCCTCTGAACACATTTGTGGGAAACAAACACAAGCTCCGTTAAGCTTTGTTGGGTCTTGAGTTGCACCCAGAAAATGAAAAGCCTTTTTGACGTGACTGGGCTATAAGGCACTGGGTCCACAAATAAACGTTGCATGCCCTGGAGACAGGCAGTGACACACAGAACCAGCAGGTAAAAAGACACAGGGAGGTGTCAGGTGGCACTTTATAGAATAGACACTATATCAAGTGAACACATCCACAGTGCAGTCTCAAATACAAGAGTAAACCTCAGCAGGAAGTTCAGTGGCTTCTATTACAGGAAAAGAAAAATGGTATGTGGGGTTAAATCAGCACCGTGTGAATATTTACAGGTATTAAGCACAGCCTTATGTAAGCCTGTTCCCTTAAGCCCAATGTATATTTTGGGTTTTAAGCCCCGGGTATTCTTCATTTACCGTGTTTCACGCTGTCTCGCACACAGTCGCACACACGGCCGAAGTATAGGCTACTTTGGTCTTCACGCGAGGATTTGTGTACAGTGTGCGTACCAACAATTTGTTTTGTTTTGTTTTGTTTTGTTCAGGTCGCACATGTGCATTGAATTTGTTTTTCACAAGGTGGCAACACTGGCCCTTGCAGTCTATTGTTTCACAGTAGAAAACAGAAGAACAACAACAAAATATCGGAGACTGCAACAACAACATATGCCTGCATTGACACACTCTTGTGTGTGGGAGTAATGAGATAGCTGAAATTTTAGTTTAAAATAATACAAAGATATTTTTATCGGTCATGACTTCTGGAGAAAAATAGCACAGATATTGCTGGACAAAGATGAAACTTTGTAAAGCGCATGTGTTCACGCACTGCATCAAATGGAGTATATGTTGAAAGGCTAGGCGCTAAACAGTGAAAACTGCATTAAAAAAATACGTTTACTTTTGTCTTTACAGAAAAACAAAAACGTAACTGAAACTTTATATCTCACAAGTTGTTACAACTGCAATTTTACTTGTACTGTAGCTGCAACTTTATCTGCCAGTTGTTACTATCTTACAGAGTGAATTAATATCTCACTCTTGCAACTTTCTCTCATTTGCGGCTTTATTTATCATTATGTAGCAATTACAAAATTATTTCTCATAATTAAGACTTATCGCATAATTGCAACTCACTGTACATCTCACCATTGCAACTTTATTTTTCACTGTTGGACTATTTCTAATTTTAAACATCTGTGATGATTTCTTTTAATGTAACTGTTTCGCAAATTGAAAATATATTTCTCATGACATAGACGATTTGATTTCACACCATTGCAGCTCACTGTACATCCCACTATTGCACATCTTATTTTAAACTGTTAGTTTTTTTTGTTTTTATTTGCTCTGAGAAAGAAAACAACTTCCATGCATTTTAGAATATCATGTTAAAAGGAGTCTATATTTTTATAACAAATCTAAATGGAGAGTGAACTAAGGTGAATCATGTGATTGTACGGGGTATGAAGTTTGCCTCAATATCTCTATAGCCACTTCTGTCTATAGCAATAGTTTTGAATATAACCACCTGTATTTTGAACCTCATACTCATGAGTGTATTCAGAGCCTGTGGCTAATGTTGTGTTGTTTCTGAACACCTGATACACAGCTTTGAGGCTGCCCGGGGCTGAGAATGCCGAACCCCCACATTTCACCACACTGTATTTGGCCAAGTTCACATTCTGTTTACTGCCAGCCTTTGTTTCTACTGTCATCAGTAATTTAGGGACAAGCACTCTCTCTTTTATGTGAGATTTGTAATTGCCTAATCAGAGAGAGAGAAACGTGTGGCGGTTTGTTTTGTCTTAAGGAAATTAAGCAGCCTGTCTCTTGTGCCATTTCAAACTGGAATGTTCTAGATATAAATACCTTGTTTGAAGAAGGAAAAGTGAGAGGATTGGAGAGCAATGCAGAAAAAAAGAGACCACAGTTTGTGATTAAAAAAAATCTGCACGTCATTACACAGCAGTTCAAAACTACTGACCTGTCAGGGAGGGAAAGTATGTCTTTGCTGGTAATACCCTTGCTCAGGACTACATCTTCATCATTAAATGGAGTACTTCATTCTTGTGTTACAATAAAGGAATATTTAATAAGCATGTAATTAAGCATTTAAAGTGCTTAAAGTCGGGTCCTCCTAGACAACTGGCATTGGGACCGGCGAAGTCGGGTCCTCCTGGCCCACCAGCCGAAGGGAAGTGACAGGAGCCCGTCTCTTGCGCTGGCGAGGCGATGTGGAAGTAAGTGCCTCTGGGGGTGCTGCAGCTCCTTCAGCCTCTGGATAGGAGGCTGATGGGTCGCACCCTTCTTTCATCCTCCCTCTCCCCGAAGGGGTCATCGGAGGACCAGGGACTTGGCAGTTTGTGAGGTCAGTGGGAGGTGGGCCAAGAGGCGGAAGACCACCCTCCCAGTCTGCACTGGACCCGCGATGGTAAACGTACCCCACAAACTGCCAGAATGATAGTGTCCCCAGCATTCCCATCTCCCAGGCAGGCACAGGCTCATTAAGGCTGGTGTTGAATCTGTCCTTGAGCACTGTGTCGCCGATGTTGAGCCCCTCCACAAAATATAGGAACTGGTAGGCAAGCTCCTTCACACTGCTTTCCCCTTGACGAAGCAAAAGGAGCCTGTCAAGTCTTTCCACCATCGGATAAGCGGAAGGGCAGGGAGATGGAAAAAGGAAGATACCCATTGCTTGCTGAGTCCTCATTTGGCTGGTTCGTTCTGTCACGGAATGGGTAGATTCAGGATGCGAGGACTCAAGTGCAGAAACAAATGGGTATATTTATTAAGCAAGCAAACAAACAAACTACAAACAAAAACTCCCTCGTGGGGGAAAACAAGAACAGTAACAGACAGGATAAGGAAACACAAGGAACTTGGACAACGAACCAGCACAGGACTGCAAACACAGGGAGACTAAATAGGGAAACAAACATAAGAGGGTAACGAGGCAGGCAGGAGGGGGAAATTAATCAATAATGAGATAAGACGGGTGGGGCTAGACAATTGACAAAAGAGCACATGGCACAAGGAATAACATGACAGCCATGTGCTCACAACAGACCAGACAAACACATGACCAACTGGGAGTGTCTCAGCTCTGTCACTAAACCAAGAGAAAACCCAGACAAGGGTGACAGAACTGTGACAGAATCTTTCATACCGGCTTTGTGAATTGGATCCATGATTTGTTGAAAAGATTAGACTCAAAAAAATGATGTTAATCCAATTTCTCTCAGTAGCTTTCATTAACAAAAATAGCTGGATGGAGGGCAGATGTCAAGATTTTCAGTACATTATTTAAATTCTGGTTTGTTTATGACAAAGCTACTATACTGCTTCAGAAGACTTTGAATCATGAGTCATATGAACTATTTGTATGATACTTTTATGATGTTTTTTGAGCTTGATAAGCCCAGTCCTGATCCATTTTCATTATATTAAAAAGAGCTGATATTTTTTTTAAATTCCCCTTTACAAGAAAGCAATATAGGCAATGCAAGTAAATAATGACAGATTTTTTTTTTACAAACTATTATTTTAATTAGCATATAAAGTAAAAACTAAAGTACTTCATAGTCCTTGCCAAATGAACAAGCTCTCTTTTATCCAGACGCTCATAAACTTACATGACACGAGAACAGTTAAATGAAGCTGAGTAAAATTGCATCTCATTCAGTCTTTTGGCACATTTCAATATTTTAAAATCACTGGATTCACAGTTGCAGGTTAACTCTCAAACAGACTCTCAGCTGTGCACTATTTTATGTTAGATCATCAGATAATATCCCATTTGTCTCTGCAAACCTCAGCTAGACAAACACGATCACATCCAGTATCTTGTTTTCTCTGTGGTGCTATAATGTTTATTAGATTTCTCTCTGTGGTTGTATTAGACATGCACTAATCAAAATTGTGCATCCTCAGTGGGACACAAAGCTGCATTTCATTTTTTGAAACTGAGAAGGTGCACAAAAAGGAGAAAAGCACTGTGTGAATTACACTTTTTATCCCATTGAGTTGGAGAAGCTGAGGTCTCAGGATCTATGACCCTGTTTATTACTGTAAAGAAGAAAATCAGAGACTCTATCTTCCTTGAATATGGCATCATAAAATGTGATGCAGTATTAAGACTAAAGGTAAAAAAAAAATGAAAGTCACCTTATTAGCATGGGAGCTAAGAGCAGACATGCTGGGTCTAATCAAGTGCCTCTATCATTGCACCTGAGGCTGTTTTAAATGACTTTAACTTCCTTTGTAATGAGCAAGGAAAACAGACCATCGGCAATGACACACAAGCCTGAGAAGGGGCTTCATGGATAATCAGGCTCACTCCACCTGCTATTAGTGGTGTAGTGACAAGATGCCATGAATAAAATGTCTTGGAATTGGCCTTGCCCTGCCTGAATGCTGAGTCACTAGATATCGGGGAGTCGGATTTCGCCCAAGGGTTGTAGCACGCTGAGGAGTTTGGATCCCTAAGTCTCAATCCCCCCTGAGAATCATCAGCACTGGAAACGAGGGCATGTTGGAATCTTGCAGAAGGGGCTGCGGTCCCTCGGGTGCCCTTAAAAATTCTCCTTAGCACTTAACGTCGCACTTGAGACATAATAGTTGCTGCAGTTGGTGTGCTGTTTTGGCATGATCGCTTATCTTGCGATGTTAACTCTTTCAATGCAATTGCTGTTAAGCCATGGATGCTTGGTAAGCTTTTTTTTCCTTTTTTTTTCTCCAGTCATTTTCAGGGCACAAGGTGATGTCTTGTTAGCAATGTATACATTTCATAATCATTTTTTGAACATTCTTTCCTTAATTAGTATTTTTGTCTTGTTTTCAAGTAAAAAACATCTAATCTTACTTGAAATAAAATAAAGTTTTGGCTGAAAATCGGGGGGGGGGGGGGGATTGGGCTGGGGCTGGGTCCATTCCTATGAATGAATGAATGAATGAATGAATGAATGAATGAATGATATGCATGAACATGGCTGCAGGTTGCAGATTTTGGAGTTTTGAAGTGAAATTACTGGAATTTGGCAACATTTAGTCATCTCCTCACTGGGATGGTTGTAGCATGACGCCTGTAAAGTGATATTATGGCAGCACATTAAGGTAATTGGCCTGCACTTGAGAAAAGGGGAGAAGCATTATTAGGGGTTTTCACTCTGCAATAATTTCATTACTGCCAGTCTCCTGCACTGGTCGACCATGTAGGCCTACATATGGGAACTAAGAGATGGTGTACAGAGATGGAACATATTCAAAGACACTTATGAACTCTACAGTGTGTGTTTTATTTGCCGCATATGATAGTGATGGTTATACGGCATTGTGTGTCATCATGTTTTTATTAGGATGGCAATATAAAATTGATCTGATTTACACTGTCATCGACAGCAGGGGGGAAATGGCCTTATATCTCCAAAGAGATGATTAACACCCTTGAAACCTTGAAAATTAAACTCACACCATTGAAAGATTGTTGATTTATAAGGCTCTGCGAAAGTAACCTTTCGCAACTGAGAGTAGAAAGCAGAAACAAAGAGCTGAGGGAGCAGTTTCGTTTAGCCTCGGTCAGTGGATAAAATTTCTGGTAGCTGTTTTAGACCAACAAATTCAGCATAATCTGTTTTCAATCATGCCATTAAATTGACATTTAAAAGAAATTACATTTGATGGTGTAAATAGCTTAAATTTAGTGTTTACTTTAGGTAGTCCTGACTAGGGTTGTCACATTTCAGTAGTCAATCTCAAAACCAGTTAAAATACACGATTCTCAATACCAGTTTTTTTGTAACATCAAAAACTATAATTAAACACTCCCTTTTTTTAGATAAGGTAAATACAGATACAAATAAATAAGTGACAACAATGACAGGTAACTTTTTCAGTAATAGAATTTTTTTAGTAAGTAATAAAAAATAAAAAAGCAACACAGAGCAAATAAAAACAAAGAGACAAAGTGAAGTACTGTACAAGTTTGCAAGGTATTTAACAGCAGTATCTGCTGTGCACAGATTGAAAAAAAAATACATTGCGATATTTAGTTTTTCTGCAATATACAGTATATTGCGATATGAAAAAATGCTGGAATTTTCAAAAGATGACTTGAATGGCTCTATTTGGGGGGGGGTATCAATCAATTAATATAGAACTATTGGGGTAATTTTGTAGGGAGGGCATTTGCATAGAAAACAAAAATACTGCAATATTATAATTAATTAATATCTCATAATAATAATAATAATAATAATACAGTCAACCTGGTGCACATGAGTTAACTAAACTGCCATGGTTGAGGCATAGAAAGCAGTTGCAAGGTTTTTGAACCTCTATTTCCCAAATCTATGCCTATAATTGTTATAAAATAAAGAAAGGATTGCTTATTTGATTGTTTTTTCTTTTATACTGTGTGAAGGTGGTGAAGGGAAGGGAATGAAATTGAGAGCACAAGCCGTGTCACAATACACAAACATTCACAACCTGACATGGATTACTGTACATGTAAATCATCTCTAACTAACCTGTGTGGTACAGACCTTAAATCTATTTATAGAATCAACAAGACGTTTAGCCAGGAAAGTACGGCCAGCTATCCTTGCCTTATGTGAGCAAATCAGACTGTTCGCATTTCTCTTTAGCAACCATCTGGGCATTTCAGTTCATTAAATCTGCACTAACAAGATTAGATCTAGTGCAAATGCCCAACAGACGGAACGCTAGAGATGAAATGTGCCTATACTGCTGCTGTTCATCCATAGATTATGTCTATGGCTATTTTTTATAAATAATTGGAAGGAACATTTTTTTTGTGTGTGTGTGTGTGTCTATCAGCAGCATTACAACAATAGTTTGACATGAATAGAAATAGCATTGTAAAGTATATACAATTACAACTGCTGAGTCATGCATTGGTAAAGGTCAAAGTCAAAGGATAATCCACTTTAACTAGTCCTAAGTAACAGGTGCTAAACTACATGTATCTTTACACTCACAATCATACAATTTCACTTTGATCAAGGTCAGTCACAAAAATCCAAGAAGGCCAAAACCACAAATGAAAATTCTGACATCATGTACTCAGCCTCATGTAATTTCAAATCTTCAATATAAAATTCAAATAATTTTCAAAGAATGTTGGTACCATAGTTCCAACGAACATTCGCAAACTCCGTTGTGGTTTAGAAGCATAGTTTCTATGTGAAATGACATGTGGACTTAAATAGATCATGGTTTTGGGCATAATAAGCAAGGGCACGATATTTTTCATCCCCTTTAAAAATAATAAATTTTAATCTATACATTTTACTATGTCAACAATAAGTACCATTTTGAGGAGTGTGCATGTGTATGAATGTGCAAGGGAACCCAAAGTATGACATACGAGGGAACCAGCAATGATTCAAAAAGGGAACAAAAAAACAGTGAAGTAAAACTTTGTTAAAAGTTCGTTACAGCAGCATGTAAAAAAAAAAAAAAAACGTTACGTGGAGAAAGCTGCTGACTGAATGAACCGCATTTATACGTGAGTAAAGTGTACGCCAAATACTGCATGTTAATGTTAATAAAAAAAAGGCTTTCTGTTGTTCATGTAAATTAACAATAGTAATATTAAATACATTGATTGCAGTCTTGAATTTATTAGAAGAAGTTATTACTCCACCACCTGCATGTGACGTCATTCATGACAGTTCTATGTTGTTGAACTAGCGTGATTCAAACGACAGGTGCGACTGGTTTTGGGAAACATGCTAGTTAGTTTCAACAACGATGCATCATACTCTGGTGGTTAAGCAGTGAGTTATTATGTCATTGTGCGGAAACGCACTCCTGGTTTGAAACGACATGAGGATGAGGACAATATGATAGAATTAACTATCCCTTATATCAAGATGTTTCTTTAGTTTAAATTAGAATGCATTCAAAAAGTATTCAGACTTTCCCTTAATTTTCCACATTTTGTTATGTTGCGACTTTAAGCTTAAAACGCTTAAGATTACACATCATATCAATCTACACCCTGTACACAAAAGCTATATATATATATAAACTGAAATATCACATTGACATGCGTATTCTTTATTCTTAAGTAACCCTTAACTCGGTATTGAAGTACCTTTGGCAGTGAAAAAGTAAATAAAATAAAATCCCTTTCTGCTTTCTGAATCCAATGCATATGACAGGCCTATGAAGTGATCACGATGACCTTATCACTTCACAGACAAGGAGAGTCTTATTACTTTAGTCCACCTGCAGTCACTTACATGCCTTGAGAGAAAAGAACCATGCACAACATTATCAATAAAAATGCTACCAGGCTCCAGATGTGCCAAGCCCACACAAATAGCTTCACAAATCACCAGTGGGGTCGATTGTTATTTAATGTATGAAAATACAAATCTCCAATATCTTGAGACTTCATTCATTGCACTTGATTGGATTGAGTGAAGCCCACTCATTGGCCTACATACGTATTGTTTTGTGCTTAGGACGCTTAATGCAAATGACACTGATCTGATGAGTGACATTTAAGCTCTCAAATCCATTGGGCTGTTGTGAAGGGGTGGGCTACAACCACAGAATGATGCTGTAGTACTTTGTCAGAGCATTTGTTGATGAGTCAATTGTGTTTTTATCTCCATCTGTTAAGCGCCATGACTTTCTCCTTCCTTGTTTACACTGAGATTTTTTTTTTTTAAATGATTCTTCGACAATTTAAGGAAGGAAACTTTCTCCAGTCTCACTCTCTCTTTCCTCTGAAGGTATGCTAGGCCGAGACAATACTTATTCACTTGACCTAAAAAAATCCACCTTACTAGATTTTCGAAAGAAACGACACTCCTTTGGCCTTCAAAAATATATATTTAATTTCCTCTCACTCTAAGCATGAATCACAGTAAAAATGGGCTGTATGAAGATTGGCTACTGAGAGTATTCGAAACCTATCACATGAAAGGGCTTGCCGTGTTTGTCTAGATTACTGTGTTTGAGGAGATTAGGAATAGATTAGTTGCAGCACTGAAATGACTATGAAATGAGATTATAATCTGTTATCAAGGGTATGAGCAAACTAATTAGCCAGCAAGGAGGAACGCAACAAAGTGGAATTAAACCTCGAGCCTGGAAGCCTTTTACACACTCCAAAAAATGTCCCCACAAAGATGGCAAAATCCAAAATCCTTGACCTTGTCCCCATAATGTAGGGTTTACCAGGACCACACACGCACACCTTTTTTGAACAACCAATGGGTGCCACCATGAAGATTGCTGTTTTCCAAGTCCAGTCTCATCAAAAATCATTGTAGAATCTAAAAGTACACCACAAACTAGAGGCATTTGCTCTACAAGTCAGAGTTAAATATGAGATCATGTTCAATATGTGCTGTTCTTAATTGACACAAAACATTTTTTAAAGGAAATGTTCATATAGAAGACCATTACACTTTTTACACTTATCTTGAGGAAACTTAGCTTTTATTATTGCCTGTTAACTCAAAGTGTTTTATTTTGTCTTCAGCACTGCTCTCGTGCACACTGTAGTTATGCAAACCTATACAACTCAGGAGAGTGATACTTCTATGCAAATTTGAAGACATTTTCATTTCTGTTGGCTGATAAAATGTGAATGTAATTTTTTTTTAATAAATCTAAAACAGAAATTTGGTATGAATCACATGGAAATTCTATGTTCATACATACACACACACATATATATATATATATATATACACTGTCTTTAGCATTTTTTTAAATTTCAAGTTACACAGGTTAAATACTCAAGGATTCCACACTGATCCTTGTCTTCCATCTTATTCGGTTTGTTTGCAGATTATGCATGTAAACCAAGTACAGAGTTGATACCTTCTTTAATCGGCTCTCGTGAGAATCTGCACTCCTTTAGCATGCAAAGAGAAAAAGAGACGGAAGGGAATGGAAAATGGAAACACATAGTTTGCTTGGTTAGTTTCTATAGTTTGCCCCTGCCCTAACTACATCATCACACTGTCTGTTATTCCTATGACGGCCATTGAAATGTAACTTTTTTGATTAAATAATTTTAAGCAAAAAATTAATTGCAGGTAGTTAATATATTGGAATATGATTGATCAGTGTTTATTTATACCAAATTAACTCAAGGCAGTTATTCCTGCCATTGATTTTCACTTCAATGGTGTTTTCTGATCAAGAGTTTTATTGTGATCTCGTAGTTTTAGTTGATTTGTTCCGTTTGCTTTGTATGATGCTATTGATGCTTTGGGTCGGATGGGTCTTTGTCTCTTTATGTTCAGTACTGTAGTACAATCTATATGAAAACATGTTAGGCCCATAAACATAATAACGCTATAAAATAACTCCGATTTATTCTAAATGTTGTAAAGCCCTGCTTTAGTCAATCACAATTGGCTAACACTGAAGTCAGATTGGCAGTCACATGATTGGCCGTTTGTGTAGAGCGATCTCCCACCCAAACAAAAACTCTTTGGATCTGAACAAGCTGAATCACCTAAGTGACCGATTTTGCTTTCGCAATGGCAAATTTTGCAGAAGGTAAGCAGTTTGAATGAACAATGAAAGGATTCAGAGCACTTTAGTGAGTTTAGTTTTAAGGAAAGAGTTAAATGCAAAAATGAAAACTGGTATGATCAAGCAACTTTAAGAAGATCTGTATGCTAGCCGTGCTATATCTAAGGACTTTGGGTTGAAAGGCACGGCAGAGTCAAAACAGATGCAACACACAAAACAGCATAGTTAGAGTGAGTAGAAATTGGAGCGAATAAGTGGAACACATTTTGGAAGAAAAACTTTATTGGAACTTTAATGGAAATAAAAATAATAAAAAGGAAGAATCAATAAAATGTAGGTTTTAAAATAGTTCAGCCATGACTTATCAAGTACAGATACAGCTTTAGATTCAGCGGACCCTTATTTAGATAAAATAAAATGAGAAACTGTGCACTTGGTATTACAGGTCTGCGTTTATTATACTGGATATATGGAGTGCATTAGAAGGAACATCAATTAGTGTCACTTGTACTCTGTTGTAACTATTAATATGCTGCACTGAAAGATGCCATTTTAAGTCACCATGGAATCAAAATTATTTATCTGTGCATATCTTTTTTCTATGTTTTATGTGCCTAATCTTTAATAAAAATAACTTCCCCTTACATTTGCAACGTCATCTCTTCTCTTTTTTTTCTTCGATGATGTAACCTGTGTCAGGTTTTTGGTAGGTGGAAGCAGCGAGGACGCAAGTGCAGGAGACAAGGGCTTTTTTATTAATAATAAAAATAAAATAAAATACAAACAAAAACAACCCCGCAGGGGAAAACAACTTGACTTTGACTTGACAACACACAGGAAAAACATAACAGGCTAGAATTATGACAACGAACTAGCACAGTACTGAAAACACAAGGAGAATAAACAGGGAGAGCAAACAAAAGCAGATAACGAGGGAGAACAGGTGGGGCAAATTAATCAATAATCAGGTAACAAGATGGGCGGGGCCAGACAAATTGACAGGAGAGCACATGGCAAAAGGAAACGAATGACAAGCCATGTGCTCACACCAAACATGACAAAAAGCACATGGCCAGTAAAACAAATCACAAGCCATGTTTTCACACAAAACATGACAACATGAAAGCACACAGCTAGTGTTAAACACAAGCTGTGTGCTGCACAGCACAAGACAAAAATGACTTGAAAGCACGCGGCCGATGTAAACACGAACCGCGTGCTACACAAAACACAACAACACACGTATGGTCCGAGCGAACTCAAAACTACACGTCAAGACAGAGCGCACGAGAATGAGCGTAAGCTCATCCTGTGCGCTCACAACACAATACAAACACGCGGACATGAATGTCCGAATCCTGACACAGAACCGAAACCAAACTAGACTGATGTGCCGGGATCCAAAAACCACGCCCCGCACATGTAACAAGGCATGCAGAAGAGAGCGCACAGCTCGAGAACGCTCGAACCCATGCGCCCACACGAAGACATGACAAAACTGGAGGGTCAGAGCTCTGTCACAAAACCAAGAAATAAACTAGACAAAAGTGACAAAACCCTTACAACCTGTCACTCTCATGAATCAGCAATAGCGAACCACTACGATCCAACCATCCAATCAATTCCCAATGGACAAGACCAAGTCTCGCCCTACATTTTGTCTTGTTTGAGAAACCATTTATCTCTAATAACAATACGTCACAATAGGGAAGACAAGACTATCACAACTTCCGTTTCATGTCCGTTTTAAGGAACTACATAATGTTGCATTTCACATAGCAGCTCAATTTTATATCATTCTTAGACTGAAATTAGAAAGTCAGGGCTATTTTTTACCTTCTTTTTCTGACTTTGTCTAGCCAGTTGGTTATTTATTTATGACAATACGTACTGCAGTGGATCCTGCAGGCTGGCTTTAAGGCTGCCTGTGCACAGCCCAGTTTTAGAGAGTACCCACAGATCTAGTACTAGGTCATCTGCCTTTGAATTGCTGTCACATATGCTAGAGACTTATCCCATGAGACTCCCGTAGTTAGCCAAAGACAGAGATTAAGATCTGACAGCCAGTTCCGTATGCATGAGACAGACTTGAGGTTTAACGTAAAAGCTTGTCTGAATGTGTTAAATGGAAAGAATTCCCGTCTGATCCCCGGAGACTGGCAAAGGGAGATGTGCTCCAAGGGGCAGGCTCACCTCATTGGAGGCTGGTCATCACCAGTGTGTTCTTTGGCAGGGAACCTCACAGAGAAATTGGCTATTTTTCCTCAAGAAATGTGTTAGGTTTCCCTATGAAAGTCTGTGGGTGTGGGCAGCTCCCATGAGGCTAAATACACCAAAGATGAGTCCACAGACTGATGCGTTGTCAACTGTGTGCAAAAAGAATAATAATAATAAAAAAATATACAGTAAAAAGCCTGTGGAGTAAGGCTAGGAAAAAGGTGCATAAAGATAAGTGTCTCATGTCCCTATTTTTTGTGTTACAGCATTGTTCTAATAGTGATACTTCTCACCTTGTTGTACAACTACTAATTAAACAGGGGATTTCACAGTATACAAGAAGCAACATGCAAGGAGATAACAAGAAATGTGTGGTGTTTTTGTTTTCAAACCTCATTTCGCACTGGGAATTTTTACTTAAGGGAAAATCTATAGGAAAATAATATTCACCTTCAAATAAAGAAACCCTTTATTGTTGTTTATGGTAGCACTTTAAATAGCTCCAAACCTCCAAAAGGTAATTACAAAGGCAATACAAAATAAATATAAACCACTATACCACAAGTTTTTATTTTTTTAGGGGAACTTCCGATCAGAACCTGGTAGTCTGTCCAATTTATGTCTTTCTTCCTCTTTTTTTTCTTTTCCTGAAAAGGTTGGCATTTAAAAGCATGGTACTGGGTGTCTAGAGCAAAGCCCATGCTTTATTTTCCTCCACTCTGTTAAAACAAAGCGAGACGTACCAAAGGCCTGTGCCAGTGCCTAAATATTTATGAGAGGAGCGGATGATGCTGTGTATTTACCTTCATTGGCAGTCTTGCTTTACTATACCTCCAACAAGGAGGCACAGTGTTAGCACAGTATAGTGCAACTAGGCTCGAGTTCATCCCACAATACTCCAGGATGGAAAATATGGGGAAATATTTAAAAGCCTGCAGTGTATTTGGTTGGGCTCTTCTTTGTTTGAGCTTGTGCTCCCATGTTAGGATTCATTAAAAGTTCAGCGTGATTCAGAATGAATATGTGGCGATGGAATCACCCTTGAAGACAGAGGGGGTAGAGAGACAATCTGCAGCTATCCCATCTCTCCCTTCTCTGTTATGTAACCGGCCCTCCTGTGGTCTTTCTGACTCAGTCTATTTGTGGTGTCTAGAGTCAGATAAGAGTGCTATTGCAACCAGAGCTTCTCCACCTATCTATCCTTCCCCTTTCTATTGACATACGGCACATGCGAGTTTTGCTCAACGTTATTAGGTACAGGTACTGAGAGACTATTAAACTGTTTCAAAATGATAGAGCCTTGTTGTAAACCAACCCATCTGAGTATATTTAGCTTATCATTTACCTGTCCTATCTGATGTAGAGCAAAGGACACTTACATTACATAACGTTACTGCGTTAACTTATCACAGTCCACAATGTATTTGAGCTAACTGCCTCTCTTTAGTATGAACATGGGCTTCATTTCAGCTGCCATTTCAGTTGTAGTTAATATTTCTCGAAATTGATCTTAACCATTGTATCTCTCTTTCTTAGACTCCTGCACGCTAAATTATTATAAGGGGTGTCGGTGTTGGTTGATTAATTAATTAAGTGAATTTCTATGAATTGCATTTACAGTCCACAATAATCCATTTGGCAATTTAGTTGTCAGTCTTTCTGAAGCAGACTTAAGGGATGTTAAAACAGAATGTGTGTTGCCTTCCATCTGCATTATTTGTGGTTTATCATCAAAAAACTGGGCGGTACCCTTTCAAAGGTACACCTTTGTCCCTTATTTATCGCTAAAGGGTGCATGTCAGTACTTAAATAGTACATTTTAGTATCTTTTGAAAGGCTACTTTTGTACTTTTTTTCTGAGAGTGCATGGTTACGTAGTCCCGCACATGAAATGCTGAAGAAAAATTGATACTGTGGCCATGAATTAAGAATTTGTTCCCACAGCTTATTCATTTGTGGCAACGTTTGTTCCCTTATTTTATGTAAATCATGGCCGCATTGTACTAATTTATTACTTTGTTTTAATTTAGTTAATTCATGGCCACAAGAAAAAAAATGTCCCCACCGCATGTCATGTGCAGGGTTCCGTACATGTTTCACTATGAACACATTTGCAAAATTACTTACATCAAGACCCTTTTTTTTGTTTTTGCTCGTTCTGCTTTTAAATGCAAGAAACTATCCAGTGTAATGCATCCTGCTCTTGTTAAGTTTGGCTTGACAATAAATGTTGTATGTAGTAGTAGCTGGTGGGCTGTGGTGTATGCTTGTTTATATATCTCACAATTCTGATATAAACTTGGAATTGCAAGAAATAAAGTCAGAATTGCGAGATATAAACTCTTAATTGAGAGATATAAACTCGGAATTGCGAGATATAAAGTCAGAATTGCGAGATATAAAGTCAGAATTGCATGATACAAAGTCAGAATTGCGAGATATAAACTTGGAATTGCGTGATATAAATTTAGATTTGCGATATATAAACTCGAAATTGCGTGTCCACCCACGGTGCCCACATTTGGTTTTCGAAAGCGACAACAGTGTAACCAGTTGAAGGGGGGAGGTTGGGGACCGACAGCTCATTTGCATTTAAAGGGAGACACACACAAAACAGCGTGTTTTTGTTCACACCCAAAAATGGTCAAGCAATAATTTTGAGCTGAAATTTCACATACACATTCTAGGGACATCATATATTTATATAACAACTTGTGAAAAGGGTCATAATGTGCCACCTTTAACTAGCAGATGCTGATGTCTGTATAAACATTTAAGCATGTAACCTCTTATTACAGCTCACATTTACTGCTGGCATGGGTGCATAATTTATAGAAATGTGCCGGAAAGTCCTTTAGACTAACCATGTATTCACAGCAAAATCAATGTGATTGTGTCCATGTAGGTTTTGGTGCAATCTGACCTACAGAGGCATTATATGGAGTGGGGCTCAGTGAGCATGCTCAGATTTAGTGGCGCTCTAGTGCTGACATCACCTAGGAATTGCTTATCCAAGGTGACATGTCTACCCAGCAAAGGGCAGATAGTGCATTGCCGCAAATATTTCACCTTATTAAATATACATCGACAGGCTCGAGTTTTAAGGTAGTTCAAGGTTACACTGGCAGTGTAACTTGTTTTATTTTTGACATTTTTAGATTGAATGAGAGTTATGCTTCAAACAGAGAAAGAAAAACAGACAGAGAACGAGATAAAACGATGCACTGAAAAAGAAAACAGAATCATAAAATCAGAGTGAAAAAATGAGGGAGAGCCGCAAGAATGTTCCTAGAAAGCATCCAGATTCTGTCTCAGGCACATGGCTTACACGTGTCTTAGTGTGTGACGCAGAGCATGACACATCAGGTGGAGTTGGTTTGCTGCGGGCACTGGATGTGGCATTGACCTTAGTGCCTGTCAGACTGGGTGGCATTGCTGCAAGAGGACAGATCTCCCGCTGCTATAGTTTTGTTAATGTTAATGTTAATGTTAAACTTGCCACTGTAATTTCTGTTATTTTGTTTTCTCCTCTCTGTAAAATTGTGATTCATGTGCTCATATACAAACCATTTTTTATAAACCAAAAAAATATTATTTTTTTCTTTTTTTAAAGAAGTACTGTATTACATTTTAACAGGGGGGGTTCAATGTTCAGTAATGGTAAAACATATATTACATGCAATTTAAATGCCATTAAAAAATATTTTAAGACAGTTGACCTTGTTGAAAGTCATGGTATAATTTGCATACAAGCTTCAACTCATTTTGTTTAAATCAAAGATTAAAATTATTAAAATCAAAGTAGTCAAAAAGTCTGAACTCACCACAGTCGGTGATTGACCCACTTTTATTTGAATAAAAAAAATGAAGGCAGCATGTAGACTTTAACATTTTTTAAATTCAAAAGACACTTTTAGATACCAAGGATCGCAAAATATGATTGTGAGGGACTCCTTCATAAAATACAAAGGCAGCTATATTTTTATGCATAAACTATATTGAAAATATTGGTCATATGGTAAAGACAACTAAATAAATAGAATAATTAGCTTTTATATTGTACTAAAGCAAACTGTTCAAATATGGAAGATATTTGAGTTGACAGCGTATCTGAGTGAGAATTTCTTTTTTACAAAACGTCTAAGTTACGACTGTAACCTCTGTTCCCTGAGAACAGGGAACGAGACACTGCGTCGATGACGCTATGGGGAATGCCCTCCACGTGAACTGGTGTATGAAAAGCTATCCAATCACGACAAGTGATATTGACCGGCGACAGCCTATGAAGTCACTACTAGTGCGACCCGGAAGTATAAAAGTTCCGTCTAGAGAAAATGCCATCCACTTATCGTCTGAAGGGACTATTCAGCAGGCATCCCCGAGGCATGGTGAACGACGAAGTGTCTCGTTCCCTGTTCTCAGGGAACAGAGGTTACAGTCGTAACCTAGCCATTCCCTTTCGAAAGGGAACTCACACTGCGTCGATGACGCTATGGGGAACGATATACAATCCCACCATGCTGAGGGGAGTGCATGACAATTGTGGCTTGTGACAGAAACCTCAGAAATGGCAGTATTTTCACAGAAAATGCCAAGAAACACTCTCCCTTCGGGTCACATACAGGCTGTCAATGACATTATTCCCTACGGTTACTGCCCAAGCTAAAAGTCTCAAAGTGGCCTCTGAACAACGGAAGACCTATCATGGCTGCTCAAAGGCTTGGAACCGACAGCTTCCATGGAAGGGGTTCCTTTAAGGGAATATGGACAGGGGGTCCGAAAGGAGTCCCGTCCAGTCACTTTCTGAGGGGAACCTAAAGTCAACCCCACATGCCACCAGGGAGGCTGACCTAGTCAAATTTACTGACCTAGTCTTGCCAACAACCTGTCTGTTTCCTAAACAGTGTCTCTCACAAAATCCAGTAGGGAAAAACTGCAATTAATGGCAGTAGTTCACTCACAAACCGGATCATAGAGACAGGCATCCTGGAGAGTAGAACTCAGCATAGTGCTTTTATAACCCTTGCAAACGAGGGGAGTAACTCTACTCGATCCTGGATCGGCACAGTGCTTCAAAGCCCTGTGGAGGCTGGGCACTCTAAAGGGACCCTAATAAGGGGGTGCCTCCAGCTCTTGGGCTGATCTAACAGGGATGCCTTGTTAGATTCCTTCAACCTTCCGACCAGACTTAAGGAGTTAAGTATTCAAACAGAGCCATCCTCGGATATATTCTGGAACACTATGCTCAACCTGATAAGTACTGACCAGGCTCTGGGCTAAAATCAGGGAGGCTCCATAGGGCCTGCAACGTGATACTTAATGCCTTTGCAATGCTAAGCACCCAACTCGTTGGGGAGTTAAGGCCTAACTACTTGATAGCGAGGATGTTAGTAGAGCTAGCCTTCAGACGCCTAGGTGCTCTCACAGACATTTCTGTGGGCCTGATTATACTTATTTAACATTGCCAACAGGCAGTGTACTCAGCTGAAGTGCTATAGCTCCTTTAAAGCAAGGAGAATACAATCTTACGCTACTGGAGTATCGAGGAGGCCTACTGTAAGGCCTACAGCTTTGAATGTCATGGCGTCAGCCCGGGCAGTGCTTTGGCTCTAAGGGAGCATACACAACCGTCCCAAGTGGGAGGGAGTAACTAATCTGTCTCTACCTGAACCTGGGTGGTGAAAGGTGATAACATACGAGCTATGGGTAACAAAGTACTCTAATGAATGACCCTAACAAGGGGAGCACTATCAGCATGACCCTGAAGGATGTATCAGGGTTGAGGCCTATCTTGTAATTTTACTAGACAGATTTTATATTCTCAACTAAACTCAAGGAAATGTAGGCCTCAGTAAGTGGCCAACAACTTTCAGCCTTATGACTTGAATTCTTATATTCAAGGGGCTCAGAAGAAAAATCCTTTTTAAATTAAGGCCTTGCTGCCAGCTACTACACTCGATGCTGTAAAGGGTGGAGGCCTGAGCACAATGCTTCTTACTCTCTAGAGCAGTGTTTCCCAACCCTGCTCCTGGAGGCACACCAACAGTGCACATTTTGGATGTCTCCCTTATCTGACCCATACATTTCTGGTCTTGGAGTCTTTACTAATGAACTGATGAGCTGATTCAGGTGTGATTGATTAGGAAGAGTTGGAAAATGTGTAGCGTTGGTGTGCCTCCAGGACCAGGGTTGGGAAACACTGCTCTAGAGAGAAAGACCTGACAACGCCCATAGAAATCTGCATGGGAGGCTTTTCGAAGGTAGCCTGCTACCTTTGCTGCTATTTACCCTGTTACACCACTAGAATTTACAATTAATGCAAAAGGCGGCCCTTGGCCAGACAACTCTTGAGTAAGAGGAGGCTAGTACTAGGAAAAACTAGATTTACAGGAATAAAATCTCCTGATGGTTTAAGGAACCTACACTCAGATACTGAGAGGCTTGAGGCGAGAATGCTTAATAGACCACCACCAGACATCGGTTCACGTGGAGGGCGTTCCCCATAGCGTCATTGACGCAGTGAGAGTTCCCTTGCTATATTCAGATGTTTTTTTAATAGAATGAGATAATTAAAATAATCATGTTTTCTGGCCAGTTGTTAAAAAGCAGAAATTAACAGAATTGTCATTCAGTTTGGTGACGAAAATCATTGTTAAAAAATATATAATTTATATTTTTTTAGTGCACACATTAACTACGGCAGCCTTTAAAATAATCTTTGTTGCAAATTGTCTTAGATGATATCATGTACTGTTTTGTAAAAAGTGCTTTGGATCCAACGAAATCTCCAACCATGTTGATTCTCCATGTAAGATTTCGCTTTCAAATTATGTTGTCCTCAAAATAATGATTATTGAACAGGATTTAAGTAAACCAAAAAAGTATTTATTGTTGTTAGTATGCAACGAGAACTATTTTGAGATTTTCTAGTGGTCTGTACGTACATGCTTCATGAGATTTATTGTGCAGGTGTAGCATTGTTCTTTAAACCTCCATATGGTGCAGTAATCCTCCATCATGCACATACTACATCTGAAAAAGGTCATGAAACAAGGACACTGGTGGTCTAAAGTGACATGTGTTTGTGATGTTCTGATAATGTTCTTTTACGTTTTGTACCGTAATCTCAGAACCTTTTGTGCTTCAACTCAAACAATACCCCATTAGGATTTATGCATCTTGCTACAGACTGAAATTGTGTTAAATATAGACAGCAATGAGAAAAATCATAACTCAAGGGACAAATATATACAAAAGGAAACATAAATTATAGTTTTACATCTGTAGAGCTGATATTCATCTCTGCAAGACTGATATCCACACATGCTTTTATTAACTTGTGAGACCAAATCCTATTTCCAATTTTAATAATAAACCTGATTATCAGGCACATTTTTATTTGTGGTTGTTCGCCCCAGTGGCTCTATTCCTAAGTCAAGTACAGTCGAATTTGAGACTGTACACAGCCAGTTAGTTGGCTCACATGCTGTGAATTAGATGGCTTCAGTCCAGTGGTGCTCCTTCTCACGGCAAAGTTTATGTGTGTGTGTGTGGGGGGGGGGGGGCACTGATCATTATCTATGCATGCCTTAAACACAGTTTGTGGAGGGTTGAGATATAGATAGAGCTCAATTTAGCTTCTTCTGGGTTCAATAATACAAGCTTAATCGACAGTAAATGTGGCATAGTGTGGATGAAAAATGCAATAAATTATTTTTACTCGTCCCTTAGCTTAAATCTGACGTTTTAGGGTTTAAAGGAATAGTTCACCCATTTACTCACCCTAATGTCCTTCCAAACCTTTATGACTTTCTTTCTTCTGTTGAACATAAAATGATAGTAAGATATCTTGTGAAGATTCTCTGTTTTTTTTTCACCAACATTCTTTAAATTTCTTTGTTTGTGTTCTACATAAACTTTCTGTCATACAGGTTTAGATCACCTTAATGAAGATTAAATTATGACAGAATTAAAATTTTGTCCCTTCAAAGGGTTTGTGCCATTCCATTGCCACGGCAAAAACATTGCAAAATTGTGTCAAAATTGTAAAACATTGTAAAAATCATGTTAACATATTTTGTTTACTTCTTGTGGCTATACTTCGGAAAACATTTACAGATTCTATAATTAAAATTAAAAAAAAAGCAAAGAAGGAACAAATCAAAAAAAATATATATATATATATATATATATATATATATATATATTTAATAATATATATATATTTTTGTGGTAATCAACATTTTGGCAAATGCTGTAGATTTATCTTAACTTGTACTGAACCAAGGATTATTTATTTGAGTTAATAAAGCAAAAGCAGGTGACTATTCATTCATTTGTATATGCAGAATTAAACTCTTTGAGGAGTGAACACCAAAAGCAGGTGTTAATTAGTATCTCATTGAACAGCTTGACCTGTCATGTCTGTCATTGACGTGTCATATGCAAAGACATATACAGCATGTCAGATGACTCATAACTCAAGCATTCTAAAGCACATATGTTGCTGATAAGGGCTGGTATGATATTTTGATTCTTCTTCTTAGTGAGACTCCAAACTCAACCTCATAACTTAAAGTATCCACTTGCTGCCCTTGAGCAAGCCTTGTTCAATGAGTGTGTCATTACAGCTGTGTGACTTTGGCCTCAGGCCGGACGGTTTACGGTGAGCACGCACAGAATGTTGCATTGCTACACTGTCTAAATGCAGCTCTTAATCGTTCGGCCGGCTGTCGGACGACTCCAGCAGAGTCTCGGCCCCACCTGAACTCCATTGTTTATTGTTTCATAACATAAACACGCAGCCAGAATGCAGTCTTCAAATGTTTCTTGAGGACCAAATCAGCATATTAGAATAATTTCTGAAGAATCATGTGACACTGAAGACTGGACTAATGGTGACTTCTGAAAATTCAGCGTTGCCATCACAGGCCCCAAACTTTTGAACAGGAGTGTACTTTATAAATACTAAGCTTTTAATTGTCTTAACCAAAAATTATTGGTCAGGAAATTAGCTGCATTTAAGCAAATGCACTACCTGTACTTAAAAAGCCATTGCTGTCTCAAAGAAAAATATAATAATAAATGCATCTCTTCCACAGTAAAACATGGAGGAAGAGGTGTCATTTTTAGTTGCTGGTATTTAGCTACTTTTATTGTGAAAAGTCATTCAATATTGCAGAATGACTTGTTTCCCACTAATGAAAAGTTGTTATCTAAAGAGGAATGATCAGATGTTATTTTTCAACAAGACAATGATCCTGCCCAAACTGCAAAGACAACCAAGAAGTGAGTCCAGATTTGAACCCTATAGTGAATATTTGAAGACAGATGCAGAACAGAGATAACGATATTGAGTGAATGCTCTGCGCACATAGTATACGTTCATCAAATACTTTCGCTTCAAACCCGCTAAATCCTAGCCTCAGCCCATTTAGAAATACTGGTTCGTTGGCAGAAACCTCTAAACACCACTTCCCTTTGCCAGCAAAAGCCTCTTAAGTTCAACCAACCAGAAGATGCGAATTGAGTCATATAATTTCAAGATGAATGACGGCATGCGTATGAGCCAGCTTTCAGTTGTCGAGCTGCGAATTTTTATCCTGTTACAAGATGGAGGAGTATGATGAAATGATTGAACCTGTGGCAGTTTCGGCCACTGGCAAAATGAAACATCATCAGCCTCATAATTCTGCCCATTCTAAAAGGCTAAAGACAATTAAAGTGGCAATGACATGATTTTGCGAGTAGCATATAAACAACAGTGTTTCGTGTGCTACTGTAACTGACAGAAACGGACATAACCTACATTAAAGAACAGCTCTATTCCACACATGACAAGGTGAGACTGTTTACTATGTCATGTCCAAAGAGGTGGACTTTGAGGTTTTTGCAAAAAAAGCACACATGGACTTTGCTTAATCAAATTTGTTAAATTGTAGAATTGACTAAAATTACAATTTTTCAAAATAAGACATTTTAATAACTGACTAATAACCTTTTCGTTGCCGTTAAAGTGAAAGCCATTAACATTGTCCTGTCCCAAATGGCACACTTCATATGCACTTTCGGTCTTGTGGACTTACAATGGCTGCCGTGTGCACGTGTCTTTCAGAAGGGTGCTCATGAGCGCCCCCTTTGCAGCCGATATGCGCCCTCGATGCGCACTTTTTGTCGAGCTCACACTGTTGCGAGTTGTGCAGCAGACTTCTACTCGACAGTCAAAGAGGCGTCACGTTACGAAAGTGCAGACTCAGAGGAAGACTGCGATTGTTTCGGGTGCCATTTGGAACAGGGTCACTCTTCTTCCTGTAAAAAGCGGCCTGCAAGTTTGCCCATTTTTAAAGTTACTTTATCTACAGCATTTCTGCAGTTCTAATTTCCTGAACAGTGATTTGAGATTTAAATGGTTAAGGCCAATAAAAGACAACAAAGTATTTTGCCAATTTTGACTTGGCCAAGTAATTCTGCTTATTTGTATCATTGTTTACTATAGGAATAATTTGTTTACAGTTGTTATAGTTCAATTTTTGCCATAGCTAACAGTAGAATGAAATCTATATCTCTCTGGATTTTTTATTGTTAGTGACTGACTAGGTATAGAGGACCATCAGTATGTCTCCTTCAGGTAAGCTAACACACTTCAGGGATTTAGCTTCCTGTTTGTCCTAGTCAACATAAACCCAGTCTGGAGGTCATAAGTAAATCAGGGCCATGTTTCTGAGTATGAGCCTAAACTAGGCCACCAAAGAGGTGGTCACACTGTATTCAGTGGAAACAAGCTCAACAGTTCACAAGTTCACCCATGTCACCAACACAACAGATTTTGTGGCATTTTTGCACAGTTGTATGTGTACAGGCTTTCACGAAGGTCTGTTTATATCTCCAGGCTCAACATAAGCCAGATTAGTGTAAATTGTGCTGCATATCATTCCAAAGGTGCTGAAAACAGGACCTCATATGGGTTTTAATGCATGAATTAGGTGCTACGGCTGGTTGTTGCTATTTGCTGAGAAAAGAAAAACTAAATATTAGAAAGATCTTAACATTTGTGTAAACCCTGTCTGAATCAGACAGAAATCTGATTATTTTAAACGTAATCATTGCTTATAACACTGATTATCTTTTTTTAATATTTCTGGTGAAGTATGGAAGCCCATTTCTGCCACAGAAAAAAAAATCCAGACTTAGTTAAATCATAATCGTGACATAAGACATCAAAATTATGAGATAGGTCACAATTAAAAAGTTAAAAAGTCAAAATTATTGTTGAAGTTGAAACGATGAGATAAAAAGTAATAATTATATCAAATTTGTCAGTATGACTTTTTATATCATAACTTTTTAGCTCAAAATTGTAGTTAGTATGCTACAAGTATGTACTACTTAGTATGTCATCATTTCAACCATTTTTTATGGTTATAATTATGATTTAGCATCTCATAATTTTAACTTTCCTAACATGATATTTTTATTTCTTATGAAATGGGCTTCCATATAGATGAAAAAAGCTCTTTTTTATTTTCTGTTCTGTGTACTTCCTTTTGAAACAATACGTTTGGAAGATATATATTGAAGGGCTAGTCCATCAAAAAAAGAAAACTTTAATTTTTTTTATTTCATTTTTTTTTTATTAAAAATTATTTACTTCATGTTGTTGGCTACTAGTGGTATTAGTGGGAGGGCATTGTGATTCTAGAAAGCATCTGATTGGATAAAACTGTCATGTAGCTTAAATCTAATGCCAGACATCTTTTTAAAATATTTTTTATCTAATTATTTTTATTTGCATATACAGTAAGATTAAAATATGTGTGGTTGTCTAAGTTAATATACTGAACTTTGCCTGTAGTGATAATAGAGATAATGACAGATAAAGTTGGCAGCAGGAAACATCATTGCATCATTGTTGATGTTTTCAGACTGTCACATCTGGTGTTGACCACTGGGGTAATATATGAGGGTAATCTGTCTCCGTGGCTCTGCTAATAGATGGCTGTTCATTCTCTGTCAGGCTTCGTCACGCCTAGGGAAATAATATGCATGTTAATGAACATCAATTGATTTAGATGAACTAGTTAGGTGAGTAACACAAGATGAGCTTGCCCTAAGTCATTGATCAGGACATCTCAAAGCCTTTTTCTGTTAAAGAGGGCATTCATAACCAGTGTACAGCATCTGGAAACAAGAACAAGATTACCTCAAAGCAATCACTTTTTTTATATTCTAATAATCCATTATATAGTTTAATTATATGGACCATTCACTTAAGGATGCGAAACCAATTCATTATACTGTTGTGTGTGTCTGACGGGAATAAAAAGAAGACTGGATATTATGGAAGCAAATAAGAGACATAACTATTTGAAATTTAACAGCCACTGAATGCTTAGTTTTAAAAAAATATATATTTTGAAAAACATTTATCTGAATTTATTTGCTCTGAATTCACCCCTTTGAAATTATTTTACTTTGGAAACCATGTATCCGAGAGGCTGCCTCCTTGTCATTTATGACTTATAACAAAAAAACAAAACAATGTTTAAAAGCTGTTTTGAGACAAGGTGTACAGCAAACAAGCTAAATAACCCAGAAATTATTTTTTTTAAGCTGTGGACCCCAAAAACGGTTTGTTTCTTTCAGGACATAAAAGTGGATCAATTGAGAAAGAGCACAACTATTTCTCGAACTACTCTGAGAACTACGCCCACTGAACGTGACATGATTGTTAAACAACACACACAAAAAAACACATTCATAATTTTAACCATGTCGATAGCTTATTTCACCACCCTATGTGAACCTGAGAAGAGGGGATATATTCAATTTACCCATTCTTACTGCTGATGCTTCACGTCTTATATTGCCTGTAGCCTATACTTTTGTCTCCTTAAAGGCTGGCTTTTACGGTTCGGAAGCTTATAAAAATGTATTTCTGTTTGTTGTTTTTTTTAGCTTGTTTGCTGTACACCTTGTCACACAGCAGCTTTTAGGCATTTTTCTGTCTTTTGTTATACGTTATAAGGAGGCAGCCTCTCGCAATGCAAAGTCAATGGAGACGGGTTGGATTGTCCCCCCCCCCCCCCCCCCCGGTGTGGGCGTGGTCTAAATACGCTCTGTCTCTACACAGGCTCAGCTGTTTTTCCTATCCTGGGTAGCCCGGATGTTACCATGTGAATATTTAACTTGAATTTTTTGTGAATATTTAACTTGAATTTTTCGATCTGAATTTGAGCAGTCGAATTTGAGATCTGAATTTGAGCAGTCGAATTTGATCAACCTGAATCTATTTGATCTGAAATTCTGTAAGTTGATTTTTTTTTGTATCTGAATTTGTGAGCATTGACAAATATTCATCGAAATTCAGGTTTGTAAAATGGAAATCAAGAATTTTCATAGGCCTATTTAAATTGCAGAGGTAAATTCTAAACAAATAATATAATTCAGATACTTGGTTTCCAAAGTAAAATAATTTCAAAGGGGTGAATTCAGAGCAAATAAATTGAGATAAATGTTTTTCAAAATAAAATTATTCAAAACTAAGTATTCAGTGGCTGTTAAATTTCAAATGGTTATGTCTCTTATTTGCTTCCATAGGATATCAGCAAAGTTATAAAACTGAGTTCCCTGAGGCTGTCTGCCATAGGGAAGATAAAACATGTGGCACTGTCAACAGTCAACAATCCTTGTCTATCCAATTCTTCTATATTCTCTTCATTCTTTTACATGAATAAAAAGTACACAACTTAATAATTGGCATCCAAGTGCAACTATGTTAAAAATAAGGATGTCAGATTCATAGTTTACTTGTTTGTCAGTCTTGCCATACCTGCAGGGCTGATGTTGACAGACTGAAGTGTCAGTCCTCACTCACTGTTTACATGCTCGACATTGTAATTGTAAAGGAAATGGCATGTTTCCAAATGTTTCTCCACCCAATGTCATCCAGTGTGCTTACAAATGTTGGTGAATATTCATGCCTTGAAAATCACTTGCACTGTGCATCTGACTAACTGTAAATTAACACTGTTTTATACTGTTTGGGTTAGGAGTAATATATTAATCAATCATTACTCAAATCTTTCTGAACATCTTGCACAGCACATGAATTTAAATAATCAATGTGCTATAGTAGCAATAACAGCTTCTACACCCTTTTCTGTGCTAATGAGGCACATCGAAGTACATGAGAGAAATTCTAAGTGCAGTTCTTGAAAAAGTCTTAAGACATTCTCAAATATTTTCTTAGAAACATATTTTTGTTTTTCTCAAGGAGAAAATCATTGTCTTTGATGTTATCTGGTGGTTCTTGCTGAAGACTTGCTAATCAACTCAATGAAAAACACATCAAAGTCCTTTTTTCTGCTCTGCCTGCAGATTACCGTAATTATCATAATAAGAATGCACACTATTTTCATGCAGCTGGCTCAACGAGAGTTCAGCACTCTGTGTTGTGTTTTTTTAATCTACCATGTATTTTAAATAGGTATGTTTTAAGAGCCTGTCTGAAGATGAAGCGGTCTGTTGCATTAATTTGTGTGTGTGTGTGTGTGTGTGTGTGTGTGTGTGTGTGTGTGTGTGTGTGTACAGAATGTTTTCTGTATTGGGTAGGTTTAGGGGTAGGGTTAATGTAAGGGGATATAATATACATGTACAGTATAAAAAATCATTATGTCTATTAAAAGTCCCCTTAAAACATTAAAACACAACATGTGTGTGTGTGCTGCTATAATTCCTGTCTATGGGCACTTTTATATGTGCTGAATGCTGCCGCTAATTGTTGTAATTATAAAGTTAAAAATGAGGTCCCTATTTGGCTTGTTTTTGTGGAGTTGTTACTGAATTTCGATTTCAGTAAAAAGTCATGCCACATATAATTATGACCAATTATTGTCTACATTATCATTGGTGTCACTTCAGAGTTCTTGTGCAAATCTAATAATAGTAGTTTATTTTGTGTAGTTAATGCTTAATATTTGAAATAACCCAATAAAAGAATAAACATCTTAACTTTTATTTATCCAAACTTAGATATCCCAAATTTAAGAGGTTATTTACCCTTTTGATTTCCTTGAAAACTTATTTTGATCAATTGTTTTTGGGGAATAGAAAATATTCTTTACTTATACTTAGAAGAAAATAGCAATTAAGAAGAATTCTTTTCTTAAGAATGATGTTTATGATTCACAAAGCAGTGCTATTTGCCTGCTGTAATTAATGATTTGCATAATTACTAATTGTGTGTGCACAAACTAGGCCTACTATATTACAATATATTTATTTCCAAAATTGTATTCATTTTCATCTAAAAAATCCTAAAAGAAATCACTTGCTCTTTTGGATGCCTGAATTAGCTTTTTTTGTTGTATTTCATAATTGTTTCACAGATAATTTTTTTCCCCACCTCTTCATAATTTACAGCTTCAACACAATTAGTGCGGCAGCCATATTGGGCAACTCATTTCGGATGAAGAATATATTAATTCAGGTCATGGTATATTAAAAGAATGTAAATGCATTTTACACGCACTCACTGACGTTGCAGTTGACCCTTTGGTAGGTCCAGGTCTTAATAGCACTCTGGGGACCCATCATTCTCTGCAGGGCCCTCTGCGTAGTGCGTGGAGTGGGTGCCGTGATAATGTTTAGGCTTTCTCACTTTGGCTATGTAAGCCGTTTGTCCTCTCTCCTGTTTATTTGACCTAATCTACCTTTAGCTTTTGCCGCATTCCAAGTTTTGTTACATACTCTAGACCGAAGAGGACATGGCTGTCTGTAAGAGTGGTCACTGTTTGCACAATGTATGGTGATCCTCTTGAAGCTGAGCAGGACTCATTTTCTCTGGCTTTGGTTAGCATCTGTACATCTGTGCGCTGGGAAGTCTGATAACTTAACACCCACCTTAACTGATAGAGAACCTCTCTAATGGTTCAAATTAAGCGTAACTATCGCTGCTTGATCTATTTCTGCCCATTGCTCTGCATAGAGCCAGGAGAAAGACTACTGCTTTAGCGCTCTGTTGAGATTGATACGTGACAGCTCCAGCGCTGTGCATTCGAGCAGTTATATGGTTTGTTATTTTTGCATTCCTGATCCATCTGTCAGTCTTCTTTCTCAACCCTGCCAGTATCTTTCTGCAGATCTCAGCTGATGCAGCAGCACATAAGCAGCACTAAATATTCACCATCCAAATAATATAGTGAATGCCAAAACCTTGCATTTCATTTCATTCCCGCAGTTTTCTAGTTGGGCTTGAACATGTTGAATTATTATTATGCTTATTTCCGTACATGACGGGTAAGTGGTCACTACCATTTCAAATTCACAATTACTTCCTTCGAAATAATTTAGATTGTATAATTGCACAGGGAACAATAAGTAATTGTGTTTAAGGGTGTAGCATCATAAAAAAAATCCTTCCTGTTTGTCCTTGAAACTTGGTAATTAAGTACTGTATTATGTCTCTTGCACTTACATTTACATAAACTAAAGTTGACCAAATGCTGGTGAACAAATGCAATTGGGTCATTCCTACTGTGCAGTTTATTTATATATGACGTACTAATTTAAAAGATAGAAAGTGATAGATTAATCTCTTATCATTACATCATAATTAAATTAACATGAAATAAAACTTGTTTTGAGTGGATGTTGCTATTTATGTCGTGTCCCTTGGGGCTTTGCATATTATGCTAATATTCCAAGTATCTCTTCATTTCCCCCCATTCGTTTTATTTGGTTATCAAATGATATGTTATTCTGCATTCCAAAAAGGCAGTTCCTAAACAATTTGTGTAAATAATTTTGTTTTTATATATATAAAAACATATAAATTTGTTAATGCAATCAAAACAGGGCTTCTGAATCCTTAAGTATTTTGAGTAAACAACTTGCTTACAGAGGTATCTCTGAATATTTTTCATGAAATCTGAAGATGAAAAGGCATATCTATCTACTGCTTTGTGCTTGTTTTTCTTGAAAAAAAAAAACACATCAACCCTAAAGAAAAATTGCCATTTGATCTCAAATCATGGTAAGTCTACTCTAGTTAGACTGCACATACGATGGATAAGAAATGCAAACATCTGTAGATAGTTGTATCTGTCCTCACTTCACCCCAGACCTTTTTCTTATTACCTTCCTTATTCCCTGTCTGTTTCCAGAGAATCACTTCAAGCATTGTTTACATGCACCATCTTACTTAAGACATTTTATTATTTTATCAAAGAAAGGCCAATATGTTCATGTTTTGATGTCAAAACCGGAAAGCATTCAACATCTAATGTAAACCCTGTTTGTCAAGTTTTCTTAATGAGCTGTTTTTTTTAAAGCTATCAGCATTTGTTGTACATGTAAACGCACTCACTGACCACATAGACAAGGGTTACTTCAATAACACACAGTCACACTTGAGTAGATGGCAAAAGCAGAAGTGAAGTTTGGAATCAAACTTCTTTAACTTCTTCTAAGAGAGGGGAGGTAGGTCAGGCATTCACTTCATTATCTATACCAATGAAATATCCACTAGCTAAAGTACTTGTCATCATTAATTGGTGTTTTTCTTTTAAGCACTAAACACAACAGCAGCAGTTTCGCAGTATGTCGGTCATAAGGGCGCTCTGTTTAATAACAATGAACACTGACCTACTTCCTGCAAAAGCAGTCACCTTTTGCTTCGTCTTTTTCTTTTTTGCTCCATGGCAAAGAACGCTTGGTGTAGAACAAGAGAAAGAGGGGCTCGCTGAACAGTTTAATAAAGCTAGACCTCTCCACATCATGCACAGCGAGCGTTGCGGTGCTGCCGGGGCGATTAGCTCACCGGGCCTGCCAATCGACTCCCTCGCAGGAGACCCCTGCTAACCGGCTAACAAATTGAATGTGTGTTTAGACGGACGAGGGAGAATTAGATCAGCTCTCTCGACTGTGTCAGAAAGATGCTGTGAAGTTACTACCCGCACCAGGCCTTGAGAGGGACCGTGCCTCTGAGACCCAGAGGCTTGTTAAGACTCAAGGATGTTGTCAGAATGCTAACCAGACAATTACCGTGCATTACTGATTAAAACGAGAGCACACTCATTATCAAAGTTGGGGTGGGGGGAGGTACGTGCTAAGCCTATCTTGTCGCTAACGTATTGTTAGAGCCTTACTGTTCATTTTAAATGAGTTCTGCTATGTGCATTTTTTATGCACGCCATAGTCGTCTTTCAAAGGGTGACTTTCACCCGCTCCGCAGGGCATCCTTATAAGAGGCTCTGCCCACTCAGGCTATGTCAGGTTTCACTGGGCAATTTAATCAGATTTCTGCCAAGTCAGCATATTTGGAGTATGTGCTTAATTTTCAATGTTTCAATTTCATTTTGGAGGGCAGCGGATATAAAAATCTCTCTTTTTGAGATTCAAACATTCTCCCATTTTCTGCCACTTAACGTTGTACAGTATTTATTTCTGTATTTTAAGACTCCAATAGATTAGGTATAATTTGACTATTTTGAAAGTGGAATATTATATATGGGCGCAATTGTGTTGATGTTGTACACTCAGACATCCTGAATGAGCTGGAGCAAAATAGTGAGACATACGTTATGAGTCAGTGACATATGCCGTGCCCTTTGGGTGCCCAGTAACAATGTGGGAATTACGTGATTTCTGCAGTGCTAAAATAGTTGGGCTCAAACGGCCCTGTAGAGCAGGATAAACTTAGCTCAAACCTGGGGTGTTATTTATGGGTTATTTTATTGAAATAGGCAGGTCTATGACCTGGGTCTGTTAATATAATCTATTAATTATAATTATGCAATTATATAATAGACAGTAATTTATTGTTTATTACTATTACTTCTACTACTACTACTACTTGTAATAATAATAATAATTGAATAACTTCTGTCAGAACATGCGCAACCAACATGCAGAAAAAATACCTTGTAATTTGCAATATTTTGAATAATTGAAAATAATGATTAAGATGTCTACCCTCCCATGTATTTAGTGTCAAATCAAATGTTTATCATATATTTATCACAATACCTTTTAGAGTTATTAAATTGAATCTTTACAATGGTATAAAGGTTTTATAAAAACTAGATTTAAAAACAAATATGAAACTTTTTTTTTTACCCATGTCTGAAATAAAATAGGCAGTTCATTGATTAAATGTGTGTTATGTGTGGTCCATTTATCTTGTTTCTGATTTTCCAGATATTTTCAAATATCAAATGCTTTAAGTTGTTTTGGTCATTTCTACAGTTACCCATGACCTGCCACTGCAACACATACAACAGAGCTACTATATTTCTAAACATGAGAACATTGCGTTATATCTTTAATGTGGTTGGCACTTAATGTCTCAAGGACAATTTACAGGTATAACTTGATTTGCTCTTATTTCAGTGCGTCTTTGAGACACACGTCTTCGACAGCCAAAGTGTGTCTGGTGTGTGGAGACGAGGCGTCAGGATGTCACTATGGGGTTGTTACATGTGGAAGCTGCAAAGTTTTCTTCAAAAGAGCAGTAGAAGGTAAGACTCTCATCTGTACTCTCACTTATATGTCTCTCTTGCTGTTGAGAAATGTCTTTATGTCATATTAACAGGATGAATCCTTGCTGAAAAGGCCAGTTTAAAGCAGTATGAATTCCTGGTTGGTTTATGCATAATATTTCATAGAGCTCTAGAGATCGCAATCATTCCGGATGGCGAGATATGTGTTTTAATTCAATAATATATATATATATATATATATATATATATATATATATATATTAGATTTAGTTCTATAAGAGATGCATTTAATTATGCATGTATTATAGTTTTATACATGTATTTAGTTCATCTAAATGAAAATAAGGGTATCTCGGGGGAAAAAAATCTTATATACTGTAGAGATAAACTAATATTAACCATATACTGCTGCACAATGCTTGGTAAAGTAGACACAGGCCTGGATTTTTATCTCTCTAAATTCAGGTAACAATGTCCTATGGGATAACTCACATCTGATAAGAGGAGTGAAATAGCGTTAATGTTATCAGGAAACTTTCAGGGACTTTCAGTGGACTTTTCAGTGTATTAACACCAACACATTGTTATCACAGCCTCTTCAGAAAGGTGCAAATTGCTGATTAAGCAAAAAGACACATCCAAATGCAACAGAGCATCTATAACAGCCAAACAGAAAAAGAGAGAGGTGGGGGGGCTGTCTATTCAAATAATCACCTGTATGTACTCTAGATATTGTTGCTGAAGAAAACTTGTCAAAACCTTGTAAAAACATCTAAAAGTTTTATTTGAAGTGTAAATTAAGACGGCATCCGTGGCATGCTGTCGATTACACAGACAACAACAGCTAGATGTTAATTTGCAAATAACCCTGACTATTCCATGTTTCTCATATAGTAGACAGTAAGCTATATCTAGCGGAAAATTCTGTCATCAATTACTCACCATCATGTTGTTCCAAAACCACCTTCATCTTCGAAACACCAAAGGTATTTTTAATTAAACCTGTGATATTTCAGTCTGTCCATTGAATGGTTATGCAAACCAAAACTGTCATGCTTAAAAAATGTCATGAAGACATTGCAAAAGTAAGCCATATAAATCAAGCAGTCTAATTCTGCAATAACCAATGAGTTTTGTTCTCGTACATCAAGCAAGTACAGTTGAGACCATATTTTGATGTGCTCCATATTTGTATGTGTGTTAACTAATATTTATATGTGAATGAAAATCTGTTCATCACATAAAGCAATCATGTCTCTTCAGAAGACATTAAACTACATAATTCATATGGATTGTGCAACTTCTCTCTGAAATTTTGGTTGCATGGACTTTCAATGGAGGGTCAGAAATTTCTGGTTTCATTAAAAATATCTTGTGTTTTGAAGATTATCAAAAGTTTAAAGGGCTTTGAATGACATGAGGATCAGTAAATTATTTTTCATGTGGGGGCGGGGCAAGGGGAGTATGGAAGCATATGGGTAGCAATATTCAATTTGAAATGTAATATGCAAAATGACTATGCAATATGTAAAATGGCAATGCATTTCTGTATTTAAATTTCCATTTTCCATTACATTTGTGCAATGTTTGGTGCAAAATGAAAATGGGTCTGTGTACTTTTTCGTTCATTCATTATTCTATTTCGGAATGAAAGATGAAATTTAAAAAAGGGTGCAGCTTGTTTTTTGTTTAAAAGAAAAAAAAAGCAAATGGCTGTATTTTATTTTACAAATGTATTGTTGTATCAAATAATAATATTAGAAAATTGGACGACATTTCCGATCGTTTTTTAATTTGTAAAATTTATTTGTACGTTTATTGTATTTCATTTGACTTAGAGCCGACGCCATCCGAGCGCTGATGAGGGGGCGTCTGAAATACCGAGAGGGGGCGTTCACATTCACATTTTGTTCGTTTGTCAAATTAGAGTCGTTCTAGAGCTGAAATGTGTTGTTTTTTAAATCAAGTGATCAAAGTGCTCGTTGCCGCTTCGATCAGTGTACAAGAATGCTTTATCTCAGCTTAATAATCCACCTAGATCTGATCTCATTTCAACCTCTTTTTTTTTTTTTACTGTATGGTAATTTCACTAGGCCTACGTTCGTGTGTGTGTGTGTGGGGGGGGGGGGGGGTCTGTTTTGCACGTTTTGTTGTGATTTCACCAGAACGAAACAGTCTCCGCAACTGATTGAAGCGTGTGAAGACTGCGCGAGCCACAAGACAACACTGTATCCGCTTCACTGATCGAAGCGGCAACGCGCACTTTGATCACTTGATTTAAAAAAAAAAAAAAAAAAAAAACATTTCAGCGCTAGAACGACTCTAATTTGACAAACGAACAAAATGAATGCTCTTGCTAGTTAACTGAATATGTTTTATTAATTTGTATTGGTACATCCGTGCCGCGAAGATGTTTTAAAAAGTGGTGGGGAGAATATCGACCCTGGCAAAAAAGTGGTGACGTGTGTTAATGTGAACGCTCGGTATTTCAGACGCTCGGATGGCGCTGGCTCTGAGTCAAATTAAATACAATAAACGTACAAATAAATATTACAAATTAAAAAACGATCAGAAATGTCGTCCAATTTTCTATTACTATTATTTGATGACAACAATACGAAAACAAAATACAGCCACTACTGCTTTTTTTTTTTTTAAACCAAGCTGCACCCTTTTTTTAATTTCATCTTTTATTACGAAATAGAATAATGAATGAACGAAAAAGTACACGGACCAAAATGATAATTCAAGTATATAATTTACATTTGCTATTTCATACTTTTAATATGTACATTGAATACATATAATATGCTTTATAAGTTGCAAAATTAAAATTAAAATGTATTACAGATATTATATGTTTAACATGTTCAAGCAAAAACTGTTGCAAAATGATCATTTAAATTTTATTTTTTCTTAATTGCATTTACACTCACAGTCAAGACACTTGCGATTGCATTTTCACTGCGTGAAGTTGGCCCCGCCCCCACCCATCCTGTCAATCACTGCATGAAGTTGATCTGAAAACTGTATGATCTCCAACATTATTGGGTAATTATAGCACTATAATTAATAGTAAGAAGAATAAAGATAAGCATATGTGTATCAGACAATGAGAATATTTTATACAAAACGAAACCATCATTAACAGTCCAGCATCAGACAACAGCAGCGCTGGATAATGTTGACACGGGTGTCAAGAAAATTCTCCCAGACGTTCCAACATCGTACTGTTTCTATCACCTGCAGACGCGTAATAATCTTTAGAAACACTATAATTTCTCTGTTCACGCTCCACTTGATCTGTGAAGTCAGTGAATTTAACGCTCATATCAGCTCTTCCGCCGCCATGTTTCCTTCCAACACCTCAAAATACATAACATAGCCTGTTTACCTGTAGCCGGGCCAACTTCACGCAGTGATTGACAGGGTGGGAGGGGGCGGGGACGTGCTCGGAATGCATTTTCAATTTGCACATTTAATTTTGCTACATTCATTGCAAGACATTTAATGAAAATGCAAATCGCAAGTGTCTTAACTGTGAGTATAAATGCAATTAAGAAAAAATACATTTAAATGATCATTTTGCCTCAGTTTTTGCTTGAACATGTTAAACATATCTAATAATTTCTGTAATACATTTTCATTTTAATTTAGCAACTTCTAAAGCATTAACATATGTATTCAATTTACATATTAAAACTAGTGTATGAAATGGCAAATGTAAAATATATAATTCATTTTTCATTTTCATTTTGCACCAACGTTGAACAAATATAATGGAAAATGGAAATTTAAATACAGAAAAGCATTGCCATTTTACATCTTGCATTGTCATTTTGCATATAGCATTTCAAATTGAATATCGCTTCCCATATGCTTCCATGGTGGAGATTCATTATTCCTTTATGTCAATACATGGCTCTCTGGAATTCTTGATGGGTCAAATAGGTTTGTACAATGACCTAGTTTCACATTACTTGTGAGACACATTTCATGTCCAGTTATTCATTATTTGTTAATCGGCATGAAAACTTGCTGCATGAATACAGTCATTATTGCAAAATAAACATTTCAGGGTGATACAAGGCCCTTACTCTTCATGTCGTGTCTTGTCAGGGTTTATTCTGAGATAATGACCGGCTGAATGTACATTTTGTTGTAACATTTACTATTACACAAATTTAGTAATTTATTGGTTAAGGATGAAGTTATTAAACGTCTGAAAAGCATGTGTTTATATCAAGCATTTTCTCATGTCATGATTGTTCCTAAGAGCCCTGAATGAGGTCACACCTCAAGGGCATTCAGAAGTGCAGCCGCTTTCCCGATACCGCAGCAGAGGTAGTGCTGTGTAAGAGTGTGCGCTCCATTACCTTACCTGACCTCAGCCTAGTTACCATCTGAGCGAGAGAGAGAGAGTGGGGGTGGAGGGAGGAGACAGAGAGAGAGAGAGAGATTGTGAAGAGTGAGCTAGGGGAAGAGAGAGAGTGAGCGGATAAAAAAAAAACATATAAAACGTTAGACACAGTGAGGGAAAAGCACGGAGACAGGTCTGTTTTAAAACCTAGCCTTGCTGCCTAAATGGGCAGCTGCCTTCTAAGGCAGCATCTTAACTGTTATAAGAGAATGATTTTGAATGCTTTACATAGGCAGTAATTTAACACAAATAGCGCTCCACACAAGGGAGACTCGACAGGCAATTGATTTCATGTTGCTAAGCTAACAGCACAAGGTTTTCCAGCTCTATTCCTGGAGGCACACCAACAGTACACATTATGAATGTCTCACCAATTTTTTAGGAATTGTTCAAAAATGTGTACTGTTAGTGTGCCTCAAAAAAACTCACTCTAAATACTCAGCTAACACAAATACTGGGCAAAAAAAAAAATCTTATTTACACTGTAATAAGTATTTTTAACAATTAATTTTAGTTTTGAACGAGTTTCTCTTGCCTCATTTGCCACAAAGTATAAATGTGATGCTTTCTAAAAGTGTGGTTACATAACAAATCTTTTGGAGGAATTTCTAAAAAAAAAGAAAGAAAAGAAATCTGTGAAATGTTGTGGCCGAAAAAGGCAGTTTTCTGTTGGTCAACACTGAGATTATGTGCATGACCAATGTCAGCCTGTTCTGTAATCTTTTGCCCCTCACATGAAATTCCAGATCACATGTATTTCTTTCTAAATGACTGGATTTCACCAGTAAAATTTAACTAACAGTGTTAAATGTAACCACAACTTTAGAATTTGGGCTAAACAATGTATCTTAGGAGGCAGCATAATTAAGATGGCTACCTTTTGGAATAGCCTTAATATTGGGAGCGTGGTTTAATCATGACTTAAAAAGTTAAAATTTCAGATGGCTTTGAAACAGAGCGAAAGACAGCCAGCAGACTGATACTTAAAAATGTACCGGAGAAAGTAGATACACCTGTTTTTTCACCCTTCACACTTTTTTAAGTACTCTCTCTGGAATGAAAGAAAAACACAAAAGGAAAATATTGCAGTCAATACCTAACAACCTCTGTTGTGTAGTTGCTGAGTTGTTCAGATAATAACTAATAGCATCATAAACACTTGTTTCTGTGGGAATAGTGTGAAGTGTTCATATGGTACTAGCTAATTCTCAACAGACTTTTATTAGGAGCTCTACAGCTGTTCAGTCTGAGCACTAAAATATTTTTTCCTTTATTATAAGAATTTGTAATTACATTTGGTACTAGGGATAGACGAGTTTCACTGTGTTGGCTTAGCTGTAGGGTTTGGGACCTCCGGCATGGAGAGGGACAATTGCTAAATGAAAGGAATCCACATACTATGTTTACAGTGTTTTAGCTGTTCCTGGCATTAGACATCTTTATAAAGGCATGTTTCCAACCCTTTTTGACTGTGCTGGTGTCAGAGCTGGTACCCAATTTGGAACCATTCCGTGCATTTCCAAAACAAAAAAAAACCTGTGCACCGAAATGCACATGCTAGTGTTAAGGGAGCAGTTCATGCACTGCTTTGAAAACTGGGGAGCTCAGGAAATAAAGTTTATACTTAGAGTTTTACTGGCCATGGTCATCATGCGTATTGTTATTGATGATCAAAAACGTTTAGAATGGAGAAATTTTAAGCATTTTCTTCAAAATTAGGGTGGCCCGATATCCTAGCACGGACAAACAAATTGCATTTGAAAGCAATTTTTGCAGCAAATTTAACATTTTGTGGTTGTGGGATGTGAAATGTATCACAGTTGCAGTACAATGCCAATAAAATAACCACATTTATTTGCGTATAATCAAATCAATGGCATGTAAACAGATTAAAGAGGTTTGCTCAAGTCATGTAAAATCTTAATGCAAGTAATCTCTTATTCTGATTATTGTCAATAATCAGGTTGTTGGCATTCATATAAACATACTGTAGGTACTGCCACACCATCAAGGTTTTTAATGTTTGAGATGTTCTTCCTCGACAAAAAAAAGTATGTGAGGCAGTTTGTCTATCTACAGTTTTCCCATCAACACACTTCCTCATCACTTGTCCATTTTCAAACTCCCATGCAAAGCACAGTCTGTAGCATGGCTGTGATTTCCATATGAGTTGTGCGGTGATTCTTTTTCAGACAGCTCAGCAGATGTTTATTATTCAAAAGCCATCAGTGTCTTGGCATGTCATCATGTTTAATGCTATTCAGTGTCAGTCCTTCACAACTCATCATTTATAGGCTTATATTGAACTTGCTAGACCATTAAAGGTGGTCTCAGGGATGGTGGGTGGACAGGTTTGAGAAACACTGTGCTAGACCATAATGAAACAAGAGACATCATTTCAGAGGAGTTTTTGAAACTTTTCTGTGACTTGATAATTAAAATACTGATGGAAATTGCACCAATCTACTGCAGAGGTTGTAACATGATGTCTATATATAACAGTTATTTGTGTATTTTGTATTTGGAACAGAAACATGCATAAGTATGTGAGTGAGTAACTCAAAAAAAAATGCAGCACATGATGATGCAATAAGTACAAATTACCAGGATACTTGATACATTTTTTTTGCAAGGGGAAAAAAAATATTTCCATATTTGAATAAAAAAAATAATTAAATAAAAAAGTGAATTGTGAAATAAATATTAAAATAAGTCACATTATAGTTATATGTATATAATACATTATTATTATATTATTAATAGTATTAATAATAATTAATAATAATAATAATAATATAATTAAAATAAGTCACATTTTATGTTTCATATATATTAATATATTTCTGTTTTTACTCTATGCAGAAAAAAACATACATATTAGTACAATTTAAAATAATTGTTTTCCATTTCATTTTATAAAATGTAATTTATTCCTCTGAGGCCATGCTGAATTTTTAGCATCATTACTCCAGTCTTCAGTGTCACATGATCCTTCAGAAATTATTCTAATATGATGATTTGGTGCTCAAATACCATGCTTTATTATTATCAATATTTAAAAGTTATGCTGCTTAATATTTATGGGGGAAATGTGATACATTTCAAGGTTCTTTGATGTCAAAAGACCAGCATTTATTTGAAATAGAAGAGTATATATCGTTTTATCAATCAAACTTTTGTACATGTATATAAATATATTGTAATCACATATAAAGCCACAATTGTGAGATATAGTCTTTTTTTAAAGCAGAAATGGCTTCCATAATTTATACCCCTAAGGATGAATTTGAAATAAGCTTTTAATGACAAAGAGTAAAACTCCACAAACTCCACTTTGTCATGCTTGAGTTTGACAGACATACATACTGAAACATGACAGAATTCAGAGTGCTTTTTTTGGTCAGTGACGCGTACTGTGGTGTTAACAGGTCGAACAAGTCTACAGTCCACTAAACAGGTCATACCGCACGTGTCATTTTTTCCTCACCTCAAATAACCCTCTGTGTTTGCCTATGCACCGCTGCTTTCAGTATCTGCCATCTCTTCCGTCTTCTGGGTGATACCTTTGTTCTTTGACATCAATGCAAAATGAGACACCCTTTGTGTTTAAGCAAATCGGATGACGGCTATTACATAGTGGCATCTGTGTTTCCAACATCAATATATTTTAGGACATAGGTCATGACCCTGTATTTTGGATATGCCTGAGGTTACAAAAGCCTGTTTTCTGGTTAGTTGATGACAGCTGCTTCATACGGTTTCAATTTTAGCACTGTAACCACAACATCTAATTCTGATTATGAACTATCTGGCTTTCTTAGTGTATTAATCTGTATATTACCCTCAAGCCTAATGTACAGCAACGCCTCTGAGAAAAATGTTAATTTACATGTACGTTTTTCCACTGGAAATTAAAGCACTGTTTCACATTCTATACAGATAAAGCAGTAGCTTTTCAACCTTGGACCATATACAATTTCTAACAGGAAAGCAGAGGACTGCAAAGTGCAGGAAGTACACGTGTGGAAATAACAAATGATGAGAGGAAACTGGAAAAAAAAGTATTTTCATAAATGATTACAGCTGGGTTGTGGTTTGGGTTACTGTATTACCATGAAAGCCATGACTTTTCATGGTAATACAGTGTCACATATCTAACCTACATTTAGATATGAAAGCTTGGTGTAAGGAGAGCCACTTTGCCACTATGCGTGGATATCACATGGATTTAATTCTTTATTTCTAAGCCGAGAGGCTAGGTTTTCCGTGCATCGCTCTATCATAAATTACGTAATTGGCTAAAAGTTGACAAGCTTGTACAGGAACCCCAATGTTAGCACTTCACATGCACACACTTAGGCTGATTTGATATGGTTGAAATCGTATTCCAATTTCAGCATTAGTATTAAACATACTTTTGTGGAAACTAATGACATTTGGTACAATGTGTATGAGGAGATGAATTTGTTGGATTAAAGGATCCACAACATTTCAGGCTAGAAATGGCTAAAGAAATCAGCAGTAAAACTTTACTCAACCTCGTGTCATTTCAAACCTGCCTTAATTTCTTCTGGGGAACACACAAAGAAAAAAAATCCAGTTGGGTGAATTCAATACAAATACAGTACATTGTGACTCACAAAAAATGGTAGTTAAAAGCACCTTTTACATTGGTGTGCAGAAACACCAGAAGAAGAATGTGAGCACTTCTGCCACTTACTAGACTGGAGTGTGAAAAAATAACTGACGCACAGGTGATTATCTTACCAAAAGCAATCTTATGGCGCAATGTACTGTCATTGTCTTAAATTTACCCAAAAGGATAATTCTTAAAATATTTCCTTTTATGTCCTGCAGATGAAGAAAAAAAGTTGGGTTTGGAATGATATGAGGGTGAGTAAATTATGCCAGAAATTATATTTTTGGGTTAACTATTCCTTTAAACTCAATATGACTTTTAATATTGTCTCACCAAGAAAACAGAACTTAAACCTTTCAACACTAAAATCACACAATGAGAAACAAAACAAAAAATCTAAAATAAATATTGAGAAAACAATAGCTAAACAATGACATACTACTGTGATAGTCCATAATATGCACTTGCTGCAATTCTTTAAGCCAATGAACATAAACACCACACAGATATAGATCCACAACCTACAGTGTGCTGAAACACTACAATACTTGATGTTCCTCTTTCATCCTCAGGCACACAAACAGTCTCTCTGCTACCTTTGTCCATAAACACCTTTACGAACACACGTGCGCTGATATAGACACACAGAGCAAGATAAAGTCCATGTAAGTGCTTCTGGTGGGATAATGATTAACAGGATTTGTGGGGCAGCTGTGGAGAGTGGTCAGAGAGTCAGCCGAACAGATTTCAGGTCTGATTTGTGTCTTTGGGTGGTGAGGCAGAGGAGGGCTATGTTGTGTTTCCTGTGTCGCAGTTTACGTTTTTTTAGAGCAAGAAAAATGGGCTTATGTAAGGGGTCATGTGATTTAGCCAGAAATAGTGGCGAGGCTACAGCTGCTGTTGCTCCGTTTGCAGATCCTGGGCTTTTTTGGCAGCTTTTAGATAGACTTGCTGAGCACTTTCCCCACCACCGAAAACACTCATTGTGCCTGTCTGCAGCCACACGATCCATAGGCGCTAAATGAAAGTGCCCTTGTGTAGGTAGCACGTCCTTCCCATGATGCACGAGTGAAAGAGGGGGTGGAATATGGGTAAGAGGATGAAAGAGAGCTGTACATTGCCACAGTGCCTGGATGCGGCCCTGCGGCACGGTGCTCCGGCCCGTGGAGTGCGTGGGCGTGTGGCGAGCCAGTGGAGCGGAATGGTGCTCTGAAACGAGAGCTGTGGCCTTGGCTGAGGAAGGCAACGCATGAGGGATTCTCAGGCTGTTACGGTCTCTGTCGACGTGTCCCGCACCAAGACATCAGCCAACCCATGACACACTCAAAAACACTATTTGGGATGGTTCATTTGTGCTCGATGGTAATAGTGAGGGGCGTAAAGTGTAGGACAGCTGTCTTCTTTTCATCAGATACTTACAAAGAGATGACCAGAATGCATCACTGTGTCTGTGTGAAGGTCCCACTTTGACTAATGCATGTAACTGACATCTTTCTTTTTTATGTTTCAAAATAAATTTGATTAAATTCATATTATATTGACAAATTATTCAAATTAACCAAAAAGTATAGTTTTTTGGTTTGTTAAAAAGCCCCCACATAAAAGCATATTTAATGTACTAACTGGGTATTAAATTGACAGCTCATTATTCATCTGACCATGAGAGAACCAATTCTTAATTTCTGTAACAATTCCGACAGAAAAAAAGGATACAGACAGATTTTTACAGAGATCTTGAACACTTTCTATTTCTTCTTGCAGGTCAGCACAACTACCTATGTGCTGGGAGGAATGACTGTATCATTGACAAGATTCGGCGGAAAAACTGCCCAGCCTGCAGAGTACGGAAGTGTCTACAAGCTGGGATGAATCTTGGGGGTAACTGAATTTACTTACTATGGGACTAAAATCTGTTGTGAAATGATATGAAACAATTATGCCATCACACATTAATCTTAAAATATATAAAGCATATCCAAGATATAAAATAATATATATTATTGTGAATGTTATAATAAGAGGCCTTTATAGTAAAGATTTACAATGTTCCACTTTTTTTTTTTTTAATAAAAGGTAAGTGGCTTAAAATAACATATTGAAAAGTACTTCACATACATCTGTGTTTTCAATATAATTTCAACACAATATGAGTGTGTACTTGGGGAGCTGTTTAAAACTTTGAGAGTGTGGTTGATTTCAAAAAGATTTTGGTTGTCGGTGTAACAAATGCTAGGCAAGGGTCACACTGATTGGGGCCACCTCATTATTGGAATATTATTGAAAACATCTCGGTTAAGTATGGTAACCCTTGTTCCGCGAGGAGGGAACGGAGAGGTGAGTCAGAAGTGATTCTGAGGAATGGGGATCGCTTGCGAGAGCCTATCTACTTCGAGTTAAATTAAACGAGCCAATGCACATTGGCATGCAATAATTGCACCAGTTGCTGTGTATCGCGGAGTGAGCATATAATGAGCAGAAGGTGCATCGCAGCGTTATTTTTCCGCTGAGGAACCTGAAGTGATTCTGACGAATGGGGATATCTACCAAAACGCCACTGCTGATGGCCTTTCAAGCGCTCCACTTGCGCCCCCATGGTGGCGGGAGTGGCTCGCGCTACTGGTCACTGAGGGCGAGTATACGAAAAGATACCGGCTTTACACGGAGGCTATAGAATCTAGCGAATGTGTCGCCCAGCACGCAGCCCTACACATATTTGTCAGCAAGGTGCCTTGAGTCAACGCCCAGGAGGAAGCAACACTTCTAGTTAAGTGTGTTCGCAACCCGAACGGGCAAGGCACACCTTGGGCTTCGTAAGCCAAGGCGAGGCATCCACTATCCAGTGTGCCATCCTCTGCTTGGAGACAGCCTTTCCCTTCTGCTGGCCTCCATAACAGACGAAGAGCTGATCTGAGGTCCTGAAGCTTTGTGTTCTGTCCACGTAAAACCGCAAAGGGCGGATGGGACAGAGAAAAGCTTAGGCTGGGTCTGCCTCCTCCGAAGGCAGCGCTTGCAGGCTCACTACCTAGTCCCTGAAGGGAGTGGTAGGAACCTTGGGCACATATCTGAGTCGGGGTCTCAGGACAATGTGAAAGTTGGGCGGCCCGAATTCTAGGCAAGATTCGTTAACCGAAAATGCTTGCAGGTCCCCTACCCTCTTGATGGAAGCCAGGGCAGTCAGGAGCACTGTCTTTAGTGACAGGATCTTTAACTCAGCTGACTGCAATGGTTCAAAGGGAGGTCTCTGCAGTGCGCTGAGCACCAGAGACAGGTCCCAAGAGGGTAAAGAGGGGGGTCGAGGCGGACTCAGTCTCCTCGCTCCCCTCAGGAACCTGGCGATCAGGTCATGCTTTTCCAACAACTTAGCTTCATCTGCATCGTGATGTGCGGTGATAGCGGCAACATTCACTTTGAGGGTGGAGGGAGACAGCCTTCGCTCAAACCCATCTTGCAGGAAGGAAAGCACGACTCTGATCGGACATCTTCAGGGGTCTTCTCGGTGGGAAGAACACCATTCAACGAACAGGTTCCACTTCAGAGCATAGAGGCGCCTCATTGAGCGGGCTCTAGCAGAAGTGATGGTATCTATAGAGTGCCCTGTCTCTGAGAAAGTAGGTCCGGTTAGGCCAATACAGCGCAACTAACAAGACCTGCTCCTCGTCCTCCCTGACTTCGCACAGTGTCTGTGCGAGAAGGCTTATTGGAGTAAGCGCATACTTGCGCACTGTGTGCCAGTGCATCCGTGCCAAGGGTTCCGTCAGTCAGGGACTAAAACAACTGGCAATGGGTCGAGTCCAGAGAGGCAAACAGATCTATCTGTGCGGCTCCAAAGAAGTCCCATATCAGCTGGACCGCCTGGGGATGGAGACGCCACTCTCCCGGAAGCGTAGGCTGTCGTGAGAGCTAGTCGGCTGCACAATTGAGCATGCAAGGGATGTTAACCCTCTGGGGTCTGAGGTGTTTTTGGGGCCATTGGGATGTACTGACATGCCCTTACATTTGTGTTTTTTTCAGTTATTTATAAACATGTTAATGGCAAAGGTGTAAATTCACTCTATATAGCACAAACAGGGCAACTATAATATGTGAGCAACATAAATGTACATGTTTGAATTTTTGAGAGAATATTGTTTATGCGTGGTTATTGAAAAACTAAAAAATAAAGCTTTAAAGTTTAAGGCCACAAAACACATACTAAATATCTGTCCACAAGACTTTTGACTAATGGATGTTGTAGCCTAGAGTTTTTGCTTCAAAATGATCTGAAAATCATCCTGCATTACCATTCACATAAAACAATAGATTGTTTTAAATTGTGAAAAACATTTTTTTGGTTGGGAAGTCAATATGCAGATGGGCGTGAACGGCCCAACTCCATCATGAATAATTAGGCAGTTCTCACCTGAGCAGACTGCATACTAATTAGCAGACTGCATACTAATGAGCCTTTCACTCAGGGGTGTCACACAAGAAAGAATGCAAGGACAATATATATAAAAAAATATGCATACATACATACACACACACACACACACACACACACACACACACACACACACACACACACACACACACACACACACACACACACACACACACACATATATACATACACAATCAAAACATAAATGAAAGTCAAAAGCATATTTATAGTCACACCTGGAAACAAATCCTGGTCAAATAGGCTATATGGGCCATTCTACAGAATTGGTTCAAAACATCTTGAAAAGAAAATTTTCTTTTTCCATATATGTCTTATAAAGTATTATTTTTTAAAGTAGGCCAACACATTTTATTATCATAGGTATTTCAGAGTTAAGGTTTCATTATTTTGATATAGCTTGCATTAGAACAAACACTATAACAGTTGATTAGTTTATTTGTGACAAAACATACCCTACTAGCAGTATATATTTAACATATGGGCAGAAACTGTCTAACAAAAGCTTATTTGATGTCTATTTGATAAAACTTTATAAACTATCCAAAACTAGTGAACGAAATGTTTTGATTACAGACACTATATCGCGATTAGAAGAAATCTCAGTAGGCTATATAGTTTGGATGTGTTCATGTAAAAATAACGTTTACTAATGAGCGAGAGTGAATGAACGGCACAGATGCGATGGACAGCTGTAGTAACATCGCGCGCGCGCGTCTGTGCCATTCATTCATTCACACACAGACACGCAATTCTTATTTAAACAGTCTTTGTGCAGTTTACGTACACTATACAATAACGCGATTAGAACAAAGCACTTAAGAATAAATAACTTCATCAGCTGAATCCGCGGTCCTTATTCTGAGCACTTCTGAGGTAACTTTTCCAGGATTATTAAGATAACAGCGCAGCAAGACGAGGTAAGTAGCCTACAAGATTCTTATTAAACTGGATGTTTTATGCAGCTGATGTGGGCGTTAACCGTTTGCATGGCTTGCCTCAGATCATTTGCGTTTGAATAGCGCGCGTCCTCCGTGGGCGTGTCAGATTAACGCGTAATTAAGTGTAATGAGCTGGGGGGAAAAATACTGACATACTCTCTTTTCATACAGATTACATAAACTGAGAATATTTGTTTTTTATATAAATTACTTCATTGAAAAGAAGAGAATTCAAGCTTCATAAAGAAAAATCTCTCGTGCCTGTATGACAAGTATTTGCGGAGTTATAGTTAATTTTCGGGCGCGATTCAGAATGGACTGCACTGACAGAGAGAAGGCAAAACTCGCATCATGTGTGTTTTTCTTTATTTGACAAAAAGCACAACAATTTGTTTTTATTGTGAGTATACAGAAAAATAATAGACACTTAACAGGATCGAATGATGTCTAACACTTATATGTAAGATCAAAATCAACTATTAGTATTCGTATAGTATTTTGAGTTTCTTTTGCACTGATAAGAAAAAAAGCAAGACTATCGCGCCCGCGCGATAGCCGACCTCAGAGGGTTAATGGCACGATGCTTCTGACTCCATAGGAGGAGATGGCGGGCGAGTTGCGACATGCGGCCACGTAGACACGTAGACCACCTTGGCGGTTGATGTACGCAACGGTCGGAGTGTTGTCCGTACGGACCAGTAGGTGCGACCCAGCGCAAGGCGTACATTGAGCAACTCGAGACAATTGATGTGCCAATGCAGTTGAGGCCCCATCCACAGACCTGAAACTGCATGCCCGTTGTACGTGGCCCCTTAGCCGGTGCCAGAGGCATCCGTGAAGACCACAGCATGCCTGGACACTTGTTCAAGAGAAATACCTGCCAGTAGAAATTAAAGGTCCGACCACGGGCTGAAGGTTTGGAGGCAGTGCAGGGTGACGTGCACCGGGTACGTGCCGCTCTGCCACACCCATCTCGGGACTCGGCTGTGAAGCCAGTGCTGAAGCTGTCTCATGTGAAGCAATCGGAGCGGCGGTACTGCGGCTGCGGATGCCATATGCCCCAGGAGCCTCTGAAAAAGTTTCAGTGAGACTCTCCTGCTCTTGATTGTACACAAGCAGTTCAACACTAACCAGACGCGCTCCTCTGTGAGTCGCGCTGTCTGGTTGACCGAGTCCAACTCCATACCGAGATAAGAGATCCTCTGCACAGGGGAGAGTTTGCTCTTATCCCAGTTGACCCAAAGGCCCAACAGGCTTAGGTGACGGAGCACCATGTCCCTGTATTCGCACAACTGATCCTGAGACTGAGCCAGAATCAGCCAGTCGTCGAGATAGTTGAGAATACGAATGCCGCGTTCTCGGAGTGGAACAATGGCTGCCTCCCCGACTTTCGTGAAGACACGGAGTGACAGGGACAGCCCGAAGGGCAGGACTTTGTACTGATATGCTCGTCCCTCGAACGCAAACCGCAGGAGCGGTCTGTGTCGAGGAAGAAACGAGGCAGGAAATTACGCATCCTTCAGGTCAATCGCTGCAAACTGTTCTTGGGGACGGAGGCATTTGAAAATGCGTTTTGATGTATGCGTCTTGAACTGGAGCTTGTGCGGGGCCAGATTCAAGGTTCGCAGGTCCAAGATCCGCTGTAACCCACCGCCTTTCTTGGGTACAATGAAGTAGGGGCTGTAGAATCCTGTCTTCATATCGGCTGGAGGAACTGGCTCGACCACGCCCTTCGTCAGTAGGATATCGATCTCTGCCCGCAAGACACGTCTATGTGATTCAGATCGCCTGGCGCCCTCCCAAGTTCAGGGGCATCCACTTCACCTCTGTGCAGAGTTGAGATGAACTTGGGAGGGCGCCAAGTGATCTGAATCACATAGCCGAGTCTGATGGTACGATTGAGCCAGCGAGACAGCTGCAAAGCGCTAACCAGGCTCCCAGACACCGTTCCAGCGGGACCACAGACGTACCCGGGGTGGGGCAGCAAGGTGGAAATCAGGGACTTGGCTCGGGAGGCACTGAGGCGGCCCAACTGGCCCACTGGCGATGGAAGAGGGGGAAAGGAGTGGCAAGGCATGGGAGCGTCGCTCACTGCAGTCTGCACCCTCGTGTGACCCAGAAATGGAAGAGATTGCTCTATTGAAAATGTGGGTACCACTGGACTCCGGGGAGCCAGCGACAGCAACAAATGAAACAAAGATTCTCAACCTGGTCCTCCTCCGGGGGAGGGAGAGGTGTGGACGCCATCTCCCGGAGAGCAACTTCCTCCATCGCTGGGCCATCCTGCGAAAGCTAGACGTCACAGTAGAACTGGCTGTGACAGTTTTTCACAGGGGACTGACACCCTTGGCGATAAACAGACTAAGGAGAAATCACAAGTGACTCGGTAGCACATCGGGTCAAGCACTTGGTTCCCTCAGCCTGCTTCTGAACTGTGGAGAGACGCTGGGCACAGTCTCCAACAGTGTCGCCGAAAAAGGCAAACCTTGTGAGATAGGAGCATCGAGAAAGCAAACTTTGCTGATGTCTCGCACCTGGGACGTATCTGGACCACCAGTGTGGACATCGTCTGACCGAGGACCAGCGCTCTGACTTAAACCACGCTCAGTCACTATGCACAGCTCAACCCCGACTCAGAACTACCCTTGTGCACTGCGTGTTTTGGCCTTACACAGACTTGTAGTGTGGCCATCACATGCAGGGAAGAGGTGGTCTGCCACTAGCAAAGCCACCCCACCACCAAGATTTTGGCATGTTTGGAACCCCGAATGAAATACTTGGTCCCTCATGAGAAGGACCAGTAATTCCACCCGGAAGCTGCTAGGCATGCGAGACAGTGAACGTGGCCATCAACCTTGATGGCACATGGCACGCTGAGCGCTCAAGCCCTTGTGAGAAAGGCAAGACGAACAACGTGCCGACGTGGTCATGCTCTCATGAGAGAACATGAACCACTCACGAACACAGTCTCACCATGCTTAAGCCCAGACATGTGAAGCAGTGATCGTGGCCGTCAAATGAGGACAGGAAACGACCGCATCCAGAAACACACGGTTTGAATGATGTCTTGAAAAAGTGACAAACCGTGTATGCTCTTTCAGGAAACTGCTCTCTCTAGTGCTGAAGCACCCAGGGATGCCCGCATCTACACAAACAGGACGATAGTGCAAGCCTGCTGTGAGCACTCACATTCTCATTGAAGGTGCAACATTCTGAGCTGTGAGAACAGCTGTTTTGTTCTTTGTGAGATCGCGGCCAGCTCTGTCTGCGCTGTAACACCAACACCAGTTTGAAGAGGCGTTCTCCTGAAGAAGCAGACTCGTCTTAAGTTAAAAACTTGAGTTAAAACACTCTCAGATAAGATTGCGGAACAGGAATAGCATTCACCGTCTGGCTCAGAAGCGAAAATACAACGATGCGAGGCACCTGCTGCTCATTATATGCTCGCACCGCGATGCACAGCAGCTGGTGCAATTATCTCATGCCAATGTGCATTGGCTCGTTTAGTTAGTAGTAAGTATATAGGCTCTCGCAAGCGATCCCCATTCATCAGAATGACTTCTGACTCACGTTGTAGTAATCTGACGAAGGGGAACTTAGGGCCACCTTATTATTAAACCCAACAAACATTGGGTTATCCTGTGTACATCACTACAGCCATGTAGTGTAGTAAACTCCTGAAAACAACACATTAGGTAAAGATTAACTAGTGATTCCGTGACTAGTGACAAAAAAGGAGAAAAAAAAAACAGTCAAGTTTCATGATGTTCTGTAATGTTAGAAGAATCACAACATTTAATTGGCCAGCTCTGATCAAAGCCACGTCTCTACATGGTTGGGTTGCTAAATGTCAGTTTGTTAGAAAAAAAAAAAGTTAAAATAAATAACAAATGTGTCTCATAATTTATCTTAAACCAGCTATCATCACTGAATAACAGAGATGTCCTGCAGTAATGTCTAAGTTCTGTCCATTCTGTCCTTTAAGAGCATCTTGAAAGCAATACAAACAAATATTCACCTACCTGAAATCACATTAAGTTCCACTATAGAATGAGAATTATGGTGCTTCTTTGCTGTCATTACTTGAGAGGGGTCATTCTGCTTTTTTACCTATTTGAATAGATGACAAATAACATGGGCATGAACTTAATGTTAATACAGGGTTTTCAACCAGTTTACTGTAATGACACTATATTATCTCTCTCTCTCTCTCTCTCTCTCTCTCTCTCTCTCTCTCTCTCTCTCTCTCTCTATATATATATATATATATATATATATAAACCTATGGAGTTTACTGACGCATATAATATCATTATATTTATTTTATATTTATTTACTTATATAAGCATATGATATGAAAACGATAGTTAATAATGTTGAATGAAGTTAATTTCACAAGTTCACACTTAAATACAATTAGAGTGGGTAAGGTTTAATGCGCATTTGGCGTGCTGTCCGGGGGGAGGGCTCCGAGCTCGGAGTTTGGCCCGAACCCAGAGTACTCCCCCCGTATGTAAGTGGTTAGGACTAGAAGTGTGAAGAAGGGGCAGTGGAGGGGTGCTGCTAAACTGTCAATGGATTGAGGTGAGACTGCTGAATCTATATATACCTCTTATCATTGATTGCTGAGTGCTCTCCACCCATGTTAATTATCTGAACGTGCTCCTCCTGAACTTTGTTAATAAAACATCATGTATGTTGTGGATCCCTGGATCTGCAAACGTTCATAACCTCTGTTTTAATGTTTTTTTTTTTTTAGGTTAACTTATGGTTAAAGGAAAGTGTTTATTTTAGTTTTTTCATCAAGAAAAAAATTATAAATGACTATGCATTTAAAAGATTAGAAAGTCTCTAAATATATCCCAAAGTTGTTGAGAGCACAAAATCTGAGCATTTATTGGGACTAGCACATACGCCACCTTCTGTCTCACTTACTGATGTGATGTGAAATCTGTTGGCACAGGAATCTTGCAATTAATATCAAATTGGAACACACACACAGTCAATTAACAGCATCCTGCTGAACTACATAAGAGGTCACATCTATACAGCAGGGATTTAAACTGTGATCCCTGCTATAAGATCCATCTCTACTTCAATAATTACTTCTATCAGCTCCAGCTCCTTTCAGATATGAAAAACGGCAAGAACACTGCTCCCAGACTACACTGGGGCTCTTTTCATTAATATCTTGTTCATTTCAAATTATTTATCTCTCTTATAAATCATTTTAAGAACCTTCAATGTTTAACATTAATTGTAATTATTCATAAAATGGATCAGGCTGCTGAAGGGAACAGCTTTAATAATACACGTTTGTTATTTCTCAGCACGGAAGTCGAAGAAGTTGGGAAAGATGAAAAGCATTAGCGAGGATTCTTCCCTGCAGAACTCAAAGGAAGGGCCTCCGTTTCTGACCTCCGAGAAAGAGTTGAGCTCATCCACCGCTCTCGTCCCCACGGTAGCACCGTTTCTGTCACCAACCGTGTGTAGCGTCCTGGAGCTCATAGAGCCTGAAGTTGTGTTCGCTGGATATGACAACACACAACCCGACACAACCGACCACCTGCTCACCAGCCTCAACCAGCTCGCCGGCAAACAGATGATCCGAGTGGTGAAGTGGGCCAAAGTACTTCCAGGTACGATTCCAAATTTTGGTTGTTTCTCAGATTCTTCGTCTTCTGCACTTTCAGATTGCCAGGGTCATTCAAGGTGAAATATTCGTCAAGCTTTCAGTCTCTGAAATGTGCTTAGAAACCATTATTACAATCCTTGACCTGTCAGGTGCTTTTGTATAGTTCAGTAGGGAGGTCATCTTCAAATTCAAAAGACAACTTTCATAAATCAAGTTCAGAAGATCTATGTCTTGAGCCCATGCTTAATTCTTCATGCTTTTAACAAGCACTGACACTTGAGAAAAATGTAAGGGTTGAACTTTAAACATATAGTATACTCTACCATTCAATAGTTTGGGGTCAGTCAGATTTGATCATGATTTTGAAAGTCTCTTATGCTCACCAAGTCTGTGGTAATTTGATCAAGAATCCGGTAACACTTATATTGTGAAATATTATTACAGTCTAAAATATTTTTATTTTATTTTAAAATGTAATTATTCCTGTGATGGCAAAGCTGGCCGTTACTCTAAAATCATTCCAATACGCTGATTTGGTGCTCAAGAAACATTTCTTATTTTTATCTGTTGAAAACATTTATTTCAGGATTCTCTGATGAACAGAAAGCTAGAAAGAACCACATTTATTTTAAATCTTTTTTTATAACATCTTTACTGTCACTTTTGATCAATTGAATGCATCATTTCTGAATAATAAAAATATGAATTTATTTTAAAAAAATCTTACTGTCTCTTTTGAATGGTGGTGTATGTCCACAAGCTTCCGAGTTCATTTTGAAAACCATGTCAAAAGTATGTTGCCTTATCATATAGAGGAATCAAAGGTCGATTGTGTCTGTGGTAACGTTAATCGATTGAGAATCACTGGCATATGTTGCATAAATCGCACTATATTATACAATAAAACATCCCATGCAACTCATATTAAATATCTAATTGTGATTTTTTTGCCTTTCCAAATTAAGTTTTCAAGGTACCTTGCTACAAGACGGTCATTTGCTGTATTGCAATTATTTGATACCAGGGTGTCTGCTTGCTATATCCGGATATATAAATAGAAGGCTGAAAACACACCAGGGCATACTGGCTCACTGACTTTCAAAGACTTCTCAGGCAGGCTTTGGGCAGTCAATGCATCACACGCTCAGCCAATCTACAAGTGATGACTTGCAGATGTTCATTATTAATTATTTTGTTCTATATCCTCATTGTTATGTGATTCACATGCAATTTAAAACCACTTTAGGAGTCAAAAACAGCTGATAAGGATGAAAATTTGATGGGAAAAATAGGGTGTATTTCAACACTTAAGTTTTGCAAGTTTGTGCAAATTTCATCGACAATAATTTCAGTTTATAAAGGATAATGGAAGAAAAAAATCATCTATAAGAAAGGATAACACAAGGGACGCTTAGAGATTGCCTGGAACGTTACTGTAAAAAAGAAATATTACACTGAATTTGCATATTGCAGACAAGCCAAAAATAGTCTATGCTTCACCGATACGTTTATACTGTAGTGTGTCCTCGTGTGGCTAAAATTATATCTTGTGGGTGACTTCACAGCTCTCAATGTGAGTCTTGGCAAGACTCCAGTCTGCTGTATTGGTAATAGTCTTTGACAACAGGACAATGAGTGGAAACCTTCAATGATTCATGTAAATCTGATTGTGCCGAGTGCACTGCTAGACTTTTTCATTTGTGAACAAATTTCAGCAGCTCTAGAATCGAACTTACACTGTTAAATTCGCAACAGCCACACGTATTACATTAACTAAATAGGTAAAATAAGACTTCACTTGCTCTTTCTAAACATATTGTTCCTATCCACATCCACTATGTATCTTTTAAAAGAACAGTATGAATGTTCTATCATTATTTACTCATCTTCATATCATTCTGAACCCTTATGCTGTAATTTTTCTGTGGAACAGAAAATTTTCTTAGCGGCTTTTGCCACAACAAATGTTCATAGTTACAAAGAGCTGTGTTTTTTTTTTTTTTTTTGTGAACAAAAGCACAGGATAGTAGATTATATTTTGTTTCTTAGAGCCTATAGTTATGGCTTAATATTAGCTCTGCTTCAGGGCAAGTCATGCCCCCGAGTATCCCATATGTCTCATTGCTCTGTGTTAACGTGCCCTTTATCCCCCCCCCCCCCCCAGGTTTCCGCAGTCTACCCATTGAGGACCAAATCACGCTGATCCAGTATTCCTGGATGTGTCTCTCCTCCTTCTCCCTCAGCTGGAGGTCCTACAAACACACCAACGCCCAAATGCTCTACTTCGCCCCCGACCTCGTCTTCAACGAGTAAGCCAACTCACACAATGCATGTTTACTTCATTTAGAGATGTTGATTTCCATAATATTCTAAATCCATCCAAACATTTTAAGTAAATGAAAAAAAAAAAAGAAAACTTGTTTTCAATAAACTACAACACACAGAAAATCATTGGCTTTAGATTAACTCTTGTCTTATTTGGTGCTTCAAGTTACACAAGTTAAGATAATGATACAAAATGATAAACTCAATAAGCATGTTCCCAGCAGGCCTACGACTGTGACCTCAAACCGGTCACTTCAATTACTCCTCTAGGAAATACATTTTCCCTATAAACGCTTCTTGATAACATTTTATCAGGGCAGAGTTAGGTCAATGGGGCACATAATCAGCACAATCGACAAGAAGTGTTGAGTGGAAAGAGTGTGATTGTGTGCTTTTCAAAGCTAAATGTCCATTTCTTGAGTGCAGTGGGAGAAGAGTAAAAATAGAGCACAGTGACCCCTGCAGGTAAATTGGAGTACTTCATTGTATTTGCCAAATGTCTTGGAAAGAACTTGGGCGAAAGTTGTCTTTACTGAATTAATTGCCATGAATACATTGTGTGACATTAATATATGCTCAGCACCTTATGTACAACTTCCACACATCCTGATGACAAACAGTCATGCATCTTTTCTGACACACTGAACCAGGTCTGAACAAGCTCTGTTGCTTTAAATCTTGAACAATTAACAGTCCTTCAGCACAGTCCCAAATACTTGCATTTTATCTCATTTCAACTTCTTGACAAACCATGAATCTGTTTATATGAGATTTTGACAACAATCCAAGGGTTGTTCTCCAGGTAATTTAAGCTAAGCACTGCAGGCAGCAGAGTGTGGCCATCCACAATATTTGCAAAAAATATTATATTATTACATTTTAGTATTTGGTTTTAAGGACTTTTTGGTCGGCAAATGTCCAATGTAAAATCTAGGTCCTGAATCAAAACCAGTTGAGAATCACTGCAGGATAGCGCAGCAGTGCCCTTAAAAGATATTGATTGAAAACATTGTATGTCTACCTTGAAACAAAAGTTTCCAAGTATCGAGTTGCGACGCTTTTCAGTGTCCTCTAAAAGTATGTCAAAAGGAGCCAGAAATATAAGTTCACATATGTATGGTGCTCCGTTGTTTATGCACACTGCTTCCAACCTTCACACCTCTCATAATATTCATTAACATCACTTAAAAAAAAAAAGAACTCTCCATAGCAACTGAAAGAGGAGTCACGATAAAAGCCACTTTTCTTCTGTCGTTCTCAACTAAATCGATCATTTATGAGAGAATGTGTATGGTATAAATAAAATGAATAATAAGAAAAGCAATTGTAACGAAACCATAAACTGAGATTCTTACAGCTGCTGAAACGAGGAATTTCTCATTCCATCTGAAAACAGAAGATTAGAATATTAAATAAAAATCTCTCAGACTGGAAGAATGGGAAGACAGATCAGTTCTGGCAGACAAACCTGATCACAGAATGACAGCATAGACGGCTTTGTGAGACAGATGCTGCACATGTATTCAAGGTATGCAGAAAGACATTAACCAGCCAAGAAAGTGTGAAGATGAAACCAAAAGTTGTAAGTAAAATAGATAGTGATGGATTCATTCTGTGATCTATTGAAGCCTTTGTGAACATAGCTTTCTTTATTTCAGGCCACGAAAATAGAATTGGTTACATTTATGCATTAGGAAGAGGCTTTAATCCAAAGTGACTTACATTGTGTTCAAGGTATAAAGCATTGCCTGGGAATCAAACCCATGACCTTGGAATTACAATGCGATGCTCCACACTTCAGAACTCATTCTGATATGCTGTTTTGGGTTTCAAGAAACATTTCTTATTATTATCCATGTTGAAAACAGCTTTTACATATTAGGTATATAACTATTTTCATAACAATGTTTGACAATGTGACAATGAGGTTGTTTACTACAGATCCTCTCGATTTCTCTCCCAGGGAACGCATGCGGCAGTCAGCCATGTACGATCTGTGTGTGGGCATGCGGCAGGTGAGCCAGGAGTTTGTCCGTCTACAGCTAACTTACGAGGAGTTCCTCGCCATGAAGGTTCTGCTCCTGCTCAGCACAGGTGAGATCGTGCGCACAGATGCGCATCTTACACGTGTTTCAAACAGAGCCACAACATCCCGAGAGCCAGCCAACAATAGAGGGACATGAGCAAACGCAGGAATGAATGGATGTCTTCTCTCGCCATGTTTACCTTTAGTCCCCGAACTGAGTATGTGGGTGTGTGAGATAGGAGACATTTGATGGATCACATTAATTGAGACAACAAATTGTAAACACTTCTCTTTCCTTATAGCGTGGGTGGCTGAAATCATATTTAGGCATATTCATAGTTACTGTATAAAAAGTGGGTAACACTTTATAATAACTGCACGCTATTAATCATTAGTTAAGCATTAGTCAACAGTTAATTTTTAATTTAAAAATCATTAATAGACATTAATAAGCAGTTTATAAATACAGCTATAAATGCTTTATTCTTGATTTAAAAGTATATCTATAATGTGTTTAATAATTGTATTTTCATACTTTATTAATGATCAATTTATCATTTCTAAATGAAGTATTGCATTATTTATAAACCAGTTATTTAAGAGTTGTCAGTGGTTCATAAGATTACTTAGAAAGTATAAGTAAATGATTAATAAAATATTTAAATGTACATTCATACATCTTATTATTCAGATATATAGTAATTGTTTCTTAGTGTGTTAATAAATGCTTTATTAACATGTATTTATACTGTAATTCAGGGTTAATTCGGGTAGTTATAAAGCATTTAGTAGTGGTCAGTTAACTATGTTTGTGAGCTCATCTAAAGTGAGGACTATTCATGCCTTGTAAAGCATTTACAAAGGAGATTTAAAGGCTGTTAATATTTCTATGTTCTGTATCACTGTGTTGTTTGTTTAATTTTTCTGTTTAGAAGATAAATGAGTCTTTAAATCACCTTTATAAATGCTTTACAAGGCATGAATAGTCCTCACTTTAGATGAGCTCACACACACAGTTAACTGACCACTACTAAATACTTTATAACTACCTGAATTTACTCCATGTACTTACACTTTCTAAATGATCTTATGAACCACTGACAACTCTTAAATAACTGGTTTGGTAAATAATGCTATACTTCTTTTAGAAATTATTAATTAATCATTAACAAAGTATGAAAATACAATTATTAAACACTTTATATATATGCTTATAAATCAAGAAAAAAGCATTTATAGCTGTATTTATGAACTGCTTATTAATGTCTATTAATGTTTTATAATTTTTTAATTAACTGTTTACTCATGCTTAACTAATGATTAATAGCGTGCAGTTATTATAAAGTGTTACCAAAAAGTGTTCCATATGACAATATATAATGAGGACATGGTAAGAGTAAGCATAATTAATCAATGAGTTAATAATAATGATAATAATAATAATGATTATATTATTTAATAATATAATTTAATTGAATTTAATATAATAGATGCTAGATCAGTTTAGCTCTCATATAGTGTACAAGATCAGCACACACACTCAGATCAGGTAGACGCATGGCTTACAGCATATGAGACTGAGGTAAAGTTTGAGTTCTGAATTCTCGGACAGAATAGATTTTGGGATCCACAACCACTTGCTGAACCCTTGGAGCCTTTCCAGAGAGCCCTGCTGTACTTAATCAAATCCAGTCAGGAGATGGGCTCCGCTCCAAGAGCTGGTGTTTTTCTCTCCAAAAAGAGAGCTTCATGGAAGGAGAGAGAACGGGAGAAGTGTAGTCAGGGATGGTACATAATTGAAGAGCTGAGGATTTTGATGGAGCAATTCTTTAAAAAAAAAAAAAAAAAGCTTTCCTGATGCAAAATCAACATAAAAATAAAACGTAGATGTCTTTTGCGGACTATATCCTTGATGAAGCTTATGTATGTCATTACTGTTTTAAGGGGTAATAACATATGCTGTGCTGTTCAACATGTATGAGATCTGCTGGGAAGAGCTGTTTTGTTTTAGAAATACACTGGTATTTGTATTTCACTGGAAAATCAACCCATTGCACAAATCATTGTGGATTAGAGCGCATCGTTATGATCTACTTTATATGCAAATGTTTTGTTTCTATTAATGCTGTAGTATTGTGTACATGTTATCTTATGGTATGATTACAGCTTAATGTTTTTATTTTAATATTGCAGCTTTTTAAGAAATGTTTTATTTTGGTTCATTTTAATGTTTTATTAACCTTTTTGCTTTGCTAAAGCTATTGTGTCATGCCTTCTACTGTGGGGCTCCAGGGCTGCTCTAGTTTTAGAGAGAGAGAGAGAGAGAGAGAGAGAGAGAGAGAGAGAGAGAGAGAGAGAGAGAGAGAGAGAGAGAGAGAGAGAGAGAGAGAGAGAGAGAGAGAGAGAGAGAGAGAGAGAGAGAGACTGTTATTCCTCTTTGACCTTGGCTAAGGTTTCAGAGGCCCTGCAGGCGCTCACATGACCTTATTTGCAATGGTAGTGTTGACCTGCTAAAGAGTGAGTCACTAAACTAAATCCTCTCTAAAGAGATAGGACAGGCAACCTGTTTAAGCTTTTAAATGATAAAATTACAAATTTTGAGTTAAATTAATATAAGTTTAGCTCAATCGACAACACTTATTTTTTTATTTCGACAAAGTAATTTAATAATTAATATTAATAATAAAAACGTTTAAAGTTAATGTGGCCAATCCGTAAACGTTAACATACTCACTTGTTTAATAGTATATCCAGACATAAACAATAAGTCAATATGCACATAGTTTTAGTAAAAAAAAAAAGCTTACTAATCTTCTGTGTAGCGACATTTAGTGTTGCCATGGCAAAATTCGAAATATTTTTTATAATATTGTAAGCTTTACATTTCTGTTTTAAAACCTAAAAAAAGGGCCTCATTCATTTCCATTTTTAGTGCCTCACCATTACCTTTAAAGAAAAAAAGGGACAAATCAAAAGATATTCGTTGTGGTGTTCAACATAATCCCACAAGTGTTGAGTGACCTTAATTGTATTGAACCCTCTGTATCTCCACATCCAAAGTTGTTACTATCAATAGCATCGGTTTTATGTTAATCTACAGAACAGAGTATTAATCAGTGTACTGACTCATCGTCGCCTCACATGCTGCAATGCTCTTTAACTGACTCTTCCTGTCAGAACAACAACATGTCAACAAAATGACAGATTCTACTGGCAGAAGAATGTATTTCATTTGACAAGACACCAATTAGCGCGGCGTAATCACCCCACATTGTATTCAGTGGGGCTGTAAATGGCATCCTGTGGCGAAAGAGGCTGGATGTGGGTCAGTGTGAGAGAAGAAAACAGGGGGAGGTGACCGCGGGTTTAACACACACCTGCTGATGAGCGAATAGCTTTACCAGAGAATATGGCTTCATATGCTTTTCACTCAACACACAGAGTCGAGAGCTTGAACCATCCTGAAGGATTTCTTGTTGTAATTTGGTAATGTTAACAAAATGTGTCATCTTTTTAGTTAGTTCCGTGCTAAGAATTGGGAACATGTTTGTGCCTCAAGGCAACACTGAGTATTATTAAATGATGTTGGTTCTTGCATTTTAATAATTTCCATAATTATCACTACAACCTTACGGTGCTGCTAGGCAATTGCTTTTTTAGCATATTCTGCTTTGTCTGCAAAAATGTATTGTTATTATCACAATTACTTTGATACGAACAGAAATGCAACAATAGGGAGCAACAAATCTACTAATTTCATTAGAATAGACATTATTTGCATGTTGTTTAAAGATGGGTAGAGAGGATGAGCTGTTTCTTTTACAGCTGTCCAGAAGCTGAATGTCATTTCACCTGGTTGGCTGTTGGCCATAAGTGCACTTGTTCTCTACACGATAGGAGAGAATTACTCCCTTCAACCTGAATGAGATTCTATCTCTCATCTGACAAAAGTGAAAGTACTTTTTAGTACTTTGAATTAATCCTTAATAACTTTACACAAGGGAACATTAATCAACTGAGAAGGTAGACTGCGAGACAGACGTATTAGATTGAAGGATGAATAAAGAGACTGAGAGACTTAAAGGAAATAGTGTTGCTTTACTCACTACTCAGACTTTGGGGCAGTCGTGGCTTAATGGTTAGAGAGGCGGACTGTTAACCCAAAGGTTGCAGGTTCGATTCTCAATACCGGCAGGAAATGACTGAAGCAAGGCACCTAACCACCAAAAGCAAAAATGGCTGCCCACTGCTCTGTGTGTGTGTGTGCTCATGTTTATATTACATTGTGAGGACCAAATGTCCCCACAAGGATAGTAAAACGTGAAATCACCTACATTGTGAGGACTAGCCAAGGGTCCCCACGAGGGAAATTGATTAATGAACAGACTAAATTATGCTTTTTAGAAAATTTAAGAGGTCAGAAAGTTTCCTGTGATGGGTAGGTTTAGGGGTCAGTGTAAGGGGACAGAAAATACAGTTTGTAGAGTAAAAAAATCATTAAGTCTATGGAGAGTCCCCACAAAGATAGTGGACCAGACGTGTGTGTGTGTGTGTGTGTGTGTGTGTGTGTGTGTGTGTGTGTTCCTCTACTCTGCTCTTAATGTGTGTGCACTAACTTGGATGGGTTAAATGCAGAGGTTTAATTCAGTGGGTTAACATACTTGGCCTTCATATGTCACTTTCATATGGCAAGTACTAGCCACTGTTACAAAGTTGTTGTTTTTTTACTGACAGTGCCCAAAGATGGTCTGAAGAACCAAGGGGCATTTGAGGAGATGCGGGTGAATTACATCAAGGAGCTTCGACGCTCAGTTGGGAAAGCCACTAACAATTCCGGCCAGACATGGCAGCGCTTCTTCCAGCTCACCAAGCTATTGGACGCCATGCATGAAGTAAGTCGAAACACTCCCGTTATCGGCGAATAGATCAAAGTCAGATGCAAATCTGCTCTAACTATCCAGAGTACGTTTATTGAGCTCATTGGTCTCTCACAACGGTTCCCTTAAGAGGCACTCATACACATCTAGAAATCCTAACTATACCTCCCTAAAGGAATCCCTGTCATGTAAGAAATACCTCATCTGATTTCCATATGGTCTGCCATAATTATGCTAATTTTAATTTTAAATAGTTCAAGCAAATCAGTTTTAAGGTTCTTGATTTGAACATGAGACACATTATATAAAATAGGGATTTCCCAACTTTTTAAAGCATAGTTAGTTTTAAATGTTCTTGAATAAAGATCTGTGTGAGAAAAATACTAAGATTTATAAAAAAAAATATATATGTTGCCAAAACTAAATAATCAACTTTTAAAGCCATAAGAATTTTTTTTGACCATATTTATATTTAAAATACTATATTTTTTCTACCCACTATTAAATGTAAGATATTTAAGCTGTTTTTAAGGCTGTCATTGGAATAAAATAGGTTGTAATTAATCTCATGATTTATGACAAGATACATTTTTGCACTAAACTTGTTTAATATCCTACATCCTTGGGATCCCTGGACCTCGGTTTGAAAACCCCAGATGTAAATAAAAGGGACAGAGTTTAAAAAAAATATGTTTCTAGTAGTAGAAATCATCAGCTTTATTTTAATAGTATCTGTAGTAAGTGCAGACCCCATTCTGCCGAAAAAAAAATAACATCTAAATACATAAATCTATTCTTATTTAAATCAAATACCTCAAATATTTGTAAAAAAAAATCAGAATGAGCTGATATTTATGCATCCTCAAAAAGTGACTCACAAATGTGTATGTGATTAGAAGCTGAAAAACATTAATGTTTAAAATCACTGGATGTTAAAATATTACAGCTTTATCACAGTATATTACAGATATGTATTTTAATATTAATATTACAGATTATTAAAGTGTTATGTCAAGTGTGCATTCAAATGAAAAACTGCCATCCTTCATGTTGCCACTGAGAGATGAGAGCCGCGGTTCATTTCTGAGAGCTGTTCACTTTCTGCATCTAATCACTTTCTGCATTGCTGCCAGCTCAACATGTTGTAATAGCACACAAAAGTACTGGAAACGACGTTTTGAATTGCACTTGAGGGCGAAGAACACTTGACAGCAGTGTTGATTTATTAATTTGTAAGATGAAGAGAAATAAGTTCTGCCTAAAAGCGCTTTGGTCAGTTAGACGGAGCATCCATAGATGAGCTCAGCCGCTATACTGTCTTTTCGTTTCTAATACATCAATACATGTTTACCAAGACTCAAGTTTCACCAGAACATTAATGATAAGCACTGTCATCTTGAATTAAATATGACAGTTCCCTTGACTGAAGTGTCCTCTCTCTCTCTTTACAGCTTGTGGGCAGCCTGTTGGACTTTTGTTTCTACACTTTCCGTGAATCCCAGGCTCTAAAAGTCGAGTTTCCCGAGATGTTGGTGGAAATTATCAGTGACCAGATACCAAAGGTGGAGTCAGGCCTAACAAACACCCTCTACTTTCACAAGAAATGACTGAAAGCTTGCAAAAGGAGGGGAAAATGAAGGATCAAATGAGAGGAAAAACAGAGGACTCCCAGCCCTCATAGAGCGAAAAAGAGCAAGCCCGCTATGCACAAAGCAAGGCGTAACATGAGGCTTGGTTTAAAGCCATATAAGGCTTGTGTAGTGAGGGAAGGCAAAGCGTGATCTCTGTACCCGGCCAACAGAGAAGAACTCATATTTCATGTGACTGAGCGTGTCTTACCCCCAAAGACAATGCTGACAATGTTCTATATGGATATGAAGCCATATTCTTTGGTAAAGCTATAGTGCACAGTCACATGTGACACAGTGTACACACACACACTAATATGGGCCCACATACTAGACATATCCTTGACTCCCAGACCTGTCAATCTGCCATTAAATGCCATTGCATTCTCATGTAACTCAAATTTTGGCACTCATAAAATGAGAGATTCACTAAAAAAACTGCTTGTTATAGCTGGTTAAGACAGAAATATGTCCACAACCGTATCACTTTCAATAAACAGAAGTCTAAATTGGGTTGTTTGCAAAGACAAAATGAGAAAGGACATAATCAAGGGCTACAATACATTAAATTAAGCTGAATTGTGACTAATTGGTGCATAAAAGTTATTGTAGAAAGAATCATGTCCAAATTCATCTGCAAAAAATGGCATCAGTGTATATTTTGATGACTTGAAGTGTTTACATGGAGAGAACTGGCCACGCTGATGGAGTGCTGTAGTGGCCCGATAATTGATAAGCTGAAAAATGGCAGCTCGACAAAAATGCTAGTTTTTTTTTTTTTCATTTGCAATACAGCAAATATTATGGCTCTTCTTGTAAAAATAAAATTTAAGATCATGCAGACACACATGCCACATTTTGTGTGCGAGCTAGGACTGTAGCAAATTTAATAAATTGTACCTGAGGCTGTTACTAAACCAGCTCCCCTTTGACGGTAAGGAAAACGCAGTACTAATTTACAATTCCAGAGGAGAAAAGCATTTTATACGATTGTAAAGTTTTTGTTTTGTTTCAAAGAATCAATCCAGCTAGAAGCCATTTTCTAAAAAGGTGCTTCTGTTTTCTTAACGTAAAAAGTAGAAGATTTTCAGTAGCAGCACATGTACAGTTAGATACAGTATGTGATTAATCAGCTTTTTTAAAGCATACAGCTTTCATATTAGTAAACAACAATAACAGTAACCTGCTCATAAACACAATATATGTGTATCTTATGATTATAATTGTTGCTTGTAGGCATATTTTTCAAACGTTGTACATAGGAAGTTTCTGATTTAAACCACCTTGCAATTAAAACCTGGCTATTTTGGGAAAATACCAGTCGACTTGAGAGTACTTCAGTGAATTATATCTAAAAAAGTAATTTGGACCACTGTTTCATGTTTCATAACCCCATTGTGCTACTGATGGAATCAAAAGAGGTACCGCTTGTTCTGAAATGCTGTGAGTCTGAGGACAATGAAGGTTTGTGTGCGTTTTGTGCATTTGTTTGTGTGTATTTGTTTTTCTGTTTCTCTCAAATTTCCTAAATCCACAAGAAAGCTTTGTTGAGGGCATTGTTGGTTTTCTCTGTGATAGGATTAGTATGATGCTATTGGCTGATTTTGATTTGCACAGACACAATATTGTGATAAGTGGTATATTAGATGTTCTGCTGTTGTGTTGGTTATGTAATGTGCTTTGGGTGGGGGTCAGTATGGAAGGTTTGTGAACTGGAAAGGTCCAAGAACTTTTAATGTTTGCCTTTGTCATGTAGCTGGTTGGTGGTAAGCAACTGTCGGAGGACAAAAATCATAATTATAAAAGTTCAAAAAGAACAAATCAATCAATCTGTGGTACCCAGGCAAATCCTATTTCACCGACCTGTCAATACACTGTATGTTGAAAGTTTTTGATGGACTTCAAACTAGATGTCCCCCCCCCCCCAACCTTTCCCTTTTTTAAATACACAGATATATAAATATAAAAGAATAGATGTTAAAAGGCTCATAGGATGTGAAGTATTTTTGAGAGATTCTATTTTGCTGGACACAATATATTAGTAATTTGTCTAAAAAGAGTATATGAGATCTTTTGTAAAGTGAAATGTTTATGCATGCTTTTTGAAAAGATGTTTACAGTGTATTTAAGAAGGGAAACTTGTGCCTTTTTTCTCACAAAAGTTACCATTTTACAGTATCTATTGTAAATAAATCAGAGAATTATTATGTTGAGTTGTATGGAACATTTCTATATTAAATATTTGTCGGCCATCGGGATGTCACACATTTCCCCGTTAACAGTTACTGACTGACCGTAGTCAATCAGAATCCAGAGCAAGACCCAGAGAGCATGATGGATACACATTTTTATTTTATTTTTCACATCATTTATTTACTTTTCACAGCAAGAGAGACTTGTTTACTCCCTGAATGTCACTAACTTTAAACTTGTCATTTTGGTCTGTAGTAATGTGAACTAATTGTTTGTTTTGTGTTTTTTACCCATCGCTTCGCCTACAAATCTAAAAAAACAAACAAAAAACAAACAAACAAACAAACAAACAAAAACACAACACAGTGCTCACTTCAGAGATTAGCTACATTATGCTGAAAGGAAAAGTACTAGTGTTTGCCAAAAAATGTTTTTCCCAGATTTTTTTATAGTAAATATATACATAAAAAATCTAACCAAGCAAGAAAAACATTGATAATTAACTCTTTAGTTTTGCACTGTTTGAAAAGTTTTTTTTCCATCTGTTTCACAAGTTATTGATGTCTTGTGAACTAGCAATGCTGTATATTATTATTATTTATACAGTATATGAAAAATACATGGAATTTTTAAAAGAGTATACAAAATATTCAACATTTATGTAAGAAAAACCTAAATAAAGAACTAGGGCAGGGAGCACAACTGAACCTGAACATCCTGTTATGAATTCAGATGTCTATCAGCAACTTAAATAGAATATAATGCCATGCTTGTTGCAGCATGTTTGCAATTTGCGTTACTCCATCACCAAATGATTTAGCTTGAAATATTAAAAGTTAGTGCGGATCCACTGGATGCTTTTTGGTTGCTTGTTTCTTCAGCTTTGACAGTCTACATAAGACATTTTAGATGTGTTTTTGGGGAGTCTAACATGTAAAACTATGCATTTGTACAAATCACATTACCACCAAGCAGCACCTGTGTGCAAAATAAGGGCAAATCATGGTCAAGGTAACCAATATGTTGAAACAGAATAAAATGCAGCTTACTAGCAAAAACCCACAGATCTCATTTTGTGTTTGAACATTAACACTCATGTGTTAATGGATTTTGAATTTTCTTTTTTGGGGATAAACCTGAATCTGTGTGCTATACATTTGTTTGAATTGACAAAGCCATATCTCTTTTGTGACAAAAGAGTATTTCCTGTTCATATTTTGATTTTTCCCTTTTTTAAATCCGTGCTTTGTACAATACTTGTTAGCAAATCTCCTCAGTACAGAAATATTCAACATGAGCAAAAGACAGATGCAATTAGTTCCTCTAAACTGTATATCTTGTTGCAAATCTTGCCATAACTGTGTTTGCAGAAACATCAAGGGATTCCAATAAACCTGTTAACAATTCATTTCTGTGCTCTCTTTCTTTCAGGAATTGGTGTTAATTCTACTGTATATTTCAGTGTATGTATAACTACACAAATGTATTCGATTTCAGCTTTAGAACATCTGCTAATGTTCATCAAGCAAGTTAAGTATTTCAAGTGCATTAGCAAGTGGATTTGAGTTTTGATTTATTTGCTTTATATTCGACACAGTCTGGTCATCTGTTCAGAATTAACTTAAGGGCAATTTGCAAAGTTTATCATTTTGTATTGCTTTTGTGATTTCTTTTTAACTGCAACTCCTGGGGAAAATTGTGGATCTTGTCAGAAAGTACTTTTCCAGCAGCCACTCACTAACTTCCACTGATTCTCAAACAACTGCTGTATGTAAATGACTGTATAAAAATCTGCCAAAAGAATTGGCTAGTGGGGCACTAACTTATTGTGAAGTGTTTTACACCTAGGTTCAGTTTGATAATATGATAAGAAAGAGTTTGAGCACTCCAATGTACAGGTATATACCCACAGCAAAATCCCCAGAGTTAAATGAACTCTGCTCAGAGAACATGTGGTCCCTCTCTACAGAGCAGTGGCGCGGGAAGGGTGGGGGGCTGTGGACTAACATAATATTGTACTTAAAAACGTGAAATAAAATGGCCATCAATGGACAGCGTTAACTAATGCTCTTATGCCTAATGTACTGAGTGTTCAAGCTACAGAGAAAATAAAATAAAGTTTTTTATTTGTCATGCTTCGTTCCGATCAGAGCTCGTGAATGGAGAGCGTAATTGTATTTCTGAATATTACTTTCCGCTCGCTCATTCCCCTCAGGGTCGCTCGCTCAACCCAGAATGGTCTGCCTGTACCAATATATGTGGAATAAGGGCTGTCTCCGACTAAAGTTTTTTCTAGTTGACTAGTAGTTGTTAATTTGGCCATTAGTGGACATCGCCCCTTTATAATAATTTAATTACGTAAATAGGCTATATACAGGATAATGAGCGTTTGTAATATAGCCGCACTCAAGCGCACGACCGCACGCATAAAGCTTGCCACAAAGAACTGACAAAACTAATGATGTTATGAATGTGTCAAAAATAGCAAGGAGACATTTAATTGTTTATTAATAAACTGGTGTTTTCTGTGTCGCTGCAAAGATGAAGTTGATGATGCGGACTCGCCATGAACGCCAGAGAGAAATGCACATTTTATATGGATTACATAATCAGAGAGTAGCCTATTTTTTTTTCGTTTTGAATAGTTTCGTTTAAAAATAGACATTTCAAGCTTTCTATTATAGATGGCCTATATTTCTCAAATCTGTGAGGTACAAGCTGAGTTTCGGCGCCCTCCAGTTCACGTGCAATGCAAGTGATTGTGCCGGCGCCTTATTACATCGTCAGTTATATGTTTGCTTCTTATTTATTAAATACAGGCAATTGGTTGATAAAACATTGATCAAAATGAAGATACAATTTATAGTTGTGACCAATTTAATCTTGTGATATAGCTTTCAACAACAAAAAGTAGAACGATGCACTTATCTCATCGCTGTCCAAAAGTGGTCATTTGATGTTAATAGATTATATTCACTAACAATACTCTCTTGACACAGATTGGACATTTTGAATGTTTTAAATAAATAATGGGGGAATTTTTTTTTAAGACACAGACGTCAAGAATTAGCATATGAAGCTCAACAATGGTGACATGCTTCATGCCGCAATGCATCCTGGGAGCCATGAGTTTTATACTATTGTGGCTCCCAGCATGCATTGCGGCATGAAGCATGTCACCATTGTTGAGATTGCTTTGTTTGCAACAAATTTACGTGTTTTATTTAAATAGTCACATATTGACTATTTACAAAAGGTCAATATGTGAAATGTTGTAAATGTTGTGATACATTTCAGACGTTTTTCCTGAAACAGACAGCAGGTTTTTTTTGAGTTTCAAACTTACTCTTGTTGACAAACTTTTTACATGGCATCTACCCATGGCATCTTTGCAGGTCCAGTCATGAAAGCTACAACATTAGAAAGTTGCCCTGACCCTGAAGTGACAGAACTGAAAAAATAACAGGTCAAAAGATTACAGCAGAAAGATCAAAGTAAAAAGCCCACTGCTCCTGTTGCCTCCTTACCTGTGGAGACTTCCAGAAATTGTCCCGGTATGTATATATATATATATATATATATATATATATATATATATATATAAGCCGACTATGTCCAGTGATGCGAATGAATATTACTCCTACCACTGTGGAGAAAGTGGACACTTCGCTGCTAAAATGCAGAAATTCAGAAAATCAAGCCAAAGTTATTCGAAGATTAATCCAGTCACTTAAACAAAATCAAAACGTAGAGACTTGCTTTCACCTGAGCCAAAGGCCAGCACAACTGGCTGTTCAGTCAAGAGGAGTGCAGATATGCAAAAACAAAGGCAACTTCCAGGAGGGTTGGTTGGCACAATATCTGTTATCCAGCTGAAAGTCAACAGGCATGTGATGCCTTACTAGACACTGGCTCGCAAGTAACCATCATCTTCGAAGACTAGTACAAAGAGTATCTGTCAGAAGTTCCCATTTACCCCATCTCAGGATTGGCCATTTAGGGCTTCCAGTTATGTGATGGTAGACGTTAAATTCCCTGGCAAAATCACAGGGGCTCAGGAAACACTTTCAGTCTTAGCCTTGATCTATCCATGACCATGTAGCCCATAAAAAAATTAAAAGATAAATAAAATTAAAAAAAACCTATGGACACCAATACTAACCTTTTCAAGCGTTTATGTAGTAACTGAGAGCGAATCGAACAGAAATGACTCCTTCAGACTGTAAAAAATAGCCAAATTCTAAACACTCGGGACCTTAAATCAAATGATTTGTCAATTGTGCACCATTCATTTTCGAAACTAACTGACTCGTCTACATATAAGACAGAGAACACTTGTAAAAGATAATCCCAACTATAGAGAACGTACACTTAAGATGTCAACTTTAACAACAAATTGTTTCGGAGATGGCACATCTTGATTCACATTCAATTCAATTCACACTTACAGTTAACACAATTTTATTTCATTTTAATTTTATTCTGGTGGCATACAGAGCCAAAAGTATGAAAATTGTGCTTGTGTCCAAATATATATGGACCTAACTGTATTTGTATAGCCTTTTCACAATACATATCGTTTCAAAATAGCTTTACAGATAATTCATGTGTCTGCATTACAATTTAGAGTTATCTGTTATCAGAGGTGACTGTGTCCATGTAATGTATTTCAGCAATGTACATCACGCAGTAAGCAAACAATGTATTACATTTTTGGCAGAAACAATCATCTTGAGTCTTGTTTGACCCCAAAGACAGAGATCAAAAACAGTCTTTTCAACGACCTGTTTGACCTAAGCTCTTAAACACAGGACTGAAATCTCTTAAAAACCACAGAGACTGTCTTCTCATATCAAAATACATCAGATCATTCCAAATAATGCTAGACAGACTTATAATCATACATCGTTCAACTGCATAATTCTATATCATGTCTACATCCTATATATGTGACTATTATGCTTAGATCACACAATTCATGTGTAACCCGTTTTAACACTCTAGTGTGGGGTTCTAAATGAACAGATCAGGTTGAATGGACACAGTAGCATGACACTATATTGAACGTCTAAGTTCTGTAGCAATTTCACTACAACTTGTGAAAGAAGAAAATGTATTGTATTGGTTCCATCAAATGAAAATAAGTTAAAAGTTTGCAAACATACAGTCAATTGAACTATATATTCTATGTATGGGTGTGTGTGTGTGTGTGTGTGTGTGTGTGTGTGTATATATATATATATATATATATATATATATATATATATATATATATATTTAATGGTGTTGTGCAGGTTTATGTGAATGTATCATAACTTTAGGATGTTAATAATTATGACCGTAGACGCTCGAGAAAAATATATACAGTAAATACTGTAAATGTATTATACCGTATGGGAACAGTCCCCTTCTCTCCAAAATTAAACACACAAAAAATGTATTCAATTTAAATATAAATTTCGCCTTCAGAACTGCCTTAATTCTACGTGGCATTGATTCAACAAGGTGCTGAAAGCATTCTTTAGAAATCTGAGGAAAAGGACTCAACGTCTAACTAGGACCAAGGAGCAGGACCGGAGCACAGAACGTTTTAATATATTTATTAGTACAAAATGACCAACGTTTCGATGCACATGCGCCTTCTTCAGAGTCAAAGCAGTCAATGGCAACAATATACAGAATTTAAAGAGTCAAGGTATTAGTCACAGGCCTAGGTGGGTGTGGTGCAACAATTATCCAATCAAGCACTCAAGTCTAAATAAAAAAATAAATATAAAAAAATAAAAAAACATACATATACACACATAAATACATACACATATCCATATATATATATATATATATATATATATATATATAAAATACATACATAAATATACATGAATACATACACATAAACATATATGAGTTAGAGCAGTGGGTGCAGTGCCCACATCTGTAAAAACCAAAGGGAACCACGTAGGTTTTGGTGGGGGGCTCATGGTCGTGTGAACCAACCTATCTCTCAGTAAGCGAGGGCGCCTAAAAGTTATACGTAAAAGTTATACCCATTGCTCTAACTGAAATGATACAAAATTTTTCCATCCCCATTCAGGTAAAAAAAATACAAGATCAATTCTTTCATTAATTGTAACACCACTCACGTGATTTATATGTTGAAATGTCCATGTGGATTATTGTACGCAGGTCAGACTTAACGCCCCCTCAAACTACACATTGCAGAACATAAAGCAGCAATTCGTAACAGAAATATGGACTATGGAATTGCGAGGCACTATGTACAAGCTAATCATGGTTCGAATGCGTCTTTAAAATTTTGGGGAATTGAAAAAATTCTACTCTCCCAGCGAGGAGGTGACATAGTGAAGTCCCTATTACAACGCGAGCCGTTCTGGATTTTTACTCAACACAGTAGAACCAAATGGCCTTAATGAGGAACTGGGCCTTTCGTGCTTTGTATAATTCAGGTTTCCATAATTCACACACTTAGTGGATTATAGACCATGTATCTTTTTTTTATTATTCTTTTTTTTATGCCTGTGTGTGTCTATATGTATTTAGGTATATTGTGTATGTTTATGTGTATGTATTTATATATATATATATATATATGTATTTTTTATATATATATATGGATATGTGTATGTATTTATGTGTGTATATGTATATGTGTGGAGGGTTTTTTTTATATATTTTTTTTATTTAGACTTGAGTGCTTGTATAAGATTGGATAATTGTTGCACCACACCCACCTAGGCCTGTGGCCAATACCTTGAATTTTGACTCTTTAAATTCTTTATATTGTTGCCATTGACTGTTTGACTCTGAAGAAGACGTATGTGCGTCGAAACTTTGGTTTTGTACTAATAAATATATTAAAACGTTCTGTGCTCCGGTCCTGCTCCTTGGTCCTAGTTAGACCTTGGGTCCTTTTCCTCAGATTTTTGTGTCCTGTTCCGAGAGCACTGGCTAGGCAGAGGCGCAAGTGATTCCTTTCTATCATTCTTTAGAAATGTTGGCCCATATTGATAGGATAGCATCTTGCAGTGGATGGAGATTTGTGGGAAGCACATCCAGGGCACGAAGCTCCTGTTCTACCACATCCCAAAGATGTTCTATTGGGTTGAGATCTGGTGACTGTGGGGGCCATTTTAGTAAAGTGAACTCATTGTCATGTTCAAGAAACCAATTTGAAATGATTCGAGCTTTGTGACATGGTGCATTATCCTGCTGGAAGTAGCCATCAGAGGATGGGTACATGGTGGCCATAAAGGGATGGACATGGTCAGAAACAATGCTCAGGTAGGCCGTGGCATTTAAACGATGCCCAATTGGCACTAAGGGGCCTAAAGTGTGCCAAGAAAACATCCCCCACATCATTACACCACCACCACCAGCCTGCACAGTGGTAACAAGGCATGATGGATCCATGTTCTCATTCTGTTTACGCCAAATTCTGACTCTACCATCTGAATGTCTCAACAGAAATCGATACTTATCAGACCAGGCAACATTTTTCCAGTCTTCAACTGTCCAATTTTGGTCAGCTCTTGCAAATTGTAGCCTCTTTTTCCTATTTGTAGTGGAGATGAGTGGTACCCGGTGGGGTCTTCTGCTGTTGTAGCCCATCCGCCTCAAGGTTGTGCGTGTTGTGGCTTCACAAATGCTTTGCTGCATATCTCGGTTGTAACGAGTGCTTATTTCAGTCCAAAGTTGCTCTTTCTATCAGCTTGAATCAGTCGGCCTTTTCTCCTCTGACCTCTAATATCAACAAGGCATTTTCGCCCACAGGTCTGCCGCATACTGGATGTTTTTCCCTTTTCACACGATTCTTTGTAAACCCTAGAAATAGTTGTGTGTGAAAATCCCAGTAACTGAGCAGATTGTGAAATACTCGCCCGTCTGGCACCAACAACCATGCCACGCTCAAAATTGCTTAAATCACCTTTCTTTCCCATTGTGACATTCAGTTTGGAATTCAGGAGATTGTCTTAACCAGGACCACACCCCTAAATGCATTGAAGAAACAGCCATTGGAAACAGTGATTGGTTGATTAGATAATTGCATTAATGAGAAATTGAACAGGTGTTCCTAATAATCCTTTAGGTGAGTGTGTATATATATATATATATATATATATATATATATATATATATATATATATATATATATACACACAAAAATGTATGTCATTGTCGTGACAAATTATAATAGGACATTATGGCCATAAAAAAAATCATAGTACTTAGATACTTAAGTACATTACAAGGCAAATACTTTTGTACTTTTACTCAAGTGAATGTTTAAAGGCAGCACTTCTACTTTTACTTGAGTAATATTTTACCTTGAGTGTCTTTACTTTAACTCAAGTACATGGTATGTGTATTTCATCCACCACTGGAAAGCACCCTTGGTGTCTTTTATCATCTGTAATGTGCACCCTTAGACTCGAAAAAGTTACCAAACTCATATTTAACCAAACAATGAGAAACAGACAAACATTCCTGCAAAAAATATAAACCAAACAAACAGAGGTCATACACCGCAATCAGGAGTAACTTATGACATCGTCACAATCTGACATAATAGATTGTATGACTCAAACACAAAATAAAACAACTGAATGAAATACATACGTCATCAAATAATCACATACTCAGATTTTTTTTTAACAGTATATCCCCAGAGTTCACAAAATCGCTCCATTTGCATAAACTGATGCACATAGAGTGTTGCTGAAGAATCTGGGACTGAGAGGGAAAATGCAAACTTCGATGGAGTCGATGGAGTTCTGTGAAATATGTTGTGGTTGACAAAACACCCAAATTGCCAGTGTATAAGGTAAAACCTAAACATGGTAAAGGAGGAGTCAATATCATTCATTGTGATCACCTCTAACCCATTGGACAGTCTTTGATAATGCTGGAAAGTTCAAGTGATGCATCACCTGAAAAGGCAAGAAAACAACTTAGGACAAAACACACCCCAAAACCACTTCCTCAGAATCTGAGTGTGTAAGGTTAAATGTGCCTCACCAGGCATACATGCACAAGTAGTTGAAAAGTAGAATGGCAAGAAAAATGTCTCCTTATGACACTGCAGATGAGCTCACGCTACTGATCAGAAGATAAGTGATCAGGCTGAGGAAGAGTTGATGGTGCCTTAGGGTTGACTAAATGAATGGGAGTGCTTTTCTGAGGAAATCAGCGCGATCAATGGACATCTAACATCGGGAGGTGAAACATGCTCTTTTTACGGAAGACTTTAAGGTACGGTATGTTTGTTTCTTGTTGAGTGAAGCATTCTTTTTTTTTTTACCACAATGCATAACAGCATCAAACAGGCCTGCAATATTAACATTGAGACTTTCATATTGAGTTAATTGAAGGGTGAGCTCATATTGGCAGCTTATTATTTCGTTAAAGAGTCATTTGAGCTTTGAAGGTGTGGTAAAATGCCCTTTTCACAGGATGTAAAATATGTCTTTGATGTCCTCAGAGTGTGTATGTGAAGTTTTAGCTCAAAATACCCCACAGATATCTTTATATAGCATGTTAAAGTTGTCACTTTTTGAGGGTGACCAAAAACGCACCATTTTGTGTCTGTTCCTTTAAATACAAATGAGCTGCTGCTCGCGGCACAGAGGGTGGAGCTTAAACAGCTTGTGTCATTTTACCCATAGACATGATACGTACATAGGCGCCCTATTGGCAGCTGGATCGTACACCAACGGCGCCGCCATATTGCGGAGGGCAACATTCCCATAACTCTCATAACGGGAATTGAGAAAAATGCCTGCTCCGAGAGCTGCTTGGCGCTGTACAAATCACTGCACATTTGAAAACATATCTCGGGGAATTACTTTTCACAAGCAAGACTGAACATTTGTTTCTGGTTGTATTTGGTCATTAAATAATTAGGCCTAGTAATAGTAACGTTGGTTGGCCACCGGAGTCAGTCAGACTAAAATAGCTAATGATGTCGCTAGCTGTGAAAGTTGAGACATGATGTATATTATAGTTTTAGCTTATATTATATTTTATTTTATAAAGTACATTTTCTGAAATCTAAACATTCATCTATATTTTTTTTTAAAACCGACTTTTATGACAAGTACTCGTTTCGGGTAGGTGCTAGTCACTATTTAATTTACTATTTTTATAATTGTCTATATTATTCTGCAATTGATATTACATTGTATTTTCTATTATTATTGTAATTATAATAATATACCACTTGCGATTATCAATCTATTATAGTTATGCTTTTAAATTATTGTACTATTCCCTAGTCACTATTTCACTTGTTATTTTTTATATCTATATTCTGTCATTGATATTTCATTTTCTATTGCTATTATTATAGTATTATACATAAACTATATGCTATTATCAATATATTATCATTATATTATTGTACTTATGATATCTAATTATACTATTCATTACTATTTTATTATTTTATTTACTACACTAAACTATTTACTATTACTTCTCACTTTATCTTATTTACTATTTGCATTGCACTGTAGTTGTACCATATCATAAGTATTACCATAAAGGATCCATCAGTTATCTTTGTTATTGTATATTTGGAGTATCTATCTGTAAATATCTATAATTTTAGTGCTATAAAAATACAGAAAGCAGCCTGCCGGTGTGATATGTTTTTGCCGATTTGTTTCATTTTCTCAATGGTGGTCAATTCTAAGCACAAGAAAAGAAAAATCATCTCAAACATCTCAGGTTACGTCTGTAACCATAGCTCTCTGAGAAAGGGAACGAGGCGATGTGTCGATAACGCTTTGGGAACGCCCCCGGAGTGAATGCGTCTGAAGCATCTATGTCAACTAGTCCAATGGAAAGAATGAGCGTCACGGGCGGATGACGTCATGACCAGGAAGAGATAAAAGCGCATCCAGTGAAACCGGCATTAGCTTCGAAATTGCCGAAGCAAGTCGATCACAAGGATGCAGGGCGTATGGCAGGGCGACACATCGTCTCATTCCCTTTCTCAGGGAACTATGGTTACATATGTAACCTGAGACGTTCCCTTTCAAGGGAACTCGCGATGCGTCGATAACGCTTTGGGAATGAGAATACCCAAATTGCCATAATTTCAAATGCCTGAGTGTAAGCCTGTTGTCAAAACCAAACTAAGCACTGAGCACCTGAGACCCTGGGGCAGCATCCAGGTCCAGCCTATAAAACCTGACAAATGTGAGCGGTGAGGACCAGCCCACCACATTGCAAACGCCTTGGAGATAAACTCCGGATATTAAGGCTTTAGAGGCCGCCATACTCCTAGTGGAATGAGCTCTGACCACCAAAGGACACGGCTGGTCAGAGGACTCATAAGCAAGATAAATAGCCTTGACTATCCACTTGCTAACTGTCTGCTTAGAGGCAGGAAGACCTTTCTTGGGTGATGCAAAACAGACAAATAACTGATCGGACTTCCTCCATGGGGAAGACCGATGAACATAAGGTATAAGGTATAATGTATAACATAAGGTATAAGAATGCCCTGACCATCCCTGGTGCAAACTCAAGACAGGTAGGAGATACCGAAAGGGTCTGAAGATCTCCGACTCTTTTGAGGAAGGAAATGGCTAGTAGAAAAATAGTCTTGAATGTAAGGAATTTTTCAGAGACCGACTCTAAGGGCTAAAACGGAGCCCCAGATAGGCCTTCTAGTACTATTGCCAGGTCCCAGGCCAGCATCCTAATGCAAGTTGCAGGCTTAAGCCTCAGGGTGCCACGAAGGAAACGAGTGATCAGGGGGTCTCGACCCAAAGATGTACCACCCACTGGGGCGTGGAAAGCCGCACTGGCCGCCACGTAGACCTTTAAGGTAGATGGATATAGACCTGACGCAAAAGCGATCTTGCAGAAACTCCAGTACTGTATTTACTAAACAGTTAGAGGCTGTAAAACTCCCATATTCTCAATAAAACTCTGCCTCGGGGTGGAGTCTCCAGTCCCCTAGCCTCAGCTCCTTCCTTGACAGTATGTCTGCTCCAAAACTCTAGCCCCCTGGAATATACACTTGCCTCAGAGAGTGTATTTTCCCCAGGGACCATAGGATGATCTGGTGCGCCAACTTGAATAGTGGACGCGAACGCAGACCCCCTGACGATTTATATAAGAGACCACCGATGTGTTATCTGTCCGGAAAAGCACATGACGGCCCCTCAGGTCTGGGAGGAAATGTCTTAACGCATTGAAGACAGCCATCATCTACAGGATGTATGTGCCAAGAGAAATGATGACCAATCCATAGACCCTGAGCTGAGCGGCCTTCCATTACCGCTCCCCAGCCGGTGAGGGAAGCATCTGTTGAGATCGCAACTCGATGGCAAAGAGCTCCCAACACCGGACCCTGGGACAGGAACCAATGTTTCCTCCATATAACCAAGGCGCGGAGACACCACCGCCTGATCTTGATCATACGAAGTGGGTTTCCCCTTGGGGAGAACCCTCTGGTCCTAAGCCACCACTGCAAAGGTCTCATGTACAGCAGGCCAAAGGGTATCACATTGGACGCTGCTGCCATGAGGCCTAAAAGTCTCTCGAACTGTTTCACAGTGCGTGACAGGCCTAGCTTCAGCTCTTTTGTGGCTGTCAGGATAGCAGCTACACAAGCGGGCGATAGAACAGCTCGTATCATGACTGAATCCCATACCACACCAAGAAAAGTGGTCCTCTGTAATGGAGAAAGCACACTCTTCTTGGGATTGAGCCTCAACCACAATTTCTGCATATGTGCAAGGACGACACCTTGGTGCCGAACCGCCAACTGTTCTGATTCCGCTAGAATCAGCCAGTCGTCGATGTTATTCAGAATGCATATGCCCTGCAGCCTGAGCGGGGCCAGAGCTACATCTACGCACTTCGTGAATGTGCAGGGTGATACAGCTAGACCGAATGGAATACTGGTACCCGATACTGGTATTATTTGCCCCCGAAAGAAAACCTCAGGAACCTCCTGTGCTGAGGGAGGATGGAGACATGGAAGTATGTGTCTTTCAGATCTATCGTGACAAACCAGTCCTTGGATCTGATTTGAGTCACGATCTGTTTGCGTGTCAGCATCCTGAACTTGAGTTTCTGAACTGTACGATTCAAAAGACGAAGATCTAAAATGGGACGCAACCCTCCATCCTGCTTTGGAACAATGAAACAACGTCTGTAAAAACCCGATTCCCTGTCAGGTGGATACACCAGCTCTATAGTCTGCTTTGCTAGCAGAGCTTTCACCTCTTGCTCCATCACCAGAGCCTGCTCTGGATGCACTACCGTGAGTAACACCCCGTTGTAGCTTGGAGGACGAGAACCGAACTGGATTCTGTATCCTCTCTCTGCTATATGCAGCACCCACTGAGATATATTTGGCAGTTTTTTCCACTCTGTCAGAAAATCTACTAAGGGATCCAGCCTCTCGAGGCTGGCCTCTGGGGTAATTGAGACGCTCAGCTTGGGGACCTGAAACATACGGGCAGGAACTACCCGAACTGACTGTTTTTGAACCCCTCTCAGAGGGTTCACGTCTGACGCAATGTCGAGTTGACATTGCACCAGACGTTTGCTGGAGACCACTGTGCCCCGAAGCACCAAGGGGTGGGGGGTTGGCAGAATGGTCCCCTGAGGACACCGAGGTGGAACGGTCACTGTATACTGTGGTGTGACCTGCTCCACCCCGGGTAGGGCTGCCCTCACTGGTCTGACGCTATTGGCGTCAGGACCTTTTCTTTTGAGCCGAAGCCTTCTTAGCCTGAAGAGCGATCCTCAGATCCGGCTTCTGCTTTGAAGGCTTCGGCTGAGAACATTCTCTTTTTGTTGTGCTCTATATGAAGAGCTTGACGACTGGGGCTGCTCACGCCCAGCAGCCCCAGGGGGTTGAACATGGCGAGGGAGAAATGTTTTGAACGCCTCTGACTGTTTCTTGGCCTCCTGAAACCTCTCGACGACCGAGTTAACAGCATCGCCGAAGTCATGACGTGACGCTCATTCTTTCCATTGGACTAGTTGACATAGATGCTTCAGACGCATTCACGCTGGATGAGTTCCCAAAGCGTTATCGACGCAGCACGAGTTCCCTCGAAAGAGAACTTTATTTCATTTAATGTGAAAATTGAATTATATCTCCGTATAGGGGTCTTCACAATTCTTATCCAAGAATAAAAAGCCAAATACATGACAAGCCTGAGCTTTGACAATTCCTTATGATTTTTTTGTTTTTATAAGTCTAACTATGGAGATTTTAAATAACTAGAGATATAACTTTTGGAACACAACGTACAAACCACTGACATCGGTTGATAAATGTAAATGTTATTTTTGTTTTTACCCAGAAAAAAAAACGCAGCTCACCCGTTTAGTTGCATTTGTTAGTCCTTAAAAATCAATTTCTTTAAAAGCAAAAATCTCCCTTTGCTTTGAACTTTGAGCATTGCAACTTTGCAGATGTTGTTTATGCTTAAACAGCAACATTACACACTAACTAAAGTTAGAAAAGTGAAATCATAATCAACCACCCCTTAAAGAAAGAGGTTGGGGCTCAAATTTAAAGGTGTAGTTGTTAAAGGAATTTTTGTATATACCTAAAGGAATATTTAAAAAGAGTGAATATATAAAATGTTGTAATTTATCTTTTTGGGATTGATCTGTGAATTTGTGACATTCCTATTGATTATTTATATAATCGTTATTTTATTTTACATTTTGAAACCACCTGAAACTTGATCTGTTCAGCATACAGAGTTTTTTTCAGTGTATTCATTTGAGATAAAAAGGGGTATTATTAAATACTTCAGTAACATAAGCAAAATACTAAAATCCCAATTCATTATTGTGTATTTTATTACATTTTAAGCTGAAGGGACCCATGGAAAGTAGTAACAATCACAGTTATAAAAATTAAGTTAAAGTGAGTAAATAACCACACTTAGCTCACAACAAATGGGAAAATACAAAGTTTATTAAGAACTTAGGGGGCTCCCTTTTATAAAAAGCTAAAGGTCAAAAGCGCTACAGACAATTTAGATTTTATGGTGACTTTAAAATGCTTACAACATATTGTTCATTGCTAGTTGATGATGTCTAATGCATTAACTCATGTTAATTAATTTAACCTTATTTTTATGTGTTACTGTATTTTCTTCTAGATGTTTTAGATATTTAGAGGTTAACTGTTGTGGATAACTGTAGTAAGACAATGCATTAGATCATGGTATGCTGCAGACATCTGAGTGGGTGTTGAGTGAGTGGAAAGAAACAGCAGCAGTAGGAAGAAAGGGGAATGGATGAAGAAAAAAAAAAACCTGGATACAGTATGTGGGAAAGCCCAGTGGAAAACAGAGAGAAAGAGAGAGAGAACACACACTAAAACAGGAGAGTAAGTTTGAGTGACCAAATCATAATTCAAACCTCTGTGGAAGATTTCAGTTTTAGAAAATTATATTTCTCCTGGGGAAGTGAGCATGAATGAGGCAGTAAGTAATTATGGTAATATGAGTAGGAAAACAGCAAGTCTCGTCTGTATTTACTGGTGCAGCAGTGATGGAAAAAATCCTCCTAAAACAGCACGAGAGAGCAAGATCTTCTGACAAAGAACATAAGCATTAACAATGTAACACCTCCACGTCCCCAGAAAGAAAATTCACCATTAACCTCGTTAGAAGCCCAATCTAAAAAATGTGCTTGTTTGCCAGACTGTGAGAGTAGACAGTATTACTTTTGCTCTTTTGCGCAAATCCGCAGCCCACTCCAAATCTCTCCCAGATTGCCAATAGCGCAAGCTGTGTAGTCCTGCCAGATAAACAGAATCTATTGGATCAGGCAGATTTCAGGGCTGTGGCTTCACACATGGCGGCTTCTGTGCCCCAGATTCTCTGCTTGCAGACATTCAATCCTTTTCAGTTTTGTTTTTCAATGTCCCACCTTCTTTGTCTCATTCATCCGAGATACAAAAACATAAAAGTTTGCTTATATTTCATACATAGCTGCATCCAGGGCAGCATGATGTGAGTATTCTTAAAGAGCACAAATAAAGTGTAGTATATTTTACTGTACAGTACAAAACACGGGGGAGGGAGGAGATGCTGGCCGCAAACCGAATGCGCCGGAGGAAACGTAATGAAAACATTCAGAGTTTGGTGAATAATACCAAAGTACACAGCATCATCTACATCTGAGATCAGATGCAGTGCTGCATTGCGCCATCTCACTCTTTAAAGGCAGAGAGACGGTGGAACAGGAAACACAGTTCAAATAGTGATTTGGTCTCATGACTATGCACAAACAAAAAAAAGGACAGATGGGTAACTTTGTGGTTAAACAGCATCCAAGGAAAAAGAAGTGAAAGGGAGACACAGAAGGAGAAAAAAAAAAGCCAGAGGGTGAGAAAGTGAGATGAAGCGGACAGGGATGGCAGGAGGGTGAGTTTGCCCATCTCATTAGCTCGGGCTCATCTGATTATGTAAGCACCCGGCTCTTCGACACATCGCCTATTTTTAGCCCGCTCCCATGTCTCGTCCTATCATCTGCTCTATTAGTTAGGATGTCTGTGACTCCGCCATGCAATGATAATTATGTAATACGTGGTACTCAAACACACCCATTCAGGGGCACACATCTCACAGCAGTCTGGAAGACATTTGCGTGCTAATGATGTGTACAGTGCACTGAAGTGTGACAACACGCACACACACACGGCAAAGTCCGGAGGTGCTTTGTAAGCTAATTAGACAGAGGCTGTGACTATACTTCACTCTAAAAGAAATTACCCTGTTTACTTTTTTGTGCGTTTCAGTGCACATAATTTCAAAGACAAAAATGTAGTTGGTAATCTTTTATCTTCCTCTGAAATTACTTATCTTTTTGGGTTATGTTACCAAGAACTCATATTTTTTGACCCCTTCACTCAACCATCTGGCAAAAAGAGATCACTTTTCAGAATCCAATTAGTTCCTCTTTCTCAGTAAAGGGATTTTAACCAAAAAATAACTGTTCGTAACTCAATTTACATTTCTCAATAGCTAAATTTACATGCAACCAAGATTGATGGCTCAATCAGACTGATAAGCCTTCAAGTACTGTTAACAAGTCAAATGTTAAGATTAAGCTCGATCTGAATGAAATTTTGATCTGATTGAAAGGGTTGGTGTAGATTTCAAATAATCCGGGGGGCATGTAAAAAAGCATGTGAACCCTTAAATCTGACTATTGTCTGAATAATTACTAAATATTGATAAGATGTCATCATGGCAAAAAGGACAGTTATACTTGTGGTAGCTCCGGTGACATTATTGCGATCCTGAACACAACAAATGAGGACTACGTATGCAACCGTAATTATTTTACGGTTAAAATAAACAGATCTTTCAGAATGTGAAATCAGATTGGATTCAATCCAAAGACATGTACACAATATATACACCAAGACAGTGCTCATGTTGAATGGAAGAAATTGCAACACGCAATATGGCGGCTCTAGAAATGCAAGTCCCGCCTTCAAAATAAAAGAGCCAATTGCAAATGAGTAAAGTTATCTCATCACTGAAGCTGCTGTTCCAAACCTGACTTTCTTCTGGAACACAATATTTATATATATAAATATAAAAGTCTCATTGTATGGGAAACAAACATTCTTTAAAATATATTCTGTGTTCCGCAGAAGAAATAAAGTACTACAGATTTGGAACAACATGAGGGTGTACTATAAATTATGATTTTTTTAATTATTTTTTTTTGTGATCTACACTTTTAAATATACTGCTTCACTAAATAATCTATCATATTACAGAAGTAAAATGAGATGTGGATACCGTTTTATGTTGACATGATCAGGACCCTCAAAAATCCCTTTAATTGCACTTAAACAAACTACCGTTGTGCTGCAGGAAATGCCCACATACCATGTGTGTACGATTATGAAAGGGAACGGGAACAGGAAATAACCTAAGCCAGACCCAGAAACTCCAATCACAGTGTGTGTGTGCTAACCACTGCACTGTGGCTCCAACAAAATAGGCTATTTTTATTTCAAATAGCTTGTTTTCAAGCACTCCATCCAGTGTATGGTAAGGACCTAGACATACTGTGTGCTACAGTTGAAGCTCAATATATGAGGCAGTCCAAATCTGCTAGGAAATGAGGATTTAATACTCTTAATGGGGAGAGGTTCAATGCAAAAGCTGCAGCTCCAGGGCTAAAAAGTGTGTAGAAGAGAGAATAAGCCAGTATACTCTAAATGCAATAGACAACTATCTATCAGAGTTTGAGCTAACCGATATTGTGGAAAGAAATGCCATTAAATGGGACAGATACTAAAACAAAATGTGTTAACGAAACATAACTAACCTTAACTGAAACGAAAGAGCTTCTTTTTCCAAATGGATTTCCGGCAAATGCATCAGCAAGTTTTAATGGCATTTCGGTGTTGTTGTGTAAATGGTAGCAATACAGAAAAATGATGGAAAGACACTGCATGTGTGACCAGCAGATGTGGTACATTTACCAGAAAATATATCCAGCAATTTTTACAGCAATTTAACGGGTTTCATTTGTGAAAGTGGCTATTGTTTATCATTCATATGTGCAAAATTCATATTAAACAAATGCAAACATTTATGAGAAGACAGTAATAGTTTTGAATTTATTCAAGCTTAAGTTTTTTAGCAGAAGCCTAAAAAAAGACAGTCTTTTAAACCTTGATGAGAGCACATCCACGCAATTAAGTTAATTGACATTAATAAACTACACACAATCTTACTTAATTTTTCATTAAACAAACGTTTTAGTTTATTTTTCAGAAAGCACATTAGGGGGTCCAGAGAGTGCGCAGCATATGGCTTACATTATTTATAGACACAGTTTGGCATTTAAAAAGAAATAAGAATAAAACACTTTATTTATTTAACATTGATCAACAAGAGAGTCAACATCACAAAAATTACATCAATGCCAAGACCTTTGCAGAGGTCATACATCACTGTCTTAAATAACCGCAGTTACAATCAGTCACAAAAGTGAACCCTTGGAACAAGGGCTCTTAGAAAGATGAAAATGGTCTCATTAAACATCAGTGAAGTCCTGCCATTTTAAAGGTCTTTGTGTGAGTGATGTCTTTAAAACTTTTAACCACTTAAAAGAGGGAAAGTGCTTTGCTTTTAAGTGTCCTTGAACAAACATAATTCTATGTACACAACACCGATGTAAGTCTTGGCAATATTTAAATTGAAGTCATTGTATGGGTTTTTTTATTTTTTATTTACCGGTCTCTGTTCCTCAACATAACAATATAACCTATGTACAGAATAGCAAAGAAAGCTAGCACTGTTCGAGTTGTTAAAACAGTGTCACACATGCCATGCATAAATTTAAGGCACTTCGATGTGAACGCATATCACATATTCATTTCAATATTCAATAGTTTTGTCTAGTAAGTGTTCTGAGAAGCCAAACTGTTTATTTAAAAGTGATAATGATCACTGCACTTTTATAACTCGACACGTTTCCGCATATTTACCACTATACATCATTACATGCCCCAAAAATGCAACTTGATAATATTAAATAGAAAAGATATTTAAGGTATCTTTGAGTATGGAGTAAACTAATACAGAACAACTCAAACTACTTTACTAAAATCATGAGACATGCATTTTAAAAGAAGACAACACAAACGGTCACAATGATGTACGAATACTCTCCCAGGCAAAACTATATTTACATTTCCAAAACTTTAAAAGTGCAGGCTCTTTATATGTATATAGCACTTCTTAGCTTATACTTGAACTTAACTCTTGTGCAAGCAACATCTGTGTTTTTGGATACAGTATATACGCTCTCAATGTCTTTAGTGTGAAGAAGGATGGAGGAGCGACAAGCAGTGCCATTGTGAAAGAGCCGCCGAGACCATGGATACCATGTATAGAGAAGTAAGAGGGTTTTTCTTTTTTTGAGTTACAGCATCTCTACATAGTTTTCAGGGATGAGTCCTCGCTTTCCCTCCAGCACACCCTCCAGCCATCCGGGCTCCCTGGAGAGTGTCACTGCAGAGCAAAACCACGGACACACAGGTAAAAGTCTTACTGCAGCTCTTCTGTCACATTGCATGTCAGACAAGCAAGAATTCCTCATCGGATGGAAGACATTTCTTATGTGGATGGTTAGCATGGCTGATTAATGTCAACTACACCACAATGGGTAGGAGTTAGGAAAGTTTACATAAAAATAAAAGAGAGAGATACAGCCAGGCCCTGATGAAGTTTGCCTTTTCAGCATTTACTGTGCTAATTAAGGGAGAGAAAAAAAAGGAAAATGTGGTAAATGGAGCTGAAAGAATTATTTAATTATTAATAGCCAAAGAGTTTAATAATCAAAAACACAGAGGAGGTGGGAGATTTGTGAATAATGGGTGGAAAGTTACTTTTGTATTTTTATTTTTTAGATGAGAGCAGCGATGATTTAATCCAAGGGTACTGAGGCTCTGGGAATCATTTAAAAGTCTGTGTCTAAACTTAGGATACTAATAACTATGAATGTTAATTATCACTGCATAATGAAGATGCTGAATGCTGTATTAGATATAAGCCAGGAAATACTGGCAAAGAAATACTGAACAATTGACCGGTAACATGTGCAGGCCTGCATGAACAAACAGCGGGATCCGCGTACAGTTAGTTACTATGATTTGTCGAAGGACAACCTATCATTTCAATCAATATAATGTATTAGAACACTGATGAATAATGGAATGTGAGTGACAGAAAAAAGTGTGAAAAACATAAAATTGATGAACAAAGGAATACGCGGATGCTGTGCTAGCAACATCACATTTACAATCACAAATGATACAAATTGACTAGAGGCTGAAAAATAGAAATAAAAATTCTATCCAATATTTTCATTCTTTTATTGCAACACGTAAGAGTATAAGACATGTCTAGCAAAATATATTTACGTTTTCTTTGCCTTTCATGTTTTATGCCCATAATTTGACCACCAAAGCTTTTGCTAGTTTAAAAAAAGTTGAGCAATATTATTTATCTGGTTAAATATTCTTTTCTTTTTTTCCCAAACTTTTAATACATTTAACAAAATGTTACTTAAGCAATCTGTCATATCATTTGGGGAGCCAATTAACAAACAAAAAAATCACTTTGTTCACAAGTTCCATTGATTTGGCTCAAAATCATCTCAATTGTATGTCAAATTCAGCAAGACTTCAGCAAGACAAGGCTTTGGCTGAAGTAGTTGAGATAATAGTTTCAGAAAACAGGAGCTCTGATAGTGATTAAGGCCTTTATTTCTTCGTGTCATTCTTGCTCTGTCTCGTTCTTTGTGAATTGATTTTAGGGGATGCTACACCCATCCCGCTTTCCTCCCTCCACCTATGCTGATATAAGATCAGTTTTTTTTTTTTTTGCGCTGGTAAGACCGCCAAATCCAATATGTCTGTGGATTCGGGTGAGTGCCTGTGGCAGTGATAACGTTAACACTTACCGTCATGGAAGATTGCGCCAACCTGGAAAGAGAGTTCGGAATCGTGTTCAGCCTCACAGGGGTACACAGCCTTGGCTTTCATGAGGGTGACACTGAAAAATGGAGGCAATCAGTTAGTGGACCTCTCGCTATTCGGAAGGATGGGGATTAGGACACGACTTTCCAACTAGCTGTAAAGTGGACTCAGCCGAAGTTATCAATGAAAGAAGTCTGTGTGATTAACGTCTGTCCGTAAAAATCCCAGAGCTGAGCTTTGAAGAAGTTGAGGAGTAAGATAGTCATCAAAGAGTAGATGTGATTCAAACAGAGGAAAATTCTCAAGCAAGTATGGGCAGCATCCAGGCATATCCTGCCATTTATTACTCAAAGATTTGGAGCTGTTTCTGCAAAGCAGAGAACTGCTTCCACACCTTTTAATGCATTTCAATGGCTTTTCCATGACTTATCCAAACATTTATACTTATTGCATACATATTTCCATAATCTTATAAAAGCAATTTTAGTCAATTAAATCAGGTCCAATGGTTTTGAAGACTTTTTTGATTCCAAAAGCGTAATGACTTTTTTATTTTATCAAATATAACCATTTATTAAAAACAATGTGCGGTTACTGAAGAAGATATAGCAACAATGTGCTCTTGACTCTCTTCACTAGTAGTCTGCAGAATGTTTTATATATTGTCTCCAAACAACGTGCCCTAAAGTTAATATACGACCCAGGCAGACACCCAGAATCCAGAAAGTTACTGCAGGAGGTCTAAGGCAAATGTGCTCTATACAACTGCAACATAACAAAGACGTCATTCCGGAAGGTCAGTCATTTTTTTTTCCAACAGCTTTTTAACAGATTAAAAGACTTTAAATTGAATGAGTCTGATCACCTGCCATTGGGCATCATTCATTTTATACGATGGAAAGTTAATGCATCTTTGTGTCTGGATCAGAACAATAGATCATTGCAATTGCCCCTGCCTGGAAAGTGTGAGACTGAGAGAAAGTATGTGCGTGTGTGTAAATTTGTGTGTACAGGTGTAGAGTCACAAATAGAGCTGAGAAAGCTGAGATATGAGAGAGAGAGAGAGAGAGAGAGAGAGAGAGAGAGAGAGAGAGAGAGAGAGAGAGAGAGAGAGAGAGAGAGAGAGAGAGAGAGAGAGAGAGAGAGAGAGAGAGAGAGAGAGAGAGAGAGAGAGAGAGCACAGTTGTGTCGGCATGTAGGAGGAAAGGAAAAGTTGGCAAGTGTGTGAGTCGGAGGCTAAACAATGACAGATGAAGACTTTGCGAGTGAGTGAATGCATGTGTGATTGAGTTAATAGCCTGAGGCTGAGAGCTTAAGTGAGACTTGGAGTGTGAGTGAAAGAATCAATGAGACAGTGAGAGAGTATGTGCAATAAAGGTTGAGCCAAAACCGGCCAACCTGACACTTAAATCAACAGATTGGAACAAATTAATTACATTCTATGAGAATGGATGCGTGTATAATACATGTTCTTCAGGGACAAGTGTGTTTACATCTTACCTTTCCTCAGGTTTATTCTTTTCCTTTCCTACTGATCCAGGTTTCACCGGTATAAGTGAGGCAGGGGAGGCATCATTCATCCATGAAGCCGTGGCAGAGCATATCCTGTGGAAAAAATATACAAAAATATGAAAATCATCTATTTATGCACATCAAAACATATAAACACAACACAGACAAAAAAAGCAGGTTAAAGACACAACAGACATGCATTCTGTTGCATATATTCTTCTACACAAATCCAGTCTCAAACAGTCTCACAATCTCAAAGAGGGGTAAAGAAGTGAAGGTTATGGGGAAAACTGCCCAACGTCCCTAAGAATCTGAAGGATTTAGAAAATGCAAATAATGCAAATGAGCACTTTAGATCAGCAATAGCTGACAGCTGGATCAGGCACTGCACAAGATGGACTGCAAATATCAACATGAAATACAGTTTTGACAACACACACAAAAAAAACATTCCATAGTAAGTAAATGCACCTATTTTGAGTTTATTTAAATAATATTTTCAATATGTATTTACTCAAACTCCTTAGAATCAGCAAATCAGTTAATTGTTAAAACAATTCAATTTAATTAGTTGCAAAGTATGTAATTGGTTTGGATAGAGCTAGCTGTGAAACAAGCAAGATTCAGTTAGTTAAAATGTATGAAATTAGTTTACATATACTGGCTGATAATCTGGTTAACCTGGTTATTGTATATTTAAAACAAGTTTGTTTTATTAATACTATAACATAAATCTCATTCTTTAAACTGTTTATTCCAAATATTTTATATGCAATTGAAATACATACATCTAAATTATTTTAATATTATTATTTTATATTATATCTAAATATTATTTTAGGCCAAAATATTTTTTGAGCATAATAACTTTATTAATCGATTAATCAGTACATGTTATTAAAGTAGCATGAAATAATAAATAAAATGATGTTGCTAGTACAGCACATTAACAGATGCCAGCTGTCAGGTAATGCGCATAGCTGACCGCTTGTGTTCGGCTTGTCTAGCTTGTTTCAATGTCAGCCATATGAACGTACGCAGACATCAGGAAAATTGTTCTTTGCTAATTCAAGACACCTGAAGTCACATTCAAGTCTGGCAAACCACCTGCTCAGTCCCATGTAGACATGGAAGTCACATTTTTGTATCCTTGTAGAGACATTATATGGAAGTTGACAGACAAGGTTGACTAGAATAATGTTTTTAGCTCATATAATATTTAGGTCTTGTGGCTATAAACCTAGTCCGACTCAATTTTCACTACCGTTCAAAAGTTTGGGGTCAGTAAAAATAAGTCACTTATGTGCACAAAGGCTGCATTTATTTGATCAAAAATAACAGAAATATTGTGAAATATTATTACAATTTAAAATAACTTGTTTTATATGTAAAGTTTTATTTATCTCTGTAATGGCAAATGTTATTATGCCAGATGTCACATGATCCTTCAAAAAATATTCTAATTGTTTTGGTGCTCGAGAATTATGATCAATGTTAAAAAAACATTGCCCTGCTTAATATTTTTGTGAAAACCATTTCTTTTTAAAAACCAGCATTAAAAAAATAAAATAATAATAATAATTGCCGCCACCAGCGTTTTTGTTCATTTTCACAAACGTTGCATGGGCCCCAGAATATTTTGCTGTATGAATATCTGAACATACAATATATACAAATAAATGTGTGTGCAATATACCACTTGGAATGTAGGTAAGTTTAATAAAAAAAGCAAAAGTTTGAGCAAAAAGCTGAGAAAAATCACACTTCTGTCAAAGACTACATCCAGATGGGATTAAGAACGATGATCAAAACATATGGAGTAAATCGAGTCCATCAACACCCCCAAAGCTTCAGTCCCGTAGCTCGTCCTGGGTCGACATTTCATTCAGTCACATTAGGCAGTTTTCATTCATATGCGGTTTAATGTTGATGATCGCATTATTTTACATATGCATATGATTACATATGAAATCGCTTGTCTCTGCTTCTTCTTCGCATGTTTTGATCAGGAGATTCAGTACTCTTTCAGAAGATGTATAACAGCACTACAATATAACAGTGAAAACACAGAAAGCTGGAAAATTCCGTCAATGGCAGGGAAAGAGTTCAAATAGAAATCTTTTGTAACATTATAAATGTCTTTACTGTGAATTTTGATAAATTTAATGCATTCTTGCTGAATAAAATTCTTACTGAACCCAATCTTTTAAATGACAGTGTACTTCTAATTTTCACTTTTGTTTTCTAAATTACGTATATTCTACATTATGCCATAAATTGAGCTTCACTTAAATCTGGAACATCCGGATAAAACCAAGCCATACTCTTAACTATATTTGGGTAACACTGGTTTTGAATCTAAAGAGAATGAGGACGAGGAATGTGTGTGTGCTGAAGGTGAGGAGTTGTGAAGGACTCACAGAAGCAGGGATAGTGGCAGCAGAGGGGCAAATGAGGAGAAGCATAGTCCAGCAGGAGAGACAGAGGAACAGAGAAAGAGATATATGTGTACAGTATGTATAGATAGAGAGAGATGCGGTGATTTATGACTCTGCAGTGGGTCTGTGAGTCCTCAGCTGCTGCACATCAGCATGAGACTCTAGCAGCGCTGCAGTGCAGCAAATCCACTCATTAACCTCACACACATACACATACACACACACACACACACACACACACACACACACACACACACACACACACACACACACACACACACACACACACACACACACACACACAAACTCACCAGCCGCATGAATCCCAGCTAACACACCACACACAATGCTTGATACATACCGTTCACGCTCACACATTTCAAATCAAGGTTATGCTCACACACATCAGATGTCACCAGGGTAACAGGATTACTCCAGAAAAAAGAAGGAAAAACAATTTGTATATAAACACACTCTGAATCTGAATCGTCAAACTCCAAAGAAAAGCTAAATGAAGTGGGGGGAAAAATGATAAATAAAATCCAGTATGGTTGCCCTGGCAACCAGCAGAACCACAGGGAAATGGTTTCACCCCAAAACTAAGCCACAGCAAGAAAATCACTTCAAGAAAATCAATTTTGAGCTATTAAAAACAGCACTTAGCAAAGAATTGCATCTTATTTCTTATTTTCTGATCCTCAAAAAATGTCCTACTTGAAAGAGGCACAAAACGATTTAAGACTAAACAAGAACTCAAAAACAAACACTGATCGAATGTGTTTAACAACTCAACCCTTTAAGTGCTGCTTACTGATAAGCAATATGTAAATATAGGTACATGCAACATTGGATATATAGTGGTAGATGAAAAAAAAAACACCTTCAATAATAATGAATTAATTGGTCACCATTTCCGCGTTTTTCACAATTTTTCATCGATCCATGTATTCTTGCAATTAATTCATATTAAGTTGATTTGTTGCATTTTGCAGTCCAGAGCATATACATATCTATACATAACAGACACATTTTTTTCAAAATTATGTCAGTTGTGGATAACTTAGACTGGAGACTGAAAACGTATTATGAAACTTGGTAATGGTTGTCATGCGAACACACGCGCACGCACTTGGCACTTAGGCTTTGATTTTCTTGCAGTTTCAGAGTAAAACTTATTTTTGAAAATATATTTTTTCATATAGCATTTTTGTAGCATTTTTCATAACAATAAACACTTTTTTAAACTTTTTTTCAATTTCGCAATAATTTCCCACATGTGGTCTTTGAAAAGAGATCAAATTTAAGTTTGTGCTCTAAAGCATTCAAGATTAACGACAGTTTAAGTTGGAAATTTAATTTTCAGGTCTATTCTCAAAAAGTGAATAAATGGATTATAACTACAGTGTAAATATAATTTAGAACCATAAAATAAACTAAAAATTCAATATATTAAATAAAAAAACATTATCAAACTAAAATATAGTTAATTCATTTCATTGATTTTTTTTTTTAAACGTGAAGAGCACCAGATTAAAGAAACATCCTGTATTGTAACACATTATCTCAAACAAGGCAAGAATACAATGAACGTCTCATCAATTACACGGTGGCCTGTCAACACCCAAAGCTTCATCAAGTGTGATATAGCACAATTCAGCATTTACTACAGCATCACTGTGATCTGTGCTCTTCTTCAAGGCCAGGGGCTGGAAGATTTACAGATAAACAGGTGACAACCTTGTGACATATGGACAGGAGTAGCTCTGTAAGCGACAGCGCCTGCTAGAAGGGTAAACAAGGCGAACATCTCTCTGTGTAAATAGTGTTTACGGGGTAGTGCTGTGGCCACCTGTCCCTCGGACAAACAGCAGGCAGGATTTACAGGCGCACAGGGAGCCGCTTCCTCTGATGGCAGAGAGTGGGAAACGACAGGGAGAGAAGCAGAGGGTTACATAAGACCAGCGCCGTCTGCACACAAGACCGCAGGCCAAGAAGAGAGCAGCATGTGATCAAAGCTCGAATGTATATGGGAAAAGGGGAACTGTGAGGACATGAATGGGTAATTAAAAGAATAAAGGGGGTGCAGGAATGGATGGAGGTTGTGGTTTGTGGAAATGAGTGAGAACAAAATGTAACCAAATTTGGACTGGAGTGGTAGAAACAGGGAACAGATGTTTGGACACATAAAGTTTATTTCCAGGTGACTCTGCAGAAAGTGGTAGGCCCCTATTAGGATTCAACACATGAGCCCCAGACAAACACACAGCATCTGAAGGGCTGTGAAAGAGCTGAGAAACCAGAGGCAAAACTTCTGGCAAATAACACTGGCACAGGATAAGACTCTTAGCCCAAGAACTCAATCAAGTTGACAAGCACAGGCTTGAGCTCAGAAACAGAACCAAATACCAAGACACACAAAAAGAAGACTCTGGTATAGCGCTGAAGGGATGGTCAGGTTGTGCCTACAATATTTGTGATAGTTTTCTGCTACCAAATTCAAATGATTTTAAAGAGCTTTTTTTTCTGACCAGTGTTATTTTAGCATTATTTTTATACTATTAAAGTTTTTCTTATTTTAAATTGACTATTATTCTCATATTTCTCAATTGTCATTTGTATTAGTTTTTCCTGACATTACTATATAATATAGGTTTAATTTATTTTTATTTCAGTTTTGGATTACGTTCAGCTTTAGTTTTTATTGATTTCCAGTAGTTTTAACTTATTTCTTATAACGTATTTGCTAAGGCAACATTTCTAATTTGTTTCTATTAAGTTTTTCATCTAATGTATTTTATTTTATTTAAAGTTTATTTCAATGAACACAAATGTTTTAGTAGTAACAATATAGCAAAACAACTAAAAAATGTTTTATTTTAGGTAACAATAATAGCCCTGTTTCTAGACTTACAGTAGACTGTTAAACAGATTATCACTAACATGCACTGAGATTTCAATGACATGATTATATAAGGTTTACTTTACTATAAGGTTTTACATTGTTTTGATAGTCCACTTTAGGCATTCTACTAACTAATAGTAACTTTGCAATTAACTCATTAATTTGCAACTATTGGTAGACTTAGATCAGGGTTAAAGTAAGTAGAAAAAGTTGACAAGTACTTGCAAAGTTACAATAGTCAGTAGAGTGTCTGTTGGAGGAGCATCACAATAAAGTGTTAGCAGATATTAAGCAGACAGTCTACTAATACTCTAATGACTGTTAGCGTAGTTGCAAAGATACTTATAGTTAGTAAAATGTCTAAAGTGAACTATAGAAATAAAGTGAAACTTTATTTGAAAAAGTGTAACTTTAAAAGTACAATCTGTTGTTCTGACTTTACACTGCAAAAGCAGCACAGAGGTAGCATTTGAAATTTGTTTCTAATATAAAATTCTTAGAGGAAAATAGTGGTTATTCTGAAGAAGCAAAAAAACGTAAGATTTAATTTAATTTTTAATTTGAATACTTTATTTTAAAATGTTAACCCATGACTCACATAATCACATTATATACTTTTTATACATTGAACACATAAGCAATGCTTATTATGACAACGGTTTTGGAGAGACGAGTCTTTGCTACATACCCGGTGCTCTCTAGCATGGATGTGCTAATGGTGGCATGATGATTCTTGGATTTCTCAGGGGGCGTTCCAGAGGCGTTTGAGGACTGGGAAGAGACCGACTCATCACTGACCACTGATGTCTCATCATTACCCAGGGCTGGGCTCTCAAAGGATGGAGAGACTGTCAGAGCAAGGGAGAGAATGGCAAGGAAGAAAATAATGAAATGATAAAGACAATAAAAGACAAAGAAAAGGAAAATGAGAATGAAAAAGACATATATTGAGAGAGAGAGAGAGAGAGAGAGAGAGAGAGAGAGAGAGAGAGAGAGAGAGAGAGATAACCATTTTCTATTTTAAAATATTTTAAAAATGTAATTTATTCCTGTTGTGTAAAAGTCTTCAGTGTCACATGGTCATTCAGAGATCATTATAATATACTGATTTGCTGCTTAAGAATCATTTCTTAGTAATATTAATCTTTAAAACAGTTGTGTTGCTAATATTCTTTATAAAAAAACGAAGAAAAAAAAGATTAATGTAAAAGTAAAAAAGCACATATTAGAAATGTAATGTTTGTAACAATGTAAAAGCCTTTACTATGATTTTTGATAGTTTAAACCTCCATTTTGTAACAGACGCACGTGTTTATTTTAGCACTTCCGTCAGTGAAACACCACTCTACAGCCTGTAAAACATTGAAATAAATATCAGTAAATATTGGTAACCTAAATAATATAAGAAAGTTACATATAACATTCAACAACATTCGTTTTATATTTCCCGACAAAGATGTGTCATATAGCCTGCACTTTGAGAGGGATGTGGGACACAAGCAGGAAAGAGACAGTCATTCTCTTTTCTAATATCTTCATGTTTTCTCCTGATGTTCCAAGCAACTGACACTTGTTGAAAAAGGCTAAAATCCCAAGTGTGTGTGAAATGCGCTATACAAATAAACTTGACGTGCCTTACCATAATAACAAGCACAAACTGTGTTCAATAGAATTTGATGTGCAAGCAGAAAGATATCAGGTGTATTATATTTGCATTTTTACTGTGGTGAAGTAGAAAAAAATACTGCAGAACAAATTAAAAGCGAGGAAACGTTTATAAACCCCTGCGAAAATGGGCGAGACGTGAGTGAAGATTTGGGAAAAGAAACAAGATTTTCCATGTCCACGGGAATATTGTTAAATTCGCTGATAATCGGGTGACCAGAACGCAAAACGTATTAATACAAAGCCGACAAAGCTTAAATGTATGGGCTCACGTGACGTACCTCTCTCATTCGGCACGAATCCAAACGTTTACATGGCTGCAATGTAACATTTAATTGCTAACCTATTATTTATTTGGTAAATAAAGCTTTGTGCTTCACTCGTGTCATAATACGCACGTAAAACAGCAGTCACGAGCTACAGCCACTGATGCGGTTGTCAAATTCATCAGCTCAATATGGAGTCAATATAGTGCCACATAGTTTTGCTAAAGAATAAAGAATTGCAAATGTGCTATGACTCCATAGCACAGCCCTATCCTACACAAACTAAAACTAAAATGCATAGAGGTCCCTCAACCCTGAAAATACTTATGTAGAGATTAATAATGATGGTTTGGCCTTTTCATGAATCCAGCATTTAATACACACATTTATAGTTTTTCCACCTTGTGTGTGTGTTTTGGCAGTGGCCACCTTCCCTTTCTGAAGTAACATCCCAAAACACACAGGGATCTCTACTAAACAAATAACCAGTGTTTACTATCTTGTGTGGAAAAGTGTGGTTAATCTGACTCTGAAAACTGCGGCGTTTTCAAAACCCAGCACATTTTGGAAAGCCTTGTGACAATGTGCTTTTCACTTTGTGAAAAGAGCCAATACTAGTTTTAGAATACCTGGACAGCTGTAGTGTGGAAGAACAAGCAAAGACATAGAAACATCGGTCACACTTTAGTTTATGGTCCAAATCTCACTATTAACTAACTATTAACTACTTATTTTTGCCTCAACAAACTGCTAATTCCTGCTTATTAACAGTTAGTAAGGTAGTTGTTAAGTTTAGGTATTGGGCAGGATTAAGGGATGTAAAATATGGTCATTCAGAATAAGTGCATTAATATGTGCTTTACAAGAACTAATAAACACCCAATATCCTAGTAATACTGTATGCATGCTAATAAGCAAAGGTAATAGCGGGAATTGGACCCTAATACTAAAACCACATAATTCGTTAATGGAAAAGTGAACGTGGAAATATGATCTGCTTTGTTCTGTACTAAAAATAAAATAAAAACTTTGCTGAAAACCTAGCCTAATCCTGCACTGATCCCAGTCTGAAATTATTCGTGTTGGGTGGCATAACAAATCCAAATAGAGAACTGAGAGACACATTTCTAAGAAGTCCAGGGCCCCTAAAGCATCAGTTATCCACCTAAATATGGACCGGCAAACTACATCCTGTAGCCCAGAGTGACAACGGGTAATCATCATGTTTCAGCAGAGCATCACATCTGACTGTTCAGTAGTCTTACATTGTCATGAACCCTCACTAAGACAAACGGCCAATGTCGACATGGAAATAAACCAACTACAAATAAATAGGTTATTTTACCACCAGGTTTATCCAAATGAACATTAACCTCTATGAATTGCTGCAAAGTCTTTTTAATATTAAAGAAAAATTATCTTAATTTATATATTATATATCATATCTCCATGCACAGGTCAGTATTTTCTGTGTTTCTGGTGCAATATCTGTGAGATTCTGTGTGGTTCTGCTTATCTTTCCATTGATAAATGCCCTATATTATGTCATTATCTATTTAATAGTAAATGTATGTGACAACTATAATTCCTTGTGCTTTTCCCTTGACCTCACTGTGCTTAAACCCGATTAGTCTCCCGTACCTGTTTGAATATCCAGCACCTGCGGGTTGTACACAGCCAGCGGGCGATTCTGGCGGCTGAGCCTCTTGGACTGTCTGGTTGGTGCAGAGAGGGGTGTTGCTGCTAAGGATGGAGAGCTGCTCGGAGCATCCCCGAATATCTAAAAGAACAAAAAGTTAGTGGGATTTGCTGGCTAGACTGAATATGTTGTGTGCGTGTAAAAATCAAAGTAAACAGTTTGTTTACAGTCCATGCCTGCAGAGAAATAAAAATGATTATGTATGCGAGTGCGAATGTGTGGTGGGAAAAAAACAAAAACAAATAAAGATTCTGGATGTGCTTGAGACCTGTATCTTAATGGAATAGTCAATCCACACTCATGCATTTCAAAACCTGTATGACTTTCTTACTTATTTATAGTATAAGGATATTTATAGAAGAATGTCCAAGCTGCTCTTTTCTATATAGTGAATGGTGACTAAGACTGTCAAACAAGACTTTCAAGGAAATGATAACAGTGAATAAAGAATTCATTTCACTCTGTTCCTCACTCAAAAGTAATGATGCACCAAAGAGATTTTTATTTTTTTTAACCGAAAAACGAAATACTGAAAATAAAGCTTCAGTAACTAAATTTGGATATTCGGGTATTTGAAATGTATGCTGTCTAGGGTTTAGTGTTTTCAGGTGATAAATTAAACCAGCTGTAGTAAAGTTCTTTGGGCAACAAGCCTCTCAATTTTACAGTCAAACTAATTTTACATATTGCTACTCTAGCATCATTTTTGGTCACGGTGAGATTTCACTTGCTGTCTGTATGTGATGCTCTCTGAGGTGTAGTTGTGTGGGGCCAAACACAACACCCACGTCATTAGAGAAGCACTAATTAAACTCAATATTTTCAGTAAATGATTTCAGCCCTTCAATACCGTTTCTGCTGAAAATTCTTTCCTTTTCTTTGCTTTCCTTTTCAAATATCTTCAGTTGCTGAAATTTTGGTTTATTTTATAAAAATTTTGAGGTCAAAAGATATCATTTGACTTCAGAACACACAGAATAAGGACACAGCTTGTATGCATTCATTTTATGATGCTTTTATGGTGCTTTTTAGAGCTTAAAAATCATGACACACCAAGCCAACGGTCAGCCATCAAGCAATGTCAGGTGATAGTTGAGCATCTGTCTGCCTAGTTTTTGTGGGGTTTTCTGCACCGTTGGTACTAATCAGACCCCTGTCGGGTATGCTGAGCATGTTGAATCGCTGGCAGGGCCTGTTCTGATTGGCTGTTAGGCTTAACAAACCAGTCCACGAGTATAAAAACCGGAGTGATGAAAGCATCATGTTTCTTTATTTTGTTTTTATTACGAGTGTACACAAATAAAAGAAGACTTTTAACAGTTTTGAATGATGTATAACTTGCCTGTATGACACAAATTGACAGATTTATTTGAGTCTCTTTTGCACAGATAAGAAAAAAAGCGAGCTGATCGTGCCGGCGTGATTGCCGACTCCAGGGGGTTAAGATATTTGTTTTCCTTAAGAAAATTTGCCATGTGTTGTACCCGATATCCAAAATAATCAATATTGAATCGAATCAGAATCGAATTGCAAGCTTGTGAATCGAAATCGAATCGAATTGTGAAATTTGTGTCAATACCCAGCCCTAATAAACATAGACTACTGCCACCTGCAGTTTATTTCCACTCAGCCGCAGAACGTAAGTGCTTGTTGGTTTAGTCTTTGGGGTGTGTTAAGGCACAACTTTTTTTGCCCAGAAGCAGGCGACACCACAGATTAATTTCATCTGTGCTAGTTATTTAAAATGTGTCTGGGCCTTTATCACCATTTACTTGGAAGAGAGTAGCATGGACATTTTTCAACACTTCTACAGAAAAAAGGACAATCAAAAAGTTTTTGAAAAGACATTGAAATGAGTAAATAAATAAACTTCACGTTTTAGGTCAACTTTTCTTATGTAAGAGGTGTTTGCAAGCTTCATTAACAGGAACAGGCATCAAAAAAACTCTCATGAGAGTTAAGCCTAAATAAGATAACCCAGGCACATTGCCCAGTTGATTGTGAGAAGCTGACACTGACATGCATTTGAACGAGTGGCAGTCGTTCAGTGACAACACAGGAAACATGTTTTCATAATAGCGTCGACTTCATTACAGTCACACAGTGTTTACATTTGAACCCCAGACGGGCAGTGTGAGTGACGGAGGTTAACAGAAGTGTGGAACTCTCGACAGGGATGAACAAAGGAATGAGGGAGCTGGTGGAAGGGATAGAAATCTGATACAGTTGTGAAATTCTGCAGATGACAGCAAAGTCTGCTCTCTCTCTCTTTTTCCATCTCAGTCTTTGCCCATTCCTCTCTCTCTCTCTCTCTCTCTCTCTCTCTCTCTCAGACTTTCTTCCTCGTCTTTCTCCTTCCAGATCTGCCTCTCTCTTGTTACCCTCTCACCCCTCTCTCTCTCTTTGCCCTCCGTCTACACACTTTCCCCCCTCGTCTCTTCTTTGTCTTGCAACTTTTCCAACTACTCTTTCTATCTCTCTCTACAGATGGACCTGAATGCAAAACACTGTCTGTTGAGTGCATCTGGGGGTATCAGCAGTCTGGAGAGGAGCTAATCAGTCTGCTGCTCTGCAGAGTTATTCCTTCTGAATCTCAACGCTTTGCCCATCTATTTTAACTTACCTCAAAACAAAATCAAGGTCATACACAATATCATTTTGTCTAGGAATGCTGTATATTAAACATTAATCTGCTCATCTATGGAATTTGGGATGCTGTTTCAGAGTGCTTTTCAGAACACAAGAACATTGACAAATTTTTGCATTATTTTAAATACGCCAAGCACGCATACTGAAGTGAGTACTAATGTTGTAATGGGTAATAAAGCATATGCATATGCAATAACATCATAATGTTAACAACATCTTGTTTGGCTGCATGTATGTCTCTTAAAAATGGTGTATGATAAATACAAACAAATTCCCCTGTTGTTCTGTCAACATTTTATTATTTAAATTAAATCTTAAATATTATTATTATTATGATATAATTGTTTTTATTTCAAGATCAAAAGATAATATGAAACAGTGAACATTTAATCAGCAAAAGTGATTAATAGATCCTAGTGTTTATTTTGAATACTAAAATATGGTCATTGGTCACAACATTGGGCATGGTATGAAAGCAATTCATCAGCCTGTTTCAAATGAAGGCTAAATAATTCAGAGATTATGAAATAATCGCACTCTTTCTCCCTTTGTCCCTCAGAATAAACCCCATTTTAGGATTAACCAGATTACTGTCATCTAAAGCCGATTAAATCAGTGTTTTAACCTGTATTTTAGTCAAATGAGTATGGTAGTCCAACTGTATTTGAGCCATCATAAAGAGAAGCTAACTGAGCAGAGTACAGTCAAAACACATGGTTCCCCCTCCTGGCAGTGAAGAGAAGTACAACAACCTCAGCATGGGCAATACCTTACAGAAAAGTTCAAAATCAAACATTGTTCAAATAAATAGATGTCATTAGCTGTCTGCTGTCTGTAATGTGATGCTCTCTGAGGTGTAGTTGTGTCTTTAAACCTAGACAACATTTTGGGCACCTCACTAGTTTTGAGAAGTCTTACCTTTTCATGCTGTTCTATGAGAATCTCCACCACAATGTTCTGGAACTTGAGGTCCATAATGGCTGCAACCGTTTCTTCCTGCGGCCTCATGAGCGTGGGGCCAAACACAACACCCAGGTTCGCCACTGTCATCAGGTTTTGTTTGCTGTTGGCTGCAACACTACACACACACACACACACACACACACACACAAGTTATGATCAAATTACTTCAAAGAACAGGAAAGATAGACATCACTGCACATTGTTTATTTTGAGGAGAGATTTTGAGGATGCAATTATTTTGCAATTGTATTATTGGTTTTGATTGGGAGATTAGATGCAGTTAACCTCCTATTACAAAGATTCCGTAGAGACACAATCTTCAGTGTCCTTGCATCCTTGCTGAATTTACTCTGGTTGTGTTAATTATAGACAAATGACAAAATAAGAGAGAGGTGGGTAAAAGCTATTACCCAAAAGACTTTCATTAGGGAGGAGAGGGTTGGCAGCATGTCAAAAACTTGAGATATTCAAAGTGTGTGTGTTTTTTTTTAACTGCATGCTGAATGACTCAAATATAATTTTCACCCTTTTGGCAATTAGCCTCACAGTTGGAGAAGTTTTAGCCAAACTTCTTTACTTATTATATTTTCCATGTAGATCCATTTGTAAATCATATAAAAGTGTATCCTTACCAGCCTTTGTACAAGAAACAAATCATTCCTTCCTAAGTCGCAATGAAAAACGTGACTAGTGCAGTCAGAACCTGATTCATTTTCTCTTTTTAGTTTGGTTCATGTAGGCATACTCTTTGAACACAGTAATTAAATTAAGTTCAAACAAAACAACAAACATGGTCCGAGACAACCTTTGGGAAACCTTGGCCCTGTTTACACTTGGTATTAAGATCCTTTTTGGTCAATCGGATCACAAGTAGATGAGGAAGACACATTCCTGTTTACACCTGGTATTTTAATCTGTCTCTTTTGTCCACTTTCAACCACTGCAGTCGTGAGTTCTTTAAGGGGAGGGTCTATGGGTGGGTAAACGTATGGGCTTTTTCAGATATTTTGATCTAATGGACGAAATAAACTTGCACAATTCACATATGAACGCGCCCGGGACGACGGAACAACATACAGAGAGCAGCTTTCATTTCTGCTCTGAAAGGCGCAAGACCAAGCCGTCCACTGTGAAGTGCGTGTTAGAAATCAGGAATGGTGAGAGAACATTGTGCTTGGTTCTTTTTTCATCTTCAACCCAAATTTGGGTCTTCAGCCCAGTTTGAATACCGCCTAGTTAATGCGCTTCCCATACTGTTTACGCTTTAGGTCAGTAGGCAGAGAGTAGGCCGAGAGTAGGCGGTCTTTTCTGGCTATTCGAACGCATTCAACCACGAGTGAGTTTTCGGGAGTGGTTGAAAGTTGTCAAACTCAAAAAGTTTTAGACCTTGTTTGCATCTATTTAGCCACATCCACTTGTGATCCGATCAACGAAAACACTTCTTTATACCAGGTGTAAACCGGGCCCTTGCTGCGATTTCACACACAGTGAGAATGCACTTTGCACTGTGAGCACAAAATTACACTACCATTTAAAAATTTGAAGTTTATTTATTTAATTTTTTTAAGAAATTAATACCTTTATTTTGCAAGGATTAATTAATTTAATTAAATTATTTTGCACCAAATCATCATATTAGAAAGATTTCAATTAAATCCAGCCTTGGTGAGCATAAGAGACCTCTTTTAGAAACAAATTATCGGTAACACTTCATTGTAAGGTGATTTAGTTACACGTTACTATAGTAATAACAGTAAATTATGCATAAATACAACCTAAATAATAACTAACCTTAAACCAAACCCTAACCCTAAGTACATGTTAATTAATATTACTACATATTTTTGTACTGAGTACCAAACTTTTGAACAGTACTGTATATACAATAAAAGTGAAAAAAGCAAAAAAAACTTTCTTCCTCTGAAAATTGTTAGTAATGACTACTTTGACACAGTTTTAAAGAATCAGAAATGCAAAATACATTAACAATAACATTTTAACTAATGAACTTAAAAAAGTAACTTTGTTTGTCCAATTTTGTAACAATTTTGACCCTGTTTCAGAACAATGCAAACAAACTACAGACCTGAAAAGTCAGTTTACCATTTTTAAATGATGCACTTTGAAAAGATATATGCCACAGACAGACAGCAATTAATCACCTCTTTGATTACATTTCAGATAGCATGGCAACATTTAGCTTTTTTCTCTCCATCTCTGATGGGTGTGCAACTGTGCCAACTCCTAAAGCATTTTGCGAGGGCTGGAGTGGATGGAAGAGGAATTTAGTGGCGGATAACCTGAATTTAATTTCCAATTGCACATCTTTGGCTGCCGGCAAATCCCACTCTATATTTTGAGGAAATACGGCTGCCCAGTCACTGATTGCCGGAGGTTAGAGAGATTATACGCTTGTCCTCAATTTGCTTACATTCACATTATTTAGAAATGTTAGGCCTGAGGTAAAGCCTTTTAAATGGTAGCTAATTTTAAAAAAAAATATATTACCAGATCTAATCTCTTAAAAGAAAGCTGTTGCATAACTCTCTTCTCTAAGTTTGCAGTTGTTGGATGTAAAGGAGATGGTAAAGGCTTTTTCTCTCTAGAAAAAACAAAACAAAAACAATTGTTGATCTAGATAACAGCATGGAGACTACGAAAGTCCATGTGGAGTTGTCTCTTTGCTCAGTCTCTTTTCTCTCCAGAGTGCTGTCTGCCTGTTTGCTCTGTTGCTCAGCAACAGAGGTAGCCTACTGGTGCTGCCAGTAAGAAGGGTGTGTGTTTGTGTAGTGAAAGTAAGCATGAAGGTAGGGAGTAAGTCAGAAATAATGAGAGAAAAAAAAAAGTGGCTGACGGCTGAGTGAAGTAAAAGGTTGGAGAAATAAAATAGAAAATGTACACAAAAAATTGTGTGTGCACAAGAGAGAGAGAAAAACCAGCTTCAACTCACTTGGCGAGATGCTTGGTTACCAGACTGAGCACTAATCTGTTCCTCTCTGGCAATTTATGAACCAGACAGTGAATGGCCTGAACTCTAGATTCTGGACTAGCGCTCTCTGTGGAGACCAAAAGAGAGAGAGAGAAAGAAAAAGGGGGTTTTATAAGACATCATGAAACAAACAGTATCACAGTTTACACTTTAAAATACGGGTAATGCGAGTTTTATACTCTGCACTCAATCAATTATTGATCCATTATTGTTTTTAAAGACTGAATACAAACACTACAAGTCAAAAGTCTGGACACAACTGGCTGAATTTGTTTCCATGAACTTACATGTAAATGCATATGCTTAAATGTTTGTAATTAGTTTTGTAGACAAATATAATTTTCACATTTGTATAAATTTAGAAAATAAATAAAATGTATTTATTGTTTTGATCGTAATATAATTAATTAAAATAAATAAAATAAATATAAATAAATGACCAGCATAGAAACTCCTAAAAAAGAAGCATCCAAGATACTGCTCGAAGTTGGTCTAGGAAATAAATTAAAATATGATATGATATTTTTAATTTGTTCAACTCCCAATCCTTTCAGGTTCTGATGTTTTATTATGGCTGGTGTAATCAGTATTACTTTTGTATTATTTATATAAAGGTGTTAAACAATGAAACAGAAATAGTGGTTTTAGACCACAATAATTTAATATATGGTGTAGGGCCTCCTTTTGTGGCCAAACAGCATCAGTTCATCTTGGGAATGACACATTCAAGTCCTTCACGGTTGCAAGAAGGATTTTGAGGATTGAGGATTTCCTCTTCCTGAACAGTGACAGGGTCACCATGTGATGCTGGTGGAGGAAAACATTTTCTGACTTGCTCCTCCAAAATAACCCAAAGTGGCTCACAAATATTCAGATCTGGTGACTGTGCAGGTCATGGGAGATGTTCAACTTGCGGTGTGTATTGGTGCATTATCAATCTGATACACAGCACCCCTCAGGGTACAATGTCTGTACCCATAAGGTGCACAGGGTCCTCCAGAATGTTTCTGTAGTCATTGAAAGTGACCTGCCCATCAAGCACATTAGGAAATGCAATTATATTGCAGCCCAACCCATCACTGATCCACCCCGCGCTTCACTCTGGGCAGCAACAGTCCGGGTGTTGAGCCTCTTTAGGGCTTCTCCACACCGTAACTCCCACAGAAGTTGGAAAGACAGTGAAGGTCATCTCATCAGAGAACAATACATATTGTACATGGTCCGCAGCCCAAGATTTGCACTGTTGGCACCACTGAAACCAACATTTTCTATAGCAGCCCGACCATGAATATTGACTCTTTGGAGTTCCCGATGAACAGTTTTGGTGGAAACAGGAGAGTCAAGGTGCGTATTTAATTCTGCAGTGATTTTGGGCAGCTGGACAGTTACTCTTGTTGGATGTGGTTCATCAATCGTGGTGGTATGCCGACATTACCCTAGATACAATAGCTCTCGATACACCACAAAGATTTCCTGTCCTGGTCACAGATGAGACAGCGAGATGCACACTGACAATTTGTCCTCTTTTGAATTCTGACGTCTCCCATTATGTTGTGTGGAATGCAATTTTTTTATGTCCAGCTGTGCTATTGCTCTGGTAACTCAACCTTCACACTCTGCTCTTACTGACGGAATGTAAAATCAGTAAATGTCGGCCACCAGGCCGCGCATTTATAGACGTGAAACCTCCAATGTTATTGGCCAGTGTTTCAGTTTCATTGCCCAACCCCTGAACTACTATAGTTTTATTCATATTTTAAATGAATTTATTAAAATATTTTCTGTTTCCATTTAAATTTTTGTTATGTTTCATGTTTTGATCATTTTATTTTTAATTTCATAATTTAGTCATGTGCTTCTCATTTTTATTAGTTTTTGTTTTTCATATTTATTAGTTTATAGTTTTTATTTTTATTAGCCCAACCCCTGAACTACTATAGTTTTATTAATATTTTAAATGAATTTATTAAAATATTTTCTGTTTCCATTTAAATTTTTGTTATGTTTCATGTTTTGATCATTTTATTTTTAATTTCATAATTTAGTCATGTGCTTCTCATTTTTATTAGTTTTAGTTATTTTATATTTCATTTCTATTTAGCTTTAATTTATTTTCAATTCAGTTTTAGTTTTAGTAATTTAGTACTTCAACTTTAACTTATTTCAGTTAATTCAGTTCAGTTTATTTGTGTTTTCCATGTAATGTTTATATTTAATTTTATTTCAGATGTAATTATTTTACTCAGCTGTTTTAATAGTTTTAGTTAACAATAACGACACTGGGTGTAACTGTATTGGCCGAAGTGGAATAGTGGCTAAATGTTGCTCCAGGGGGACCTGAACTAACAGTAGTTTAGGCCTGCCTCTATTGACTTGCAACGCCTAACATAACCTACAACAACCTTCTGAGGACAACCATCTTTGGCAGTCATTTTCATATTTCAGGTGTCCTTCAACGGAATTTAATTCAGTGATACTTTTGACAAGCATTTACCCCCCTTAGACTTTTTACAAATCATAAGCTCTTTTTTCACTGACATGCACATATTATAATTTTATGGCATTTGTCAAGTAATTGATTGGGTATTGCTTGATTATTGTCTAAGCAAGGACAAAGACCTTACTTGCAGGGACGATGAACTCCTTATACAGCTCGTACGTCATTAGTGGCTCTGGAAGGCTCCTTGAGAGAGAGAGAGAGAGGGAGAGGTAGAGATTTATCGGCTTTATTGGGCATTATTATATACACAACACAATGATTAATGTGGCTGATCACTGCAAGAAATTAGATGAGCACACAAACACACATACACACTGTGATAACCAAGTTCATCTGAAGGTACTTTCGCTCAGTATCTGGCACAAGTCCCAGCACCGTTAGCCCAAAAATGAGCACACCAATATCATTCATACTTGTAGTGCAGTACAAAGACAAAACACACATACAACTCTTTTTCTGCTGCATTACAAAAGCTGCCTTGTGCTATTCTATTGTTACACACCAATTACAGAAATAAATTAAAAGCAATATTAATTAAATGTTGAAGTATACATATTTTATCACTGAAAGGAATGTTCCCCTGTGAAATGCACAACAAAAACCCTGACATTTCACATGAACACATATCCTTGATACTTTTATTTGAGATTAAAATCGATTTATAAATGAAAAGGCCTATATGTTTCTTTCTGAGGATTAACACTTGAAGTTAGCTTTAAACTGAAGTTTCTTTAGAAACAAGCAATTGTCTTAAGGCTGAATGGTGTAGGCCTATTCTGTCAAATTACAATCAGTACATTTAGAGAAAGGATATATAGAAACTATGTTGTGTTTATTATCTGCAAACAGAAACGTAATGTAGAAAGTACAAACTCACCTCAGGTAAAGCTTTAAAGCACTGGTGATGGTTTTGACATCCCAGTCCTCACAGGCTGCTAAATCTATTTCATTGCTCTTCTCATCTACAGATCAGAAAACAATAAAGAATTTAAGATCAATTAATCCTTATTAGAGGGCAAAAAACTATGGTCGGTGAAGGTGGTGGGTTTTGGAATCTACTGCTGCTTCAATGTATATCTAATGAGTGATTATAATCAAGGTATTAATCAATATTTTTCCTTCTAAACATCACATGAGTTGAAGGACTTCTCTAAGCTTATGAGATGTTACTTTATTATAGAAGCTACCAGTGTGATTACTATAGAACAGCCTTCATTTGAAATATAATTTTTGCAACATTATGAATGCTAAAAAGTATTAATTTTTTTTTTTAAAAAGACCCTAAACTTTTCAACGGTAGTGCATTTTGAAAAGTCTGGGACAACAGTAAAATGGTACAATCAAAATAAACACTAAACACATTTAAAATAAGCAGAAATAAGGTATTCACATGGAGGTTTCACGTTTCACTTGTGATGTGATAACCTCTCTTTGTTCTTTTCTATTTATTTGTTTTGAATAATTCCTGTAATGCCTAAAATCACAATAAAAAAAAAAAGAAATAAAAAAAGAAAAAAGAAGCAGCAGAAATAAATGATAAACCCGTGGTAAAACATTTCTGAGCCAGTTTTAGTGTAACCCTACTAGGGCCCGATCAGGATGCTCAGTATAGATGAAGTACAATGAGAGAGATAAAGAAAGTGAGACAGATTTGGCAGACGGTGCGGACGATTTAACAGACATATGGAGAACTGATTCATTCAGTTAATTTATCTTCTACATTTGAGGTAGTATCACTGCTCAGATATGGATTTATGGATCTATATATACTTTCCTGCCAGGAGATTGGACAAAGAGTATGCACATGTTTAAAACTTTCAGCTTTGAGTTTGTAACTCTGTGTTTCTAGACTTTTGAAGAATTCAGCCAATAACATCTCTGTCTGGTTGTTACCATGGTAATGTCTTAGTAGATAATCAAAAAATGTCTTAGGTCACTTATGTACAACATTTTAGTCATACAAGTAAATTCATTCTCAATCAAACCTGAGCGACAGTTTGAACCATTGTGTGCTATTTGCAAAGGCATAGAAATATTATCCGTCTTAAACTGCAAGTCTGATGGCATTCAGTCTAGTCGCTGAATTCAACGTGCTCCAACCTGTTCTAAACTATTTACATTTTATAATGCAGTCCGCTGTTGACGACACAAACAGCAGAGAAGAGATAAAGAGGGAGAAATTCTCTTTCCCAGTTCTGCTCTCCTTTAAAACGCTGATGTTCTATACCCTCAACTCAACACTCAGACAGCCTGGAATACAAATACTGTATGCACAAACTTCAAACTACTGTTAAAAGTCTGGAGTAATTTAAAAAAAAAAAAGTTTTTGAAATAAGTTTGGCAGAAGTCTACATTAACTTGATCAAAAATACAGCAAATGCAGTAATACTGTGCAATATTACAACAAACTAAACTTTAAATTTTAATATATTTTATGTCTTTATGATTTTATGTCATTTATTGGCAAAAGTGGCATTTTCAGTAGCCATTACTCGAGTCTTCAGTGCTCAAGAAACTGATTTGGTGCTCAAGAAACATTTATTATTATTAAATGTTCAAAACAGTTTTGCTGCTTAAATTTTTTAGTTGTGACTATTTTATTTAAACTAGAAGTTGTTATAAGATTGATCAGGTTCTGCAATTGTTAATAAATGAGAACAGTCACTCGCTTGGCCTCTCGTGGCTTATTGTCTTTAACCAGTGTTCCTGTGAGCACAATGGATCCTTAAGCGTTGTGACTTGTGAGCACATCACGTCAGATAATATCAGACGTCAGTGATACAGATAACATTTTAGCACTATGTGGTTTCATCTTAACACTCAATTTTCATTCTACCGACATCTCAATACAACAATGTATGCTCATCCTCCTGTCACATTGGTGAGAAAGAGTCTGTCAATAAAACAAATATATCAATTTAAATTGGCATACAGGCGTTATGATTATACAGTATCACTGTGGAACGGATTCATCTGGATACTAACTTATAGTATTATGTTTCCGATTTCTTTGTAAAGGTTCACTTACATAATCCTACATAATTAGAATTATACATTTTGAATTTTTTATTAATGGTGTAGACCTTAAAGCTTTAGTTCACCCAAAAATTCTGGCATCATTTATTCACCCTAAATTTGTATTAAACCTGTATGAATTTCCTTATTCCGTGGGACACAAAATAATATATTTTGAAGAATGTTGGTAACCAAATAGTTTCGGTTTCCAATTGATTTCCATCGTATGGATAAGAAATAGGCTACAAATAGGTTACTGGTTACAAATATTCTTCAAAATAACTTGTTTTGGAAGAACTGTACCTTTAAATAAAGAGAATGTGTGGATATAATCCAGCAACAGCAGAACCTGTTAATGACAGTGCTCTGAATTTGAAAATGAGATGGATAGTTGGTTGTGCTCTGGCCATTTGGCAAGTTTTTAAGTTCATGAACCAACTACAAGGGCTCAGGCTGTTCTCAGATGAGGACAGTGGATCCGTATAGAGTGTTAATGGCTATTAGACTCTGGAGTGGCTGAGTTCATGTAGCAGCAGGGGCACAGGCAGCCTGCCGACTCGACACAGCATTTAGCATTCAGAGCAGAAAGATACCAGCTCATGCTACTACGACTGCAGGAGAGAGAGCGAGAGCGTGAAAGAAAGAAAGAAAGAAAGAAAGAAAGAAAGACAGAAAGAAAGAAAGAAAGAAAGAAAGAAAGAAAGAAAGAAAGAAAGAAAGAAAGAAAGATGAGCATGGAACGAAGCATAAGAGAGATGATGATAGAGGGTGATCAGATCGTGTCAGGTTTTTGGGAGAGGCGAAATAGGATCAAGGAAAAGTGACAGAGAGAGAGACAGAGAGAGAGAAAGAGGGAGAAAGTGTCCGGAAATCTGATTGCCTGTCTGCAGTAATGGAGTCAGGTGTCACCTAAAGGACAGGACAAAGGGACATACAGACAGACACCAGACAAGATGAATGTCTGAATGTCAATGAGACTCAATAGGACACTGGCTCTAGATACAATTATGGGGCTTCAAAGAATATCTGACCAACAATTAAAGCCCTATCAAACAAGGCTCAACTTACCAATCATAAAACTGACAAGCTTCTGTACTTTTGAACTGACTCCAACCACTCTGTACAGACCCTGATCATTAATACCTGCAAAAAAATAAAACAAAACAATAGCAGTTAGGTACTCTATAACCATCCCAGCTGATCTGGAAAAACTAAATAGCACACTAAGCTTTTCCTGCATTATCCAGCATGAAGCACAACAGGTTGTTGGTTTGGGCTGAGAAAAACTGCTAGATCATTCTGCTCTCAAGTGTTCAGAGGGGGTTACTACATTATGTAACCTTAGTGAAAGATTTAGCAGATGAGTTTTCCTTTGTTGATAGACAATAAACTGTAAATAATGCCCGATATGTTTTATATGCATTACAACATGCTGTTACTTATTTTGTACATGATGTTCATATATTAAAACATTACTGGGAGTTACCTCTGGCTTCAATTGCGTTTATTGAATTTTTCACAAAGCTTATTCCCACATCATCCAACTGGGCATCAACTATGGAATACACAAATGTCATCACAATATATGCACCATCAATAAATACAAGCATACAAATATATTTTTTTTTATAGCTAAACTTTAGCTATAAACAGTAGCTCGGATATTAATTTGAGTTCACTCACTTCCTCTTTCTCTTGAATGTGTCCGGTTGAGATACTGCATCTGTGCGTGAGAGATAAACATCAGAAAACACAAACTAGACCAGCATGAAACACATTACACCAAACAGAACTGAATTGATATACCAAACAAGAGACTAGTACTGATCATTAAAATGCTTTGAAGTACACACTACCATTCAAAAGTTTGGGGTCAGTAGAGGATTAAAAAACATATATATGTTTTTTATGTTCTTCAATATTGTTACAATTTAAATTAACCTCATGTTTTGTCAACTCATAATCAGAGAATTATTTTGACTGAAAATAGCTTGAAGTTGAAGTGAGGGATTGACACACCGGCTCCTTTCCTCCCATCGCATGCATCCAGAATCTGTGGTCATCTTCTGAGATTGCCTGGACTGTCAGCACTGTGCCTGGTCTAAAAAACAACAACCACACAGACTTAGCCAGCTGCTATATACAAAATTAAAACTGATCACAATTACTTGTTTATTGTAGATTATTTGTCTTTTAGTGCATGATTAATTTCTAAATAGCTCCATAATTGTTTTGTTCTACATCAAAATGTAGTAACTGTAAAGTGCCTTTCCATTTTCATGTTCTATTATTTTAAGGTTGTGCCTCTGCATCAGACACAGAGTTGTTTTGAGGGCACACATTTTTAGGTAAGTTAATGAAGAGAATAAAAAGAATACAGACAGACCAGTCCCTCCAGAAGCGAGGGCTATCTTTACATACAGGAGAAAAGTACACATTAGTGCTGCACGATTTTTGGTTTCAAACAGAGATCACGATTCTGAACAGACAACGTAACAAAATAACATTTCATTTACAAGAGGTTCTGAAAAAAATTGGTTTGAATAAATGATTCAATGACACTCATAAATACTTAATTGTTTCATTACTGGGAACATGATTCATGTTTTTAAAAACAAATTCTCTTATCTCAAATTCTCTTATCAAATTCTCTAATTAATTAATGACAAATACATTTTTTTAACAGTCTCTTATCACCACCTGGTGGCATAACAATATAATATACAATTGTTATTTGAAGTGTCAAGTTATGTACTTTCAAAAGGTGATTTACTCTATTTTGATCGTGTTTACGCACGTCTGAACTACAAACGCTTATTCCAGTTCTTCTGTGAATATATGCATATTTTAAACACAGCAATGATACTGTGTGGTTGAAAAGACTGTTTGTGAAGCTGTTTCATATTTACACTATATATCACAACTGCTCTCTCTGGATCAGCGGTAGCACAGAAGCAGATCTGAACGTTCCAAAGTTCCAGAGAGGAGTAGGAGTTTCAATCGAGATTGCGATATTTTAACAATTAATCGTGCAGCTCCAGTACACATGAAGCTTTTATGGTGCAAATATGGGATGTCTATTAAATTTGACTGTCCAATCAATTCGAAACGGACCAAAATCAAGTCATTTTCTTTCTTGTTTAAGATCCTTTACACTTGGAAATACATTGGATGATGGAAATCAAAGTCATTCTCATTTTGAGATTGTGTCATATCCTAATTTGGAAACATTCTGATGTGCTGTTTAAAAGATTCCACTAACCAGCCTCATGAAGCACACAATTAGCGTTCATCGTACACTCTGCCCGGTTCAGATTTGGCTTTGATTAATGAGTGTATCCTGGATGATCAAAATATTTAGATTTTCCTTATCCTCTGGCAAATGAGACGTAGTGCTAATGAATCTAATTTGTCTCGCACTCATGTTAAACCCAGTAGTTTCAGAGGGATTTACGGTCCTATTGTTTTTCTTTTCCTGTTTATTATCATCATAAGTTAAATGTATAAACCTTAATCAAAAACGACTAATTTTGTAGGATTTGTTTTCAAAGGGGTCATAAAATGCATGTTCAGATCTTTATATTATGTTCACTCTGTCACAAAACACTTGGCAAACTTCAAAAATTATCCAATGCAACCACAACGATTGCCTCTGAAGACAAAATACTTGCAATGCAAGATATTTAGAAAAACTGTCAGCTTGTTGAGCATTTTGTTAATAATAAAAAAAAAGAAGAGTCCGTTAAGAAATGAGATGACCAAACAAAAAACATTCTCTTTCAATCACTAAGGCCAGCTGTTAAAAATAAACTTAAAAATTGCATTTCTAATAGTTTGATCTCTTGGAAGGGTATGCACCATTTTTTGGAAGTGTAGTTTGTCTACATCTAGGGATGAAATAACTTCCGAAGGTTTTGCTCAACAGCAGTACCACACTTGTGATCAGTGGACAAACATAAATTGTTAAGGGGCGTTTCAACTCAATTCAATTTATTTTAAACAGGGGAGTTAGCTGGGTAAGAAATTTGCAGTAAGTTTGTATTGTAGAGTAAACTATTATGTGTAAATTTCTTTTTCATGTGCCCTTTAAGCAAAAAATTCACTTGTCAAGGAATACTGGGTTACAAGTGAGTCATAGTAAAACATTGTAAAAGTTTTTATTTTTGATGCATAAACGACATTATTTCTTGTGAATCAGAAAGGCATCATTACATTTATTCATGCCAACTATTATAACCGAAGGCATGGCCAACATACCGATCTGTGATCTCTATGTCTAGGCAGAACCTCCTGTCAAGTGTGTCTGTGGGTTTGCGGACACAAGACTTCATTGTAACGGAGTCCGTCTCACCCTGAAAGGATACAGAAAATTCTTTGAACAGCAGATCAGCAATACATTTATATTATATGAAACATGCCATTATCAAGACTAATGTGTCATGTGTGATGAGAACTTACAAGCTTCCCGCCTGATCTCTGGTCAAACGTTTTCATGTGTAGAATTTTTTGCTCTTTGACAAACGTGCAATAGCGTTTCACCCAGCTGGATCCAAAAGGAGGAGGTCCTGCAGAAGCACAGGATACATGGCATGACAGTCACTAAAAGTAATAGGCACAGAAGAGTTCCATCATAAAAATTGTCTTGCATACGTTTCTCCTGCATGTAAAGATAGCCCTCGCTGCTGATGGGGCTGGTCTGTCGGTACTCCTGTGGCGACTCTTTGATTCTCTTCAATAACTCAAACACCTCAGAGCGTGTGCCCTCAAAACGACTCCGAGTCTGAAAGCAGAGGCACAAACAAACAAAATAACTCAATCATTGATTAAGTTTTACAAATTCTGTGAGGGCCTGGTAACTGGGAATTTACACTGATGGAATTCCCCAAATCTTTGGAATCCATCGGGAAATTGCACGATGCATAAAAAGAGCCCACCTCAATGTGCTTAAACATACTAATCCATGTTTTAAATCTATACATCCTCAGAACTCTGACCATCAAAAGTGATTTATAACTGATTCAAAACAAAACACCAGCAAGGACAGTGACGTGGTCCAATCAAATAGGACAAGGGAGGAAGTTGGCTCTCAAACTTCCGGCTTAGGAGTTAAACACAATGGAAGGTCAATGCAAACAAAGGCCTTTAAGTTTCCCTTGGAAACCTTGGCCCTCTCAAAACGCTGCTGTATCCTGTCTTGGTAACTCTCTTTCCATGTCACCCAGCGAGCCAATAGCATTAACCAGAAAAATGTGAGTGAAGAATGACACATCTTGGCATATCACTCTACATGTGTTGATAAACAGTTTATGTGCTGTTTATGTTTAATATTTTACTCATCCATTGTATATATGAAATAAATAAAAAAAAATAAAAAAATATATATATATATAAATCTTTACGAGTAAATCGTTCAAAAAAAGATTTAAAGTTAAGTGTATTAAAGTCAAAAACGTTATGAAAGTTTTTACTTACATTTTGAATATTGATTTGAAGAGCCTTTTTGTAATGATCAAAATCTTTGGCCAACTCATATCCCTGATGATAGAAAGTAAATACAGTCTGAAAGAATGCCAGCATCTGCACAAGAGAGAGAGAGGGGAAGAAGGGAATGAGAGAAAGACAAAAATATAACTACTTATATCCTCTAGGACAGACATTACCATGTTCATATATGTTTTTGTGTCTTAATCTCTATGTGATGTCGAAGAACACGGTTTCATGTAAGTAGAAAGTCAAACAGGCATTCATAAATGGAAAGTAATCAGATAAATATTTGCTCTGCTAAAACACTCAGCTACATTTAAGGATACTAATTGATGTGCTTATGCAAACTATTAAATTGATAAATGCGGGCCCAAATAGACCCACTTGCAAATAGCCTGAACAAATCCATATTTAAAAGAGGCTTTTGTGTGTGGTAATTGTACCAAATGTACCATGCTGCACTTACAGCTCTCACTGAATATAATTCTATTTCATTTATTTATTTGATATAAGGCAGGCTACACTTTTTCCTCAGTATTTTTAAACAAATAAATGCAGCCTTGGTGAGCATAACAGACTAGTGTAAGTAAAGTCAAGTCAAGTAGATTTATATAGCGCTTTTCACAATATAGATTGTATCAAAGCAGCTTCACAGTATCAATCAAAATAACATAAAAGTGTTTGTTTCTTAGTGGAAAAACATCCACGTTTGGTAGGGATGATCAATGGTATTAATGATTGGTTAATTAATTTGAAAATCCCCAAATAGGGAATCCTATGTAAATAGGATTATGGTTACCAATATTGTTATTATGCAACTTACCTGTATATACATTGTGCCCACTTTCATTTTATAATCAAAGTTTAATTTATTAATTTTCAACTCTATTCTCTCTCCTATTTGGTGCACACGCCAGCTTTTTACTAAGTGTTATGACAATACAGATGAATTAATGTATAAATAAAATACTAAATGTATATTTGTAACGTGTATTCTGGTGCTGTACAATCGCTTCACAGCATTGAGAGTTACTTCATTAAATGGGTTTCCTTTCTTTTTTGTGGCATGTGAAACCATACCAAATGCTGTTGATAGACAAACATGAAAGCAAACCATGTTGAAATAAATCAAGTTGAATGACCATCTGGATGAAGGGTCATGCACTCACAGGCTCAACACACTCAAACTTCTTCCTCTCCTGTATCTCCTGCAGCTTGCAAACGTACTCCAGAGATGTCTCCTGAAAGTGCTGTCTCATCGCCTCCACCGACACGTCTGCCTGAAAGACACACAGAACGAAAAAAAAAAGGAACAGAAGTCATCACATCAAAATTAAGAGTGACTTAAGATATGCAGATGGAGATATGGGTTTTTCCAAAAGCTGTCTGCCCGTCCATGTGTTGCCTGCCTTACAACACACAAAGGGCCTCATTCTGAAAATGTAACATTGAAAACAGAGAAATGACTTGGAACATGTAATTAAGTAAAGTATTGTGTGAATGTAAACAGTGCTAAACAGTAACTAATTTAATATAGTTATTAGTTGTGCAAATACAGTTAAATACAGTGCATTCAATGGCGAACTCCATCATAAATAAACACAGTTATGTAGTCTCAAAGCTTTACCAAAAGAACTTGGAACTTTAACTTGCAATTGAAGGTGTCTAAGCCCACATACACACTGCCAAGTTTTGGCCACTGCATTAAATATGGGAATGAATCACTCAAGCTTTTGTCCTTTGTGTGTTATGCGTTCTAGCCTATGACGAATACAGGAATAACTCCAAAATTCATTCAGTTGGCACTGCAATAACCACAGCAATGTTTAGATTTCTTGTAAACAAGAACATTGAATGCCAATAGTTTAACTTTAACACAAATGGTGTTTGTGACATTAGCTAGTTTTAACTTTTATTATTGTTAATATTACTAAAGACGTAATAATCTGATTGTTTTTATTTTTATAAACCACCACCAACAGATTCTCTTTTTTTTTTAATCATTAAGCCCATACTTTAAACAAAGTGCCTTATCTGCATTGTAAATATAGGACTGGTGGAGGAGACTACTGTGGAGAGACAGCATAAAATAAAATAAATAAATTAATGTCTGCATTTACACTGAGTTGTGGGAGTTGTTGAATTAAGTTGTCTTGAAATGTAACAGTGTCTAAATATGTACAGTAGAATAATTTGTTGCGTACTAGATTAGACTAAATGACCAAAATGGCCATCCTTAACCATATTTGTCTGGAGTAAATGTGTACATGACCCATGACAACTTAAATGTCTTATGAACTGGAGAAAATTTAGCAGTCCTCTGGGCTGGCATTCTTCAGTATTTCTATGTATCTTATACTTAAAAGTTTGTCTGCTGTGAACACCAGTCTGACACTAAATAGCCCACTGCTAAAACCACAGCCACTGACCCAAAAAAAACACGTCATAAGGTCCAGAGGAACATAATGGCCCACCATAAAAATATCAACAGTCTCTAGTGGTTTTTGTGCTCAATGTATACAACATTCATGGCTGATGGGCACGCCTTAAAAGGTTATTTTCCCCAGACATTGTTCGATCAAGTGAGATGCCTAGCTTCTTAAACATAGTAGAAATAATGACAGACTAAACAACTGCTATAAACAGTATAGTAAAGAATATAGAAAACCATTGACCTTGACTTAAAAATCTTTTCTTTTTTTTCACGAGCTAAAGAAGAAACCCAGCATTTATAAAAACAGTTTGCATTACACATCCATCTTGTGTGTGGGAAGAATGAAATGTAAAGTACCTCCTGTAATTGTGGCTCCTTCTTCTTTGCTGACATGTTCAAAAGTTTCTCTAGCGAGCTGTAGTACTTCTCTGTTTCCTTCTCGTACCTCTTTCTCTCTGCCTGAAATATCAAATGGAGGAACTTACTATTTTTAATATATGGAACTAAATGTACAGTTTTCCATTTCTTTTATTTAAATCAGTGCAAACATCCTAAATGTGGGTGCTGACAGTGAAGATCTAGATTTTTACCTTTGCTGAGCCAAGATGCTCTTTCCGAAAATTTTCTAAAGGCTTCATCAGTGTCTCTGTGATGTTTCTCATCTGTGAAGATGGAATTCAGTATATAATATTTGACCATTTAATTTAATTATATTAAACATTAGCAGAAACAGGATGATGTTCTTACATCGAGACTTGAGCGAACACATTGTAGGTTTCAATTTTAAATGTCAATAAAGGTGACATCATTGCATCACCTATTCCATAGTCATGACTGAACTTGCACAGAAACTGTAATAATTCTACAGAAAGCTCCACAGATGACTACAGAAATTGAACAGCTGCCATTCATAAAATTCTACATATTTGTGCTTCCATATTTGTTTACTAAATACGATGGATAATATAATGTTTTCATCTAATAAGAGAGTAGTAAACTCATTATTGTGATGATAAGACAAATAGAATGCTATAGTACGGAGCCCCTAAAGCTGGGTTGGGCAACACAGGACTTCGGAATACAGCATCTCAGTAAATACACCCCTCATATTTCAGCAAACATTTTAGTATATCTTCTCAAGGGACAATACTATAGAAATGAAACTTGGATATATTTTAGAGTAGTCAATGTGCTGTTTATATAGCAGTATATTTACTGTCCTCTGAAAATAACAACATCCAGCCATTATTGTCAAAATAGCTGGCAAAAAAAGTGAGTACACCCTAAGTGATAATAGCTGTACGTCATTTAACCATGCAAAGCCACATGTCCTATTCATCATGTTCATGTTTTCGCCAGCTTGCCAGGACCAAACAAATTGTGTACCTTGTATTAGAGCAGCTCTCAAACTGGCCACTGGATGTTCAACATGGCATCTCATGGCAAATAACTATCTAAGGATTTGAGAATTAGAATTGTTGCTCTCCACAAAGTTGACCTAGGCTATAAAAAGACTGGTAACATCCTGAAACTGAGTTACAGTACAGGCCAGGGTCATACAGAGGTTTTCCAAGACGGGCTCCACTTGGAACAGGCCTCAGATATACTCAAATGTTTGCTGAAATGTGAGGGGTGTTCTCACTTTTGTGAAATACTGTATACTTTCCTGCAGAGTTAAGCTTTCAATCCCAATCAAACACCTGAACAGGCTAAACAAGGTCTTCAGAATAACTAGAAAGCTACAAGCAGATGAGCTTTATTAGGGTTGGAGCTAAACTCTGCAGGAAAGTGGATTTCTAGTAGCCCAGCCCTTCCCTAAAAGGACATCAATGCTTTTGCGTTCAATTGCAAAACTTTTGTGATCCAACAAGAAACTGCATTAGATAGCAAAATATTTGCACTCTCTCAATTTTTTTTTTTTTACAATCCCCAAGAAACTTTGTGTTTACTCACAGAACTTTTGCCTTCTCTCATAAATGGCATTCCCCCAAGAAACTTTGCATTTGCTTACAAAATAATAATTATTTCCATCACAAGTTTTTATTTATTTGTCCAAGAAAGTTCGTGAGAGAACACAAAACTTTTGCGAGAGTTTGCAAGGTTTCTCTGAGAAATACAGAAGTTTTGCGAGCAAACCCAAACACATAAAAAAAAAAAAAAAAAATCTGTTTAAGGGCTCAGAACAACAATATGAATATCTGTTATGATTTATCTATATTTGCGTTGTAAATCAAGCTTCTTGAAATTTAGGAACACTTTTCCCCAATTGAAGCAATTAAGGACATTCTCTTTACCCATGATGTGACTGTTAGAATGAGCATCTCCAGTCTACCATTACTCTGTTTCTGACCCTGTCAGGACCTGTTAGCTCCGCCCCTTCCACACATGACTCCAGTGAGCCAAGGGGCCAAAACGTCATTGGCCTGCTGCGGTGTTATGAACGGGTGGGGCTCAAATCTGAGCCCATGACAACTGTCAGCTGTTGCACTTTGAGTCAAGGGCAGGGCCTTCAGCTCTCTAATTCTGCATACTAAATAAATACTAACATGACCTACATGCAACATGAGCCCTTCCTACCTAGATGGTTAACCACCTATTAGAATATATAGTTCTCTCATACCTTAAGAATGCAAAAAACTTATATGCAAGAGGTAGGGGTTTGTCAGTCTAATAGGTAAAACTGAAATCTTTTCTTGTCTCATTTTTACACAATTTACACTGTAAAAGTTAATTCCAGATAACATATACATTAGTCTTGGAAATGACTTAAACCAAGTGCCATTTGACATTCTTGAATTTTTTGAAAGTACAGTTCCTACACAACACAGTTGAGGTGACATGACTCAACATAAGCAGCAGTCTTGTGCAATCTCTGAGTAATCTGTGAGAGAGGACACAAATCATTTATGGCAATGTAACTCACTTTGTGTGACAAAACTGTGACTAAAGAATGCAGGAACAAATAGAGGCCTGACGTCGCTTTACAGACTATGTGTTGAACTCAGTGTTAAAACTGATTACGTATTGTGTCTCTCCACAAGCAAATGGCCATGCTGGCATGTAGAGTTGTTCCGATTCCGATACTAGCATCGGAAATGCCGCCGATACCAATAAAAATGCTTGCATCGGTATCGCGAGTACTTCTACCCATGCACCGATCCGATACCATTTTCTTAAACAATATCTAGTTATGCACGCTAGCTTTGCATAACCCTGCAAATCGGAGATCAATTCTTCTTCGCTGCTCTAAACAGTGGTTGCTCGTGGCGACACAGGAAGTTGTGCTGTTGCCACAAGCAACCACTGTTTAGAGCAGCAAAGAAGAAAGCGCGTGCGCGCTATCAGTATGTCCGCTGTTTAGCAGTATTTCAGACTGGACCAACCAGACAGTAAAACGGCGACATGTCTCGTATGCCATACTGCAATTTCGAGGGGTGGAACAAGATTAGCAACTTTAACACGAGTAACTTAAAGCATTTGAAGACGCGTTACCCCGCAGAACACGATTACACAAAGGCAAGGGCAGAGAAGAATGAGCCGCGCCAGAATCAACAATCTCTAAAAGCTTCATTCAAACAAAGAGAAATGTTTTCAAAAGACAGCCAACGAGCGATAAATACAACCGACAACATGTATTGAGTTTATTTTTCTGGATGACCAGCCGCGGTCAAAACTGAAATGGCGTTTATTTAACAAAATTGTTTATGGACTTATTTTCTTATATTATTCATATATCATTTTTTAGATTCCTAGATTTATTTGTTGCACTTTTTTATGCAGTTATATTGTAAAGCTAAAATACCTTTTTCAGTTTACAGTATTAGATGTGTGGTTGCATTTTAAGTTCTTTTTCACTTAAGAAAGATAAATAATATATTGCTGTGAAATGTATGTCAGCTAATAAAAATACTCTAGTTCACTGTATGTATTTGTTCATGTTTAATTAAGGGATAAGTCTGAAACACACCATAAAATAATTATATCAATTCATACAGTGCTAGTATGAATTGCAGCTGTATAGATACTGTACACATCCAAGTATCGGATCAGTACTCGGTATCGGCCGATACCCTGAGTCCAGGTATCGGAATCGGTATCGGGAAGGGAAAAAGGGTATCGGAACATCTCTACTGGCATGTTCCAAAAATATATTTTACCCTGCAAGGAATTGAGTGAAATGTATAACAGAGAACATGTTTGGTGCAAGTCTCAACTGGTTGTGCTCACCATCAGCTCTCTTTGGTCTTCCAAGTTTCTGAGAAAGGATGAGAACTCTTGCAAGGATTCATCTGAAATGACACATATGAAGACACTGAGCAAAGCACGATACAAACAAATGTAAGCATGCATGTAAATTAATATGCAAAAAAGGGGGGGAAAAAAACTCACCAATGCACTTCTCATCGTCAGTTTTGGCATCACCGATGTATTCAAATTTGAACTCACCCAGGCACTGAGCAAACTTCTTCTGGGCCAATGAAAGCTCTGTAAGGCAAAGAGTAAAGACAGAGGGAAATCAGGAATTGTATTATTTTTGGATGCTCTAGTGGCAGAGTTTTCCCATCATTTTCATTTGGGAAGGTGTGTATGTGTGTGTGTGCCACACATTAACCTACGCTACCATTGAAAGTTTGAGGTCAGTAATATTTTGGTAATACTTTATAAGGTCTCATTTGTTAACAGTAGTAAATGTATTAATTAACATTAACTAAGATTAATAAATGCTGTAGAAGAATTGTTAAATTTTAGTTTATGATAACTAAAGTAGTTAACTAATGTTAACAAATGAAACATTTTTGTAAAGTGTGACCTATTTCCTTTTTTAAATAAGTTAATTGTATTCAGCAAGGACACATTAAAATAAATCAAAAGTGACATTAAGGACATTTATGAAGTCACACAAATATGTCATGTTCTTTTGAACATTCTATTTATCAAAATGTCCTGAAAAGTGTCCCATAAGAGACTTCTTTCAAAAACACTAAAACATCTTACAGACCCCAAACTTTTGAATGGTAAAGTATGTAAACCAATCCATTACATGACCTTATACATTTAAAACAGACACAATCGTTTTATTTTATCGCACTGGGAATATTTGAATTACATTGTCTTCTGTTCAGATGAAGTATTCCCGAAGAATAGTTTAACAATACCACCTATTGACAGATATGAGCTGGTCATAATGAAAATTATGCTCTGCAAACATCCTGCTGGACTCTTATGTTGCCAAGAGAGCATCCTGAAGTAGCATGTGCTGCTAATAGATACCAAGAATTCCCCTTCCCTCAGGAAAACATGTGGAAAACCCAATGAAAAAAGGGATGGGACTTCGCCTGGAACATGAGGCTGGGAGGGGATTTGTAAATCAGAGGGAGGAAATTTCATTCTGTGGATTCCCAAAGGATGATCCCGATATAAGTGAACTCTCACTGGGGTCCGTGGGACAGAGTGCTGGGGTATTTTAGGACGAGCACTATGAGCAGTATCCAGCAATGTAGTGTCGTCAACACTGACAGCTGGGCCCGTCCGTGTGAAATGAGCTGGCAGTGCAGTAGACCTATAACACCTTAAGCCTGTTTAATGCTTCTGCGTCGAATCGTACCCCCGCAGACCCCTCTGCGTCGCCGCAAACCCCTTTCCGACCCCTCCGCCGTAGCTCGACGTGCACCTCCAAAAAATTGTAACTACGCGTCGAAGCGACGCAGGCCGCAAGGGCTGTGGTTGGTCAGATTATACATAATTTCCGGAGTATAGCTTTTCCGGTTTCCCCCTCCCGCTATACCGCCATTTTTAAAATGACCACTGCACTGTTTGTTTCAATGATGGATCAAGTTGAGGAACGTTTGATCGAGGAAGTACGAAAGTACGACTGCACACAAGCTGCAACAACATTCTCTCTCTTTCGCTCGCCATTGTCGGAAATGAAAAAGCGGAACAGGCGCACGGAACCAAAACAAACTAGCAAAGAGATTAGCAAACCACACCCCCCCCCCCTAGCGTTCTGGCGGTGAAATGCACCGTGATGCAACGCAACCTGACGCAGAACCATAAAACGGCCACGACCTGGTAGGAGTGACGGCGTAGCTACGCCGTGGAGTTGACGCAGAAGCATAATGAGGCCTTTATTCTGCTAACTATGTCTAACTTTGCTTGCCATTTTGTCCTTGTAATCCACTTTTAGAGTCATTCTAATTGATTCCATTCAACGATTTATGAATGACCCATATTTCATTTATGGCCACACAGCTAGTGGACCTCTTGCCCAGTCCAAACTAAAAATGCCCGGTCAACTCATCTGTGAGGGTTGGAGTGAATGTGGATTACTCTACAACAATGCTCAATCATGTGAGTTTGGCAGAGTGGACTTGCTGACTACATGCCCCAGGACAGAATGGACTGAGAATGTCAAGAGATAAATGTGAATGATAAACACTATGCTCTAGGGCAGGGCAGGGCAGGGGTATTCAATTAAAGTTCCATGAGACCCAGTCTCAACATTTTTGACTGTAAGCAGATGTCTGTACACTATGTAACATTCGGAGTGCGTCAGTGAGATACTTTAATATCAACTGTGTTTAAAGTTTATGTAAACATATCATGGTATTTTCATAGAGAAGAGAACTACTGTGTTGTGAAAAAAAAATGCTTTGATTAATAATGATATAATAAGGTCTTTTCAGCCGCAACACCGTTTACATCACTTGGACACGTGGCACCGCCCCCCACCGTCGTTTAGATTTTGGGGATTTTTTATAGTAATAAAAATGATTTAGTTCAATTAGAGAACAGACAATACAATTAAAAACTGAACGTGTCTACTCAACGCAGCGTGAGTTGAACGAGAGTCACAGCACAGATCAGCAGCAGGAGTCAGATTTCACCTCACTTCGCTCGTTTCAAGACGATGGAGTACAATTTGGCTTCAAAGGGATACTGTTTTTTGTTGTGCCTCTTTTTTTATTAAGAATAATAATAAACCCACCATTCAAGCAACTGCTGCCACCCAATTGGCGCCAATTCAAAAGCGAAAGTAAAATGCACACGGGCATTCAAAGTAGTGTGTGACGACTGGCGCAGAGCGAGTGTGTGTTCATGCTCAACATCCATAGGATTTAATTGAAAAGAGTCGCTCTGCTCCGCACCGTACAGTTATGCAAAATTCTATTCATGATGACACAGTACTGGCCCGATCGGGCAAGTGACAATTCCGTCAAATGTCCCAAGCATCTTTCACGCTGGCCCCGGGCCATCCGGCAGTCCTTCTTGTTGAGCCCTGTAGTCAAATGAACTATTCAATATACAGATGAATCAATCATAATTAAATAGCAAAATCAATAAAGTTGTCTACACTGCACAATGAATCTCTCTTATTTACACGGTGTCTACACTTTGATAATGAGAGGATTCGCAAGTATGCAGAACTCAGCACTGAACAAAAACAACACAAAAACACATAGCAAATAGAAACATTTGACATTCAGAGCACCCCCAAGAATTCCCATAGAACCAGGCCAGCAAGTATAATTCGCTTTTCCTTTTCTTCTGAATCAGTTTCTGGTTCAAATGTAGGCTATATGGCTTAACTAAAACTAAATTTTCACTTGCCACTGTACACATAATGGATCATGTTGTCCGAGCTGGTGTGATTGAGAGGAATTTTTATTTTTTTTAAATATGTAATTTTGATTATCAAAAATGATTTAAGGGATACAATTATTGACTTAAAAATATGAATGACAATATTAAATGATTAATGACCCAGAACTGGGACTGAATCTGGACTGCAGTCTGATAATTGGTGGCCTCTGCTCTAGGGAAAAAAAAAAAAAAAAAAAAATAGTGTGAGGTTACAGGTATGATTATTCAGTTTATTGCCGAGAAGTGTATTCATGTCTAGAATACATCCATGACTATATCCATCTATAAAGACAACGTCTGTCTAACAATGTCTCTATTAACTCCACAACACCACTGTGTGCAGGGGAGGTTGATCGCCTAATTCTAGTGGGTATTAGGAAGGGCAAATGGCAGCCCATGGGCAGCTGGGTACTGGACTAATTCAAAGCATTGTTTAATGAGCTTCTGTTCTTTTAGCAAGACTCAAAATAGAGTCACCAGGAAACAAGTTTTCTTTCCTTTCTTCCATATGTGTGCAAGGTAAGCATCACTCTGTAAACATATGAAGATGTGGCTGCGGAAGTTGCCACGTTACAACATGCAATTAAAAGAGAAATTCAAAACTAAAAGTGCCATGAAGAATGTAAGCAGATCAGACTGTGGCTCAACAGAACTCCAGGTAAATCATCTGGAATATAAATGTTAAATGACATATAAAAGTAAAATTATACAAATACACGCTACCGTTTAAAGGTTTAGGGTTGGTAAGTTGAAACATTTTTTTTTTTGAAAAAAGTCTCTTATGCTCACCACGGCTGCATTAATTTGATAAAAACTAATACAATTTAAAATTAATTCTCTCCAAGGCAAAATGACGGTTTGACAAGCACCCGCCTCCTCTCGCTCAATCCTCTCATTCACTCTGGTTGAATAGTGTTGGTGTTACATGTCCTGAATATTGCACATAATTTGTCATTCCCGCAGGTTTCGCGCTCACACCAAAAGCTTGTGCACCACTGTTCTGTGTAAGTGGCACTGTGAAACAGCTTACGAGTACCAAATTTACTTATTTTTCGTGGCTAATTGCGCTTAAATTGTCAAATACATACAAAATGTTGTCAAACCGCCCATCTTGCAGAGTATTCAGTGAAATGCAGGTCCTTCTCAAGAAATTAGCATATTGTGATAAAGTTCATAATTTTCCATAATGTAATGATAAAACTTAAACTTTCATATGTTTTAGATTCATTGCACACCAACTGAAATATTTCAGGTCTTTTATTGTTTTAATACTGATAATTTTGGCATACAGCTCATGAAAACCCAAAATTCCTGTCTCAAAAAATTAGCATATCATGAAAAGGTTCTCTAAATGAGCTATTAACCTAATCATCTGAATCAACTAATTAACTCTAAACACCTGCAAAAGATTCCTGAGGCTTTTAAAAACTCCCAGCCTGTTTCATTACTCAAAACCGCAATCATGGGTAAGACTGGCGACCTGACTGCTGTCCAGAAGGCCATCATTGACACCCTCAAGCAAGAGGGTAAGACACAGAAAGACATTTCTGAACAAATAGGCTGTTCCCAGAGTGCTGTATCAAGGCACCTCAGTGGGAAGTCTGTGGGAAGGAAAAAGTGTGGCAAAAAACGCTGCACAACGAGAAGAGGTGACCGGACCCTGAGGAAGATTGTGGAGAAGGACCGATTCCAGACCTTGGGGGACCTGCGGAAGCAGTGGACTGAGTCTGGAGTAGAAACATCCAGAGCCACCGTGCACAGGCGTGTGCAGGAAATGGGCTACAGGTGCCGCATTCCCCAGGTCAAGCCACTTTTGAACCAGAAACAGCGGCAGAAGCGCCTGACCTGGGCTACAGAGAAGCAGCACTGGACTGTTGCTCAGTGGTTGCATGTCATTCGGAAATCAAGGTGCCAGAGTCTGGAGGAAGACTGGGGAGAAGGAAATGCCAAAATGCCTGAAGTCCAGTGTCAAGTACCCACAGTCAGTGATGGTCTGGGGTGCCATGTCAGCTGCTGGTGTTGGTCCACTGTGTTTTATCAAGGGCAGGGTCAATGCAGCTAGCTATCAGGAGATTTTGGAGCACTTCATGCTTCCACCTGCTGAAAAGCTTTATGGAGATGAAGACTTCATATTTCAGTACGACCTGGCACCTGCTCACAGTGCCAAAACCACTGGTAAATGGTTTACTGACCATGGTATTACTGTGCTCAGTTGGCCTGCCAACTCTCCTGACCTGAACCCCATAGAGAATCTGTGGGATATTGTGAAGAGAAAGTTGAGAGACGCAAGACCCAACACTCTGGATGAGCTTAAGGCTGCTATCGAAGCATCCTGGGCCTCCATAACACCTCAGCAGTGCCACAGGCTGATTGCCTCCATGCCACGCCACATTGAAGCAGTCATTTCTGCAAAAGGATTCCCGACCAAGTATTGAGTACATAACTGAACATAATTACTTGAAGGTTGACTTTTTTTTGTATTAAAAACACTTCTTTAATTGGTCGGATGAAATATGCTAATTTTTTGAGACAGGAATTTGGGGTTTTCATGAGCTGTATGCCAAAATCATCAGTATTAAAACAATAAAAGACCTGAAATATTTCAGTTGGTGTGCAATGAATCTAAAATATATGAAAGTTTAATTTTTATCATTACATTATAGAAAATAATGAACTTTATCACAATATGCTAATTTTTTGAGAAGGACCTGTACATTAAGCTTTGGAATGTAAATAGTTGAGAGAAAGCATGTAGCAGTATATTGGATCCCTGCATAAGCTCTTAAAGTAACATCAAATAACTAAAGACAAAGAAAAAAACACTCGCTGCTCTTGACTGAATAACTTTCATACTTTAATTGTAAGCATTAATCTGTATTTAATTTTTATAATGAAAACTATAGACATGATTACTTTCATTTCTGTAGTATTTCTTACCTGAATACTACTGTAGACCAACTTTAAAGCCATGTTTATTTTATTTGTCTCTTTATTCTATTGTATTTATTCACATTTAATAATTTAGCAGACACTTTTATCTAAAGCGACATATAAAGGAAGAGAGCAATAGAAGCAATCAAATCAACAATAGGGTAATAATATGCAAATGTCGTGATCATTCTCAGCTAGACCAGCACAGCACAGGGAACAAGGATTTTTTTATAGATATAGAATAGTAAGTGTTAGTAAAATTGAAACAAATGTTGGCGAAAAAGATGCGTCTTTAGTAGATTCTTGAAGACGAAAGACTCTTGGGTTGAGATAGGCAGGTCATTCCATCACCTTGGAGCAGTCAAGGTAAAGGTCCGTGGAAGTGATTCTGTGCCTCTATGGGATTGTTACCACAAGGCTGGCACGTTAGATGGCACGTTGGTCTGAAGTAAGGAGTTATGATAGAGCCAGTTCTGTAAGCAAACATCAGTGCCTTGAATTTGATGCGAGCGTTAATTGGCAACCAGGGCAATTTTATGGTGTGGTGTGACGTGCGCTCTCTTCAGTTTGTTAAAGACCACTCTAGCTGCAGCATTCTGGATCAGTTGCAGAAGTATGACAGTGCAAGCTGGAAGACATGCCAAGAGAGCATTACTCAGTCTGGATAAAACAAGCGTTTGTTCAAGGAGTTTTGTTGCATGCTTTGATCAAGTTTCAAGTTCAAGTTTATTTATATAGCACGTTTAAACACAACACTAGTTGACCAAAGTGCTTTCCATGATAGACAACAAATATACCCGACAACAACAGTGAAATAAAAAAAAAAAAATAAATAAATAAATAAATAAAATAAATAAGAAGATAAATGTCACTACTCAACTCTTTTCGAAGGCCAATGAATAAAGATAGGTCTTTAACAAGGATTTGAAAATGTCAGGAGTTTGGGCATTTCTAATTTGAACAGGTAAAGTATTCCAAAGATTAGGAGCAGCTACTGAGAAGGCTCGGTCACCTTTTGTTTTTAACCTGGATTTGGGAACATCGAGAAGCATCTGATTGGATGACCTCAAAGCTTTAACCGGAGTGTGTACATGTAAGAGTTCTGACAAGTAAGAAGGTGCCAACCCATTTAAAGTTTTAAAAACAAGCAGTAAAATCTTAAAATCAATCCTAAAGCAAACAGGAAGCCAATGGAGCGATGCTAAGACAGGGGTGATGTGCTCACGCTTTTTAGTGCCTGTTAGGAGTCGAGCTGCTGCATTTTGGACTAATTGTAACCGATGGATAGACGACTGATCAATTCCAACTTACAAAGAGTTACAGTAGTCGAGGCGGGACGTTATAAATGCATGTATTACTCTTTCAAAATCTTTTCGAGGCATGCATGGTTTGACTTTTGCCAACATTCTCAGCTGAAAGAAACTGGCTTTTACAACTGAACTAATCTGTTTTTCAAATTTAAAAACACTATCGAAGATCACGCCTAGGTTCTTGGTAAGTGGACGACTTTATGTTCCTAAAGTACCAAGAGCATCTACACAATCACTTAAATCCCCAGGTCGGCTGAATACAACCACCTCAGTCTTACTTTCATTCAGACAGAGAAAGCTCTGACTTTACCATAATTTAAGATCTGTCAGACAGTTGAGCAAGGACTGACTTGCAGCTTTGTCTTTGGATTTAACAGGTAAATAGATTTGCATGTCATCTGCAAAACAATGAAAGGAAATGTTGTGTTTTTTGAAAATAGACCCCAATGGCAGCATGTATAGTGAAAATAGCATGGGGCCCAGTATGGACCCTTGGGGGACCCCACAGGAAAGAGGGGCAGTGGATGAGGAGAATTCACCGAGGCGAACAGAAAAACTTCTATCCGCCAGATATGACTTAAACCATTTGAGGGCTGTGCCCCTAATGCCGACACATTGTTCGAGTCGGGACAACAGAATGGAGTGATTGACCATATCAAAGGCTGCCGTCAAATCTAAAAGCACTAAAACAGCTGAGTTTCCAGAATCAACTGCTAAAAGAAGGTCGTTATAGACTCTTAAAAGTGCAGTTTCGGTACTGTGACGGGGCTTAAATCCAGACTGGAATTTTTCATAAATACTAAACTTATCTAGAAATGATTGAAGTTGGTTATAAACCACTCTCTCCAAGACTTTTGACAAAAAAGGGAGCTTAGAGATAGGTCTAAAATTAGAGAGGTTTGAAGTATCCAGGTTCTTTTTTTTTAAGCGTGGCTGCACAACTGCATGTTTGAAAGCAGCTGGAACAGACCCTGAACTAAGAGATGTATTAACCAAGGCGACAATGCTTGATCCAACAGTGTTAAAGACATCTTTCAAAAAGCGTGCAGGGATACTATCAATGGGACAGTTTGCGGGACTTAGTTTCATGACTATCTCAGAAAGAAGAGGGAGTGTGACTTGCTCAAACAGCGGGAAGACAGCTGGGCTGGCAAAGTGTACAGAGGGGTCAGTGGTAGTTGCAGAGGGTGAGAGGCTAAGACCAGCAATTTTGTCTATAAAATATTTCAGGAAGTTCTCACATAAAATTGCAGATGGCACAACACAGTCTGAACCGCGAGGATTAACAAGAGAATTAAAAACATTGAAAAGAACCTCAGGCCTCTGGCTGTTATTTGCTACTATATGGGATAAAAATTTAGTTTTTGCAGTTTTTACTGCTCTCTGGTATTTAGATAATGTGTCTGTGGCGAACAGGACGGCCGAGGGACGTGAGAGAACGGCGCGAGGCCGGTGGTGCGATTGCTAATGAGCAACACCTGTGAGGCACACCGGTCTCGCATCTCTCACGGAGGAGCGGAAGCATAAAGGAGGAGCGACGACGTTGATGATGGAGAGAGGAACAGGCCTGTGTTTTAGTTGTTTTGTTTTTGTATTTTACTTTAGCCAGCAGTCGTCCGGGAGGGGCTGCTGGCAGTTATATTTATTTTCTGTAGCCAGCAGTCGTCCGCGAGGGGCTGCTGGAGGTGTTTTCGTTTGTTTGTTTTATTTTAAATAAATTATATTTTGATGGTTCGCCGGTTCCCGCCTCCTTCTTCCCTGAACATTGCTACAGTGTCTCGCATTATTTCGAATGATACTTGGAGTTTATCCCTTTTCCACTTTCTCTCGGCTATTCTACAGGCACGTCTGAGAGAGCGGGTGGTGTCATTCAGCCAGGGTTCTAAATGTGGTTTAAAACGCTTTTCCCTCAGTGGAGCAATACAGTCCAATATCTCAGTGCAAGTACTATCAAATTGAATGGTGAGTTCCTCAACACTGAGGTTATGTCCATCGAGATTGTATAACAGTGAGTTTTTAAAAGCAGCGGAAAATGTGATGCAGTTGAAGGGTTAAATGCACGCACACTGCGTGCCGGAGCACAGGTGGAGTTCTCCAAACAGGGGAGAGTCACAGAGAATAACACAGGTAGATGATCTGAAATGCACGTGTCACATATTTCGTTTATGGTCACACATAAACCGTAGGACAGCACCAGATCTAGAGTATGTCCTTTTTCATGAGTCGGGACGCTGACAGACTGCATGAGGTTAAAGGAGTCAATAAGATTAAGAAAATCTTTAGCCAGGGGTTTCGAGTCACAGCATACATGTATGTTAAAATCACCAATGATTAAAAAGTGATCATATTTCAAAGCGGTCCCAGCCACAAAGTCTGCAAAGTCTTTAATAAAATCCTTATTAAACTTTGGAGGTCTGTACACCACCGCACATAACACCTTTGCGGGAAGGTTTGCTTCGAGTAGTTGTAATTCAAAGCTCGAGCAGCTTTCAGCCAGAATTTCCCGACAATGAAAAACAGATTTGAACACCGTCGCCAGCCCTCCACCTTTGCCGGTGGTCCGCGGGGAGCTGATAAAGTCACAGCGGGGAGGAAGAAGTTCAGAAAATGCAGTGCACTCACCCGCATGAAGCCAGGTTTCTGTCAGGAACATAAAATCCAACTCCCTTGTGGTGAGGAAGTCATTTAGCAGAAACGTCTTGTTGGCTAGCGATCTAACATTAAACAGAGCCAAATGAAGAATGCGATCCTCATTGGCCAAACGCGACGCACGATCCAACGGGCGAAGGTTCGAGTAATCTACTCCTGAGCCACCTCTGCGGGCCCGAAATCGCGTAGGATGCGGAGGCAGAGTCAACAGGTCGGCCTCTGAGGTAGCCATCAAGGTGGGCAGAATGGGACGGAGCCATCGGCGTCGTACCTCCAGCAGTCGAGGTGCGGCAGGAGCGTAGTATCCATTGTAAGGACACGTCACATCTGCGGATGCAAGGTAAGCCTTGTATCTGACCTGTGCACCTCCACGCTTTCTACGTCGCCTGTAGCGCTTCTTTCGGGGAATATCGCATGGTGGATGTCGCAGGTGCACTGGTATATCCGTCAAAAAAGGTGGAGGACTCCTAGTCCAATAGTCTCTCAAATCTTGTCTCCTAAGTACATCTTCAGAGGCCCCAATATTGAATAAAGTTTGGCGATCATAGATGAGTATAGCAGAGACATCTTGACAACATATAAATAGGATGGTAACAAACAGCAAATTATAAAGCAGACAGGAGGACAGACGGCTAGCCGTACACACTGGCGCCATCTTTGCTTTGATAGGAAGGGCCTGATCCTCCTAATGTTGTATAAGGCAAATCTGCAGGACCGGGCAGTTCTAGCAATGGACCTTGGAGTTGTGATTGATGATCAATTGAACTTCACAGACTTCAACTGACCTTGGGGGAGTTAAGGTTGAAGAACCTAGCTGAATGGAGAAGTTGTGAAGAAGGGCTGAGTTGGTCGAGACCACAAGAGGTGTGGTTATTTGTGTTATCATTTGCAATTTGTTTATTTGTTCTTATTTTATAACTGAACGTTTACTTTTCTTTGTTTCGTTTACGTCTCCATACCGGCGTGATGATTCAAATCTTCAACCAGATGGAACTGGATAATATTCTGATTGTTCCAATCCAATCTGATTTCTGACCTAAAATGCTGCCTGAATCATTATCATACACTCATCATCCGAAAACCAGTCAGTATATGGTGTGATCACCATTAACCTCATACAGTGCAACACATCTCCTTCACATAGGAGATCAGGTTGTTGATTGTGGCCTGTGGAATGTTGGTCCACTCCTCTTCAATGGCTGTGCGAAGTTGCTGGATATTGGCAGGACCTGGAACACGCTGTTGTATAAGACGATCCTGAGCATCCCCAACATGCTCAATGGGTGACATGTCCAGTGAGTATGCTGGCCATGCAAGAACTGAGATGTTTTCAGCTTCCAGGAATTGTGTACAGATCCTTGCATCATTGGGACATGCATTATCATGCTGCAACATGAGGTGATGGTCGTGGATGAATGGCACTACAATGGGTATCTCAGGCACTCATCATGGTATCTCTGTCCCCTCAAAATGCCATCAATAAAATGCACCTGTGTTCATTGGCCATAACATACGCCTGCCCATACCAAAACCCCATCGCCACCATTGGCCACTCGATCCACAACGTTGATATCAGCAAACCGCTCACCCACACGACGCCATACACGTTGTCTGCAATCTGCCCTGTACAGTGAAAACCGGGATTCATCCGTGAAGAGAACACCTCTCCAAAGTGCCAGACGCCATTGAATATGAGCATTTGCCCACTCAAGTCGGTTACGATGACGAACTGCAGTCAGGTTGAGACCACGGTAAGGACGACGAGCATGCAGATGAGCTTCCCTGAGGCGGTTTCTGACAGTTTGTGCAGAAATTCTTTGGTTATGCTAGGGCTGGGCTATATGACCAAAATCTCATATCACGATACAAGTCATCTCAAATCCCAATAACGATATACATCACGATATAGTGCCTTTTCTGTAAATACAATCAATTAATAGTTTTTAATTTTTTAACTATTTATTTGTATGATACAGCTTCATATAAGTATTTGAACACCTGAGAAAATCAATGTTAATATTTGGTACAGTAGCCTTTGTTTGCAATTACAGAGGTCAAAGTTTCCTGTAGTTTTTCACCAGGTTTGCACACACTGCAGGAGGGATTTTGGCACTTTACGATTTTAAATAGGCCTAGTACAGACTGATGTGATATTGACGCATAGCCTATCCAACGTGAGTGAAATGCCTGCGCTCAGCTGTCAAGTCATCATAGGTAAGTTGCAATGGCAATGCGCTGGGTTAGCTTTCTCAAAGATATACTGTATATGTCACCAACTGTCAAACAATCAGGCCTACATTTCAGTGAAAATGAATTGCAGGTAATATGTAGCCTAACTTTTTGTTTTTTGAAACCAGCTAAAATTGCAGGATAGTGTAGAATAGTGCTGCACGATTAATCGTATTGCGATGTCAAGCCTATGCGATTATATGACGCAAAATGCTGCGATTTTATATTAAATAAACAAATTAGGGCTATTAACGCAGCATCTGTTCATTTTTGTCATCATTTGGCTAGTGTTACATGATCCATATTCATCGGAATCAATGTAATGTTGGATGGTTATAATTAATGTTTAAAATTGTGTGTGTGTGTGTGTGTGTATGGTGGGGGGGACATCAATGGCTTATTGATCATTATAGGTGTTATCAATCATTTAGTTGTTGCTAGTTTGAGTTGAGAAATACACATTTCAGCATTATCACTAATCTGTGCGTGCATTTTCCTTGAGAGCCAAGCAAGTTGACTCATGGAACCATTTGTTTATTATATCTCAATCGCATATCGCAATATTGACCTCAATAATCGCAATATGACATTTTTTAAACGATAGAGCATAATATGAAACAATAGACTTTTTATATCGCCCATCCGAAATATATCGTCATATCCCACATCCCTAAGTTATGCAAACCGATTGATGTGGAGGTCCTGGACTGGTGTGGTTACACGTGGTCTGCTGTTTTGAGGCCGGTTGGATGTACTGCCAAATTCTCTGTTTATAAAAAAATTATTGAAAGTAAATATGTGTGTGTGCTGTAAAGTGGTTAGAAAAAATGAAATCGGTATCGGCAAGTCGGCCTAGAAAATTGTAACCGGTGCATCTCTAGCTAAATCCTGCAGAGACATTTGAACTCAAAACATGTTGGGAATCCAAAAGAATATTGTTTTAAACAGTCATGTTAATATCGCTAATTGTATTTGATAAAGTATAGGCTACTTTCAGTATGTAAATTGGGGTGAATGAACTTTGTTGAACATTTTTGCTAATGAAAAGAGAGAATGTACCCCTCTTGTGTGTCTGACCGGTTGTTACAGGTATGTTAGCCTGTTATTGTTACTGAGTAAACCTGCCAAGTATTTTTTATACAAGGACAGTTTTCATCTATAGCTGACTTGACCTAGTCTGTGGCACAACAGATGAACAGCAGAGTATGTCATTGTACTTTTTGAATTCTCTGTTATTCTGTGTTCATACTATCATATTTGGAAAGGTGGTCCTCGGAATGTTTTTAAACAGTCATTGGTGGGCCATGAGTTGCAAAAGGTTGAGAACCCCTGGTCTACCCCATATACTCTGGACTTTAAACATTGCTGACCCAGCAGTAATGTGCAGGTTTTAACAGGACAGACAGAGACCTGACTCATGGCACTGAGATATGCTGCTCACGCACTCATGGGGAATGCTTGAAGCATTGCTTTGCTTTAGAGGGAGTGTGACTTAAGGGGTCTTAGGATGTGCATTCAGAAAGGGCATAGTGTTATGGCAATATCAATAGGGGCGTGCTAACAGCACACACACAGGGGTTCGGCCCATTGACAACATCCATAAAATTCCCTGGTCAATCCGAGGGAATTCTTCAACAGTAAAGCATTTTGAAAACACAAACCAAAAACAACACACCCTGGAAACTGTGATCGTAAGGTCAAATTCTGAGTACAGCCAAACCCTGGTGCTGACCCAAGCAAAATATTTCAGTGACCATTACAGTGACTGTAATAAATATTTATTTTATTGTAATAAATATTTCAATGACCATTACAATTTTCTTCAACAAGCATAAGCCATAGATTTGCTAACAAATATATTATGTAGCCCTTAAAATGTTGGCAAAAAGCCACTTGTTCCAGGAAACTGACAACACTGTCGTGTCAACCTATATATTATGGAGAGGTTAAATACGGGTTTGGTGCCTTATTGTCAAAACAGAGGCACTGGCAGACGCACATATTTTAGTTTCAAGCACAGAGGCCTGCATTTAAAGTGACGTTATACGTTTTAAATTGAGAGTGAAGACAGACACGCTTTGCTGCAAGGCTGCAAGTCTTGCTGCATGCCTGCACCATGACTTTAAAAATAAAAACACCCGTTCAAAAAAAGTGTAAGGACTACTTTTGTGATGCTTTACTGCCCCTGGTCAGCAAGCATTTACTATTTGGAAAAAGAAATTAAAAGAAAAATATTAAATTAGGGCATTAAATAAAGGATTTTACAAGCAATTTATGTTTACATTTATTCTCAAGGTCTAACAAACATGTGGAATGCATTGCCTTCCCTATTAATGGTGTAAAATTATATATAATGTGATAAATAGCCTATAGAAATTGAATGATATATATATACACACACACACACACACACACACACACACACACACACACACACACACACACACACACACACACACACACACACACACACACACACACACACACACACACACACACACACACACACACACACACGGGTTGGAAAATGAAACCGAAACGCCTGTTTTAGACCACTATAATTTATTATATGGTGTAGGGCCTCCTTTTGTGGCCAAACAGCATCAGTTCATCTTGGGAATGACACATTCAAGTCCTTCACGGTTGCAAGAAGGATTTTGAGGATTGAGGATTTCCTCTTCCTGAACAGTGACAGGGTCGCCATGTGATGCTGGTGGAGGAAAACATTTTCTGACTTGCTCCTCCAAAATAACCCAAAGTGGCTCACAAATATTCAGATCTGGTGACTGTGCAGGTCAAGGGAGATGTTCAACTTTACACCTTTCTGTCACAAGTCTTGCAGTGTGTTTTGTTGCATTATCAATCTGATACACAGCACCCCTTCAGGGTACAATGTGTGTACCATAAGGTGCACATGTTCAGTAGTCCTTGACAGTGACGCTCCCATCAAGCACAGTAGGAAATGCAATTATATTGCAGCCCAACCCATCACTGATCCACCCCGCGCTTCACTCTGGGCAGCAACAGTTCGGGTGTTGAGCCTCTTTAGGGCATCTCCACACCGTAACTCCCACAGATGTGGGAAAGACAATGAAGGTCATCTCATCAGAAAACAAAATGTTTCGCATTGTCCACAGCCCAATATTTGCACTGTTGGCACCACTGAAACAGACATTTGCCATTGGCACGAGGGATCAAAGGTTTGGCTATAGCAGGCCGACCATGAATATTGACTCTGAATATTGTCTTAAGGTTTAAGCTGGTCTCTGACAAGCAGGTTTACAGACAGTTGAGCAAGACACACACACACACACACACACACACACACACACACACACACACACACACACAGTCTCAGCCTATGTTGTGTAACAGAACAGTGTTACTCAGAGTTTGATTACACATAAATGTCTTTGCTAGACACACCTCTTACTCCTCTGTAATTTGTGTACCTTTTGAACTGTCTTGTATGGTTGAACACAGCATCGGCCAAGAAACTCATGTTATGTGTGGGTTTATCAAGTTTTAAGCTAACTGTTTCTTTCCTGAGTAATTATGCTTGAAACATCCGTTGTGTTGCACTAACATTGTAGATAATACATTAAAGAAATATTAGCTGATCTTATAATGACAGATCCATATTTATAAACAATTCAATGATTTAGTTTATTTTGGTTCATCTAGTTTTTGCCACTGAGCCCAGGAAACCAGAAAAAAAGAAAAGAAAAAAACAAAAAAACACAGGAAAATGCCCCTCCTATTGCTTATCACAGGAAAACACACATCTGGGCACAGGGCACAGTCAATGTGACACGACAGTGAGGTATGACTCTTCTGCAAAACTTTTCCCCAAACATTTCCCCTTTAAACATTTCGTACCAGTTTAAAGTATGGCCTAAACACAGTGTATTTTTTCCCAAGAAATAACGAAATGTACTTCAGCAGAAGAACTGCCTTTGGACAGAGGACACACACCCAGTCTGAGTCTTAAATCACAGCAATCATTCATATGCACTGCTAACCAATGAGTAATGAGCACTTAGAAAGACTTTTGGTAACTTGTCATTAAGCAAATGCTTATTATCTTGAGCGATTTACAGTAATGGCATGGGCAGTCTTTTTGAAATACCTTTGTTTCTTTAGCGCCTGGGAAAGAGAATTTTAGTTATTCAGTCATTTCAGTTCATGGACAGCCCTTATATAGGATCAGACCTAGTTATAGCGAATAATGAAATGATTTATCCTTAAACTGAAATTATACCATTTCAGATTTTAAAAGCATCTAGAAATGGTCTAGTACTTTGGTTGATTAAGATTTTGTGAGCAGTCTGGTTTGAATTTGCACATTCACCCAGAAATTCCCATCGAGTCACATATTGAATATAAAAATTAAACTTCAGTTTGGAAAAGTGATGTCACTCACAATGACGTCCTAATTGGACCCACGTGTGTGATTTAGTTCAGGGGGTAAAAGGGAATCAAGCAAGGATCAGTGTGCTTCTTGCAGATCTGTACAGTTAATTTAGAACTGTATGGAGATTTAAGGGGAAACAATGATCCTAACTTACTCAAAACCGGATGCAGAGATATTAAAATAAGTCTCTGATTTCCCCAGTGTGTATGTGAAGTTTTAGCTGAAAATATCCTACAGATATTTTTTTACAGCATGTTAAAATTTCCACTTTTGGGGTGTAAGCCAAAACGCATAATTTTTGTGTGTGTCCCTTTAAATGCAAATGAGCTGCTGCTCCCGGCACAGAGGGCGGAGCTTCAGGAGCTCGTGCTTCAGTGTCAGGACAATCTCATCTCACGGAATGGAAATATCAGAACAGAAACTAACAGAGAATATATTCTGCATATGTTCATTCTTAAATCCAACATCAAAACACCTCAATTGCTTCTGCTCCGGCGTCGAAACAATGGCGGACCTGTGTACAGCTCAATCAGGGTGGTTCTATGCTAATACGGCAGTGTCAGCCAACAGTCGTGGGCGGGGCTTGTGCAACAGTACGTCACATTGCTCAGAATCTGAAAATGGCTTGTTCTGAGACACTGCCATGATTTCTGGGGATTAAACAAAAGCACAAAGCAAATGGTGAATTTACCATTATAGGGTGGTTGTGTACACACTGCCAACTAGGGCTGTCCCTTTTGAGAAAAATCAAATTTGAACATTTATCAAATATCAATGTATTCGAATATATTCTAATTTCAACGAGCCCCAACATTTTACCATGTTGAAACGATGTTCCTTGCTGTGTTTCACTAAACATCGAAGATAATACTCATTGGCAGTACATATAGGCTACACTAGTAGCGCAATGTAGTTTGGTGATGTCGAGAGGTAAAAAAGAGAATTGCTAGAATTCTTTTGACCACTCTCGATAAAAAAAAAGAAAAAAGGAAAATGCAGATATGCAGATCATTACATCACATTCACATTTCCATATAGACTTTTCTAGTATCAGTGTTATTATAGTTAAAACTTTCCTATTTTAGCAAACTTTAAGTATACAAATAAATCTTTGTTTAAAAGCTTAAACGTTGAAGACAATATTAAGTATGGTGGCCGAGAGAGCTCAACGTGCTGTAACCTAAAGAAGACGCATGTAAATAGAAAAAACACCCGCAAATTAAGAAAACATCTTCATCAGTTTCACAACACACGTGTGCTCCAAATACTCACAACACAACCAAATACAGAAACACGCAGCAAATAACACAGACCACAACGGAAATGTTTCCGGGGGAACCAAACAAGTGACGAACCCGGCTGGGACGAGATTTACAGCAAAGAAAGTATATCGACAAGAACTGGTGAAAGCCTATATTTTTTATAAATAAACTATAATATTAAAATAATATTGTAATATATTGTATATATAAATAATATTATAATATTATATTGTAATATTATACTTTTTATAATAAAATTCTACTTTATTTTATTTTATTTCTTTTAACTTTTTTTCCCCGCAAAACATACAGATTACAGTTTTTTTACGACATACAACTTGTATACAATATACAAAATGTATTAACAATATGTTCAATGTCATCAGAATACAAATGAGAAAAGAACAATGAGCTGAAAACTAAAATAAATAAATAAAAAAGATAGAGAAGAAGACCATGAAGGCAAGATATTAATATATACATTGTTATACTATCTAATTGTTTCATGTTATGTTTCAATTTTCATAAAGAAAAGTTTCATAAGAAATGTTAGGTAATGTAGGGTCCAAAGATTTAAAGTTGAGACACTGACACACAGATATACACTACCGTTCAAAAGTTTGGGGTCGGTAAGATTTTTTATGTTTTTAAAAGAAGTCTCTTCTGCTCACCAAGGCTGCATTTATTTGATTAAAAATACAAAACAAACCCAGTAATATTGTTAAATATTATTTCAATGTAAAACAGCTGTTTTCTATGTGAATATATTTTAAAATGTAATTTATTCCTGTGATCAAAGCTGAATTTTCAGCATCATTACTCCAGTCTTCAGTGTCACATGATTCTTCAGAAATCACTCTAATATGATTATTTGATGCTCAAGAAACATTTATGATTATTATCACAGTTGACAACAGTTGTGCTGCTTCATATTTTTGTGCAAACAGTGATTCATTTTTTTCAGGATTCTTTGAAAGTTCAAGAGAAAAGCATTTCATTAAAAAATAAATATTTTGCATTATTATAAATGTCTTTACTGTCACTTTATATCAATTTCATGCGTCCTTTCTGAAGAAAAGTATTAATTTCTTAAAAAAATAAAATAAATAAATTAATAAATAATTGACCCCAAACTTTTGAACGGTAGTGTATTTTAGGCATATTTTAACAGGTTTTTTTTGTAAAGTAAAAAAAATAAAAAAACAAAAATTATTTGCAACTGTTATGTTAACAGCATTATATTTCTGTTGTCAGAACAACTATTCCACTGATGGACAACGTGCTGCGTTGTCATGGGAACCTCCCAGGTGAAAATAATTACATTGGAATTGACGTCGTCTTTCGTTGCTCCCTTCATCAAGTGTGTTACAAACGGCTACATAAATGGCACACCAGTGCCATGCTCACGCCAAAGTCCCACTTGAAGAGCTCTGCCGTCTGCCCTTCGAAGGGAGTATGGCATTGGGATGCTCACGAGCAATAAGCACGTCCCAGCCGGGTTCGTCACTTGTTTGGTTCCCCCGGAAACATTTCCGTTGTGGTCTGTGTTACTTGCAGCGCGTTTCTGTATTTGGTTGTGTTGTGAGCTTTTGCTGCGTGTTTCTGTATTTGGTTGTGTTGTGAGTATTTGGAGCACACGTGTGTTGTGAAACTGATGAATATGTTTTCTTAATTTGCAGGTGTTTTTTTTTCTATTTGCATGTGTTTTCTTTAGGTTGCAGCACGTTGAGCTCTCTCGGCCACCGTAATTAAGAGTCAATAAACAGAGACAATATTCATGGTATGGCTGCTATAGCCAAAATAAAAATGAATGCAGAAAATACAAAAAAATAAATTGAAATCAAATTATTAACAAACACTAGTATCTCAATGATACTAAAACATTTACTGGTATGGCAACATCTGTTTATTACAGTGTATGTTTATATATATATATATATATATATATATATATAAAATCTGATTTGAATTTTAATAATACATTTTACTAACTTAGGAGCACTGGTGCTACTTGGGGAAAAATATGCGTCAAGCCCTATCATGTCAATCTTTAGGCTATCTTCTTCCTTGAGGCAAAGAAGCCAAGCCAGATAAAACTTACTCATTCAACAACATTTCTAAAAAATCATTCCATAAAGCACATTTAAACAATTTCTTGATCTACAGGTCTAATTTATCTAATTTAGCATATGCAATGTGTATAAGTAATCATCCAAAGCATATTTAATAATCTTAACAATCACAATAGTTGCTTTCATTGGGGGGAAATCTCCCCTTAGGTGACTCTTATAGGGGGGATTTTTTTTTTTAAGTTGGGGAGGGGAGTGGGGGGAGTTTTTATACAAAGTTTTAAAATTAAATAATTATCTCACTTAGGAACGTTTGCTCACTCAATGTACTTGTGTTTTTACAATAGGATAATTTTGTTGCAATAGCTGAAATGAATTTATAGGCTAAATAAGACAAGTCAGTCAGTAATAAAGCAAGAAACACAATAGCTCAAACACAATAGATAAAAAATGATATCATCAGAGCTGTACTTTTTTCTGGTATAGGTCTAACAGTAGTATTCAGGAAAAATACAGAAATTGATTAATCAAATATAAAATAACTCTGCAAAGTCTTAACCGTATATTAATTCTTATTAAAAAAAATATTCTGTTGTTTGACAGACATATTACATGCATACAAGTTTACTGAAGACAAGTAAACAGTGATAAAGAAAGAACAAAGAAACTAATTACAAGCATATAGGAAAACAAACTACAATAGAACAATAAAACACAAATGAAATAGACCTACCGGAAAAACTAGAACTAGAAATAAGAAATACTACACAAATTGTATAAAGGATTCAAATTGCACTGTAAACTACATAGTCTTCACTGTGTAAATTAAATATTTATTCTTAATAAAATTACAAATTTATTCAGTCAAGACAAGTGAGAGTTTTTCTCTTTTTTGTTGTTTGATCAAGTCAATTTGGATGCTGTCACTTTGAGACCGACTGCAAGGATCCAATATACTTGTGCGTTTTCTTTTTCAACTGTTTACTTGCAAAGGCATGGTCACTTTGACACATAATGTGTATTTACCCTTTCAAGGAAATTAGTCGGCAAAAATTTAGTTTTCTTTCGCACTTCGATTTAAAAAAAAACAACAACAAAAAACGCAATACTTAAAGGTAAAATATGTACGATTTTTGTAATAAACCACTTTCACAGTGTGATATATTTCATGCAGTTGTGCACTTACATTATCCCAAAAGTTCCCAAGGATTTGTAAATCCAGAGAAATTCCAGTTTTAAATAATGGCTCGTCCCATCATCGTCGCCAACAATGACGTAACATTCTCGGTTTGCGCTTATAGAAACCATATGGATTACTTATTAGCAGCCGTTTCAATGGGTCACTAAATGCAAGCCACCAATGAGGATCTATACAGTATCTCGCACGCCACTGTTGTGTCGTTCAGTCTTCATGGTTCACGATTATTGATTGCAAGTACAGAAAATCCCCAAAAAACTAAGGCAAGCAGGCTTTGGGAAAAAAAAAGAGAAATAAAACAAGGATCAATATCGGCGTGGCGTTTTTAGGATGGAGAGAGCTTCGCGACAAACTTGGACATGACAGAGACTCTGCTCTAGCACGTGTTTTTAATAGACAGGTAAGCAAATATATATTGTACACATTATGTGTCGGTATCCAATTTTCATGCTGTGATTAATTGATTAAGGTTTTTATCGCGGTATACGGTTTTATCGTGATATTTTAATTGCACAAGAGAAACGGATGGATTTGGGGTATCAAAAAAAAAACAAACAAAAAAAACAACTTGCATCACAATGTGTAACTGTGATTGTCAAAACATTAGGTAACTAAACAGAATTTTATTCAGTTTAGTGACAACATGTTACAATGTTTACATGGTACAATGACGGGTAGGCTACTGTTTGTATCTTAACACAATTTTCACTATTCCAATTCAATTCTTGGATTTGATTTCAATCTTGATTCAATATTGACACATTTGGGTAAATATTAGGTAGGCTACTGTAGATAGCCTGCATGTTCATTTTTCTCAAGAAAAAGTATCTCACATAATGCTGTAAACATACAGAGAGAAATTAAATATAATACGGTTTTCATTATAATAACAATTATGTAATGACACAAGTAAAATAAAATAAATATGTAATATAGTGCACATGTTTAGCAAAATACTCCTCTCTATAGCAATTTTTTCTAGTCAACTAACATGCTGGTCATTAAATGGCTTTCCTGAGGTAAATGTAACGTTCTGTGACATAATCGTTCTCCTGCAGTTTTATTGACCTCTTTCTGTGGTTGAAAAACACTGATTGGTCAATATAATGTATGAGGCATATACCTTTCGGTAAGTGGTACTGTCTCTTTAAATAAAAAGTAACAGATGATCGGTTCACTTGAACTGAGGCGCTAGGCTATAGTGATCTGTCACGTCACATTTACAAGCGCCAAAACGGTATTTATTGTCTGAATTTCGTAATAAAATGGACAGAACCTGAGAGCTGATATTTTTTTCATATCAAAAGTAACCTGCTCTGTCTAGTCTGTTGGTGTCAGCTTTGCTCCGCGATTTTTCTCTGCGTGAGAAAATGGATGTGTGGCGTGAGAGCGCGTGAAAGGTGTCGATTGCGTGAGTTTCAAGTTGGCAGCCCTGCTTTTAGAAGGCGGATAAATTGTCGGCAGCGTTCCTCCTTCCGCCATGCTTCTTCTCCATGTGAGGACTGTTTACATTAGACTAGAGTGCCCACTGCGCCGCATGCACACAGTGCTTATACATGTGGGGATTGTTTACTTCAGAGTGCGCACGTGTTTTGCGCAGCAGGAAGCGGTTGATGGAAAATAAGCTAATGCGCGCTCTAAAATCTAAATTCGGATCTATTATTTTTCACATTATTTTTAAGTACCCGCGATAACAATATTGTGCATATTCATTACCGCGATTTATCGCATTACCAAATACCGGCACATGTCTAGTACACATACAGTTGTATTGCACTTTGTTTGTACTTCAGTAACGCTTTTTATCTAGTCTGGTGACCAAGTCTATGGCAGTGAAATTAAATAAAGTATGTGTTGCAGAAAAATATTTAGCCATTACTTGCAAATACTGTGGTTTCGTTCAAATTTATTTGTAGTAGGATTGTTTTAAACGTGTAAAACTGCGCAGCATTAACCCACCAAATCATTTGACAAATAGTCACATATCAGTAAGTTAGTAACAGGCTAAAATAGCATTATATTTCACGTTCCTTCCAGCTAATTCATTACGATGACATAACATAGTGTGATCAAACGTACAGGTAATACAAAAACTAATTTATTACCATCTGTGAACATTTGTGAATTATACGAATTATATACATCTCTTGATGGTGAAAACGACATCTCCCTTCGTTCCACTCTCCTTCATAGTGTCATCAAGCTTCGCCTTTGTTATTGTTTTGAAAATGCGACCTCTGGCGGCGAAAAATTACATATTGAAGCTTTAAAAACGCATGCAAACTATAAGCTTTCGTGTCTGTGTAGCACAGGAACATCATGTAAGCGTAACTGCGATAGAGACGATAGTGCAAAATCTCTACCGGTTAATTGTGTCTACCGTTATATCGCCCACCCGTAGACCGAATGCATGGATCTAATATACTGATACACATGCATTTTCTTACTTAAATGTTTACATTAACTTAAGACAATTCTGTAAACTATCCCGAAACACAAGCAACATAATTGCGCAATTTTACCGTTTCTACAGTTTAAAGTGAGCAGCGCATCAAAACAACGGACCGGTTCACACCACAAGTGCTCAGGGTAGTTTACGGTAATGATCTTTTGGCTCAATCTAATATTTTCATCTAGAACAAAACATGCTTCATTCAAGCCCTTTCTGCTACATGCGCGTTGCCTTCTTCCGACAAAAACGTAAAGTGGCGCATAAAGAGCTGCAGCTGATAAAGTTATTTTAACAACAGCAGAAACACAGTGAGCTGAAAAATAAATAATTTTGCAACAAAAAAAAACGCTGCAGAAAATTGTGACAACTAAGTTAACTAACTTTTTCCTATTTAGCATGATTAATCAGCATATTAAGAGCATTTCATAATAAAAAATATATAATTTTAAAAATGATTTAGAGACGGCAAGGGAAGACAACAACATCTGAAATTACTAGTTAACTTTATTTTTTGTGCTCATGATCAGAGTTTTGATTATTAGATTATGTACGTTGTTTGTTTTTAGAAGTTGAGCAAAATATAAAAATGGACCATGCTTTTCTTAAGAGGTAAACCCAGCACCCCAATGTTTTCTCAGTCCCATGTGCCATTCATGTACTGTAGATGTCTAAATGGAATAATATAAAAAAATAAATAAAGTAAATAAATACATGCATAAAAATAGCCTGATAAATATCTGATCTCCAGTTCACTTTGATGACTATTTAGAGTGTTTAGGATTTTTTCCTTTTACAAAGCACAACGGCCCCAATGGAAATGTAGGCTATATAACTGTTCCAAAAATTGTATTGTCCGAACCTCCGCTGGGAAGGAAATATAGAGACTGGACCTCTTGGACCTTAAATTTATTACCCCTGTACAGTGCATACATTTTTGTGGGAAAATCACGCTTTATAATCTCAAAACCTGAAGGAATGTGTACTGTACAACTATGCGCAATACTCATGCCGAACTTCAGGCCCTGCAGATGAATACATTATTAGCACCTGCACAAAAAAGAGTCGCCGTTTGGCCATGAGAATGAAACTCCTGGAAGATTAATAATAACGGGTCTGAATAAATACTAGCACAATCTCAGTGTTCAGTACAGACATTCCCCAGTGCTCTCAACCAAGTCCTTTTAAGGCATGCCGGGAGAAATACTGGAAATGGCCAAGATCTCCCTTATGAATGCAAGAGGCCCATCTATTACTATTACTAGTCATCTATTACTTAAATAATTGAGTTTCAGTTTCCTCTAACTGCATAAAACTACAGAAAGAAACTGATACATTTATCAGACTTTATCAGAAATTGTGAGGGCAGGTTAAAAGAGCACCCAAGTCTCGAGGGTGAAGGGGCTATGTAACAATGGTATGTGTGGGGTATGACAGTAAAAACAAACAGATGAAGATAGGTTTATGGCAATAGCGTTGGGTTTCAGGTCAAGACCATTCTGAACTAATGAAGACGAGGGACATGACTTATTCTTTAGGTTCACAGAGCTTCACACAAATGGAGCTCTTTCTTTTATACAATTCTTAGCTTCTGATCAATGGTTCTGAAATTTCAAAAATCAATTAGCACATCAAAGTATTGTTTTTTATTGCTTGCACATCTGGGTAAGAATGTATTTAACTTGTATATGAAAAGTAAGCAAAATTGCAAGAAAATCTTGACGTGTGCTGGCAACTATACATCATTTTTTTATACCTGATCTGTTGTTGTAATGTCAATTTTATTTATAAAGTTTCCCCTTTAATTTGGTATAAAATTTCAAATTAGTAGGACTACATGCAGCAAAACAAAACAGACTTGCACTGAGGGCACAGTTAACCATCAAACTAAATTACGAGCAGGACTGTGTTTACACAACCGTCTCTTTGTCCAATCTTTCCTGTTCCACTCACTGATCTTTTCCAGGCATCTCTTCTTACCCTCTCTTCTTCGCTCAACCTTTCTTTCTTTTCCTCCCCTAAGGCCTCTTTTGGCTTAAACGCCTCCAAGTTTATTAAGCACAATTTTTTTTTTTTTTTTGTCAGAAGAGCATGACATCACTCTCAACCCCCTGGCCTCAGTTTCAGTATTAGTTCCATGAATGCGTTAGAGATATGATCATTTTGTGGAATACCACTGCAGCCATTCCAGGGCTGCAACACGTCTATGCTGAACTAAGAAGTATTTGTTTTTGAAAACTCATTTGAGACTGATAAGGAGACATTGAAGTTTTTCCCTCTTTTTAAAATGCTTATGGTGCGTGTCCACTGGCGCGGAGCAGAGCAAGTATTTTCAGTTTATTCCTATGGAAGCTTATGGAACTTCCATTGAAATTAATTGAAAAGGTTTACTCTGCTCTGCGTCAGTGAACCCGCAGAATGTCTGTGCGCATTTTACTTTCCGATTAGCAGCAATTCGAGGGCGGCATTTGCTTGAATAGTGGGTTCATTATTATTCTTAATGAAAAAACACAACAAAACCGTACAATAAACTCACTTTTATTAAATATAGAACTTTTATTAACAAATCGGACTCCTCCTGATCTGTGCTGCGACTCTCTTTACGCTTTTTATTTGTACTGTCTGTTCTCTAACTGAACTAGGATTCAATAATTGTTGATAATATTTTAATCGATCAAACTTATCGATCGTCGATTAAGCAAGGTGGGCATGCATGCTGCTCAACCGCGAAATACGTAAAGCAGACAGGAGGAAAAATGAAGCAAGCGCGCCGGAGTTATGTTTGGGACAATTTTACTTTAAAAGGCTAGAGTTAGCCTACACCTTCATGACTAAGTTTGTGTGTGCATTCACAGCCTTTTGCAAATGTAAGTTGTAATATTGTGTTTATTTTTTGTAGGCCTATATATCTGATTTATCTTATATAGGATGCATTTGGTTAAGAATGAATGGTGTAATCTTCAGTTTCAGCTCAAACAGCAATGCACGACTAATAATAACTATGATTAGGACTATCATATTACATGAAATTATAAAGAGAACACTATTGGTTGAGTTAAATACCCTGCAAGGAAGGCGCTTCAGTTTATTCAGCGCTTCAGCACAAGCAGCTTAAAGCTAGGGTATACGATTTCAAAGATTGTTCATTATTAATATTCTCGTTTAGATGCTGGTTATGGTTATATAGTACAATCCTAACAATAGGAATAGAAAAAAGAATGAAAAAAATCCATTCACTCTATTGGCTGTCCGGCCGGACAGCTTACATTGGTCAACTGCTCTCATCCAATCACCAGCTCCACTTGAAACTCCGCCTGGCGCTCGCGTCTCCACCCCACCGCACCTGACCCCGCCCCCCTCCTGCGACATGAAATTGTGCGAAAAAGCAGCTGACAGTCTATGGTAGCTAGCTAAGTAGCATCAAATAAAAAAATGGATCAAAAAATAAAAGACAGCAGCAAGCGGCCCCTGCTTGCCCCTAGTGTAAAGTTTGGAAGAAAGAGAAAGTCTGTAGTGGAAAGAGCAGAGACATAAAAAAAATAAAATAAAAAAAAATGTGAAGAACGCCAGACTCAAAGCAGAATAAATATAGGGTCCACCATTGAACGTTGGAGGAAGCTTCGGCGAGAACTTGGACTGAAAACCGACGCTGCCACGGCTGACTTTTTGTTGAGCAGGTAACGTTAAACATTTATTTATACTTTTATGGTGTGACGTGTTACATAAATAGCTTTTTAACAATTACTGAAAACCTTAGCAATACTAGTAGTAGTATACTAATGGTGGTGGGGAGTTTAGAACATTTCATGTGTTGCTAATCTTGCGTTGGCGTGAACAGAGGGGAGGGGTGTGTGTGTGTGTGGAGGGGCGGGATGAGTTTATAAAAAATTCAGGCTTTCTCGACCGATTTTCAAAATCGTATACCATAGCTTTAAACAGCAACGCAATGCATGACTAATAATAACTATAATGGGACTGTCATATTACATAACAATATGAGAACACTATTGTAATACATCATTGTGATTTCATTGGGTTTAGTTGCCATGTTTCAGCGCGTACACAGGAAGAGTGCGTCCACATTCTCCTGATTCGATATATCGGTACTTGGGTACCGAAAAGAAATGTATTTTTTTAAGAATTGCGATTTTATATTGCAATTTTTTTTAACACTAGATCATGGGGAAAAGTTAAATCATACACTTATACAGACTGCACATGCTGTATAAGATAAGTCATATTTACAAAAAACAATTCATCACATTTTTCTTACTTATTTCAGAAGTGTCATACAGTACCATATTCTCTTTAATAAATTATTCCACAAATATATTTTTTAACAGTCACTTCGCTATCGCTATCGTAAACATCAATGTTTATATTTGAACTTTAAACTTTTATCCCAGTACTTCTATGATCAATTTAACTATTGTATCACCGAAATAATGATACTATGAGGTTGAAAAGACTGTTTGTGAAGCTGTTTCATGACAACTCTCTCCAGGTCAGTGGCAGCGCCAACACAGCTTTCAATGTTGCGATATGATTTTGTCAAAGGTTTAATAGACAGACGAAATGAAAGAAGATCGCGTGGGTGTTTGAATCGAGATCACAGTCATTTAAAGAGGAATCGTGCACCTCTACTGTCTTATCTCTCTCAGCATATGAGTAGCGCGAGGGCTTTTCAGTGCTTTCAGTCTCACGTCGCTTTCACGCGTCCACTTGAAAGGGATATTACGTCACTCAGGCTTGCTACGATAGTCGGTGTTACCGGTGTTCAGTCGCAACACCGGTTTCATCACTTGGCCACCGCGGCACCGAAAAAAAAAAAAGTCTCAACCCCTATTTTATCACCGTCACATCTCTAACGTCACTCAACACTCAAAGATAACGATACATTTCATCATCTGTTGAAACGAAAGTGGCTAACGTCAACCTCATCTATATGCAAGGACAAAAATAAAGCAATTTAATTTGAATTAATATTGATTTCAAAAAATACAAAATTTGGGATACCTAGGTGAAGGATTTTTCTCCCAGCCCTACGATTTAGTAGTCGTTATATTTGATTATTAAATAAGTAATTTAATAAAATGATCAATCACATCGTCTCATTTTACAATCCTACCAGCCCTTTATTTAGACTAAAAACCCTTCTCATTCATTTGGTGAGGAACATGGCGTTTTGAGCAGCATTTGCATAACCTGTCATGCTGTTGGCAATATGCCACTGCAGTAGACGCGCAGATTGCAGTTTTAAGGCTGAGTGTAAATTGACATGCCTAAACTGAATTATTTTTATTACTATAAAAAAAAATCAAAATGACAGTGGGGGGCGGTGATGTAACACTAGAACACAGACTATTGCAGAAGGCCTAGTGTAAACCAGGGGTTTTCATACTGTTCCTGGAGCCTTCCAGCACATTTTGGATGTCTCCCTCGACACACCCAGCTCAGGTCATGCAGTACTAGTTGATCTCAGAGTTGATCAGCTGTGTTTAATAAGCTGATATCAGCTTATACGTTGCTTGATATCATATCGCAAGTCTCGCGATATTTATGCGATATTTTGTTTATGATGCGTCCGGTCCGACATGCACCGTTGCATTTCCCCCGACTCATTTCCTGATTCTCCTTCTCCATAAACAACATGAAATCAAGAAGAGGGTTAACTTTTCATGCAACAGATTCCCACAATGGTCAGAAAGGACAGGGGAGACACTTTGTTTTTTCTCAATATGACTGTAGAGTCGCTACTCGCTCCAAAGCTAATCGCCGTCACTCTCTCACTTCTCCCTTGCTCTACTACCACACAGTCCCCACACACACACACTTGCCGGCTCGATGCACACACCAGCGCACAAGTATAAACATCAGGCCACCTGGCAACTTCATGCGTTTTCACTGATCGGATAGCTATTTGATTTATCAAAACGATATTCCTTTTACACCTGGTCACATCACGTGTTTTTGCAAAACGGATATAAATCCGATCTTCAATTCCCGCGCTATAGCCTATGCAGATTTAATGGAGTGCATGTAACCGAAAGCAACAGTTAAATGAGCTGCATTTTACGATCATCGGCTAAAATGTCAAAATCAAATAACGCAATAAGAGAGAACGGCAACAGCCCTGTTAAGATCATTTTGTTTATTTACTTTTAATGAAGATAATTGTGTGTAAAGCCGCGCGTCTGTGATTTTATTGCATCATTTTTAGCATTTTTTGGAGGAGTACATTTTACATATGTGGTTTCAAACACGAGATGCATTTACACTTGTCCAATTTCGTCTGGAATGCAGCCCAGACCTCCTCCTGAAGTGGTTTCAGCGATCGGATTCAAATCGTCTCGAACGCGTTTCGGAGGGCATTTACACCTGGTCTTTTCACGATCAGATAACTATCCGATCACAGAAAACGCATAAAGTGGCTAGGTGTGTTCTGTAGACTTGCTCTTTATTTATTGTTTTTTTACACTGTATAGTGTACATACAACCAGTAATACATGTCCTGTTCTGTAGACATGGTTATTTATTTATTCATGTTGTACCAGTCCAATATGACTGTCAGTTGAAATACACCTTATGTTGTAAGAAAACTTGTTTTATTTATGAATCTTTTTTGATGCGTTTTCCCATAACTTTTGTAGTTTTAAATACGTTTAAAAATATCTAAATTAATATCGATATCGAAATATTCATTATCGATATCGCAATATCACCTTTTTGTCAATATCGTGCACCCCTACTCTCGGACGCTCGGAGATTCTGAATTAAGTTCTCGTTGGCAGCTTATATTGCCAAATATGCACGTCTTGGCTAGTATTCAGGTAAACAGTCTTAAGTTAGTGAATGTAAATGGTTGAGAAAGAATGCGCACGTGAAACCGTATATTGGATTCATGTGTAACAGCCTAAAAAAAAGTTAGTCCACATAAGTCAGTCACATAAGTCCGTATAAGTTAAAGGGGTCTTATGGTCCTTTTCACAAGATGTAATATAAGTCTCTGGTGTTCCCAGAATGTGTGTTAAATTTCAGCTCAAAATACCCCACCGATTATAGCTTTTTTTTTAATTTGCCTCAATTAAAAATACACAGTTTTCGTCTGGGTCTCTTTAAATGCAAATGAGCTGCTGCTCCCCACCCCCTTTCCTGAAGAGGGCGTTGCCTTTACAGCTCGTGCCTATCATACAGCGGCAATAACAAACCAGGAGAAGTAAGATGTCAATTTAGACAAAGAATTTACTTTGTCAATATGACTGACAAAGTAAATACAGATGTTCACTGTTCAGTCCTATGAACCTGGGTCAGACACTGATGAAGGAGAGACAACAAATTTGAGAATGAAAGTTGAGTACCAACACTATGCAGCTCTAACATCCCTCATAGTATGACCGGCAACTAACATCCCTCATGATACCGATATGTGTCAACTGTGCTGGTCTGTGCGAAACACATTCCATTTTTAGTCTATTATTATCTAGAAAACTGTGAATATAATCACAGACACATTAGAGGTAATTTTAGCTGTGGAAATTGCTAACAAGCACACTGGTAAAGGCGATTTACAAAATATAAAGTGTGATACATCTTCAGGGTGTGAAGCTTGACCTCAAACAGTAGGTACTGCTCCATCCTTGAGCAACAGCTTTTTAGATAAACCTGCTTTGTATTGACCCTCGTTCACAAACCAGTCTGGTGTAAAATGATAACATGAACGATTTTAAGTAACTTGAGGGGCACATTCCCATCATAAACAAAATGAATCCAATTAGTCTTACATCCAACAACAAAACATCTGGCATTCTTAGTATGCGGACTGTGCCGAGCTCACTGAGGGCTGGTCTATGCTAATAGGGCAGAGTCCAAAAGCAGTCATGGGCGGGCCCAGGCATTTTGTGATGTCACAAAAGGTAGAATGTGCAAATGGCTTGTTCTGAAACACTGATTAAGATTTATGGGGAGGGGTTGAGTGGGTGGATTTTTACCGTTCTAGGGTGGTTGTGTACACACATATTTATGTTCAAATTTTGCATTATAGGTCCCCTTAAAATAACTATACATTATTTAAGTGTATTTTCTTCGTTATGATGTTGATATAGCAACTGTTCAAGTGTCAAGTAAGTTTCATTCATAATGTTGCTAAAATAAAACAAAATAATGTTGCTAAAATAAAAATTGCTGTTCTCTGCAGTATGGCACAGCATCTGCACAACACATGAAGCTAATTTCACTCGTTTATTTTTCCTAAAAGTAAACTTTCCATCTTCCTTGATATATCCACTTTAATTATGTTTTAATTAATTATTATGATGATGTTTGCAGACAATGTATTGAGATTACTGTGAGACTTTTGCCAAACTGAATCCTTGGCAAGAGTTGAGAACATCTCACAGACAAAACGGAAAACGTGACATGACTAAACTGCCTTTGTTTTGCTTTGATTTAAAGACATATCAGTGTACAGCTTTATTTCCTCAAATGTGGAAATAATTTTAACGTTTCAGCAGAGTAAAAACAAATCCTGCAGAAGCTGATGCATGTATTCTATTTGTTTCCTATGAACAGTGACTAACAAGGATCACATGTCCCCTGGGGAGAGGGGAGGATACGAGGACAGGTCAAGAGGTTGTGTGACAAAGACTGGCTGCTCTGCAGAGGAAACGGACAAAAACAGGAGCGCATCCTCTGAGTCCGTCTCATCCACTGAGGGATTCCTGTTCCACAGCAGCTGACAGCCTGTTTGTCACACGTCTCTCTGAATCAAGGATTCCATGGCCGAATACATCCTCCCAGACTTCCAGAAGATGGAAAAATTAGGCATCAAGGCTCGAGTTATAGTAAAACTTTCCTAGTTGTAGACTACATAGATTAATTTGTGGATTCTAGTCATATTAAGTGGCATTATTTATGATGAACAAATTTAATTCATAATTTTAGCAACATAACACGTCACACGAGCACATCAAATATGGCAAATAGAAGTTCAACAGTGCTTGCTTGATACATGAGAACAAATTTGATTTGTTCTCTCATTTCATGAAAGCACGTTCCAGATTAAGCAAGAACCAATGAGGTTTGGTGTATGTGTATTAATCAATGTTTATATGTGAATAAAAGCCTAAATTAAAAAGGTTTATTATCTAAAGTGATCACGTCTCTTCAAAACACCGCTCAATTCAATATTGGATTCCTTTTTTTTTGTCTTTATTGAAAGTCCACAGAAAACTTTGACATTTCAAATAGTTAATAGAGGGACAGAAGTCTCTTCGGTTTCATTAAAAATATCTTAATTTGTTTTTCAAAAATAAAAATAAAAGTGTTATGGGTTTGGTACAGTGTGAGGGTAAGAAAAAAAAAGAAATAATTTAAAAAGAAAAGAAATACATTTCGAGTGAACTATATCCTTTTAAAAAAAACAAACTCTGATTCCATTGCTGAAAATCAGTCCTACTGCACTAAATGGTCAGTATCAATGTCATCCCCAAACACATGAATTTCAGCACACATAAGATTTCCCAACCAGAAGAAAAACAAGCAAAAGCTGAAGAACTGGGCCCTTTCATGGTTATTTGTCTAGGGGACACAGCCAATTCTGTTTAAGATGACACTTGAAAGTCACTTTAAAGAATGATACTATGCCTTTTGATAAACTTTTTCTGAAGAAAAAAAATAATACTAATAAAACAAGCTTTTTGTAGTCTTTATGAAATATTATGATGATTGTGAGGCACTTGACGCTATCAAAATTTGACATGCCTTTTAGTACACTATACAGTTAGCTTTTTTAAGTTTTGTCCCAATTTGTTCTCTGCAGTGATTCTCTCGGTTCATGACCATAAGTTAATTGGCCAGTTTTGCTGTAAAATGTAGTTAGGTCACTGCATGGGCATCTTTATAGGAGACAATAATGTTGAAGTCAATTGAGCAGTGAGAACTGGGACAAAGCCAATCACTACAACATTAAGAAATACTCTGTCATTTAACTTTCTGAAGCAGGATGTATCCAGTGAAAAGTGAATCAAAGCATGCATGCCAAGTTAAACTCTGCGAACATGGCGACCAATTGTTTCTATAATATTCAGCCATGCCAAAATTGGTGTCACATTATTTTGTTGCCAACAAAACATAAGAAAACAGATATGATAAATGTCATGTGTTAGACAGTAAAGTGACCAAACAAAAGGGGCTTCCGCACCAGGAAGGAGTACCCGGTTTTTGGCGTGTTCGCACCACAGGAACTGGGAACGATTTTAGTTCTATGAACGCCTTATGGGGGGAACTAAATTAGCTCCTACTTCAGAGTAGGGTCTATTCCAGCACAATATGAACTACCAGTGACGTTAGTGTACGCTGATTGGCCGAAGGCACACAAAACACCAGCACCCGCCATTTTTACAAAAGCTGTGTACACACAGATTATGGCCTATATTTACTCCACACTCTTACTCATAAGTTAAACTCTACGAACATGGAAAACAGCAGATGGACTTCTCAAACTTTATGCTAAGGAGAAAATCCAATGCAACTTTGAGGGGACCACCAAGCATACATTTTTTAATAATAAGATGATTTAATAATAACGTTTGATCACTTAAAGTCACATTATTTTATTTCTAATGAAATAGATGCAAACTGCTGAATTAGGCTACTACTCATTCAGGTCACTTTATTTGATAAATTAGAATTGCAGGGTAACGCAGCACTGTTTTACTTGGTGAAAACAATCATACTAAATATACATTTGAATGAGATGACAGTTGTGTTATAACATTACTGTGCGTTATCTCGTGGCTAGTAGGAGACACTTGTTGCACAATGCAGTAAGCTAGATATTAGAATATCATATTAATAAAAAAAGTGCTGTCTGATTTACTTCTTGGGTGCAAACATGTTACTCGTGGTAAATAAAGAAAACATAAAATTCAAACAATAAGACTAACCATTTTGAGCTATATAGACCTTATGTAGCCACGCCCCTTTCCAGCGCTGCGCTCGTTGCGCTGCGCTCGTTGAGCTGCGCTCGTTGGCTGCTGTCTTCCAGTCTGTATTTTCACAGCGATTTTGCGTATTTATGAATGAACGGCTTGTTTTAAAATCTTTCCGGTCGACTGACATTTATTGAGACATCTGCTTTAAACATTACAATCCTTATGATAACTTTCGTTAACTTTACATTAAGTAAATCCACTTCAAAAGCTAATTACTCCTGGACAGCAATGCCATGGAGATACAGAGCAACCGCGAAAACGGAAGTTCAAAGACAATATTCTAAAGATGGCGGTGCCCTCGTTTCTTTGGTGCATAAGGTCTTATAGACAATGATTTGTTTTCTATCGACAAAGGTATACAAACATTTGCTCTCCAGTCTAATAAAACACATATTAATACGTCTTTGGTGTTGCCATGGTTTCTACGAAGTAAAACTGGAAATTGAGGGTAACACAGATAATATGTAGAGATGTTCCGATACCCTTTTTCCCTTTCCAATACTGATTCCGATACCTGGACTCAGGGTATCGGCCGATACCGAGTACTGAGCCAATACCTGGGTGTGTATATATACAGCTGCAATTCATACTAGCCCTACAAATTGATATAGCCTAATTATTTTATGGTGTGCTTCAGACTTATCCCTTAATTAAACATGAACAAATACAGTGAACTAGAGTATTTTTATTATCTGACATACATTTCACAGCAATATATTATTTATTTTACTTAAGTGAAAAAGAACTTCAAATGCAGCCACACACCTAATACTGTAAACTGAAAAAGGTATTTTAGTTTTACAATGTAACTGTATAAAAAAAGTCAAGTGCAACAAATAAATCTAGGAATCTAAAAAAGAATATATGAATAATATAAGAAAATAATCTCTTTACAACTTAAAGTCCAGAAACAATTTTGTTAAATAAACGGCATTTCAGTTTTGACAGCGGCTGGTCATCCAGATCAATAAACTTGATAATTTTGTCGGTTATATTTATCACTCATTGGCTGTCTTTTGAAAACGTTTCTCTTTGTTTGAATGAATGTATTCTGGTCAGTGTATCCCTGCCTCTGCTTAATTATTTTTATCCCCCCCCAAAGTGATCAGTGCTACTATAGTGGCGAGACGGATCACAAAACTTGGGGGTGGTACATAGTATACAGTAGTACATTGTGTTTAATTTGTTGTTTAATGAGATCTAATATATGTTGTTAGTGGCGAGAATACATAGATCCGACTACTAACCCAATGTACTTTAATGGTTCAGTGGCAGAACTTTTGCCAAGCATGTCAGAGGTTCTGGGTTCTAATCCGCACTAAGTAGTATACCGGTAGTTTTTTTTTCCCTCCTCATCAAAACCGATTGTTTATTAGTGGTTGTATATCAAGCAGGGGCACTTTTTTGTGCATTATGTTTTGTGATTTCACCGTAACGAATAGAGTCTCTCCGCAACGGATTGAAGCGCGCGTGAAGACTGCGCGAGTCACAACAGAACACTGTATCCGCGGCAACGAGCACTTTGGTCACTTGATTTAAAAAAGAACACATTTCAGATCACCTCTTATTTAAGAGGTGCGCAGCTCAACCACGTGAGAGAATTGTGTTAAATAAGCACGTGCAATTAAAAACTGAGATCCTGCTTTTGGGGCTTTCTCATGAGTCATGTGCCTGTATTTTAATGCTTTAGCAAAATAGAATTCAAATGATAGGCTACAAGAGACATTACACAGGTACTCTCGCTAGGGCTGTCACTTTACGTTCGAAAATCGATTGCACAATCGATTGGACCAACCAACACACGTTTCGAAAACAGGGAATCGATTTGAACAACTTTTTTTTTTTTTTTTTACCAAAAATGTGTTTTAGGTGGACAGATCAATACAGTACACAGAACATGTAGGATGTTGGAAAATAACAATGTCTTTTCTGTTAACCAAATGCTTTTTAATATTCGCTATTACTTCAATGCAAGTGAACAAGCACGCCGTTATTTGTTGCTTAGTGACGTGTGTGTTCAAGTAAGCCAGAAATGCGCAGATTCTGCACAATACGCTGTATTTAAAATATCATGATGACTCACGAGTTGCATATTTGCGCTAAATCCGTGCAGATTTGGCTACACGAACTCCCCCAGAAAAATTAGTAAACAGAAACACGCCAAATTGGCTCGTGATTTGACAGCGTTTCCCGCCAAAGTTATTTTTTACCTGCGTTTGGCGGATTGGCGGGTGTTAATTTCAAACCCTGAATATTGCACTCCTGTTTTTCATTGTGCACGAAACCTCACGCCAATAAATCCTCAGAAATATTAACTTGTGCGCGTCTCAAGCGCACTCTTTACGTTCGTCCGAATGCCGGTTAGTTGTCCGTGGATTTGCCTATATTTGGTTTTGAAAATGGAAACGTCTTTAGACATGGAAAATCGATTTTACAATCGATTCAATGAACACTTATGTCTCAAAAATCGAACAGGATTTTTTCACAAAAGTGACAGCTCTAACTCTCACATACAGGCCTAATAGTCAATACGAATGGAATGTTATTATGTGTCATGAAACATTCAACTCGCGAAAGGTCGGATTTGCTCCATCTTTTGATGATGATGAGTTTTGTTTAGAAAATCTTGAATCCATGTTAGACACAATGTCACTGGACTCAATCCAAGTCATTAGAATCAATGAATCCATGTAATTAAACAAAACATGCACATGTGCAGGCACTTTTTTTTTTGCGGTGATGATGGTGACGAACTCAGACCCGCGGTAGGGGTCACGTGACCACTATATTGCGTTAATGCGGTAACCGTCCCGGCCCTAATGGGCTTCTCCATTGACTTTATGCATCCACGGTCCCCCGATTGCTTGCGAGCTTCTCCGCCTGTCTATACGGTAATTTCTCGACTGTGCGACCGAGAGTCGAGTGGTTATGACGCAATCGTTAGCCTATTTTTACAAAAACGGCTTCTACGGGGCCATAACGTAAGATACAAAGTAATGGAGCCTTTTATACGTAGTCGTGTTTCTTTAGAAATAAATAATGGACAAATGGAGTCTTTGGACGCCTCAGATGTAAATTATTCGCTGTCAAAGTGACGCCAAAATGAATGGGATTCAATGGAATGCTAACAGCAGGTGAAGTTCTGCTACAATGGCGCCCCCCAGGGAGGCTTCAGTTTCCGGCTGATAGATTACCCCCTTGGGACATACTGCTGGCGTGCGTGCCTTTTCTTCTTCGCTGCTCTAAACAGTGGTTGCTTGTGGCAACACAGGAAGATGTGCTGTTGCCAAAAGCAACCAATGTTTAGATCAGTGAAGAAGAAAAGGCGCACACGATTTGATCTCCGATTTGCAGTGTTAAGCAAAGCTAGCGTGCATAACTAGGTATTGTTTAAGAAAATGGTATCGGATCGGTACATAAGTAGAAGTACTCGCCGATACCGATGCCAGAATTGTTATTGGTATCGGCGGCATTTCCGATACTAGTATCGGAATCGGAACAACTCTAATAACATGATGTCATTGTCAGGAATGACATGAGATGTTACACTGGTTAAAATTGCTGATTTCTCTGGATTTAAACAGTATTGTAAACATTTGGGATAAAGTACACGAGTCACCAAAAATATATAGGCTAGCTCACATTGTTCTAGTGTTTTTTGGATATTTTAATCCAAAAATCTTACATATTGTGCTTTTAAGTACAGACACTAATTGAACATGATACCTGCTGAATGGCAGCTGATGATAAAACATTATGAGAACAAAACAGCGGACAAAACTGAAAAAAAAAAAAAACATTTGCTTGTTATTCTTGTCTTACTCCTGAGGGAAACTCCTAAGTTACCTAAATCAACCTCTCCAAATGGTTGGTTCATCTAAAATGCATGTTATTTTGGTTGTTGGTGATTGCTTTATATGTTTCCTATGTTCTAAGCCAAATAAAACTAAGCTAACCAAGCCGTGATTATTATGTGGGCAGTGGATGTGTGGGCTTATGTACCATGAGCCTGCCTTGCAGCCCTGCACATCTTCATTTAGCCATATTTACAGTTCAGCATTATCTAGAAGCTGTGACAAAACTGTGCATCATGCATAGGATTGAAAAAAGAATAGAGGAATGAACCACAATAATCTTAAAGAAACATTCAGACAAAATTTGCTTCAGCATAAAACCGTCAAGCACCTAAAAAATGTGGTCCTTCTCTTTCATTTTGTACTGATATCAGCAGAACAAATACTCATTTTAAAGATAAGTCTACCCAGACACTGCAGATCCATAATAATTCAAACAAGTCCAAAAAAGGCCTGAACATCCAAGGCGCAATACGCAAGCTTTATTTTTAGCCAATTTGTTCTCTCCAGTCCTAAACTCTAGAAAAATGAGTGCATAAATGGGAAGAGACATAAAATGTTTACAATAGGCCTTACACGTGGAGGGTCACATGACAGATGTGATAAGCTACAGATGAAGATGCAAAACTGCTGATGTAACTGAAAATTAACTCCGTAATGTGGCCTATGTAAACAGATCAAAAAGCTGACTTTTAGGACACCTGATGATCTGCACATAGTTCATGTAAATCATACCTCAAGAAAACTGGATAAGGTCAGCAAATCTTATGCCACGCTTATTTCATTAAATGAGCCAATGTTACTCTCCAGACCAGGAAAACTAACGTAGCCTACTCTAGTCAGGTAACGTTATCGCGCATAAGTGGAAATAGAAATGACATGGTGTGGTGACCTTGACAGAAAAAAAAAAAAACTGCCAGACTGATTTGAGTTAATAATATATTAACGTTACCTATTGTATTCAAGTTAACGTTACATGGACTGGACCACATGTTGACCGAATGAAACAATTTCATTTAAAGCACACACTAACAAATTTTAGAGATAAAATGACTTGACACTTACGTTTTGTGGCATTGATGAGATTCTTTCCATCTTTATAAAGCTCTTTGATAAATCTGCCGGTTTTGTCCAGCTCTGCTTCATGAGCTTTGATTTTGTCTCTGAAAGCAGGACTGTCCAGGTAACACTCACTGAACTCCAACGGGTGTAAACCCATTTTTACTGGATTCAGCTAGTTTACAGACTAGCTAGCGTTTAAATCCCGTTAAAAAGCGACCAGCGAATGAATAAAAACTGGTCAAACGAATAAACAAAATTAAAAATGAACGCAAAGCTGTAGTAAAAAGGATCTACCAACGCGTCCTCGTATATTTTAGCAAGACCAAGAGCGTCGGGACTTCTCTTGGTAATAAAACTCTTTCCAAGTCGCACAAGTAAACTTGTTCCTGGGTATATTAAGTAAGTCTCAGGATTAAACTCCCGCAAGATACGATAACACAATTATACGCTACACGGATATCTGTTGAAATAAAGGTAATAATGTCCAGTCAGGTTTTTGGTCCGCGAATGACAGTCGAGCTCCTCCCGCCGCGTGTAACGTTTAAGACTCGGGGCTTTTTTTGACTGTACGTCATCACGCTTGGCTCTCTGGAAAACTGAGATATTTTGGAGAATATTGGGACGCGGGTAGTGTTATTGTAGAAATTGGCATCTGTTCCAGGTGTATAAATCGTTCAGCATAAGTATCAAATTGTGGGTTTCTAAACAAAAAACAAAACAAAAAAACTATTATTACGATAATACTAATGGGCTGGTCAGAGTCAGTAAGTTAAATCTTATGTGGAACTCGAAAATAGCGGATGTTGTTTCCGTCCGCCTGGTTGTACTGAACGGACCTGCAGTACAGGAGCAGAGCTTCAGTAGTATTAGCTTAAATCTAGAGATAAAGCAAAATAAAAATATGTTTTAAGCGTAGTTTGGGGGTTTAATTACAGCGATAGGCTGGAGTTGCAGAGACATTGATAAATATACAGCCCCGTGATCTCAACTAGCAAGCCTGAAGAAGGTAAATTGAATCATAAATCAGCCTTAACCTATTCAATCCCAATTTTGAACGTTACAAATAATGCTGTAAAGATGTTAAATTAATTCCTGAAATCTGCATTTTAAATTGTAAAATGCATTAATTCTGGTTTCTTATTTCGGTGGGGGGAAATTATATTCAGTGTTTTTATTCTGATTTTTGAAAATCTTTTCTGTTGTAACCACATCACATTTGGTACATCTTCTGAATCTTCAATTTTTGTAATGAACAGATTTGTCTGATTAAATATGAATAATTAATACATCTTAATAATTAGTCATTTTGATTATATTATATTGCCATTTCATATATGCTCAAACACAGACGTGTCACATTTTACACTAAAGCATTTGTATATTTATATTTGACAATGGTGGAAACCACAAAAAAAAAAGAAAAATTGTGTCTATTTTTCAGGTTTTTCAACTTTAGCAAGTGATATATAGTTAGCTCTGTCATTCACAGAAAAGATGCCTAATACCACTACAAGACCAAAGAGGACGAGGCGTCATAGACGAACTCAGAGAGAAGATGCTGCGAGAAATGAGCTGGTGTCTAGATCATTGGAAAGTGCTCAGCAGTGTCTGTTCAGTCAGGACCACGGCACTGCTTTTGTTCACTATCTTTTGGCTCTAAACCTTGCCCCAGCTCTAAGAGACTTTGCAAATGTAAGCTTGATTTAAAAAAAAAAAATTATTATTATTATTATTATTCCATGTTTTCATGTCTGATTACTGCATTAATGTATGGTGGAATGATAAAGTTATTCAGGCTTCAGAACCTCTTTTGAAAAATATGTAAATGTTTTTTTTTTTGTTTGTTTTGTATTTACAGGAGTCCTTCAGATTCACTCTGTTTAAATGGGCTGATGAGCTGGACTCTCTTGGACGCATCCAGGACCTCTTTGATTGCTATGAACAAGCTATGGAATTGTTTCCAGTGGATGAGGTTATAGTGAACAGTATGGGAGAACATCTCTTCAGGTTATTTTATTTATTTAGTGGTCTTTGTGAACTAAGAAAAGTCACATTTATCTCATCAAGATTATGTAATCATGTCTTATTTATGCATGTATAATGCATACACTACCATTCTAAAATATGGGGTTGGTAACACTTTAGAAAGAGGACTTTTATTCTCACCAAGACTGCATTTATTTGATGAAAAAGGCATAATTTACTGTCAAAAATTATTTGACAGTAAATTATGCATAATTACTAGTAATTAACCCTAAACCAAACCCTAACTGTATAGTAAGTAAATGTAGTTAATTAATATTACTCAGTACTTACTTAAGTACAATGTAACTACATCACCTTAAAATAAAGTGTAACTTCATTCTAATATGCTGATTTGGTGCTCTAGAAATATTATTATTATAAATGTTGAAAACAGTTGTTCCGCTAAATATTTTTGGTAACCGATACCTATTTTTATAAATATACATTTTTTTAATTTCTTATTAATATAAATTATATTTAGTTTATAGAAATAGAAACTTAGTTAATTTATTTGGAATTTATATATATATATATATATATATATATATATATATATATATATAAAAAATACATATAAACGTTTATTTATTTGAACAAAAATGTTTGTAACAGAAAATAATAAAAAAAGACTACTTAAAGAATAAAAGTATTTATTTCATAAAAATAAAAAAATAAAACTTACTGACCCCAAGCATTTGAATGGTGGACCGTGTTGTTCATTTACAAACATAATCAATCAAACATAGTTGATTGTTGGATTGGTTTCTTTTGTTTCAGAATGGGATTTCGGGATGAGGCTGCTGGGCATTTTTACAAAGCCCTTAAACTCCGACCAGACTTCCCAGAGGCGAAGGAGAACTTTTACCGGGTTGCAAACTGGTTGGTTGAACGCTGGCACTTCTTAATGCTCAACGACCATGGCCGGAACCACAAGTACCAGTTGGCTATTAAGAAAGCTGTTGAGGGAGGATGCAGCTCCGTTCTGGACATCGGAACTGGCACCGGCATCCTTGGGTAAGATTTTTCAGAAACTATTACATATCATTGTTATTTAACAAACATCTGCCACAACTGATATACATTGGTGAGTGTGGTTTGACGCTGTTCGGTTCGTATGTTAGAATGTGTGCAAAGATGGCAGGCGCTGATGAGGTCTATGCCTGTGAGCTGTCAAAGACAATGTATGAGCTGGCATGCGAGGTGCTCTCAGCCAATGCGATGGCAGATAGCATCAAGATTGTTCACCTAAAGTCTCTGGACATGGAAATTCCAAAAGACATTCCAAATAGGTAAAGAATCTCTTTATACAGTTAACCAGATCCGTATTGACACGGTTTTAAGCTAGAAAACTAACAATCTGTGTTTTTTGCAAACATAAATTCAACCAGTCGGATTTTTAAACGTTTTTGAAAGAAGCCTCTTATGCTCACTCTTATTTGATCAAAAATACAGTAAAATAGTAATATTGTGAAATATTATTACAATTTAAAATAACTGTTTTCTGTTTCAATGAATTTTAAAATGTAATTTATTCCTATTATGGCAAAGTTTAATTTTCAGCATTATTACTTCATACTTAAATGCTGATTTGCTGCTCAAGAACAATTTCTTCTAATTTTCAGGATGGTTTGATGAAAATAATGTTTTTACAATTTAATGTGAAAAAAAAAATCATACTGACCCAAACTTTTTCCAAACTTGTAACTTTTACTAAATTGTAAATTAAATACTAAAAATCGAATGTATTACAGTACGTGTAAAATATTGCACTGATGAAAAGCAAAGACTTATTTAAATTTAAAGTAAAGAAAAAAAGAAAGAAAAAAAAAGTTTTTAATTAAACTTTTCCATCATATAAACAGTTCACTATGGTGCCCATGGAAGATAACAAGAGTGTGTTGAGCTGTATTATATTCCTTTCTTTAGAGTGTCTCTGGTTGTAACAGAGACCGTAGATGCAGGGCTGTTTGGTGAGGGCATCATTGAGAGTCTGATCCATGCATGGAAGCACCTACTGTTACCTCCACCTGTAAGTCACTTTCTCAGTGATTTCACTATATGTATGCAGTATTGATTGTTCTGCAAACCTACAGTGGGGTCACGTGATGCCTCAAACTAAACTCTGATTATAGCGTAATCCTTTTATACAAATGACTTTATCCTGTCTGATCCAATGTTTATCCGGCCATGGTCAGAGATTTATGTCTCTGTCTCTCTTAATGGCAATCTTGGCAAAAAAAATAAAATAAAAAACATACATACCTTGCTGTCCTAGAACTAGATTATTACTTCTAAATCCTTACTTTAAATATGTTAAGCTTTTTCAGTATCATTATCAGAAATGTAGCCAACAGGGACACCTAGTGACTACTCAATATACATGCATTTGTTTTAACATGTTTGTGAATCTGTTTTAAAATCAACATGGTACCATAACAAAGCTCAACAATAAGGATTTTTTTTTATAAATAATATAAATTTTATAAATTTTTTATAAACTCGCAATTAAGCATATTAAGCATCACAGCTTTTTCCTCGCAATTCTTTTCTCAGTTCTGAGGATGAAGTGAATTTAGAACCCTGAGAATTAAGTGTTCATATTAAGCAATTCTGAAACAAAGTCAAAATTGTGAGTTTATATCACGTAATTGTTTGAAAATTCTCACAATCTTGAAATGTAAAAATGCAATTGCGAGATAAAAAAAGTCTGAATGGTCGTGGTGGAAGCAAGCTTCTATAACTGATACATGTTAATATTACATTTTGTTTCATATATATATATATGTGGTCACACTTTAGTTTACGGTTCAATTCTCACTTTTAACTAACTCACTTTTGCCTCAATAAACACCTAATTACTGCTTATTAATAGTTCGTAAGGTAGTGTAGTGTAAGGGATGTAGAATATGGTCATGCAGAATAAAGCATTAATATGTTCTTTATAAGTACTAATAAACAGCCAATATCCTAGTAATATGCATGCTAATAAGCAACTAGTTCATAGTGAGAATTGGACCCTAATTTCATACACATTGGATTTAAAAGAAAAACATTAGTGATTCATCATTTTCAGTTCATTCCAACTAATTATTAAATCATCTCAACAGAACTTTCAAGAACCCTTGTCCAGTCCCTCGCAAACTGGACGGGTAATACCTGCCGGCGCAACTGTGTTTGGAGTCGCTGTGCAATGCCATGAGATCCGGAGACACCACAGGTGAGTGACTAAAGCTGCTCATGCATGAATGACACATTTTGAATGTCTAACATTTATATTGCATTTCTTTTTAAACAGTTAAAAATATAAAAACTATCCAGAGAGTATGATCTTAGAAAGAATACAATGAACATTCAGTGACTGAATTACTAAAAGCATTGCACATCTTAACCATCCACTCAACCCTCTGCAGGCTGTGTGTGTCTTCATTGGGAGGCTTGGATCTGTCTGTTGTAGGACAAATCTATAGTCCTGTTAGCTGTTTTGCTGATACTGAGGACAGCACAGAGCCCTACACCACTGAAAGACTGAGCCGCCTGCGTGGAGGATACATTCAGCTCACACGGCCTTTCACAGCTCTGGACATAGACTTCAATAATGTGCAGGTATTGTACTCAGTCAACATATAGAGCCAGGTATTTAGCAGTAGGTGGTGAACTCAAATGTTCTTTTGATAATTAAACAAATCTCAAACAGGTATGTTGTTGGAAGAAATTAATACTTTTATTCTGCAAGGATGCATTAAATGATCAAAAGTGACAGTAACAACACTTAAATGTTCTAAAAGAAATTCAAATAAATAAAAATAAATGCTGTTCTTTTGAACTTTCTATTCACTAAAGACACATTGAAATGGAGTCCCAAAAATATTACTGCTGTACTGTATATACTGCTGAACATACTGTATATATATAGTTTATTTGGCAGCAAATCATTATATTAGAATGATTTTGAAGGATCATGTGACACTGAAGACTGGAGTAATGATGCTGAAAATTCAGCTTTACCATCACAGGAATAAATTACACTTTAAAACGTATTCAAATAGAAAACAATTATTTTAAATTGTACTCTTTTAAACTGTTATTGCTGTATTTTTGATCAAATAAATGCAGCCTGGGTGAGCATAAGAGACTTGTTTCAAAAACATTTAACATTTAAACATCTTACCTGTAGTGCAACAGAGAAATGCTGTGACCATTAGGCAAATGGTAGAGAAACGACACAACTGAAATACCTAAAGTGACATGAGCTTATTAAGAGATCCTGAGCATTCTCTGTGTTGCAGGAGCTGGAGGGTCTTTGCTCCAGAGAGGTGATGCTTATGCGGCTGTTTGTGACTCGGGATGGTATTCTTGATGCTCTGGCAGTATGGTTTCAGCTACACCTGGACCAGGACAACCACCTGTCCACTGGCCCACAGGAAGACACATGCTGGGAGCAGGCCATATATCCAGTGCAGACTCCATTCAGTAAGAACTGCTGCCTATCCATTGAAAAAAAAATATCGAGAATATTGTAAAGAGGACCATGACTCTAGAGCAGTGGTTTTGAAGCCTTTTTTATAATGAATATTCAGAATTCTCTACTTGAATTGGTTAAACCTTGAACTTTGAATAACATTTAGCTCTTAAAACGTCTGGCATCCTAAAATGTAATTATTCTAAATTTAATTATAATTATTTTAGTTATTTATTTTAATCTAGGCTCTATCTGGGACCTTCGCATGTTGTTGTGGACAATGGGCTGCCTTGGAGTGAAAAAGGTTGAGAACCACTGCTCTAGAACTAGTCGCTTTAATGATTTTCTTGATGCAATAATGACAGACCCTTTCCTACAAGAACAGGAAGTATTCTCAAGGACTTGGAAAAAAATATTTTTTTTCTTCTGTAAAAAACAGTGTTCCCTGTGTTCCCCCTATTCCTGGCTAATCAATTTCAAACTGACTATTTCGTCCAGCACAATTTGTTTTGTGTTATTATATTTGCATTAGATCGAGGCCTGGTTTCACAAACAGGGCTTAGATTAAGCCAGGATTAGGCCTTAGTTCAATTATGACATTTAAGTAGATTTTATAAACATGACTAAGAAAAAAAAAACATTACTGGTGTGCATCTTGAGACAAAACAGTGGCACTGACATATTTAAAGATATGGAAGTGCAAGTTGCTTTCAGTTAAAACAGCTCAAACATCTGTTTTAGTCTGGGACTATCTTAACACTTCTCTGTGAAACCAGGGATAGTGTTTAGTCCCATTTAGTGAAGAAGATTAAAGGTTTATCTTCAGCCAGTTCTAATGTCAATCGGTTTTTTAAATAATAATAGATGTTCGACTTGACATCAAAGTACCACGAGAGCGATTAGAGAGCAGGGGGCTCTGTAGTTTTTCTAATCGTTCTCATGGTACTTTGATGTCATACACTGATCGGTCTATGGAGTGCCACTTTCAGTCAAACACACCTAATGAATGGACTTTAATTCATGTTGTCCCTTATTATGAGTATTGCAAATTTTAATACTGTTGAGTTTGCCATGAACATAGCATTTGATGCTGGTATGGCGTTAAATAAATAAATCAATTCATGTCGTCCCTCAGACACTGTGAAATGTGGTGATGAAATACTGGTGGAAGTTTCCTGTAAGGACTCTTATCTGAGGCTGTGCTGCATTGCTATCGTAAGAGACGGACACACATTTCAAATGGACAATGTAACTAAAGGACCTTCCAAAATTCTCAATGCAAACCCTGAGTCAGAGCTGTGCAGTGCTCTGGCTGGCCTTCAAACCACCCAGGAGAAACCTTCTCGCGCTTTTATGCTGGAGTCCTCAGAGATCGCCCTCCTCAATAACACGGTGTATCATAACAGCTTCCAGAAGGCCATGAGCAAACTTTTGGTTTCTCTAAAGTCGACTAGGAGGTCACAGGAGTCAGACACAGAACTTGACCCAATCTATGTGCTTGATGTCTCTGAGGGCTTTTCTGTCCTCTCCTTGATGGCAGCCCAGTTAGACTCCGATTCAAGTGAAGATAAACAAAACAGCTCTAGATTGGTTCAAGCCTACAGCTCAGTCGAGAAGGAACATCACCAGACTATGCTGAGACTGCTGGCCAAAGAAAATGGTGTGCTTGAAAGTGCACTAGAGTTCTGGTTGAGTCACGTAGAGGACGATTCTGCAGTTCTTCAACGACCATCCATCGAGAAGCTCTGGAGCGCTATCATACTAGACTGCATAGAGACCTGCGGCCTTATTAGACAGAAACTGTTGGAGAAAGCAACGTTAGCTAGGTAAGAGTGTAAAACATACTATGGTTAGTTATTTTCTTTAGGTTGGCTTACAGTTCTTCTTGTAAACATTTCAGGTGCTTGTTGGAGGACGGTGGACAGATTTTTCCAGAGCGCATTGTCATCCACGGTATGCTTGTTGAGTCAGACACGCTGCTTCTGGAAAGCGCCGTTCAGGGAACAGAGCCGACTCTGGGGTTCAACATCGCTCCATTCATCAATCAATTCACAGTAGGTTTTTTAATAGCTTTGTGAATACTGTGCTCAATATTCATCTCTTGTCTTTGTATATGAGGTCACATATTTGCTCTGTAATGTTCTCTGGTATTTTGACGTTCATTGAAATGCTTGAAATAAAAAGACTTGGTTCACACTGCAACCAAATCTGATTTATTATACAAATTTAATTTACAAACCAAGTATATAATATCTGTATCTCTATATCAGTCTCCATAGTCATTTGTAAATACTTTATTTAAAACTTAAAGGAGAGGGTGAAAATGTAAAATGTTGGCTTTGCTCATCTCCATCATAACATATTGTCTTTGTGTGGAATTTGAAGTGCATGACATAAGCATCAGAGTCATTAATTATTAATCATAATATTTTATTCATTATTTCATAGTCAGTTTTGCCATCACAGGAATGCATTATATTTTAAAATATATTAAAGTAGAATCGTTATTTTAAACTAATACAAATATTTCACAATTGTTGTTTACAATTATTTTTCACAATTATATGAATTTGTTTTATACCAAAAATACCATTAGACCATGATTGCCCGCAATTGTATAATGTTTGCATTCAGTTTGCTCAACTTGACTTTGACCTGCAAACTCAAGGGCACATTCTAGTACAGATGCCAAAATGGAGTCTGTGCTGTTTTTGAATCTCAGTGTACATGTTAAATTTGCCACCTTTGGCACCAAAATGACCAGAATCAACCCTGCTTTGTGGTTTAAGTAGATTATTGGAATATTGTCCAAACAATGCCATACTTCCTTACCAGAAACAACATACTTATGACATATAATTAGTGAGATATGAACGATTATTAGCTTATCAAAGATCACATTTTCTATGTCATTGTATTAATGGACTGGGGTGTTCTAATAATTCAGGACTGAGAGAAATTCAATAACGTACATGATGTGGTTTTCTGTAAATTTGATAAAATGTCTCTGTAATGTGTGTTTTCTCCCTCAGGTACCTGTTCATATGTTTTTGGACCTGTCCACCCTTGAATGTACACATCTTAGTGAACCAGTAGAACTCTTCGCACTAGACCTCATGAACAACACTGCCAATTACACTGACAAAGAAGTCAAAGTGAGTTTTTGGTTCTGGTTCTTTTGGGTTTCCTCTATTAGTGTTGTTATTTTTAACTGAAATAATTTTTATTAATTGAAAGAAAATAAAATACGAAATATTGGATGTAGTAAAATTACTAAAACTAAAATTTTAAATTAAACTAAACTAAATAAAAAAATATATCATTGTGATTTATGGATAAAGATCTTTAAAAATATATTTTTACTCACAATTTATACCATTTTAAAAATCTTAGAGCTTGGCCGAGCTTAAAAACAAAACAAAATTATATTCATTATTAAATTGCTTAAGGCATTTTCATTTTTTAATTAATTTATATGACTTATCGAAGTCTAGAGATAGTTGGGGGACCAAGGAAACCCTGTCTTCAGAGGAAACACAGTTGTTGAGGGGGTGAATTAAAACAAGAAACATCTTGATACTTGGTTGTTTTAGCTTATTTTAAAACTTGTTTATCTAATTGTAAGTCATTTTGAGTCCCCCTAGTGCATGATTTTCTATTAAGATGTTTTTTTGCATTTGTTAGGTGCAGGTCAGCACCTCAGGCAAGGTGACTGCCATTCCCTTCTGGTACCAGATCCATCTGGACTCTGAGCAGAGCGTCAGCACCTTCAGTGAGGACTCTCACTGGAAGCAGGCGGCGGTGGTCCTCCAGCAACCCCTGGCGGTCAGCAGGGGAGAGTGGGTCCGCCTCAGCATCCGGCTCCACAAGAGCAGTATATCCATTACAGCTGTTAAACAGGAATAAGTCAGGAATAGCTGATGATGGCAGAGCCTGTTACCAGTGACTCATGATGGGAGGGATTCTTTACCGATATATAATTGAACATACTCCAAAATCTGTTGCTAGTAATAGGCAATTATTTAATTGCTGTATGGTAAACAAAGTTATTGTTTTTAGCAACAGAACACATTTTACTATAAAATAATTTCACCATGACTGTGTGACTTGATTCTTGTAGGTATATTTAAAAGGAAAGTTCACCCAAAATGAAAATTATTTGAAATAATGCACTCACCCTCATGTTCTTTCAAACCTGTATGACTTTCTTACTTATGTGGATCAAAAGATATTTTGAGAAATGTCTCAGCGTTGTTTTCTTCTTCTATTGAATAGAAGTCGGTGGAAACCAAAACATCTAATATAGCTACGCAGAGGAAAGTAAGTCATACAGGCTTGGAATGACATGGGAGTTAGTAAATGGCAATTTCTGGGTGAGGAATCCTTTGGGATTTAAGCAGAAATACTCAATACACATTTCCATGTGAAGTTTAATTATTTGCGACAACCACTGTTAGATAAGGCAATGCAACAGCAGTACAAACCATTGCAGAATATGCATCTCTCTGAATGAAACCGAGAGACACATGGCAGTTCTTAAAAACAATTAAATGGGATTTCCCATAGGTCCACATATGTAATGATAAAACAACCTGCCTGTGCTGTTATGCTATATATCTGACATTTATAGCTCATGTGCAGCTAATGTTGTGTACTAACAGACTATTGACACCCAAAATTAACAACAAAAAAAGGGATGATTTCTTAAAGAGAAGATTCTCCCTAAAATGAAAATTCTGTCATCAATTACTCCCCCCCCCATCCCCCATGTCATGTCATTCCAAACCCATAAAACCTTTGTTCATCTTCAAAACACAAGTGTATATATTTTTAAAGAAACTTTCATTGTCCCTCCATTAAAAGTCCACGTAACCAAAAATGTTGACACTTCAAAAAGTTCATTAAAACATTGTCAACGTAATCCATATGAAGTCTTCCGAAGAGACACAATAGCTTTATATGATGGGCAGATTTAATTTAGATTTTTATTCAAATATATAAATTGATTGATGCGCATCAAATATGGTAAACAAGCTCAAACGCATGTGCTTGCCGTGAGAAAAAAATTTCAATTGTGAAAGAATTCAATGATGAAAGAAAGTGACATGAGAGAAAGTAAATTGACAGAATTTTCAATTTTAGTCAAACTGTCCCTTTAATAGCAACAAGAAGACAGCTTTGGCTGATATTTAAACATTGCATCATTCCCCGAGGTGAACTTAAAAAGTCAATATTCAACATTTTCAATACTTTTCAAAGGTTTTAAACAATATTCTTTGTCTAGCCATTAAAACAACCAAAAATAAAATGTATCTTTTTTTGTTTCTAATGACTAATTTTGTCAGAAATATGAAAAATAACACCTGCATTTGTGTTTTGATACAATAGCATTAAGCTGTTTAGAAGGCAAGCAGTCCAAGAACAGTTGCTAATCTCTGAAGCGAACTGAGCAAAGATATGAGTGTTTCAGTACTTTGTGCTTAAAAGCAGATGTACAGTCAAAACTGTAGTTGCTTTAACGCATGCATATATTCTGAAACATTGTGTTCCAAATCTTAATGGCATCCTGGCAATTTCATATTACTGTCCATGATTAAGGTGCTGCTCCTCAGAAATAAAATAAAAAAAAGAAGTATTTGCATTAACATAAAATGATTTAGTGAAAGTAACACTAATGATAAAAAGGTGTAAAAATGACTTGCTAACAAAATCCAAGAGAACGTCAACAAAATTGTGAAGTAGCATTATCAATAAGTAAACATTCATAAAGCTGTCTTAAAAGAACCGTCAACTGATTATTACATTTTAAAACTGGTATTGGGGAATTATTGTGCTTGACTTAAAGGTCAGTTTATAATATGGTAATGTTTCCAGCAAAATAATTGCAAAACGGAGATAGAAACAGCGGACCAACGCTGCCAAAGTCCTTTATATACGTTCTTGCTACCAAAGCTTCACCGAGCCTCTCTGAACACATATTAGCCACAGTAGTTAGCAGAGTTAACGGTAGCTAGATTGATTGATGTGCTTTAAATATAAAAGCTTATGGTAGCTGATGCTAAGTAATCTCCGGATAGTCTGAACACTGTTGGTCTGTACAGTCGTCAGATATCACAGTTGGCGGGATGTCATCCACATCTCCTTCCCATGGTACGCAACCCAGGTTTGCAGGGGCAGAGATGGAGTGAGGGGTTACGGTGTGACCCATGCCCTGGTAACAGCCTTTGGGGGATGGAGGGGTGGAAGATGATTCAACTGGATCCTGAGCTCCAGCTGATAGCAGTCCTGTGTTCTCGTTCTGGCAAACCTCTTCACCAAAATATGTTTTCCTTGGCCGACCCATGACAGTTCTGCCTGAAGTAATAAAACAAAGCACATGCATATGATGCATAACTGTTTTAATAGGGCCAGGTATTGACACAGGTTTCACAAAACGATTCGATTCTGATTCTCAAGCTTTTGATTTAATTTGATTTGACATCGACTAGTTTGTATATGTGTATCAGGAACAATTTTTTACATGTCAATTTTTCTTACGGAAAATAATCTGCTGTAAACTATTCAGGGAACCCTTTACATTATAACTATTTATTTTCAGATATATCAACACTCAAATAAATTCAAACTAAGGAGATATGGACATTGAATAGCTTTCCTGAGGTAAATGTTATTGTTACACGTTACATGTTATCGTTTACAAGATGCTTTATTGATGTCTTTCTGCAGTTGAAAAACCGACTGAGTGATTATATGAGACATAATGCATTTCAGGAAGTTGTACTGTTTCTTTCAACATTGACGTATATTTCATTTACATTTATGCATTTAGCAGACACTTTTATCCACAGTGACTTACAGAAGAATAACAAAGCATTCATCAAAAATCCAACAATCGTTTATCCCAATTAAAGGTTATAATGTAGCATTATTCCTGGCAGTGCAATACAGTGCTCCGGGAAATGTCGATGCATTTGTGTTCTCCAACAAATGTTGAGTTCCCCTGAGATAGTTTGGAAGAAAGCTAACATTTTTTTCAGAAGGACAGAGATATAGATAGATGAAGCATTTTGTAAAAATCATTTTTTACCAAAAAAGGCTTCTAGACCCTTTGACCATACAACTCTAATAAGAAAAGACTGTGTAGTGACTCACCGACATTGCGCACTTGTTCTGAGATGTCAGCCCGTATGTCTGAGATATCCCACATGGCCAGGAAGGAATCAAAGCAGGAACCTTCCTCTGCTTCCTGTATGTAGGGTTTGTAAGTGAAGCTGAAGTGATGGGCAATGGCTGCCAAAAACATTTCCACACAGATGATGAAGTCCTATGAGAACAGAGAATCACAGACTCTTAATCTTGAAGGTTACTTCCACTCGTGCAACTAGAAGTTCATTAGTGGCCCTGCAGCAGCAATGGTACATGATAAGCCAGTCAAAGATAATGTATAGAAATATTTTAAACCAGTGTCTCACTAGCTGATTTCCAATGGTAAGTCCCATTTACAGTCCCAAGTATTGTTACAAAAACAGTAGTTTAGTGCTCAGACCAAAGTACCACACCTGCAATCCAGTGGCTACAGCCTCCACACTGTCCCACTCCCAGGTGTGAGATTCTGAAATCACACCAACCTTCACTAAAAGCGCAATGACCACAGCTTGCCTAAGACAGATAAAACAACTGAATTAAATAAAACATTACATGGTGACATAAAAACAATATCCATCCATCATAAATTATATTTTATGTTGGCTTCATGAGATTCACCAATACATGTTTATAATAATTCTGCAGTAATGACCATTAACTGCCATGACTCTAGTTGTGCAGAGATGGTAGTTGCTATATAATGTATACTAGAAAACTACACTGAATAACAAAGGAACTGAACATGCTTATAACAGTCATCACTGCAAGTAGATCAGAATTGTTATGAGTGATGTGTAGAGAACAGTTTACCAGAATGACACAAAAACCACCAGCTTGACACAGAGGAATTTGCCCACAGGTTTTATGGGACTCAGCTCTTCTCTCAGAGCCTTGTAAAACAGCACAAGACAGTACATGGCAAACTGAAGAGAGAAAAGGTTTTCAGGTTATCGTTTAACTTGAACTATCAATAATTATTCACTGTTGTTGCATCAAGTTCCTTAAGCTTTTAATATGTATGAGCTGCATGAACACAAATGAGAGGCTGTCTGTTTTGATTTACTGTTGATTAAAAAAAATCAATAAGATGTCTCTGTAAATAAGGCTTAAGTTACATTGTATCTTTCTTTTACTGCTGTTTGGCTCCTGGGTGTAACTGTAGACTCACTCCGTGACATAAGATCACGTGAAAGTCTTGAATAATATTCAGGGGGGAAAAAAACAGGTACTTACGAGCTGAGAGAGATTGTTGACAATAACCAGATATGTCCAGGCATTTTTTGAACTGAAGTTTCCTTCATCATAGACACCACACAGCTGACAAATCCTGATTTGGTAGGACAGAAATGACATTAAAATTACTGACTAATAGCTAAAGCTTTATTTTGAACTGTTACAGGCTCAATTTAGGAGTACATTTCAAAATATAGTCTATAAGAGGGTGAATAAAACCTAATAAAGTAACACTTACAAAGCAATGATTGTGGTGACAGGTCTCACTACGGTGTACTGCAGAACTCCCAGTTTGCATCTCAGCAAAAGCACTCTGTCAAGCAAAAAAAAAAAGAGTTAGGTAAATGTTCTGTTCTTAATATAAAAATAGAGGAAAATTGAGAAAATACTGGTAAGATATACTGTAAATAAATGTTTAAAAAGGTATAATGTTTAAAAAAGTATTGTATAATAAATGTGCATAAAACACTAAGTTAAGTTAACAGGCACATGACAGAGCTTCACTGTCCTCTGAGGCAGTAGACAAACATATGTTTTCAGTTAAAAAAAAACTGACTGGTTTAAATCAACAAAGTCTTCACACATTTCCACCACTGCCTAACGCAAATTTAAAAGTTGCTGCTGTCAGCGGCATTAGCTAAAGGCAGCCAACAGCCACAAGAAAGTGTTCAATCTACAAACAATTTAGAAAAATCCCTTTCTGCTGCATCTAAACTTTCATTTCCCATCCTGCACTTTGAAGAAGGCTCCAAAGGAGAAGATGGTAAACAGGTAATGGAGGCTCTCAACATAAGAGCCTCAGCTAACATCTTGACTTTCTCCTTTAGTAATATTAACAACAGATATGCATTAAATACCACATCCTGCCTCAAGTTACCCCACTCTTATATCATAACTGTGTTTATGCAAACACACTCACTCTCCCATGGGCCACGGTGGGCAGCAGCAAAGAGGAGGGAGATGCTTTTGTTGCTCCTGCACCTCCAGCATCAGCACCAGACTGGGATACTGGTTTCCCAGATAGTTGAGAAGAAAGATCATGAAGTTGTAGATAACATAGGCCTCATAGCACTCTCTACATGTGTCTACATAGATGGCAATGCTGGGATACTTCAACGCAATCCACTGTGAAAACAGAGGAAGGGACCGACAACATTAGAATAAAGGGATTCCACATATAGAACACAGACAAATTATATCCTGCTGCTCAAAAAAGATTAGATGCACATGAGTTTGGTCAAATTAGTTTCTGTTCCAACTCTTTAAGTAATCTAAGTCATGAGCATCTGCACCATCAGGCCTCACATTAACTCAAACAGAAAAAAGGTCAGCATTCAAGTGAAGGCAATCTAAGTTGGATAGCAAACATCAAAGAAGCCATTTGTGATTCAAATACCAACATTTTAGCAGCCATAAGGTGAACACATGATACTCACACTATCCAGACTGTATATAGGAACCATCCATAATATTCTAAAAATGGAAAAATGTATAAGTGAGAAAGAGAAAGAACAATCGCACAGAAGATAATGTCCTATCCAATACTGCATAAATTAAACTAGTTGCAAAGTAATAGTATCCATACATCAATACCTGATAATGGGTTTTTGTAGCTCAGGTTGGGTGTAGTGTACTAGATGCTGCAGTATCCCCCACAGTGAGATGGGTATGGTCATGAACACGAATAACCCAGCGATGAACCATGCCTTATTTTGAATACTGACCTGCGTGGTTACAAAATAAAAATACAGCCACGGTGAAAACCAGACATTGTCAAAATGATCAAAACTTTAAAAAAAGTAATGTATTTTTTTTTGTCCAAAGTTAAAGTTATTTTAGTACTAATATATATATATATATATATATATATATATATATATATATATATATATATATACACATTATTTATTTTTAAACTAACTTTTATTATCAAAATTTCATTTATAATTTGAGTTTAAATTTTAGTAATTTTGTTATGCACTTTTGTCATTTTTATTAGCGTTTTAATACTTAATTTAAATGAAAAGAAATAATTTGTAATAGTTTTAGTTAAAAATATCATCAGATGTGCAAACGCCATTGAAGAGATGACGGAAAACCCTGCGAGGACTTCAGATGACAGCAACTCTAAATCAACATGCATGCACCACTGCCAAATTGTCTATATATTGTAATCATTATAATCACAACTTGACATATGAACATTACAATAAAAAAAAATACTCTAAATTGTAATGTAGAAACATGCATTTGTCTATAACAAAACACTTTAGGACCAGATAAAATCAAACTTGCAGGTTCTTTAGACCTCTTATACCATGATAAACAGTCAAAATGAATTATTTATTAATGGTTTCCATTGTAGGTCAAATTAGACTCAATGGTTAAGTTACATGTGAATGTTCTTAAAACAACAGCATTATGCCAGGCACTGTCTTGACAGTCAGCTGCTAAATGTTTAATGTGTGTAGTTATAAAAAGACTTCTGACCCCTGATTTTTGTAGTTCCCATATACAGAGTGGAAGGACAACCAGAAGGAGCAGAATGTACAGCAGCACCACGAGAGGCCGAATCCACCTCCTCCAGTTCCCGCATGTGCACGGCATCTTTCCAACGGACACTAACCTCTTACATTACACTCCAAATGGAGTTTGACACAGACATGTAACGTTACAGATAAAAACAGAGTTAAGCTCTTGGCAGTTGTACTGCTGTGGTTTGGTTTGGAATGCATATGACAGGAATAGACACTTCAGAGATCTAGACGAATCATGTGTTCAGCGAGTCAAATAATCAGCTGATTCCTCAAGATGCTTTTCCACCGCTCCCACAAACATTTACGGTCACTGCTTAGTTTCAAGAGCCGATCGCGTTCGTTATAAAGTCAGCGCGCAATCATATTTAATCATCTTTTGGCTGAAGTCATGTCATAAAGGCATATATAAGTTTAAATACTTAAAATCATATCATTAAAAACATATATAAGTCTACAGACTTCAAAAAAATAAGAGATGGACGCGAGCGACAAGTTAATAAACAAAGCTGTTCGGACCTTCCTGTTGATCTTGTCGTCACTGCAGGCTGGTTCTTCGCTTGTTTAACGAGACATTTTTATTACTTAGCGCCACCACTCGGATGGGAGAACTACAAATCATGGCGTGCAAAAACCATAGGGGCAAAAACCTTTACTATCTATGGCAAAAACAATATTCGTCGAGGCGACCGGTGAGTGTTGTAAAGCATTTTGTTTCGACGTCTGATTCAGTGTCGTTTTTCAGAAAGTGGCCTCATCTGTCTGCTAAAAAATCAAGATATAATTAACGTTCTCCATAATTTGTGTACAATAATAAAGGAAAACTTTGTCACAACTTCCCCCACTACCGAGGTGAGTTACATGCCGATTTCAAACATGGGCAATTTGAATTTTTTAATCTACTGTGGTGATTAAATTAGCAAAATAGTTTGTATGCCACCCCCAACCTATCCACAGTGCCCTCATTCATTAAACATTTTAATTAAAGATGATAAACTTTATGTGGGCAAAGTTAAAGTACATTAGAAATGTGACAGACCTCATGATCAGACATTTCTAGTATCTTTAATAGCTGAAAAGGATGTGATTCCATATATAAAATTAAATAACTTGCCAATTCAGATGATAACATTTCTGTCATTCTGTGCGATTGCAAAACTATTTATTTACCAGACATGAAGCCTACTTTTTCCTCAGTCTTTTTTTTAAATCTGTAATTCCTTTATTTATTTATTTTTCTCAGAGACTGATTAATTTGTGAAAATGTTATATTGGGTACTCTTCTAGTTACCTTGTCTTTCGATTACTTTTCTGATTTTTGTTGTTGTTGTTGTTGTCCTTGTCCTTTTTCAGGACTGACAGCCTGCATTTAAATGTATTGCCAACATCCTGCTAATATCTCCTTTGGTGTTACATGGAAGAAAGAACATCATATGAGACTGTCATGATGGTGAGTAAATTTTCATTTTGGATGAACTGT